>CM028130.1:526342500-527542500 GCA_016271365.2 Neoceratodus forsteri | reverse complement strand
TGCCACCATGTTTGTAGCTGGTGAAGCACGTAGGAAGGTCCGCTGTGTGTGACAAGCTTTGCTCGCATTGCAGTGGACCTTTCCTTTGATGTGATCACCACATTAGTATGCATGGTGTGGCACCGGCATGCAGGCTGATTGGGGGAATGAGGGACACACCTACTACTGCATGCCTGCATTCACCCAGCAACAACCAGCCTCCAAATCTCCACTACCACAAGATGTTGGCTGCAAGCGCGCCACCATAAAAATATTAGTATACCTATCAAATATGCTTGTCTAGCTACATCCTATGCTGTGTACCATGAATCTTTTTATTTTTCTATCATAACCCTTGCCAGGTCTACAGTGCTATTTCTATGGAAAATGTGGTGGCCATCTTTTTTTCTTGAGAAAAAATCAATTAAAACTTTTATAAAATACTCAGACTTTGATGGAATTAGAAAACTGTAACACCAAATTGAACTGGAAGATGCCTGGAATCTTTTATAGTGAAAAAAAGTTAGGGTCAAATTTTTGCCCAATTTCATTGCACTGCTGTTTTAATGATATGAACAAAGCAACACGTTATTTCACTGTGCAAATGTTACACATTGTTATTACATTTGCACCAAAGAAAAAGCAAAGGGTACAAACTAAACATACTCCGTGGCTTACATAAAAATTGTTGGACTCATTTAAAATCAGACAAGCATTATGGAAACAATATAAAAAAACTGGGTCTCAAACTGATTTAAATTCTTATCGGCAGATTAGAAATGTTTGTAAATTAGAGATTAAAACTGCCAAACAAAATTTCTACAAAGAACAACAACCTAGAACATCTGTTAACCCCCCCAAAATGTTGGGATTCCTGTAAAGATTTGCATACACCTAGGAACGCTAGTAAGATTGATAAGGTCATTTTTGGAGATACAGTTTTGGATACCAATCAAAAAGTGGCAAATGTGTTCAATGAATTCTTTACGGACATGAATCAATATAGGAATAAAATAAACTTAAACCTTCAGAATTTAGACACAAAGGATAGAAAGTGTCATATAAGTTCATCATCTACTGTTGAAATCAGCAAACATTTTCATTTATGAAAATACAGGAAGATAAGTATATGACTTGTTGGCTACATTGAGCGAAAACAAAGGTTCGGGGCAGATGAGTTACCATTGAAACTATTAAAGACAGCTGCCAGATTTTTGACCAAACCAGTGACTTATTTGTTTAACTTGTCATTATGTACTAATAAAATTCCAGACATTTGGAAGACAGCTATAATTTCCCTTATTCTGAAGTCTGAGGACAAGTATCAGGTTACAAATTATAGACCAACATCTGTTTTACCAGCTTTAGCAAAGGTGCTGGAAAAAATTGTCATGAAATAACTGACTGACTATCTAGAAAAAAACTGCTTGTTGAGTGACAATCAGTATGGGTTCAGAAGGGATTTAGCACATCATCGCGCCTTGGTCAGGTTAACTAGTGACATCCGGGTCATGCCTGAAAATAGTCATTTCTGGCTATTAGTGCACCTACCCGTTAACAAAAACTAACTAAATAAATACATCTATAACAACATGGATAAGGGTCTACTAACAGGTGGGATTTTTATTGATCTGACCAAGGCCTTCAATCTGGTGGACCACCGTATTCTGATATATAAACTGAAGCACTTAGAGGTAGGGACAATGCAGTCTCCTGGTTTGAACACTATCTGTTTGAAAGAAGGCAACAAGTAAAGATTGGCTCAGTAGTATCTTTCTTGAGATATGTCCAAACCAATGTCCCCAAAGGTTCAGTTCTGGGTCCACTCCTGTTCTCTGTCTTCATAAACGATTTACCAACTATCTTTAATAAGGCATCAGTTATTATGTATGCCGATGATACAGTGATTTATTGTGAAGCCAGAACAGGAGTGGACCTAGAAGAAAAATTGCAACCTATTTACTTGTACCTTCAAAGATGATTTGCAGAAAACAAAATGTTATTAAACAAAAAAAAGACAGTTACAATGCTGTTTGGTCTCACGTATAGACTTGAGGGTAATACCCTGAACACAGTGGGAAAGCATGGTGATATACTAGAACAGATTAGGACATTTAATTATTTAGAGTCACATTAGACAGTAGTCTAACTTTAAAAGAGCATGTATCTAAAATAATACTAAAGTCAATAAAAAACTGGGGTATCTACATGGAAACAAAAATTGTTTAACTGTACAGGTAAAAAAAAATAGTAGCTAACCTGGTTTTGTTGCGGTTTTAGAACATAATAGTGTTCTTCTAATAAATGCTCCTGAGACTCTAATTCACAAATACACAATGACTGTCAACAGTATCATGAGGTTTGCCATAGGTTGTTCAAACAAAAGGGAACATCATTGTAATTTGAATTCTTTCGTTAGGGACCTTACCGCCAAAGCAGAGAATTTTTAAAACCGCATATATGCTACTTCATAAGTTGTATCACACCCAGACCCCTATAGTGTTAGCAAAACAATGTTGGTGCACAAATCCAGCTAGACCATTGAGGATGTCTTTGACCAAACAATATACTGAAAATAAAACCAACACAAAAATTGCAGAGCGTTCTGTAATAAATTATGGTCCAAAAATGATTAATGATCTAACACACATGAATCTGGATATTAACAGTAGTAGATTTGTTTTTGGGAAAACTCTTGTGAACCATTTGATTAGAATATCTAGTTGTAAGTGTGTGGGGGTGACATGATGTAATTGAATTGTGAAATCAACATTATTTACTGAATTGTATGTGATCTGTGATTTGTAAAGTGTGTAGTATAACAGCTAGTAAGATTGAGATACTGTAATTATGTTAATGGTTGTATGTTATTTGTTTTTTTGTAACTGTGCCTGCATCCCTGTTACCCTTTCCCCGGGCGTGGTTGAAAAAGGCTCCTCGGATCCAATCCACATTCCTGGTGAAGCAAATAAATTAAAAAAATAAATAAATAACATTATGCCAGTAGTGCCCTAGTTGCCCCAGGGACACAACATATTTTTCAGAGACATAATATCTTTTTTTTAAGGATGATTTGAAGAATGATTCAATCATTCTTTGCAATCTATATTAAAAATATTAACACTGGCATAAAACCGGCCAACATTCACCTATTCATGAACAACACCGTCATCTATGTAGACAGACCTTCCCCTAACCTGGCTTGCAGGGATCTGCAAAGAGACTTTGATAAACTGCAGACAAACCTTCTACACCTCAAATTGTTACTGAATGCTATGAAAACAAAGGCTATGTTTTCTACACATAACTAGACCAGTGCAAACACCTAACCTTGACTCCTTACCCAAAATCATTACCTTAGTAAGCAGAGCAAATATAATTTGTGGCTAAATTTAAATACTTGGGTGTGTGGGTTGACCATAAGCTAACCTTCATGGAATATACAGAGGAACTTGCAAAGAAGCTAAACCAGAGACTCTGACTTTTCTATAGAATCAGGCACTTTCTCTCTGAAGAAGTGAGTACCAGGCTAGTGCAAGCCACCTTTCTTTCACTCTTAGATTATTTATTTTTGTTTTTTTATTTATTTCAGTTGCAGATTAATACCTTTGAGCCAGGAAGGCTCTTTTACAAAGGTTCCATGTCAAGTGGATGAGAGAAAAAATTTACATAAATAGGTTACAGAGCATTCCGAGTACACAACTGGTTACAGGCTGTACAGGTAGCAGGCAAATAAGCCAAGAACAGTATCAGAAGTGTTACAAGGTGAGGAGTGCAATTTGATATTCTAAACTGGTCACATTAAAAAACAGGAAAATGAGTCAAGCAGATAAGAACTACATAGCAAGGTGGGAGCAGCCTGAGGGGGCTTTGTCACAGTATAAGGGGACTGGGGTGAGGGGAAGAGCAGGGTAGAGGTAGCCCCCAAGAGGTTTTGTCAGACAGGGGGAGGAAGGAAGGGGGGAGGTAAGCAGAGGGGTGAAAAGTTTTATGGTGATTAGTCACAGGTATTTATTTTATGCAGACATTCTGTATGCCCAAAGCACTAGCACTGCCTTATCCAAACTAGACATCCTCTACCACCGCGCACTATGCTTTATAACTGGTGTACGCTACTCAACCCTCCACTGTACCCTCTACTCCCTTTTAGGATGAACCACACTCTCATTCCAGTGGCAAAAAAATGCAGCTATATGGACATTCGAAGCCATTACCCATAAGCTCCCCCAATATATTTCGGACTGTTTGTCCATCTGCGTGCCAGGCAAATAAGGACTGAGAAGTCTTTTCTATACTACTCTTATCATTCTGAAATTCAGTACTAGGTTTGGTAGCTCATCCATAGGTTATGCTCTGCCTTCACTATGGAACAAACTTCAAAAAGTATTGAAACTGACCATCCCTGTTAAACTACCAACCTTCAAGACCATATTTAATCAATCCTTTATGGAGTCCTGCAAGTGCAGTCATGAGGATTAGTCTCTGCCTGTTGTACTCACCCCGCTTTCAACTAATCCACTAGCACCACCCCTCCTGGCTCCTTCCTCTCCTTTTTCTTCATCTCCCCTCTACAATCTCTAGGTTAGACTGTTACCTAGTGATTTCACCCAAGTCACTATTGTAAATAATTTAATTATTATTGCTAACTGCCTTTCCCATCTCTTTGCCTCCCCCTCTCTAATTACCAAGGTAGGATGATCCCTAACGGCTCACCTCCTTAAATTTTGTATCCAACTTGGCCAATTGCCAAAATATCATTGTACCGAATATTGACATCTATACCTTTTCTTCCCTATGACGTGTAACTACTGTATACCCTGTGCACTTTACTGTTTAGATTAATGCATGACTATTCTCCCACTGACGTGTTTATACTGTCTATCATGTTATGTTTATGTAAACAACAGATGAACTAAATTCAGTCGCACAAACTCCACTCTTTTGTTACTTACCTTGCCTAGATCTACCTATATCTAGGTATAATGTGTCCTATGTACTGTGTCTAATGCTTGAACCTGCTGTGAATTGTATATATTGTGTTCCTATACACTATTATTGACGTATAAAATTAATGACAACTGTTTTCGTACCTGCCCAGGTCCACCTTGGAAATGAGTTCTTCGCAAAAGTGCTTTACCTGGTTAAATAAAGATTTGAATTGAATTGAATTAAATTCCAGTCAGTCCAGGTAAAGAAATGTCCATTTTCTGCAAAAGAAACTTACATCTGACTTGCCCAATATAATGATGAATACAGACAAATAATAGTCACAGTGTTGACAGGTGGTATATTTTGGTAGGTCTAAAAAATCTCTCACCATTGCCTCTTCATAGGTTACTCTAGCCCATTGTTTATCCTCCATCTCATAGCCAAAACTGTCTGCAACTGTTTGATATAGGGCAGTCTAAAGTAAATGTTCCATTGTCTCAAATTGGGCCAAACAAAAGCCTGGAACAGAACCTTTCCTGATATGTATGTTTCAGATGATCCCACTCTCCTAGTTTCCCATGGCAAATCATCCACTTCACATCCCACATTTGTGCAGGAATTATGTTAGCCATCCATTTTTTCAGGACTTACAAGTGTTTATTCTCCAGTATGCCTGGGAATACCAGATTTAAAATAAAGTTATGTCCCAGGATAGCTTCATACAACATTCTTTTCTTGTCATTCAATACTTTAGCTTTTGTTAGTTTCCATGGTGTTATTTTTTTGTTTTGTTTTGTTATTACTTTTTACCTGTGGCTCTCGGTCTGCTTCTTTCATGTCCTGGCATCCGCCCATCTCAGCCACCATCTATCTCTGCCCCAGCCCCAATGAGCCCCACCGCCATCTACCTCCACAGCTTGCCCCCGGCAGGGCAGCAGGGAGTCCCCCTTGCTCCTCACCGACACAGGATCCAGCATCTGGGCGGTGGTGCCCCCAAGGCTAGCCAGCTCCTCAGATGGCTATCAAGCCACTGCGACTGAGCACCATACTTTTTCCCTTTTCTTCGACATGGGCTGGGGTGTGCAATGATGCCAATGGAAGGGGGCGCATACGCATCCGCACATGCTCCTTCCCAGCGTCATGCCCCAAGCTCACCCCTGCCTTACAGTGCCAGCGTACTGCCCCCGGCCTCCACCAGAGGTCACTGGAGCGCCGACTACTGGGAGCCCCCCTCCCTGGAGAAGGAGAGCAGTCTATGGATGTTCAATCCCTCTCTGCCCCTGCCCACTCCTGGTGAGTCGAGTCCGTTCCCGAATCCGGGTCACCAGCATGAAGCGAGATGTGGCGTCCAGAGCCTCAACCCTCAGCACCACCGGGCTGTTCATGGTGTTATTTCTAATAAAACCAAGTGTCCATAATTTGGTAACTCACTGACAACCTACCTTTAATATTATTCTTTCCCAATCCCTCTGGAAATCAACCAACCAAATTTGAACCCAAGGGGGCTGGATTTTCAGACGGACCAAACTGAATCGAGCTCCAGGTGCACAGAAGATATAACCCACTGGGCTTGTGGCAAACTACCATGCTTTACCATCCCGTCCATCCCTCTGATGCCTGCTAGACCATATCTGTGTGGTCTAGAGTGTGACAAGGTTCAGGACCCGTGATACGCAGCTTGTGCCTGAGAGTTGGCGCAAGCTGCAGTAAAGCAAGGAAACTGTCACAACTGCACCCAAGCTTGGAAAATCAGGCAGCAGTTGTGGCAACTGGGACAGGCACAGCTGTGTCAATGACAGGGTTTGATGCAGGGCTTACTGCACCCCCCCGTGCCAACTTTTGAAAATCCGCCCCAAGGTCTCCACAGCTTCTCCCCACCCCGACACAAATCCTATATTGTATCATAAAAAGTTATTATAATAAAAAAAACACAGGATTTACCATGTGTGACCCACTGAATTCTCAGATAGTATGTGATGTCCTACTTTAGGGAGTTCAAGCGGAACCCACGACATCTGAAAAATACATATAGAAGATTAGGCTCTTTGTACTCAGTAGTGAGAAAAGTTTAGCTAATATAAAGGAACAAAGGCAACAGAAATGTCTTAGTTTTACCCCAACTCTTCAATTTGACTGCTGCCATTGTTTCCACTTTAGGACTGCTTGCTGAATGTAGTCTAGTGCTGCCTCCCAGTTTTTTAAAACGTATTATCTTTCTCTAAGATAATTTAGTAAAGACAAATTGGGCAGACTAGGTAGGCCAAGCGGTCCTTATCTGCCAACAAATTCTATATGTTTCAATATTCTCCAGCAATTGGTATTATCATCATCATCATCATACTTTATTTAGTATAGCGCACTTTATCAATTGAGACTCAAGGTGCTTTACAAAGTCAAATTCATAAAAACAGTAAAAACATACCATAAACAGAACTATAAATTATTTGATAACAGGTCAGCTAGACTAACAAGATAAAAAAGTCTAACTAAACAAAAAAGTTTTCAGCTCCTGTTTAAAAATTTCTAAACACTGATTCTCTCTTATATGAATGAGGGAGGGAGTTCCACAGGGTTGATGCACTGAAAGAAAATGCACAAGCACCCAATGGCTTAAGGCAAACCCTGGGAATTTTCAGGAAACCCTCATCAGTAGAGCGGAGAGTACAGACAGAGCGGTGGGGCCATAGGAGGTCTTGCAGGTAGCTGGACCCTTGACCATGCAGGACCTTATAGGTCTGTAAACCGACCTTGAAGATGATCCGCCACCTAATTGGCAGCCAGTGCAGAGAGTGCAGCACAGGTGTAATATGACACAATCTCGAAAGAGCGGTCAATAACCTGGCTGCCGCATTCTGCACTAGTTGCAGGCAGTGAAGATCAACCCCCAATAGCCCCAGGTAAAGAGTATTGCAGTAATCTAGCCATGAAGTCAAAAAGGCGTGGACCAGGGATGGCAGATCACCTGGGGGTATCAGATGTTTGATCCTGGTGATGTTTCTTAGGTGGTAATATGCACTTCAGACCACAGCCAACACCTGTGATTTAAGCGTCAAGCTGCAGTCCAAAACAATGCCAAGATTCTTCACTCCAGCCGAGGTAAGCAACTGAAAGTGCCCAAGCATCAACCCGGAGACTCGACCAGATTGCACCTTTACCCCTGGGCAACCAGATTCTACCACTAGTACCTCATTCTTATCTGGATTCAACCTCAGCCAGTTGGCTGTCATCCAGTCTTGGATCTCAGCAAGGCACTGATTAAACACTGACACCGCCTCCTGCTGCTAGGGCACAAAAGACAGGTATAGCTGAGTGTCATCTGCATAGCAGTGGAAACTCAGCCTATACCATCTTATGTCCCCTAGTAGCAGCATATACACTGCAAACAACATGGGGACAAAATGGAGCCCTGTGGAACCCCACGTGGCAGGGGCAGGCATGTCAAGGAAAAAAATCCCATACACCACCCTCTGCATCTTCCCAGTGAGTAATTATTTAAACCAGTTGAGGACTGTACCAGCCAGTCCACAACAAACCCGCAGGTGCTCCAATAGTACCCCATGATCCATGGTGTCAAATGCAGCTGAGAGATTGAGGGGAATAAAAATGGAATAACTTCCTCGATCCCTCACCACCAGGAGATCATTTAACACCTTAACAAGGGCAGTCTCAGTGCTATGCCCCTTCCTCAAACCCGACAGGAGAGGGTCTTAATGTTGTGAGTTGACAAATGGGTCTCCAGTTGACAGACCACCATCTTCTCAATAACCTTACCCACAAAGGGAAGGTTAGAGACAGGTCTGTAATTGGCCAGGCAGTCCAAGTCCAGTGAAGCTTTCTTCAAAAAGGGTCTTACCATTGCCTCGTTTAAGGGCTCAGGGAAGACCCCTGTCACTAAGGAACACCAGACTATCCTTGCCAGGACCAGGCTGATGACATCAATACACCCCACTAGGAGGCACGTTGGCCCCGGATCCAAATTGCAGTAGGTTGGCCTCGTCTTCTGGATGACCTTCACAACATCCATGACAGCCAGCTGGTCAAAGTTGGACCAGACAGACTCACTACCCATGACTTCCAGCCCATCACTGCATGCTCCTTTAAATGGCACCAACTGGATCTCCGACCTGATGGAGACAATCTTATCCTATCCATATCCTAGGGGATTTTAATTTAAACTGGTTATCCAACTCCACCTCAAAGCTCTGTAACCAAGTTGCAGCACTAAATCTGTCATAAATGATCACTGAACCCACTCGACTGAATAAGAGGTTGAAAAACCACACCCTTCTGGATCGGGCCCTCACATCCCACTGGTATCACATCATTGCCTCAGGCACCCTACCCGACTCACTAAGTGATCACCACATGATTTACTTAATCCGTAACATTTTCCAGCCTAAAGCCCCACCTCCCAGAACCATTCTGTCAAGGTCATTTAAATCCCTGGACCTTGCCATGCTGCTAAATGACCTGACTGCTATCGATTGGTCCCCCATCCACAGGGCCTCTTCTATCAACGACAAATGACTCTATTTCAAACTTAAGTTCCTAGCTGCATGGGACACCCATGCACCTCTCAGACAGTCTCGGGTGAGGGGTGCCCAGTTGCCGTGGATCACTGCTGATATCATGTCCCTCACCAGAGCCAGAGACCAGGTGTGGAAGACTTTCAAGGACTCCAGTTCCCCTGTCGGCCATGCAAAATACCATTCCTTGTGCAACGCCTGCATTTGGCAAATCAGGCAGGCTAAGACATCATACTTTAAATCTTCCTTCAAGGCTAACATAAACCATCCAGCAAAATTCTGGAAAGTGGTCAAATCCCTCTTCTCCACATCCTCTCAGACCCCTTAACCTGTGTTGAATGCAGGCGGTACTGTAATAATGGACCCTCTAGCAGCAGCAACCAAATTTAACTCCTATTTCACGAGTTGCATCTCGGCACTGCTGTCTGCTCTCCCCAGTCCAGTCTAACCAATCCAAACACCCATGCAGCTATCCCAGAGGCCCATTCCCCTCTGCCTCTACTGTACCTTCACCTTCTGCCAAGTCTCCCCATCAGCTGTTTTGAAGCTTTGATCTCTTTAAACCCTAACAAAGGTAAATGCCTCACCATGCTGGATTCCAAGATGCTCTACCTAGCTGCCGCTGCAATTGCCGCCTCCCTGGCTGATCTCTACAATCTCTCCTTCTGTCTTGCCTCAATTCCCTAAGAATGAAAACATGCTACTGTCATCCCACTCCCAATGGGAAGTGACTCTTCTGATCCTGGGAACAACCATCCTATTTCCCTCCTCCCCATTCTGGTGAAACTTCAAGAGCAACTAGTCCTTTCCCAACTCTCCTCTTTTCACAACTCCTCCTCCTCCTCCTTCTTCTCACCCTACCAGTCTGGCTTCAGAAAGTCCCACTCCACAGCCACCTCACTCCTATGGCTCACCGACTCCATCTTAGATGGGATGGACAAGGTCATATCACCTGCTCTATTTTGTGGACCTGGCCAAGGCATTCAATGGTTTCTCATGCCATCCTGCTAGATAAGCTCTCCATTGCTGGGCTTCTGCCAAGGCCACCAGTTGGTTCCACTCCTACCTGGTAGGCCAATCCCAATCTGTCAGAATTAGTGGTTCCACCTTGCCTTCTCTCCCAGTTACCACCAGAGTCTCGCAAGACTTGGTCCTCAGCCCGATCCTGTTTTCCATCTTCCTAAATGACCTGCCCACCGCCTGCCCACTCACTTCCATACATATGTATGCGGACAATACCGTCTTGTACGCTTCTGGCCCTTCAACCGCTGAGGTAGAGACCAAGTTACAGCAGGACTTCAATAAAGTCCAGCCCATTGAGTGGCCACACATTCAAGGGACCGCATTCCCACCAGGAGGACCGTGAGGTTCAGGTCTGATTTAAAACAGATTGCCACATCCCCACCCCTATGATCCTTTCTTGGGCAGTGAATCACTGAGTACCGCCAGAATTGCTGATTACAAAACTGGGCCAGCATTTTATCCAGCCAGGTCTCGGTGATGCAAGCCAGATCAGATGCTGAAACAAGATCGGCAGTAATTGCTGTCTTGTTCTTAATGGATGCAGCATTGCACATTACTGTCCAAGAAGGATAGGCAGATGAGGCTGGTCCGGATACCTAGCCGCTAACCATGGAGCCCTTGTGTATGGGTACAAAACAGGGAGGATCCCTTTCCTGGACCCATTTTGCCCCAGGGTGCCTCCTAGTAACCACCACCCCAATCCACCCCCCTGCTTTATTCCCCACAATAGATCCTGCTGACCTCTGTTTTCTTCCCCCTCGAACTATCCCCAATGCCCTGTATCATCCATAGACACCCGCTGGCAATGAGGGACAGTTGAAGGGATGGATGTCGCAGAGTCTAGAGGGGGAATAATACCTTATCTGGAGAGCTGTCATCCAGCACATATTAAGGCCTTATGCAATTACTATCACAACTGTACCAATTAAATGTATATCAGCTAGATAAATATTCTAATATTAGCTAACCCATTATTAACAATAAAGTTAATACTCTCACACCCTCACACACTCACACCCCAGGCACACTTTTCATACACTATCACACTGTCACCCCTCACTCAGTCACTTCACTACCCTAATCCTCCCAACCAATAAAACTCAAACAATAAGCACTACAATTAGGGAGTCCATAAATCTGTGCAGCAGTCTTCTCAGCAGTTATCAGTTTAAGTCTTGAAAAGACTGCAATATCAGAAGGACACTCTCCTCTCACAGGAGGCCCCTCCTGAAACGCTGTATAATCACTGGGCAGCAGCAGGTTCCCAAGAGCTGCAAGAACAGAAGAGTCAGAAACAGTAAGCAAAATCACAGTAAAAGCAGCATAAGGCTCTCACCCCATGGCTGCTGCTCTTCTATCTTAGATCAGAACGAGACCCTCAAACCCTCTCACAATTCAAGGTTCCCTTCTGGGCACAAATTCAAAGTCCCAGATGGTGCTTCAGATGCTGGAATCACCTTTTCAGATCTCCCAACCGGACAGCAATGACCAAACCTCTCGCAGCATTAGCCAGACCAAATTTAGTTAAGTTATGATCTAGGTAAATAACTACAAATGCCAAACTTTCAAATTCTGCTTTACTTTCTAGATGAATTGGCACCAAGGTGTTTAAAAGTCAAGCTTACCCCTTATCACAGCAGGCTAAAAGGGGCAAGCATGCCACACAGCAAGCTGTATAAGTCTTTCAAGGTCCTTCAGAGTCATAAAATTTGGCATTCTCTCTTCTTCTTACAGTCTGGAAAAACACACGAGCCACACAGCCATCTGCAGAAGGCTTTCTGAGTCGCAGTGATTCTGGACCTCCTTCCCCAGAATGGTCCGGGGAAATACACATGCTGCAGTATCCCAAGGAAGCCTCACACCACTCCCTGGCAAAAGCCAATCAGTTACCGACCAGCAGAACACCTCGATCTTTCCTCTGTCTTTCCTACGTCCAAATCTGAGACAATAAGGGATCACAGAAAATACCACCAGCACCAGAATATTCTTCATGCAGACCTCTCCTCCCAACGGTAGTCCATGTACCACAGAATAGGCTGCACACAAGGCTCTGCTGTTGCCACTTCTATGGATTTCATCCACACTGCTTTGCCCAGTTCACAGGTAAGAGACACCATTCCACAGATAAATCCTCACTAAAAATAAAACATCTGACTCCTGCCACTTACTCACTCGTATCCCCAACTACACTTCCCACCTGATACCTAATCGCTAGCTAAAAAGTTAAAAAATGAGAAAAGAAGCAATTAAAACAGTTAACAAAAACTCCTCCTTCCTGATAGCAGACCAGTGCAGCCGCCATCTTGACAGTCATATACCCCACAGACCACGAAAGGAGTAGAGGAATTGTTTTATTGATAAATATAATGAGACAAAAACAGAAATAAAAAAAAACTGAAAAAACAAACCAAACAGTTATACGGTAGAAGGACATAACCAAAGAGCATATACACAATGACAAAATGAGTAGGGCAATTTCCTTGGGGTCCTGGCCAAATTTCACCCATTCACTAAAAATACCACCAACAGCTTTATCTGGTTTAGTTTCAGTTGGTTTGCATCTGAACTACCACCCTCCCAGACAAGGCAGAAAATAGACAGCATTGTCTAGCCCTCCTTTCCAAGTCAACAAACACTAAATAAATAAAATAAAACATCTTTGGGTAGGCAGTTTATTTATTTAGCTTTTGTTTACTAGATGCAGTAAACTAGCCATAAAATGACTATTTTCAGTCACGACTCGGGAGGCTACACCATAAACAAAACAGCAGATGCAAGTACAGCATACAAAGTATAGGAATACAGTGGAAACATTTCACAAATAAGGCTGTGGCATAAACATGGTAGAGACAAAAGTACAAGTGGGAGCAAAGATAAGTATGTAAAAACATATTTCCAACTATCTGACACACAGTGAAAGTAAAGCAACAAGTACATTTACAGTAATGTAGTAAGTACATAGTAAGCATACAGATTATAACAAGTACGATTTACACATTGAAAGAAGTCAGGAATTACAATATCATGGTTACATGCCACTGGAAGTGCAAAGCAGCGGTCTTAAAATATAAGGATGGGTAAAGGAAGAAAGGCTTGCCATTTTTCACTAGGAGGGACAAATAAGAACTAATTCAAGTAGTGATGTACTAGGCGTCCAATCATACAGGATGGGGGGGAGAATAAGAGACAGGATAGTGGGAGTAAAGTGCAGTAGGAGGGCGGGAGATACGCGAGCGAAAGATCACAGGGGTTGTAGGTATGAGCAAGAGTTAGAAGCAAATAGGAAAGCACAAAGCTCTTTTTTAAAGAGGGCATGGGAAGGCGCCTGATGAGTTGTTAATGGGAAGGAGTTCCATTGCAGTGAAGCATAGTGAGAGAAAGCGTGGGAACTTTTGGAGGTTTTACACCTTGGTACTTGTAGTAGGGATTTGTCAGCTGAACGTAAACCGTAACAGGATGTTTGAGGAATCAGCAGCACAGCTAGACTTGCAGGAGTTTGCACTCTGATTACATTATCCACAAGGGAGCCAACAGAATGGAGTCTCAGCGTGGAGGGTGGTAGCCAGTTTAGGTCAAAGTAGAGTAGGCAGTGGTGTTTGACCAGAGGGGATGAGGAGGCATAGCGACAAATGTTATTACAGGTGGTGTCCTAAGTACATAGTGTGGTCTTAGGTATGGCAGCGTATGTGATGACTTCATAGGTTAGAGCTGGGAGCAATATACCACAGGCAATAGCTAGCCTAGCAGAAGGAGTAAGTGTATGGCTGGTCCAGTAGGCAATGCCTAGCTTAGAGTTTACTGATTTGCAGGTAGATTGGACATGAAGATCAAAGTCTGGGTACTGATCAAGGACTACCCCAAGATATTTCAACGCGGTAACTATATTTATAGGAGAGGAGCCAGGTCAGGAGATCTTGATGTCATTTTGCAGGATTTGAGTTTGCGCAGTTCCAAACAACATTGCTTGGATTTTAGTTACATTGAGGACCAGTTTATGGTCAGAGAACCAGGTTTGGGTTTATGAAAGTCAGAGGAAAGGCACGAGTTTATTTCAGATAGGTTTTTGCGCTACTGTACAATACTACATCATCAGCATATAAGAGGGATGAGCAGGAGGTGAGACCCGAGGTAATGCTGTTAATAAATATTGAGAAAAGGAGGAGACCAAATGGAACCCTGGAGGACCCCAGTGTTTATCATAGCCTGGTTCGAGAAGGTGGAATTATACCTCACAATTTGGACCCAGTTGACAGATAACTACTAAACCAGGCCACTACAGACATCAGAAACCCACTGATTTTAAAATTGTGAGAAGGATGGGGTGATCAACAAGATCAAAGCTTTAGTCATGTCTATGAAAACCGTCCCAGTAAGAAGGCCAGAGTCCATGGCAGAAAATGTGTCTGTGGTCAATTTGAGCAAGGCCAGGTGGTGCTATGGCCCTTACAGAAACCATGTTGGGCTGAAGAGAAGATTATTTTATCTAGGAAATCAATGGTTTGAGTAGCTACTAACTTCTCAAGTATTTTACTTAGGACCGATAACATCACAATCGGTCTATAGTTAGAAGGGTCTTTGAAGTCACCTTTTTTGAAGACCAGAGTGACTCAGGCAATTTTCCAGATGTCAGGAACATGGCTCTGGCAAAGCGATAGGGTAAAGATCCAAGCAAGAGGAGAGGCTATGAGTGGGGAAGTGATCTTCAGAAGTCTAGGTTCGATTCCATCAGCGCCAGTTCTAGTGTTATCTGAGACCGTGTTTAAAAGCTTTAGCACCTCTGCCCTTGAGATAGCTTTGGAATGAAAGGATGGTCTTGGTATTTCAGGGGAGGGGTCAGTGTGCAGGACTATTGGTTGTGTGATGTAGAAGGTGGAAGTATACTTGGTCAGGTCTGAAAATTGTAGGTTGAAAAAATTTGCTATTGTCTGGGGAGCATTACAGTGGACATCGTTTAGAATCATGTCATTTGGAGAAGGGGACCGAGTAGACCCCAGAAAAATTCTGGCATGCGTCCAGAACTTTCTAGGGTCCCCTGCAGCATTCGTGAGAAGGCCTTTGCAACATACACTTTCAGCAATTCTTATTTGTTTTTTTACACTCTTTACACTGTGCCCTGTGGAGGTCATAGTAGGTTGTGAGACCAGAGGATTTAAAATGTCTCCAGCTCATGTCCCTCACTCTGTCTGGCAAAGAGGTCCTTTTTTAATCATCTGGTTTGTTTACCCTTCACTCAGCATGTTAAGTGTGAGGTATGGATGTCCTGAAACAATGAGAATTCTTGAAGAAAAAAGTTTAGGGCAGATTGGGCATTATTAGCTCGGAAAAGTTTGGTCCAGTCAGTTTGAGCAACATCATGAAGAAAGTTTTCTGGAGCAAAGTTTGCATAGTTTCTGAAGGTGATGTAACTTGGTGGGGGGGGTAGTTAGCAACACTTCTCATAAGTTGAGTTAGGTCTGTTGTGTGACTTCGGGGGGGTAGGTAGTAGGAGCGGCAGATGTAAACCTTTTTACAGGAGCCTTGGATCAGGTCAACTATTATCCAGTCTGACAGACAGCCAGTACTGAGATTGCTAGTGATTTTGATTACCATTAACTGGTCCTTAAAATACAAGAGGACTCCACCTCCCTTTAGATCTCCCCTGTTCCTGCTTCTGTAGTTTTAACCATGTTTTGGATATACCAAATATGTCCAGGCAGTATAGATTAACCCAGGTTTCAAGTTCCACTAACTTGAAAAGGAGGCTACAAACATTTATACGTACAATTTGGTGCCCATGGACAGGGTGACCCCAATCGTAGTGTACACTCCTGGGATAAATTGAAACCCGTCCCCAAGCAGTTTATATGTTTTGTATAATGTCCAACATGCTGGTTGGCTGGTTATAAATTAAGTGCTGAAATGCTTATAATGCTTTCTGTGCATATTAACCTAAAACAAAACTAAGAGTACAGTTACAAAATGATGGGGCAGTTTTAACAGAAGAATAATGTTTGTGGCTGCTTTTTCTAGATGTTAGCAGCCCCCTTCTAAGATTTTTTTTGCAGCAGACAGCATGAGGTAATATGACTCTGCAGGAGAGTTTAGGAGAGCACTGAATGTTCTGACCTCAGCTCTGACCTTTAACAATGTTTTAAACAAGTTATGTAATGTTCCCCAGGTGCCAAATAACTGTTCTCTGTGGTGCAACAATGGCCCCTAGTGGCTAGTTTTATGTTATGTCTGCTGTTAATCAAAAGGCAGGGGAAATTGTTTTCCAACTTCTACTGAGCTTATAAAAAGCCCCACCTCAGTGTTGAGAGAGGATAAGATAGATAGGAAAGTGAAAGACTTCCTTGTAGTGTGGCTTTCACACTGTTTGATTCATGCTAGGCTAAAGAAAAGCCTTAGAAACTGCTGAAGCCAAGCAGTTGTCTGACTTACCAGTTTGCTTTCTGTATATTTTACTTAATGAAAATAAAATGATAAACGAACCATGCATTTTTTTTATGCACCTGACTTGTGGTCTGCCTGAAATTGTTTTATCCTAAACGACACCTCGGTGACAGCAGGAAATCCATATGGGATCCCTGCACAATATGGTGGGGTGGGGGCAGGGGGGTGGCAAGGAGGGACTGGCCCAGGATTAGTTTAGATGTCTCCTGTGAGAGACAGAAGTATTACATGGACTAAGGAGTCAGAGACAGTGTATAGGAGACTAAATAGAGTGGGTTGGGAGGGGGTTCAGGGTAGGTAGTGCCCAACATAGCCTGTATTCTGCTTTTTGATAGCAATGTCTCTTGTAGTGTGTACCCTGAGGGAACAGTGCCTGATAAGTAATGCTGACATGGAATAGCTGCACAACTCAAGGACCAGAATGGTACTTTGATATTGTTGCAGTAACACACACTTTCAATGACAAAAAAGGAGCACAGGAGGAGCCCTGACAAAAGGCACAAGCAAATTACCAGATACATGTTTACAGTCTGGAAAGTACCTTTAACCAGTTATTGGGGGAGCTGGAAAGTCATGTGTGCCTGTAGAAGGACTGGCTATGGGTGGCCATGTTGTTTTCAGCCCTTGATCAATCAGTCTTTATTTTGCCAGGCAAAGCATCATTGTGCATGCTCATTTACAAGATGGACCTGGTCAGTTACAGATGGACAATACAGCAGAAAAAGGGTACAAAATAATGATAACGTATCACCAATAAGGTGGAGAACAGTACACTAGACATTATTAAATACAAAATACACAATATAAACAGCATAGTAATTATCTAAAATGAAAGAGATAAAATAAATGAATAGGCAGTATTTACAGGAAAAGTATGGGAGAGGCAAGGAAGAAATGGATAGAAGCACATAAAGAAGTGGGTGAAGCCGATGGACCAGAAGGAGTATAAACAAGGGGAAAGTAAGGGAGATGAAGGGAAGGAAGGGGAAATAAGCACACAAGGGAGGTAGAGAATACGGAGGGCCAGGGGGAGCAGGTAAGAAGCATGGAACAAGTACAGTATCAGATAAAGTAATTACAAGTCTTATTGAAGGATCTAGCATATAGGGTTTTGAATGGTAAAAGATTAATTGGGGTAGCCAGTTTAAGGTTATTTGAAGCTTATTCGAAGTTGGGGAAGTTCAAAACTGATGGAGGCTTTACCAAAGCACATTTTGACCTTGGGAATAGATAATGAAATGTAGGAATAACTTCTCAAAGCATAATTACCTATGGAGCAGAACGGCAAGCAATCAGAGATATATTGTGGGATCTTCTTAATGATTGCCCTGTATGTCCAAAGGCCAGCATTTCTTTCCCTTCTAAACTTAAGGGAAGACCATCCTACCAGGGAGTAGAGGGAGCAATGGTGCGTGGAATATGCCGCTCCCGATACAAATCGTAGTGCTCTCTGATAAAGGATGTTGAGCTTAGCTAGCGCAGAAGTTGGGCCATGACCATAGAGGAAGTCAACGTAGTCCAACAGGGCTAGGAAGGTCGTTTGAACCAGCCTCTTCCTGGCATCCTGAGTAAGTAGATGTTTGATCCTAAAAAACAGGCCTAGCATCTGTTTGAGCTTTCTAGAGAGCTTGTCAGTACGGTCAGAGAAAGAATCTTATTGTCAATCCAGACCCCCAAGTACTTAAATTTAGCCATATAGTCCAAGGTTTCTCCGAGAAGCATGGTGATTAACAGCAACACGCCTAGTACAGAGGGATTAGGGGCATTAATGCACGGTGAGAGAAGCATAGTCTTGTTTTCATTTAAGAGTAGCTTTAAGTTCAAAAGGTTTAGTTGTAAATGGTTAAAGTCTGATTTGAGGACCGCACAGGCTTCGTCTGGGGTGGGCCTGTCGACATTCAGAACCGTGTCATCTGCAAAGAGGTGAATGATGGATGCTGAAATTCCAGAGTCGGTGTTGTTAATATACAATGCAAATAGCAAAGGCCCGAAAATGGAGCCCTGCAGTACGCCTCTAAGCAGCGATTTCAAGGGTGAAAAATCTCCTTCTGCTTTCACATGTTGGACTCAGATGGTCAGGTAACTGGAAAACCATTTCAAAGATGGCGGATCCGAGCCAATGTTCCTTAGGATGACTAGAAGCAGGTCATGGTCCACGGTGTTGAAGGCCTTACTTAAATCAAGAAAGGCAGCACACATAGCTCTATGCATCTAAGGCTCTCAGCCAATCATTTGTAACCTTAGCTAATGCAGAGATCGTACCATGTTGAGGTCTGAATCCTGACTGGGCAGGATTAAGTAGATCCGAGGAGTCCAAGTAGTTCCTGAGTTGTTTAACTAATTTCTCTAATAATTTAGAGAGTATAGGAAGCAAGGATATAGGCCTGTATTATTATTATTTAGTTATTTAGATCGCTTGGGACACCGGATTTGAGCAGAGGGATGATATGAGCAGTTTTCCGTATAGATGAAAGGTCTCCCTGTGCAAGGGACAAATTAAAGAGATGTGTGACTGGAGGGGCCAGGATGCGATAGCTGAGCTTTAGGAAATAGGGGTCAATGAAGTCGGCACCGGCACTCTTTTTGGTGTCTAGCTCTAGATGTACATCTTCAACTTCTTTAATCGAAACAGGAAGAAATGAGAATACAGCATCTGACACTCAGGAGACAAATGCTGGGCAATATGACTTCTGGGCACAACATTGTGTCCTGAGGTTATTGGCAAGGATGAGTTTAATGTTGAACCTGATGTGGCAAAATGATTATGGAGGTCAAGAATCATATGCTTATCAGTAGTAGAGGAGCCGCCAGAGGTGATTTTGGCAAGGAGGGAGTTGGAAGAAGCATGCCCTTCTATGTCCTTAAGTGTCTTCCAGAATTTAGCAGGGCAAGAAGTAGCAGATTCCAATTCCTTACGGTAGTAACTAGCTTTTTTAGCTCTGACCAGCTTCATACAGTTGTTTCTAGCCATTCTTAAGGCCGACTGGTCGGAAGGGAGCTTAGACTTCCACGCTTTCCTCCAAAGCTTGTCCCTGTTACACAGTGCTATTTTCAAACTTGCAGTAAACCAAGGACCCAGTTTTTTTCTTGGTGCGAACTTTGACCATGTTAGCGTGTTTATTTAAGGTCCCAGCATCAATACTCTTAAAGAATTCATATGCATTGTGCACACTCTTGGCCAGGCAGAAATCTTACCGAATCAATGAGTTCTGCAAGTCTGAGGGAATGCAGAAGGGTCAAAGTTCAGATGGATTCTTTTGAATATACACCTGGACATGGATATTGGTTTGAGAGCAGACCTCATGCAAGCGGTGAAGCAATGATCACTGAGGTCAGTGAAAAAGACCCCCGAATGAGAATATAGATGAGGTCTGTTTACTAAGATAAGATCGAGTAACAACCTCTTATCTGAATTTTTCTTGTTGGGTCGGGTTGCCTCTGTGATGAGTTGGACAAGCCTGTAGGTGTCACTCAAGTCTTTGAGGGGTTTGGAACAACCAGAGAGTCAATCCAAATTAAGGTCTCCCAATATGATGACCTCTGAAGACAATGTATTCAGCATGCTGGACAGATGACTCAGTAACTGTAATCCCGCAGAGGGGGGTCTATAGCATCCTATGATGCAAAGTGATGTGGAGGATGGAAGCTGTATCTTAAGTGATAGACTTTCAAATTCCTTAGGGATTGAAGTGGAGTCAGTAACTGAGACTGAATATTTGTCTAGGACATAGATGGCCACCCCATCTCCTCTGGACAGTCTATCAGTTCTGAAGATGTTGTAGGATGGGATGTTCACATCAAAGTCCATGGTGGAGGGTCTGAGCCAGGACTCAGTAACAACTAAAACATCTGGCTTAATATGACAGATCCAGGCCTGAATGGAGTCTAATTTTTTTAAAAGACTGCGTGCATTTACATGGAGTAGGCTCATTCCTTTGATGTGGGCCAGATCAGTAGGAGCAGAGATTGGGTAGAGAGGACCTGGATTTAATTTGACGTTCCCAAAAGAAATGAGAAGAAGCAGCAGTAGCTTTAAAAGAGCACTCAGTAACATTCTAAAGTGAGTATGCTTCTGTTTACAGCGGGGCTGAGGGCAGGATGTAGAATAGTTGAAATGGTAGCCAATGGAGCCTAAGGTAGCATAGAGGAGTACCCTGGCTTAGTAGGTAAATGTTCCTATGTTGAGTGGAGAAGGAGTGATAGAGACATTATGCCACAAGAACAGCATAAAACTGGTCCCAGACTGCCAGACATGAAGGACAGCATTATCTAGGGGAGGAAACCTGTATACTAAGGAGAGGGATTCATCACCTGACATGACAGGGTCAGGTACATGGGATATATTAAGGTCGGGACAGAGGAGTAGACTAGTAGGCCAGCTAGGCAGCAGGAGATAAAAAGGACCTGTATTTCCAGATGCCGTGGCACCGAAGCAAGGAAACAGATTAAAGCAAGGTAGCCTGATTCTTAAATCCATTGGCAGTACTGTTTTACTTCAGCCAGTGCAGCTGCAGGAAGAGCCTCACATGGCTCTTTGGGGAATTATGTCACTGCCCCCAAAGTACTCTGGGAGGGGGATTGACTAATATTTTTGATGTGGATCAGCCAATCAGATGGCTGGGATTAACTTGTTAGCCTGCCTTCAGTTGACATCACCCAATCAGAGCAGCTGAAGGAGAAAAAGATGGAGAAAAGCTGACAGAGGGAGGGAAGACAATAGTGAGTCTCAGGAGAAGCTCAGAGAGAGAGAGAGAAGCGGAGGTGCCACAGATCTGTGGAGGAGAAAGTGTGCAAGATGAGTTCTCTACAAAAAACTGGAACATAGCTAATTGCTACAGCTAAACTGATTCAGCCTCAGTTTCAGGACTTGGAGGAAACATCATGCTGACAGATCCAGGTGTAACCCACTAGGAGGGCAGGATAAGTCCCACAAGATGCCAGGTCAGGAGGGAACCACATCAGATCTCTCCCCATGCCACACAGCGGAGATATTTCCTTGCAAGGAGCTTGAAGCCTTCAGGATCTCCAGGGTTGATCAATTGGGTGAGAAGGTGGACAACGTCCCACAGGCGTTGTCTGGATGAAGTCACTGCAGTCCAACTGAGATCAGATGAAGGGTTTAGCTGTGCCACGATTCCAGAGAGAATCTGCACCTGTGTTGCAGCCAAAAACGAGGATGACCCTCACCCCATCAGCTGTGTTGCCCAAGAGATATACAATCATTGTGAGTAATCATCAGGGCTCAGTTAATCAACAAGTATAAATAATTAATAGCTGCTGTAGCTAGCAATTTATTTATTGGTTATCCTGCTGGCAGATCGTTTCTGCCATCAGTTCAGCTTTAAAAGAATGGGACTTCAGGACAGATTTCCCCTGTTATTGTGAATTACAATGTATTACTGTATGCAAAGACTGTTGCGGGAGCTCGCATATGGACTAATGGACAAAACTGTCGGACCAGTGGGGGTGGGCCAGACACAGACTGTAGGGGGATACTGAGTGTGTGAACGTTATTTGTGATCCTGTGAAGTAATCATTGCTAGTTCCTTTGCTTTACCCTATGTTCTTTCCCTTCCCCCAAGTAAAAGTGCCTTGGTGCTTGCACTATGAACCTGTGATGAACCCAGTAGAATAAGGCCAGGTCTATTTAATCTGCTCATAGTGCAAGATCCTGAGCATAAGCTACTGACCTAGCTCAATTCCATCTGCCCTTCCCTAGATGCTTATTTTCCCCTCAACTCTCTCTCCCAGCCTCTCTTGAAACTGTCCACTGTCTTCAACAAACCACCTAAGCCAAAAGCACATTCCAACCTGCCTCCACCTTCTCTATGAAGAACTGCCTCCTAGCCTCCCTCCTAAGCCTCCATCCCAACTTGAGACTGTGTCCCCTTGTGTTTCTGTTCCCACTAAGCTTGAAGAGGCCCTCCTTATCCACCCCATGTATTCCTTTCAAATACTTGAAAGTCTCAATCATGTCCCCTCTTTATCTCCTCTCCCCCAGGGAGTACATGTTCAGGGCATCCACCCTTTCCTTGTATGTCCTACCCAGCTGGTCCATGATCCTTCTCACTGTCCTCCTTTGGACCGTCTCCAGCAGGATAATGTGCTTTTTAAGGTATGGGCACCAGTACTGTATACTGTATTCCAGATGCAGCCTGACAAATGACCTATACAAAGGCAGTATTACCTCCTCTCACCTGCTGTTTATCACTCCGGCAATGCTGTCCAACATTTTATTTGCCTTTGCTGTTGCTTTCCTATGTTACATGGAGTGTTTCAGGTCACTAGCGATCATCACTCCCAGGTCCTTCTCCTCCTCTGATGCAACTACCCAGACCACTCCCAGGCTCTACTCAGTTCTTGGCTCCAATGTACAAAACTACATTTCTTTACATTGAAACCAAGTTGCCAAATCCCGGACTACCTCTCTAGTTTTTACAGGTCCTCTTTTAGGTCTTATATCCCTTCTGCTGTGTCCACTCTCCACAGAGCTTGCTGTCATCCATAAATAGACAAATTATTCTCTTAATGCCATCCCCAATATCATTGATGAAGACACTGAACAACACCAGTCCCAACACCGAGCTCTGTGTGACTCCACTGGTCAACTCCCTCATGCTAAATAGCTCATCCTCCACCACCAGGTGCTGGGTCCTGCCACTTAGTCAGTTACCCACCCTCTGATCAACTTCTACTCAACTTCAAGATCCACCAACTTCCTGATCAACCTCTTGTGGGTACAGAGTCAAAGGCCTTGCTGAAGTCCAGGTAAAGGATGCCCACCACTTGGCTTCTGTCCACTGTTTTAGTGACCCACTCAAAGAAGTCAATCACACTTGTATGGCACAACCTCCCTCCCATAAACCCGTGTTGCCTCTCATCCTGGAGACCATGTACATCCAGATACTCTACTAACCTTTTCTTTAGTATGGTCTCCATGAGCTTGCACATTAATGAGGTCAGTCTGACCGGTCTGTAGTTCCTTGGGTCATCCCTGGAACCACTGTTATGGATGGGTACTACATGTGCCACTCTCCAATCCTGCAGTACCATGCCCGACTTCAGTGAACTATTGAACAGGCCGGCCAAGGGATCTGCAAGCTCTTCCACCAGTTTCCTCAGCAGGTATGCCATCTGGGCCTAGGGATTTTCCTACCCTCAATGCTACAGCCTTGTCCTCACCCTATCCACCTCTCTCAAAACATCTGTGCCCTTCCACCTCCCCTCTCCTTCCCCCTAGTGGCACCGGTCTGTCCCTCTCCCTGGTGAAGATGGAACAGAAATACTCATTCAGTATTGTATTACTGTTTCTGGCTGTTATTACTAGTTGCATGCTTTTTTGATCTTATTGAGTTTAAGAAGACACAGAGTGAAACTGAGTGGGTATTTGGGGTACAGAGCATGTCAACCACCCCACCCCCATCTGGACTATAACATCCACATTTTCTCTATCTTAAGTTCCTGGTGGGAGATATCTTGCATTCTCATTTTTGGGGCCCCTGCTAGTAGCGATGCCTTACTTATACTCCCTAAGCTCTGCAACTGTCCTACTATTGCCCAGGGCCATCTGTCTAAAGAACAAAGACTACAGCCAGTCTTTAATCCATCTGGCTGCATCACACCTTGGGCACGGGGTGGGGGCTACACTATGATTAATGGCTTTGGAAGTATCTATCTCTGCAACAGGCAAGGCAAGGTGTAGGCATTGTCTCAAGAAATGACCAGTCAGCAGCAGCAAACAAACAAACAAAACCCATTGCTGCACTTGTCATGTTCCAAGATGCACATCACTGGAGCAGAAGAACAAAGTGGGTGATTTGATACCTTTTATTGGGCCAACAAGAAATTTTCAGAACACAGTCTTTTAGGGTTACACAGAGCCCTTCTGCAGGTGATGGCAATTTTTACAAAAAGCAGTTCCTAATTATACATTGTATACGGATACCTAAGTGCAGCAATTAACATATCCACAAAAGAGATGAGACGTTAGGTTAAGGACAGGATCACTATCAACAGGGGTGAGAGGATCTCTTGGCAAATAAAGCAAGCCAGGAATCTGTGGACTGAGGGGGAGAAAAACAAAGTGGGTGATTTGATACCTAAAACATAGCCGTGATCTTTTCAGAGTCTTCTGTGCTGATGGTACCCCGTTGGAGGTGGTAACTTCCTTTAAATACCTGGGTGTCTTGCTTGATGAATCCCTTACTTATGACACCCATATAACCTCTATGTGTAAGGCTGTCAATGCTAAACTGGGATTAGCCTACAAAACAAGCCACATTCTAACCCCCTCTGCATGGTTGGCCATTCCCAGAGGAATCCTACTCCCGTCACTCACATATGGAGCTGTAATCTATAGCAATGCGTCAAAGGCTTCCCTTCACAGATGGGACACAACCTACAACATTATATGCCGTATGCCTCTGCATCCTCTAGGTTAAGACAACACTGCCTGCTATAAGTAGACCTAAACTGGCTCTCTCCTATGGTCCACCAGCTCCTCTCTCTTGGGAATCTTCTGGACAGTATACTGCAGTCCAACTCCAACATGCCTGCCTCCCTCACCTCTGTGCTAACCCCTCAGCCCACCTCCTATGGCCTCTGATCTGCTGACCTTTCCCTGCTTAGTATTCCTAGATGTAAAACAACCAAAGGTAATCAGGATTCTCACACATAGCCCCAGATATTGGAACTCACTGCCCTAGTGCAGCTGGCCCCTAGTCAAACCACATTTAAGAAAAGGCATTGCTCCCTCCTTGCTGGCCGTGCCCACTGCACCTGTTTCAACTCACCCTAGGCCACAGCTCCCTGTGCTATGCTGCCTCATAGTTCCTCTTGATTTCTCTTGTGTTAACTGTCACCTTGCTACTAACTGCTTCCCCACTTGTCTACCCTACCCCTTTTCCCATCCCCCCTCTCTGTCTCTCTCTCTCTCCATGCTCTATTCCTGCATTTCCAATCTCCCTACCTTTTGCAGAAAATTGTATATAGCCAGCTGATTGTATGTCATATTTATGCTTGAATGTTACTCTCTGACACTTCCGCACTTTATTTATTTATTTATTTATTTATTGACTTTTGTTGACCCGGTAAGCCCACTGGGCCTAGAAGTCCCTTTTTCAGGGGCGACCGGTGGGGAGAGAGGGGTTACAGATGGTAAGTAACTGAAATTGAACCAAATTAAGCTGTTGGTGGTATTTTTACTTTGAATGAGATATTACTATAACTGTAATCACGGGCACTTACCATATACATGTATAATATACTTAGTGTGCCTGGTACTACAATTGTTTTCAACTTATATACCCTCCTCCTGTACTTCCTATATGTGAAGTCTTGCACATTTTTGACACTGTTTGCTTTGTACCTGTATCTATCTATGTTGTGACCTCCTGGGTCTTGCCTGAAATAGTCACGTTTGTGTCTAGTGCACCTACTCGGTTATCAAAAATAAATAAAATAAATACTGTTTATTGGACCAAAAAGGAAAGACAGTTTCTACAAAAAGCATAGCTTTTATTAAATGGGCATATTAATTGCTGAAATGAGAAATGCATTTTGTAAAAAAAAAACAAAAAAAAAAAACTGTCACTTCCCTAAGAAGGGCACTGTGAGGCCTGAAAACTTGTGTTAGGAAATGTTTTGTTGGTCCAGTAAAAGGTATCATATCGCCAGCTTTGTTCATCTGTCTGTACAAGAACAAATATTGTACAAACAATTCTCTGTGTCACAGGAATATACATATAAAGCAGCTAGAAACAGCTGGGGCAGGCATTTCAGGCAATCAATCAATCAATCAAAGTCTTTATTTAACCAGGCGAACACCGTTGAGCAAAGCTCATTTTCGAGGTGGACCTGGACGTAGATACATAGTCAAGCACAGAAGGGTTACATACACAACAGAATCATAATACAAGTCATAAAACAATATAAATTGAACATAGAGCAATGTACAGAATTCAGGTGGATAACAGTACTAATTCTTGGTAAAAATATATGAACAAAAATATGCATGAGATTCTCTGGGCTGTATGAACGGAATAATAATTACAAGTTACAAGGACTATACAGGGTGCAAGAGAGAGGGCTCTTAGATTACGTATGAAGTAGAATGATAGATCCATAAAGTGAGGGGGAAGGGGCAAACGCCTAAAAGGGAGGAGGTAGAGGGGTCGAAGACTAGATGGGCAGTGGCAGCCATATGATGGCTACCGATCGCAGAGTGCTGCTGAGACCACCAATGGAATGAAGATGGGCCCCAGGATGCTGGTCAAAGGCAAGCGGGAGGAGATAAGGGAACAGAAAGATTAGGGTCAGGGAAGCTAGCAAGTATTTTAAGATAAACCAGTAATTGTGGACACAACCAGTGTTGGTTAATTGCCAGGTAATGGGCCGAAGTTGTCTGGCTCCCATTACAGTGAAGGTTACTTACATGCCAGGCAGTGGTCAGATGTCATCTAGCACCCATCACAGTCAAGATTTGTTGCACAAAAGGCAGTGGGCACATATGTGACTCCCTTTACAGTCAAGGTTGGTAACACACTAGACAGTGAGCTCAAGTCACCAGACTCCTATCACAGATAAGGTTGGTTGCTTGCCAGTTAGTGGGCACATGCTGCTAGACTTCCATTATAGCCAAGGTTGATTGCAAGCAAGGCAGCAGGCACATTACACCCAACTCCCATCACAGCCAGGATTGGTTACACACAGGGCAGTGGGCACAAGTCAATGGACTACTAATAAAGCCAAGGTTGGTTGTATGCCAGGGAGTGGGCACAAGCCACTCGATTCCCATCACGGCCAAACCTGGTTGCCTGTCATGCAGTGGGCACAAGGCTCTTGTGTCTCCATTTTAGAAAACACGAGAAGCTTTGAACCTAACAAAAAGTAATAGTTTGGGGGGAGGGCACAGATTTACCCTTTGTGCAAAGTTGCTGTAGAGAAATGTTGCCTATAGCTTGGAAATGAGCCCTTGGGACTGCATGGCAAATAGCCAGGTTAGGAGCTTTGCTTGTTTATCCCTTCTCCGACGAAAGGGTGGGTACTAAGGATGGTCTTTAATGTTGAAGCTGCCCCTACCCCGAGTCTATGTTTAAAGCAGCAGCTCATGTTAAAACCAAAAGGTTTTTAAATGTTTTATTGTGCACTTATTTTAATCCTGATTTTGATCCCTGCTGTTCATTTTGTTTTATGAATCCACTCACGTTGTGGCACTTTTAGTTTTATGTTCCCCAGGTTGCAGCTTAGATTTTGTGGTTTGGAGTTAGCTCTAAGCAAGCAACACAACATAAGAATGCATTGATAGTACTGTGACAACAGCATGGTCAGGAGCATGGTAAGGTACAAGACCAAAGGCCAAGTGCTTTTAGCCCGTGGAAGTGTGGTTGTCACAGTACCACCTCCACCCTGGAGTGTCTTATTGCCCATATGAAGTGGGTTTGTGAGGAACATTTTATAGATAAAAAGACCTTTCAAAATAAACAGATTTACCATTGTTTGCACTGTCACAACACCGTGTCTGGCCAGTCAGTATACGAGGGATTTCCCCATACATTTGATAAAGGTCAGGGAACAGCAGTGCCTGTTGTATGCTAGTTCAGAGTTGTAAGGAAAGCAATGTTGACCAGTAGCTGTTCAAGTGAAACTGAGAATATTGATGGAAACCGGGGTAGGGGGGCATTTTTAAAAGTGCTCTCCCTTAATTTTTCCAGCCTAAAACCTACTTAAGCAGACCCAAAATGGGGAAAAGGGCATCTTACAAGCAAAGCAAAAAAAAGGGCACTCTCAAATGGAACAAAAAGATAGTGGCATGCCAGTTTTCACTGTAATGTGAAGTGCTGATTTGAACAGCAAGGGGAAATCCCATGGCTTCGGTTTGCATACTAATGAACCCCCATGGTTATCTCAAGCTGTTGTGCGACCCATCCAGATGCACTCTCATGTCTCCTTGAGGTTGCCATGGAAACAACAGCTATGCAGAAAAGTCCTAATTCATAGTAAAAGGCAATGTTCTGAGACACAGCAGACAGGCAGTGTCTGGCACAAGGTCAATACGTGCCTGGTGCAGTACCCTGCAGCACCTGTTGCTATCTGGGAGTCACCAGTCGATTGTTTTCGGGTAGCAGTAGGGGCAAAGATTATGTGCCATGGCTTGAGTACACTGCTTTTGTCACAACACGCCAATCTATGCAGTGCATCTACGAGAGATAAAAAGGCAGTAAAAAATGCAATTAGTGACTGCCTCCAAAACATCCCTGCCCCCACTCCCTTTCCGCAGTCCTGCAGTATAAAGTGGGCACACACCAACTCTGGTTACTAAATATTATGCTTTTGGAATGGCAAAATATGAAAATTAAGCTTTATCACATAGAAGCATAGAATTTATTAGCAGAAAAAGGCCCAATGACCCATTGCATCTGCCCCATACCTACCTATCTACTATGGTTCACACTACTACTGCAGTGCATGGAGCGGAAAGAGACCAGATGCCCTTATGAAACTCTTTCCCAGTAGTATAGTGGGAGCATTTCACAGCTGTATTTGATACCATGTTTACTTATTTATTTCATTTTTGCTAACCAGGTAGGTGCACTGGACAATTTAATGCCTCTTTCAGCACGACCCAGAAGGTGACAGGGGGTCAGGGTCAGTGAACAATAGGCACAATACAGTAAAGGTGTATTACATTGACAACAGCATATGTAACAGATTTACATAGCACATACAAAGATAAGCAGAACAATGAAGAGGCTACAAGATGCTGGAGATGCTGAGCAAAATGCTTAAATCTTTTGAGGAAACAAACCTAGTGGTTTTATTCTCCCTATAACTCCTTCTGCTTTTCTTATTGCTCTCACTCCACCCATGTACCTGTCCCACCCACATTTGAACAGCTCCACTATCTTTGCACACGCCACCTAATGTAGCAGCTTATTTCATTCACACATCCACCAACAACTCTCTGAAAATGTTTTTCCTAATATCATTGTAACCCCCCCCCCACAAATGGCGGTTCCCAAAAGTCTCCTAGGAGCTAGCTTAAATACCCCACAGCCTAGATGGTGTTCGGCATTTAAGCCATTTATTTGTGAGTGCTTTTAGAGCCTCTGGTACTATCTCTTTAAGAGCTGTCTGTTTGCAGGCAGGATTGGTACATGGGGGACTGTGTGGTTTCCAGCTCAAGTCCCACTCGAGCTGCTGACAAATTGCTCTGTTTTGCCGTCGCTAAGTGGGCAGAGCTAACACTATTCAAAGATGTAACTATTTGCTAGAGATCCGTTAGAGTGGTAGTGGACATGTGATTTATCTAACTTGCCTTTCTTGCAGCTGGGACTTGGTGTGCTTTGCCCTCCATTTTGGATCTGAACTGCAGACTAGATCCAATCAGGTAGAAGGGGCACCTAAAATGAAGTTTGAGCGACCAACCAGGATCAGGACTCTCTTGGGAGCCGGCTGGCCATGGGGGATATAGCCAGTAATTCTGGGAAGTGAAGTTCTGGACTGTGGCGCCTTTTTGCACCAATGGGGGGAGTTTTGAGTGATTGGCAACTGAAGACCACCAATTGGACCGGGTGGCGCCAGACTGTAACTCCCTGCCTGGTGGCTAAGAAGGCAGATCCGTCGTGGCCGTGACTGGGGAAGGAGCTCTGAGCTTCTGCACTGCAGAGTTTTTGCGCGGGAAGCACGTATGGAGGCCTAAAGTTGGGTGGCGCGTTTGCTGTGGCGATTCGGACTGAATCCAGTGTTACTGAGGAAAGGAGAGGCTGATTAGTCAAGAACCAGTCTCACCCTGTAGAGGACTGGAGAAACTGCTTCATCACGCTCGGTCTGTCAGGAAAGTGAAGCTGCATCGCAAACTCCAACGGATCTGCCTTCTCAGCCACTAGGCAGGGAGTTACAGTCTGGCGCCACCCGGTCCAATTGGTGGGCTTCAGTTGCCAATCACTCAAAACTCCCCCCATTGGTGCGAAAAGGCGCCACAGTCCAGAACTTCACTTCCCAGAATTACTGGCTATATGTGTCAGTGGCTCAGTAGGTAGCACACTCACCTCTGAGGCCGGGAGATCAGAGGGCTGTGGGTTCAGTTCCCACATCTGGCACTTGGGTTAATATCCCAGTACTGACACTGTAGTGCAGCATGAGAGGGGTGCTGCACTTCTGAGGTGCCGTCTTTCGGATGAGACGTTAAACCGAGGTCCCATCTGCCTGGATTGGTGGTAGTTCAGGTGGATGTTAAAGATCCCATGGCACTTATCGAAAAGAATAGGGGAATTTCCCCAGTGTCCTGGCCAAATTTCCCTCATTCACTACAAATACCACCAACAGCTTAATCTGGTTCAATTTCAGTTGCTTACCATCTGTCCCCCTCCCCCCCCCCAGTCGCCCCTGAAAAAGGGACTTCTATGCCCAGTGGGCTTACCGGGTCAACAAAATTAAACAAACAAACAAACAAACAAACAAACTCCCGGGTTGGCAATAAGTGCGATCAGGACCTGAGAGCAGCTGCCTGGTATGGTAACTTCTGTTACATATAAATGTGTGAGGTGTGTCGTGCTTGCAGAACCTTGTTCCTCTGCTGTGTGAAGGGCATCCAGAAATCCACGCCACTCTTGGGGACAGCGTCCAGCATTAAGTTAGTGAGTGAAAATCAGGGTAGCTCCCTGCCATCTGTACCTTTACATTGCAAGTGTTTCATCTGATTTTCTTTCTTTCTTGCTACATGAACTGAGCCAACTGGCTCCGGATTACAAATTGGGTATTGTGCAACTGTTTTTCAATCACAGGGCCCCAACCAGCTGCACCGATCCTGGCTAGCCCTGGGTACCCAGTGAGAGGACATTTAGGGACTCTGAAATTGTGCACAGTACTGTGAATACTAATGTGATTGATCTAATTAACCTGATTTCTCCCTGTGCTTGTTGCCACCCCCTAAATAAATCAGATCTGATTGTTTCAGCAAAGTTATACTGACTAAGGTATGTGTTTATGGTAAAGTACTGTACAGTGGCTATTGTATTACATCCTCTTGTTTTACAGGGGTCCCCGAGTCAAGCTGACCGACCCAGTCCTGGGGGTAAGAGTACATTGTGAAAATACTCCTGATATATTGTGTGGGCCACTAGTGGGAAGAAAGGGGGGGTTACAGTGTCCCAGAGGGCTGTGACCAAGTCAGACCAGACAGTATCAACCCTGACCTCTGGGTGGAGGCACCGGCCATTGGACCTAGGCCCCTCAACCTGTCAGTAGTCAGTCAGGCAGGGGTAGTAGCCCTTAGGATAGCGCTACCTGGGGATTACATCATTCTTGAATTTGCCCCCTTCTAACTTCATAGTGTAAACTCAAGAGTTTGTGTTCCCATTTGTTTTGAACAAATCTCCAATATCCACTTCAGTCACTCTGTGGAAGTACTTGATGTGCCAACCTCTCTTCATAAGTCCTTCGTCGTTGTCCTTGAATCATCGGTGTAGCTTCGGGGCCTGATTTCCACAGGGCCTGACATGGCCCCAAGACTAAGTACCTATGTACAACTCCCTTGTGCAGGGAAAAATCTCCTCACCTGCCAAAATACTGTTTTTCAGCATTTTGTGTGTACTGGTGGCATTTTCATTTTTTTCCTCACATCTGTGCAAAAATGCTACACGTAGCAATACCACGTGTAATGTCTTTCCACAGCTGCACAAAAAAAAGATTCACAATCTGTCTGAAACAGTGAAAATGCTGCAAAAAGGAAACCTGTTTGAAAATTGAGCTCATGCAGAAAAAAATGTGGTTCCGCAAGGGAACCTCCCATTCGTGATGTTTTTTCTGCATGTGTGCAATTTTTTTACTTTTGAAAACCCAGCCACTTCTCTGCATTGACTCCAAACTGCCCCTGCCATTTTTCTTTATAATATAACTATTTGGTCCCCTGCCGCCATCTTCTCTTGCTTCGGGAATTCTTTCCCGCTCCCCCAGCCCCGACCGCCACTCCCACCACTGTCGAGCCAGCGGGGATCCACGTGGGGCAGGGTCTGAGGGTGCCAGTGCCATCACTAATGGTGGACAGAGCCCATCTTTTTTCCCCGGCTTCTCCTGTTCTGCCCAAGCCACACCCTGAGCATCAGACTGAGTCCCAACAGACACTGCACGCAGCTAGCATGCCCCATGGAGGAGCAAGCTCTCTGGCCCACCGTAGAGGTTGCTGGTGCAGTGGAACTTGGATGCTCATCCCTCCCGGCTAGTAGAGGTGCCATGCAGCAGTGCTTCCCTAGCCCCCCTTGGCCACCAGGTCAGCTCCTGAGCCCACTCAGAAACTCAGGTCACTGGCATGGGAGCCTGAATTGGTACCCTGTCCTTTTAAAGTGCAGTCTCCAAAACTGTAAGGAAGAAGGAGACTACTGAAGAAGATAGGAAGTTGCTGTCCCAGAACAGGAAGGGTGAGAGTTGTAAGGAGAGGAGAGAATAAGCATCCAGTGAAACAGTAGAGAGGACACAAAATAAGACATGATAGGAGTGGTGCAGTGCAATGGCTGTGGGGCGGCAGTGTTCCGGGAGACATTCTGGAGGCTGCAATGCTGCCCTATTTGCAGGCACCTCTCTGGTCTGAGAGAGGAGGTTGCCCGTCTCCAGGCTGACCTGGCTAGGATTCGTGAAACCTCCTCCCCCACCCAGGGACCACCAGGGCCAATGCCACTACCTCAGAGGTTGCCAAGGAAGAGGAGAGGCTGGACCAGGCTGGGCTCAAGGAGGGAGAGGGTGGTGGAACAGAGTTGCATCCCTCCAGCTGTAACTCTCCACAATTCATTCGCTCTTCTGGTGGATTGTGGCTCCTCTATGGAGGCACCTGCAGTGGAGACCAAGGAGGATGCTGGGAACCTTCACAAAGGAGACCCACAGGAGGGTGGCATGGGACCCCACAGGGGAAGGAAACAACTCCTGGTGGGAGACTCAATCATTAGGGGGTAGAAATGGGGGAGGAATGGGAGAGGGAGGTGAGGTGCCTTCCTGGCGCCATGGCTTGGAGGGACAGGAAGTGAATCCTCAGGATCGTGGGAGGAGCTGCACGAGGGAGGGAGCTGGATGTCATTGTCCACCTATGGACAAATGACCTGGCTAGGAATGGGATCAGAGCAGTGCAAGAGGAGTTTATAGAGTTGAGAAGGGGCCTTAGACAAGTAGCGCATACGGTAACCTTCTCGGAGGTGTTGCCTGTCTATGGCAAGGGAGATGCTAGGCACTTCTCACCAGGAATTCAATGAGTGGTTGAAAAACTGGTGTGGAGCTCAGGGTTTTAGCTTCATTGGGGACTGGGAGCCACCTGGAGGATGCAGACCTATACTGGTGCGATGGTCTGCCATCTGTCGAGGTGGGAACCAGGATCCTAGGTGAGAGGTTTAAATGCTTCATTGGCAAGCATTTAAACTAGCCAGGGGAGGCACTGAAAAGGAGCAGGAAATCCAAGCCTCCCCACAAAACATGGTGATTAGTGAGGTAAACACCAAGGTACAGAAGTTATTAGGAGCAGAACAGATTTAAATGTAAAAAAGCAAAGGCAGTAAGGACAGAAATGGGGCTAAAAGGGGTAAGGCTATCAAAAGTGGAGGGTGATGAGTACCAATGCCCGTAGTCTGTGTAACAAGCTCCCTGAACTAGTGGCCTTGATGGAAGAGGGTTGCCTGGATATTGTGGCAGTCTCGAAACATGGTACACAGAGAACCATGACTGGGATGTCAACATACCAGGATACACAATCTACAGGAGGGACAGGGAGGGTAAAAGAGGAGGAGGAGTAGCTCTCTATGTAAAGGAAGGGATCAAAGCAACAGAACTAAAGAGTAAACAGAGAGCAGATGAGGCACTTTGGGTCACCCTGGAGACAGGAAATGGCACCACAATCCGCATGGGGGTTGTATACAGACCCCCATCTCAGGGGGAAGGAATGGACAAGGAAATGATAGAAGGCTTTCTTAGAATGGCAGAAAAAGGGGAGATATTGTTGATGGGGGACCTGAATATGCCAGATGTTAACTGGAGCACCTTTGCTTCAGGCACATCCAAGAGCAGGGTCATTCTTGATGCCCTACAGGGGCATGCCTCAGACAGCTAGTATTGGAACCCACTCGGGAGGGAGCAATCTTAGACCTGGTACTCTCAAATGAGGATGGAGAAAGAATCTCAGATTTAGAAGTGGGTAGCCATCTGGGAACAAGCGACCACCAAACAGTGTGGTTCACGATAAACACAGCCATACAATCAAGCCATACAAAAGCAAGAGTACTGGACTTTAGGAGGGCCGACTTTGGGAAAATGAGAGAGTGCCTCACAAAAGCACTAGTAAACAGGCAAGAAGGAGGGGTGGAGGAACAATGGGGAGTGATCAAAACAGCCATCACAGAGGCAACAAGCCTTTGTGTAAAGCAAATCAATAAAACACAACGAAGGAAAAAACCTCTATGGTTCTCAAAAGAGGTGGCAGGGAAGGTTAAGGAGAAAAGGACAGCATTCAGGAAATATAAGGAAACACAGAAGGAGCAGGACAGAGAACTTTATCAGTTAAAGCAGAAAGAGGCTGGGAAGGCAGTCAGAATAGCAAAGGCCCAAACCGAGGAAAGGATAGCCAATTCTGTTAAGAAGTGGGATAAGACCTTTTATAGGTACATTAGGGAGTGAAGAAAGACCAAAGGAGGGATACTGGAGCTTAATAAAGGGGAGGGAATGTGGGTAGAAGGTGACAGTGAAAAAGCAGGGATACTGAATGAATATTTCTGCTCAGTATTCACAAAGGAAGAGGAGGTGGAGTTACCTAAACCAAACAAGAGAAACACTCTGAAGACGGGGGTCGATACCAGTCCATTTACAGAAGAAAGGGTTCTGAAAGAACTAATAAAATTGAAGGTGGACAAAGCAATGGGGCCTGATGGATTCACCCAAGAATTCTAAAAGAACTAAGGGTAGAACTAGTGACACCGCTGACTACTCTCTTTAACAAATCATGGGAGGATGGGGTGGTACCCAAGGACTGGAGGAGGGCAGATGTGATTCCTCTTCACAAAAGTGGGAGCAGGACAGAGGCAGGAAACTACAGACCAGTTAGTTTGACCTCAGTGGTAGGGAAAATGATGGAATCACTTGAAGGAAAGAATTGTTGACTACCTAGAGGCCAGTGGAGCAGGACCCAAGGCAGCATGGATTCACGATGGGAAGGTCATGTCAGACTAATCTAATAGATTTCTTTGACTGGGTGACCAAAGTAGTAGACCAGGGAGGGCTGTGAACATGGCCTACCTAGATTTTAGCAAGGCATTTGATACAGTCCCACACAAAAGGTTAATTCACAAGATAGCCAGCCTTGGAGTGGGTCCCAAGGTGGTAGCCTGGATAAAAAATTGGCTAGACAACAGGATGCAAAGGGTAGTAGTAAATGGAATACACAGTGAAGAAAGGAGGGTTACTAGTGGGGTACCGCAGGGTTCAGTACTGGGACCGGTCCTTTTTAATGTCTTTATAAGTGACATTGCAGAGGAACTGGAAGGAAAAGTATGTCTCTTTGCAGATGACACAAAGATCTGCAACAGGGTTGATACACAAGATGGAGTGGAAAGGATGAGAAGGGACTTGGCAAGGTTGGAGGAATGGTCAAATGTATGGCAGCTCAGATTCAATGCAAAGAAGTGCAAGGTAATGCACATGGGAAACAAAACCCCAGGGGAAGTGTACACAATGGGGGGTGAGATACTGACAACAGTAAAAATAGAAAGGGACCTGGAGGTAATTATATCAGATGACCTAAAGGTGGGCAAGCAATGTGAGAAGGCAGTAAGGAAGGCTGGGGGGATACTGGGATGCATAGGAAGAGGCATCAATAGTAGAAAACAGGAAGTTGTTATCCCTCTGTACAAACAGTTGGTGAGACCCCATCTGAGTACTGTGTGCAGTTCTGGAGACCCCATCTCTGCAAAGACATAGACAGAGTGGAGGCTGTCCAGAGGAGGGCAACCAAAATGGTGCAGGGTCTGCACCAGAAGACATACGAAGAAAGACTAAAGGAGCTTAATATGTATACCCTAGAGGAAAGGAGGGAGAGAGGGGACATGATAGAAACTTTCAAGTACCTCAAGGGAATTAACAAAGTTCAAGAGGGTAGCATCTTCCAGAAAAAGAGATGTGCAAGAACAAGGGGGCACAATTTGAAGATAGAGGGGGGATGGCTCAGAGGTAATGTGAGGAAGTATTTTTTCACTGAGAGGGTTGTGGATGCATGGAACAGCCTCCCTGAGGAGGTCGTGGAGTCAAGAACAGTGGGGGACTTCAAGAATGCATGGGACAAGCATAAGGCAGTCCTAGTGGGGGGTAGGAGGAAGTAAGCTGTTGGTTAACTAGGATTTGCAGCTTATCTGTTAGGTAGGAAAATGGGCAGACTAGGTGGGCCAAGCGGTCCTTATCTGCCATCAAATTCTATGTTTCTATGTTTCTATGTATACAGTAGCCTAGGTTACAATGAAGCAGTGAAATATACAGTGACAGAAGCACCTCTCTTCTCCTGCTACAATCCCTCTCCCTATGCACCCCAGCATCCTATTTACCCTTCCACTGTCCTATTGTTTTGTTTTGCTGTTTTCAGGCTTTCTGAAATTATGTCTCCCAAGTCTTGTTCCTCACTAAAGCTTTGCACTACAGAAGTCACCATTCTGGAACATGACAGGGTGTGCATTAAATGTGGTATCATGGAACAGCTTGGAAAGTTAACCTTTGTACCTTACATACCCACAGAGTGCCAGTATCTGTCTTTTACACATGCCTTGAAGAGCCGTATTCTATTATGGAGGCAGTTTGGTCTAGTGGCTAGAGATCAGGGGCAGGATTCACAAAAAAGCGCGAAGTGCCACGCAAAAGTTTGCATTGCACATTGCCATTGCCCAGGTGGTAAAAAATGCCATTCACAGATAGATAGTGTAGGGTGCTATCAGACTGTGAATAGGGGCAGGTAGAGGCAGCGGTAACCCCATTACTGCTACCTCTAACCCTAATAGCACTGCCCTGACCTGCATTCCCAGAAGTGACCCTGCAATGAACAATGCAGATGCTATTTAATCTTCACAAAAGCAGCCATGCAATTGTCCATTGGGCATGCAAGGCACTAGCTGACCATTTGCATGCCCTATATAGAGCTCATTTACATGGAGCTGTGGGTGTCCTAGCAAAGCACCCCAGCCCCTGCCGAAGCAGCCATAGTCATTGGTGATGTGTGTTCCCACCCCTGTCCCCGATCGCCATTCCCATATTAAAAAAATAATTACTCTGGTAGTCTAGCAGTTCCTTCCCCCTCCCATTCTCCAATCAATGTCCCGTAGGTTTAAAATAAAGTTTTCTTGGCAGTCTAGTGGTTCCCTCCCCCACCCGGTTCTCTGATTACCGTCTCAACAGTTTCAAATATGTTTCCTGGCAGTCTAATGGTCCTCCCTGATCCCAGAGTGCCATGCCCGTAGCATAATAAAGATACTCCTGGTAGTGCAGTGGTCCCCCACCCTATCCCCATTTCTCCCTGCCATATGGTGTCACATTATTCTGGTGGTCTGCGGTCCCCCACCCATTCCCGATCTGCCTGTGGGACACCATATAGTTTTCCCTGTAGTGCAAAGGTCGGCAACCTGCGTCTCCATGCCTAACCTGCAGCTCATGCAATCCACCCAACATTGCGCAGTGAGAAACATGCCTGCTCCACGTGGCCAAAAAAGAACATCAAAGGAACTTCAATTGTTCATATGGGCAGCAGCTTTCTTCTTTGCACTAGCTAAGCACCGGAAATTGTGTTCTGTGTATCCCCCCCATGATGCGATCAGGTAATTTGCTCTGCCCCGCCTCCAGCTTGCCCGCCCCCAAAACAGCATGATAGTTAATCTCCGCTTCCCCCTCAGGTCTGCATCAGTGCTGAAAAGTAGGCGGGAGAAGTGGAGGGGGAACTACAGTGTCGGTCTGCTTTTTTTCAAGCCTAACCGCAAAAGGGTATGGACATCTGGGAGGAAGAGTTTTTGAAGAGGATTTCATGGCCAGCTGTATCCTCCGCATGGAGGAGCACCTCTGAATGCCATGCCACCACCGCTCATTAGGTCTGTGTTTTGGAGCTTTCAGTCAGTTAGAGCCAGGGATCGCCACAAAAAAAGCCGCACTATTCAAGAGGATTTCAAGCAAACAGAACCACAGCAGCAGTCTCAGCCTGACTCTGAGACTTACAAGACTGCAAGTAAACAAAGTCACAGCAGCAGTCTCAGCCTGACCCTGAGACTTACAGGAGCCAGGCACCACCACAAAAGGGCACTTCAGCACCCCACTGTTGCCTGCTTCAGCACCATACTGCCTCCTTGCCCCTGGCTGCTACTGTAGCTGTGTGCTGCCTTAGCCTGCCTGCCTTGCACTTCCAGAGGCATCAGAGTCATTTCTGTTTGCCAACAGCCAGCACATTGCTTCCGCCTACCCTGAGGAAATCCAAGTGTGATCTGCAGTTTTGAGGCTAATCCAGCATCGAGGAGCGAGCAACTTGCTGTTGTGAGAGTCTGACCAGCAACCCCAAAAACCTGGAGGAGGAGTAACAGTGGAGCGTTACCACAGGTAGGTGCCTGGGATACTTTTACTTGTTCCTGTGTTGTTGCATCTGTCTTTAGTTGATTCTTCATTATTTCTCTGTGTGTATTTTATCTGGGGTGCAAGTGGGGGGTTGCTGAGTCTGATGTGTTTGGATGCCTGCTTAGTTATTTTGCTGTGTGTATTTTACCAGGGGTGCATGGGGTTGGGGCCAGGTTACGCATCTGTGTTCAGATGCCCACTTGGTTATTTAAAAGCTGTGTATTTTTATCTGGGGTGCATGAGGGGATTGGAGTCAGGGTTGCTTTCGCTGTGTCTGAGGTCTTCGGATGCCAGCTTGGTTATTTTGCTGTGTGTATTTTATCTGAGGTGCATGTGGGGGGAGGTTGGGTCAGGGTCACTGTATCAGCTGCGTCTGATGTTGTCAGATGCCCACTTGGATTATTTTTACTGTGTATTTCATTTGGGGGTGTAATTGGCTCGTCTGATGTCTTCGTGTCCTTGGTTATTTTGCTGTGTGTATTTTATCTGGGGTCAAGGTCACTGCATCTCATGTCTTTGGATGCCTGCTTGGTTATTGCGCTGTATGTATTTTATCTGTGTGCGGGGGGTTATGTGTATGTGGGGGGAGCTAATGTCTGTGTTGCTGCATTGCTGTCTGATAACTTATAAAGTTGTATTTGTGTTAGAAGTGTGCCAGTACATTTTTTTTATCGGTGGGGTAGTAATCTGCAGCTTGCTGCAGCTGATCATTAAGTTTGTGCTGCATTGCTTTGTTGAGTGAGTGGAAGGGGTGGGGTTCTGCCATGCTGTTTTTAATTACTTCTGTCATTTCATGAATATAATTGGAATGTCACAATGTGGTCATTCATAAATCATCAGGTGTGATCAACAGCACAGGCCAGCCCCCCACCCACACCAACAACCACGCACACCCTAGCCACAAAGGCAGTGTAACACATCCAGTTTATGGTCGGGGTGTCTGATTTGCTGCCGCCTGCATCCAGTCACTTTAAATGTGTTTCTAATTATATTTCAGTCTCTTGTACTGCCTTTTTTGTGGTGGTGGGGTTCTGCTGTACTGCGTAGAATAGAAGACTTCTGATGTTTTGGCAATGTAATTGTAGTTTTGCACTGTAGCACGGCAGCCATGTTGATAACACTTCAGATGTGATCCAACACAGCAGGCCAGGTCGCCCCACCCATTCACCCAAAAACATTGTGTAATGTAACACTGGTTGGTTCTGCATCTTAAAACAGTGCTTCTCTACTGTTATTGTGCATTGTGCCCTTTAGCAATGCCTCAGATAAGACTGATCATTCCTGTTCCCAATGTGCAATGTGCAATGTGCAATAGGGGGGTCGATACCAGTCCATTCACAGAAGAAAGGGTTTTGAAAGAACTCTTGAAACTGAGGGTGGACAAAGCAATGGGGCCTGATGGGATTCACCCAAGAATTCTAAAATAACTAAGGGTAGAACTAGTAACACCACTGACTACTCTCTAACAAATCATGGGAGGATGGGGTGGAACTTGAGGACTGGAGGCTGGCAAATGTGATCCACTTCACAAAAGTGAGAGCAGGGCAGAGGCAGGAAACTACAGACCAGTTAGTTTGATCTCAGTGGTAGGGAAAATGATGGAATCACTTCTGAAGGAAAGAATTGTTGAGTACCTAGAGGCCAGTGGGCTGGGACCCAAGGTAGCATGGTTTCACAGCAGGAAGGTTATGTCAGATGAACCTAATAGATTTCTTTGACTGGGTGACCAAAGTAGTAGACCAGGGAGGGCTGTGGATATGGTCTACCTAGATTTGAGCAAGGCATTCGACACAGTCTGACACAAAAGATTAATATACAAGTTAGCCAGCCTTGGAGTGGGTTCCAAGGCAGTAGCCTGGATAAAAAACTGGCTGGACAACAGGATGCAAAACGTAATAGTAAACGGAGTCCACAGTGAAGAAAGGAGGGTAACTAGCGGGGTACCTTAGGGTTCGGTACTGCGACCAGTCCTCTTTAATATGTTTATAAGTGACATTGGAGAGCAGCTGGAAGGAAAGGTATGCCTCTTTGCAGATGACACAAAGATCTGCAACAGGGTTGATATACAGGGTGGGTTGGAAAGAATGAAAAGGGACTTGGCAAGGTTGGAGGAATGGTCAAATACGTGGCAGCTCAGATTCAATGCAAAGAAGTGCAAGGTAGTGCATTTGGGAAACAAAAACCCAGGGGAAGAGTACACAATGGGGGTGAGTTAATAACAACAACAAAAATCAGAAGAGACTAAGAGTAATTATATCAGATGACCTAAAGGTGGGCAAGCAATGTGAGGAGAGCAGTAAGGAGGGCTGGGGGATACTGGGATGCATAGGAGAGACTCATCAACAGTAGAAAACAGGAAGTTGTTATCCCTCTCTACAGACAGTTAGTGAGACCCCATCTGGAGTACTGCATGCAATTCTGGAGACCCCATCTCCACAAAGACATAGACAGAGCGGAGGCTGTTCAAAGGAGGGCAACCATAATGGTGCAAGGTCTGCACCAGAAGATATACAAGGAGGGACTAAAGCAGCTTAATATGTATACCCTTGAGGAAAGAAGGGAGAGGGGGGGTCATGATAGAAACTTTCAAGTACCTCAAGGGAATTAACAAGGTATGAGAGGGTAGTATCTTTCAGAAGAAGAGATGTGCAAGAACAAGGGGGCACAATTTGAAGATAGAGAGGGGATGGCTCAGAGGTAATGTTAGAAAGTATTTTTTCACAGAGAGAGTTGTGGATGCATGGAACAGCCTTCCTGCGGAGGTTGTGGAGTCAGGAACAGTGGGAGAATTCAAGAATGCATGGGACAGGCATAAGGCAATTCTAGTGGGGTCAGGAGGACGCAAGCTGTTGATTAATTAGAATCTGCAGCTTATCCATCAAATGAGGAAATGGACAGACTGGGTGGGCCAAGCCGGTCCTTATCTGCCATCGGATTCTATGTTTCTATGCAGAATTGGTACATGTATTGTGAAGCATAACTGCTTTTTCAGTCTTTTGGTTCTTGCTATGTTCAAACTATTTCCAGTGTAGCTCTGGGCATTCTGCCAGTCTCTGTACTGTATATTAATTGTGGATCTGATGCCTGTGTCTACAAACAACTCAGTGCAACCTACAAATGGGGTTTCCCAAAAGTCTTCGGGAGCTTTCCTAAGTGCTCCAAGTCTGAGTGGTGTTGGCATTAAAGCCATTTTAAATGGCAATGCAGTGAGTGCTGTTTAAGCCTCCGCATGCCTCTGTAAGAGCAGCCTGCTTGGGTAGCATAATTAGTTTGAATGGGGGTACCATGTGTATTTACGCCTGAGTCCTGCCTGGGCTTCTGACAAATTGCTCCATTTCTGCCATTGCTAAATGCACAGAGAGAGCTCAGCTGAAAGCTGTAACAGTTTGTGGGGAAAAATGCAGAGTAATACTGAAAATGCAGTTTGTCTAACCTGTTTCTCCTGCAGCACAAACTGTTTCTGTTGTGCCCACCTATTTGGTCCTGGACTGTTGAATTGGACCAATCAGTATGTGAGGACTCTAAGATGGAGCTTGCTTTGGGCCATTCGGGACTGGGACTCTCAGTTAGAGCCTGTGGAAATGGGACTGTATGGAAAGTGCCTCTGGGTAATGTAGTTTTGTATCCCTGGTGCCTTTTTGCACCTATAGAGGGAGCCCTGCTGTGATTGACAACTGAACCGACCAACCGAACCTTTTGGAGCCAAGTGAAAGGCCTTGAGCTGTCTGCTGCCATGCCAGAATTGACTTGATAGTGAAGAGTGAAGGAGCTCTGCTCTGTGCAAGCTGCATGGTAGTTCGTGCGGGAGGAGCATGTGAGGCCCGAATTCTGGCCTGTTTTGAGGTTGTGGAGGAAGAGAGAGAGTGTCAGAAAAAGGTATTTTCGGACTGAATCCAAAGTTTGCAGAGAAAGAAGAAAGCTGCTGTTTTATTACCATTCTCACCCTGTAGAAGACCGAAGATTTTGCTGAAAGCGATCGGCCTGTCAGGACTTTAGCTACTGTAGTGCTCCCGGGTAATTGCAGTGTTCTTTGTGATTGGGACCGAGGAGTCACCTGCCTGGTACAGTAAACTTTCTTTTACATATAAATGTGCTATGTGCTGGAAGGGGATCGTGATCTGGTTTCCCCATTTGCTGTAAACTGTGTGCTAGTGCTGGAAGTAGTTTTCCCAGCCAGAATCGGACTGAATCCAAGCTGCCTGGTGCAGATAGACCCTGCCACGAGGGTCCTGCCTCACTACTTTGCTGCACAGAAAGATCCATCGTCGAGTGGCCAAGCTTCCTCTGGCAATCCAGAGAGTTCATCCACCTTCCCTCCTGTGTTTAGCCTGAGTATCATGAGTAATTATCAGGGTAGCTCCCTGCAATTTTTGTTCAATCAAAGTGTGTCATCTGATTGTTTGTACTTTTCTTCCTACGAACTGAGCCATCCGGCTCCAGATTACAAATTGTATGTGTGCATGTTCCTTTTTTCCATCACAGGGCCCCAACCAGCTGCAACGGACCTGGCCAGCCCCTTTCCCATCCTGGGTACTCAGAGAACGTGACTGATTGGGACTCTAAGTGCATACACAGTACTGTGATTATTATTGTGTTTAAACCAATTAATCTGATTTTCCCCCTCCTTGCTACAGCTCCCCTGAATAAATCAGATCTGTTTGTTTCTGCAAATTTACATTGGCTGTGCTGTCAGTTTATGCTGAAAGTATTGTATTGTGGCTATTGTACTGCATCACCTTATTTTAAGGGGTCCTCAGAGACATGCTGCAGGCATCAGTCCTGAGGGTAAGTGAATAACTGTATGTGTAACAAGTTTGCATATCTGGGGTATTGGGGAAGATACTGTTGTGTACTGTGTGGGCCACTAGTGAGAAAAGGGGGGTCACAGTGTCCCAGAGGGCTGTGACCTGCTAGACTAGCCACAACCAACTCCTGACCTTTGGGTGGAGGCACCCACTTAGAACTCAGACCCCTTAACCTGTTAGTAGCCAAGCAGGCAGGGGTAGTAGCCCAAGGGATAGCGCCACCTAGGGTTACATCGGCATCACCTGTGATCCCACTTGTGTTTGTGGCGTGATCTTTCCTTCATTTGGAATGCATATTAGCAAGTTGTGGAACTCCTTTTGTGCATGCTTCTGCACACAACTTTCTTAAAAGGTTTATTGTTTGTTGCCATTCTTCAGAAAGTGTCTTGGGTTGTGAAGCTCCTTTGTTTTGCTTTTCATACAGGTATGTGCAACAGGACTTTGATTTTGTTACAGTTTTTCTTGTTTGTTCCTTGAGTTTCTCACAGTTGTGAGCTCTGTTTTAATGACATACTTCTGCCACATGACAATTACAGCTATAGATTTTTTGATGTCTTTCTTTTTCGTTTTTTTTTTGGCCTCTATTCAGAAAGTATCTCAGTTGGTGTACATTGCAAGGAAACATGGTGCACCCAGCTAAAAAGAAAAGCTTGCAGATGAGAACTGCACATTTCAAGATGAGTGACTGATTATGACTTCATCAGTGAAAAGGGACTGCCATTCTGTGTGATTTGCAAAGAATCTCTCGCCGCAAACAAGAAATAGAATGTACAGCGTCACTTCATGCCAAAACATGCATCATTTGCAACTAAATACCCTGAAGGACAGGCACAAAGGAAGGTCTTTGAGGAGCTGGAAAACAAACTGGGGAAGGAGCAAACTGTGCTGACGTCTTGGTCATCATCTGCCTGTCATCTAACAACAGCCAGCTTCATTGGAGCTCTGCAGGTACAGAGAAGCCTTTCGTGGATGGAGAATTTGTGAAAGATACATTTCTTGAAATGGCTCCATATTTGTTTGCAGGCTTCAGGGAAAAGAACAACATTTATCAACAGATTAAAGATTTTCCAATGTCTGCCAAGACCATGAAGGATCATGCACACAAAATGATGTGGGATGTCAATTTTCAGGTAGTAAAAGATATTGTGTCATCTTCCTACTTTTCTTTGGCACTTGGTGAATCCACAGACGTCAAGGACACAGCACAACTGGCAATAATGGTTTGTTATGTTTGTGGGTCTGGAATAAAGGAGGAACTAGTGAGCATTTGGCCCCTGAAGCTACAAACTAGAGGAAAGGACATCCTCAGTGCTCTCTGCGAGTATTTCCAGAAGAAGAACCTGCCCCTTGACAAAATCATGAGTATTTGCACTGATGGAGCCCCCAGTATGACTGGCTGTCACAAGGGACTTGAAAAGCTACTTGAGGAGAAACTACAACAGCCAATTATTATTTTTCACTGAATTCTTCATCAGGAGTCACTGTGTGCCCAGTCCCTTGGAAAGGAAATTGCAGATGTTATGGCACGTGTGAAAATTGTAAACACCATTTTGACAGGGCTCTGGACCATTGGCAGTTCAAACAACTTCTGGAAGAGCTGGACTCACAATATTCTGACCTACTGATGTACAACAATGTTCATTGACTTTTCAGAGGTAAGGTCCTGAAATGATTTGCAGACTGCTTGACTGAAATCAAGCAATTTTCACATGAGAAGGGCATTGTGCACCAAGAAATTTAAAACAGCTTGTGGCTCTAGGAGTTTACTTTTCCCTGATCTGACTGCACATTTGAACCAATTGAATATTGGCCTGCAAGGATGGGGCTATACCGTGTTCTCCTTGTGTGAACAGGTCCTGGCATTCTCATCAAAACTCAAAGTGTTCCAGAATGACATACAAAGAGGAACACTAAATCATTCTGAATACCTTACTAAATTTAAAATTTACAATGAGACAAGAGAACCCAGTTTCAAGATTAACATTGCGGTGCTTGATGAAGCCATCAGTGAGCTGATCAAAAACTTCAGTCAGAGATTTAATGATTTTAGAAAATATGTACCAACCTTCTGGTTTATGACCCAGCCATATCAATCAAATCTTGCTGAAGTGCATCTGGACCATTTTGACACCTCTATTGCTAACTTGGAAAGTGATTGATAAATTTAGAGAGCTAAATGCAGAGCAAGAAATTCTGGAATGAAGAAGGACAGAACTAGCAATAATGCATAGTGGACAAAGATGGAAAGGCATTCAAAGACAGATGGGCTCGTTTTCCAAATTTGGATGGCAATCCCAGATAATTACAAGATCATGAAGAGACTTGCTTTTGGCATGCTGTCAGTTTTTGGCTCCACCTGTCTGTGCAAACAAGTATTCTTGGTGATTCTGAAGGAGAGGCGGCTGTGTGAGGAGAATTGAGGACGGAGTTTATGCTACTCGCTCCTGTGCTTGAGGAGGAAGCACTAGAAGCAGGACTGCTAAGTCTATTTTATTTTATTACAGGTATACCATCTACTGCCTGAGTTTTATGCAGTCTTCTCAGGACAACTTATTGTATACCCCAACTGGGTGTCCCAGTATTTCTCCGGATTGTTTTTATCACACATAGGAGGAGGAGAGCCCAGAGTAGATGCCAGTGGCTGGAGCTGTAGTGTGATTGAGAAGGCCAGTCAAGCAGCAGCATCAGGAGAAGAAAAAGGAGAAAAGGAAGGAAAGACAAACTGCAGCACCCCTTAAGAAAGAGTTTAATCTCTTCTACAGCACCTATGAGTTGCCAACTTAATTAGGGGAGTTTCTTTTAATTTGACTAGTATTGCTGTTACATGCAGTTTTGCAACACTGGTAGTAGACTTGTTTTTATTATTTATTTTTAGTTGGGATTCTCTCACTTTTGTTTTTGTGTTCTGTGGAGGCCGCTTGTGCAAAATTTTTTACCAGCCTATTGTATTTAATTGCTTTTAGCATATATTTGTTTAAATTTGGTGCCGTTTTTTTAAAGTCTGTTGATCAGGTGATTCCTACATTTAAGTGTGCATCCCTAGCTGGGCCTTCTCAGTGAGAAGCATTCTTGACGTTTCATCTAGCACTTCTCCCGATGGTCTGGCAGCTTGACTTAAAAATTTATTTAAGAACTAACAGTGTGCTCTATGCATTTAGCTATTCTGTTTTTTTTTACTGATTTTTACTGCTAAGCAACCTGATCCATCAATTTGACTGGTGCCCTGGCTCTGTAGCGGGATTTGGTTTTGCGGCTCCTTATTTTCTGTTCAGGGAAGGAGAATCCCAGAGGAAGAACCTAGTCAACTATAGCCGAGTCAGCCAGTTTGGAGGGCTGAGAAAGTGATTTTGTTTGAGCACAAGCAACAAGCACAAGTAAGCATTTGAGGTACTTTTGTAGTAAATACAAGTGAGCCTGATTAGGAGAACTCAGGTTCCCAGTTCTGCGGAATTTTTTGCTTATTATTGTATGTTTTTTTCTGTTTTTATCTGTAAGGTCTTACATAATTTTAGACAAATTTATTTACTTATCTGTGCATTGTTGATAGGATTTATATTTCTCTTTTTATGGGTTTACAGATTCCCAGGAGGATTAGCTCTGTGACTTTTTTTTATATATATAGTTACATTGATTCCAAACTGAACCCCTTTTGATCCTTTTCTCCCTCTTATTAGTGTACTTACAAGGAGAAGGAGAATTTTACCAATGTCAAGCCAGCCCCTGTATTTTAACACAGGCTGTATTAAGAAAATTGGTGCAGAGTGGATTTTTATTAAAGAAGCACAAGTACAAGCAATTTGGGCCCCTGCAAGGAACTGTTGGGACCCGCTGTACTCTTTTACATCAGCTAAGAGTTGAGAAGCCCTTGAAACAGCTCTTGGCCGCTTGCTCATCTAACTCTTGTAGCTTTTGTAGCCATTTCCTTAAATCAGGCTTTTCAAAGTACTTTTTTAGTACCTATGATCCATTTGGACGAACATATGGTGATTTGATGGCTAACTCTTGTATTTTGTTAGTTTATTACAACAGGATACTGTTTAATTCCACGTAATATTGATTGCTTAAGATATTCTTAAGTTTAAGGTATATTTTTATAGCTTTCAGCTAATCTTTGTTTGTCTCCTGTGTAGTATTCAATTTGTAAAGCCAGTTCTTTGAGATGGTATTTACTAGAAGTGGGAAAGGTAACTCTCTTGCAAGCATAGCAGCAGGAGAGCCCTCCCCCCCCCAATGATTGATACAACTGACATAACTGGAACCCAGGAAAATTTTCCGGGACCTACCTCCTCAAGAAATATATTAAAACTTAAAGGGGGTAAGCATAAGCATAAGAAAAACTACTCTAAACAAAAGAAAACTACTCAGGAGAAAATAACTGATATGGTTAAAGAGATATGTAATCCTCCTTTGGATCCGTTAAGAGGGAATAAACAACTAAAGATAACAGACATATGGGCTGACAAAGGAAAAGGCTCAAAGCATTTATCCACCCCAGTCCAGGCCCCAGTTAGGGGTCAGATTACCTGGCTGGTTCTGGGGATCTTTCTGGTGACCTTGGTCTGGATGGCTCTGGACAGTCAGTAGAGATCATGTCCTGCAATCACTATGAGTGGGAGACATATGCACATGGCTCAAGTTATGAGCAGGAGTTTGACTGTTCTGTGTTGGAGTTTTCACCGATACTATCCTCTGACCATTTTTGCCAGAGGGGCCTTACCTCCCCAAGGATTATCCCAGAGGATATAACATAGGGTTTGGGACAGAGATTGGCTGTAACTAGTATTAGGCAGAATACTTCAGACATGGAATACTCTGAGAATACAGGGGACAATTTAGAATTAAGGTCCATTATACGGGATAGGAGTGTTACCATTGAAGGATTAAAAAGATTGGAATAATCTCATAAAAAAGTAAAAGAAAGAGTGAACAAATCTGGGACTGAGGATGCTATTGCCCTTCTTGACATGAGTAAAACTGTGGATGAACAGATGTGCCCAGACATGGCTAAAATGGCAACTAGCTCAGTCATCTCCAGACAGGCTCTGGAAATTTAAAAAAATAGGTATTCTGCTGATAAAGTTTTGTTGGAAAATATCATTGTGCTGAAAGATGAGATTTGCAATTTAAGAGCAGACTTATGGAAGTTATTTTGAATAGTGGTAAACATCAACACCAAAGTCTGAGTGGAGACAATTGTTGGTACTGAGTAAAGTTACCAAAGGCACTCGGGTTCAACTCCCTCACCTTTTGACAAAGAAAGGGTATGTACATGTTATTTGTGGAACCAAGTTAGGGACACCCCAATAAAAGGAGTCTTTTGAATCAAATGCTGATAAGCAACCTAAAGCAAAAAAGAGTTAAAACCAAAAAACAAAAAGGGACCCTGGTAAGCCCATTATTAATGGTACCGACAAACAAATACTTAGCACAGCTCCTGAGATCCCTGAGGTACAAGAGAGTCAGGAAATACAGGAGGCTATCAGCCCTAGGAAGCAAGAGACTATACAGGGGGAAAAGTTTTGTTTATGCAGTGAAAAATGAGTTGACACGTTATATGAAGAAATCTTGAGTGAAGAATCACAAACAGCTTTTCAGGGGAGACTGAGATCACCAGCAACCCACCCACCAGTAATTTTATCCACTAGAAAGCCCTCTCTGGTAGGGGAAAGAGGATTTCATTGATAGTAAATGCCTTAGTAATGCTGAATTTATGGTTGAGGTGCAAGGCATCTCTATTTTAGAGAATGAAACTGAAGAACTGCGTCTTTCTAGGAAGTTAGATTTCTTTGGATTACATCATGTTAACATAGATGGAGAGGTAGCCATTCTCAGGCCTCCAAATTTAGATTATAAAAATGCAGTGCTATTTTATTTTTCATCTTTATGTGTAGCACATTCTATTTTGGAGAAAATACAGTCCCTGGGCGAAAAAGGCTATGGCATTTCATTCCCTATGTTGGTCCCAATGTATGTATCTATGGTATTTCAGGGAAAGAAAAATATTAAACAGCTTAATGTATTCCCCAATAGAATTTCAACTGAGAATGTGGAGAAAATGTCAGATATGGAAACCCAGAAGAAAATCATTGGTGTAATTAACGAACATCTAGAAAATCAGAGTAAGGCATGGCTATGTAGAACCATCACCATATTTGGCTGGAAATTCACAAAACAATTATCCCCATAGGAGGATTAGGGGAAAGTTGCTTTCTTTTTTGGAGAGAGCATTAGGTGTTCATATTTCTTGAAATATGGTTGATCCCATTAAGATTTATGGTAATCTGAGCATTATGTCACAGATTGATATTACATTCAAAAATCCCAACATAGCCAGCAAATTGCTCTCTCTGGCTGGCATCTTGGATTCCTTAGGAATTCATTTAGTTGACCCATTAGAACTGGGGGGAGGTCCCACTAGGCAGACTCAAGCAAAGGCCAGTTTAGAATTACCTATAAAGGAAGATTTACCATTAATCGATCTTCAGAACTTAATAGATCCTAGTACTTTCTCACCACTATTGATAATTGATTCTGCCTGTCAATCACAGACCCTACAAGAACCTAGAGAAATAATGTCTGAATCTCAATCTTCGATTGATATAGTAGACAGACTGTCAGAACTGGAAGCTTCTCTATTCTGTCGTGGAACATAGAGGGCATTCATCTTAAAATAACAGACCCTGAAGTTCTGAGATTCTTGGAGTCCTTTGATATTATTAGTGTACAGGAATCATGGTGCACAGAAGATGCTATGCCTAGAACTGCACGGTATTCTGCTATAATTCTATCAGCCACTATGGATAAAAAATTTGATAGATTTAAAGGAAGCGTTTTTCTATTTTGTTAAAACCCAGTTAAATCTGGGGATTTCTAGAATCCCTTCTAATTCAGATGGCATTTTAACTCTGATGGTTAACAAAGGCCTGAAGAAAATAATTCTTTGTAATGTTTATTTCCCCCCAAGAACCAAATCATGTGATGTTGATCCCTATATTCAGGATCTGAAAATTATCCTGGATGATTTGGTTGACAGGAATATTTCCTGTCCAGTAGTCATTATGGGTGACTTTAATTTTAGAATACCCTCTCAATTTCGGGAAGATATCTACACTGACTTGATCCTCACTTTCCCTTTACTTAATTCAAATGTCTCATATAATAGGAATTCTCAGGATTTAAAAGCCAGTTCTAGAGGCAAGGAACTTCTGGCAGCTCTTGCTACCAGAAATTACTGTCTTTTGAATGGGAGAACTCAGGGAGATTTCTTAGGGGCCTTTACTTTCAGAGGTGCTTCGGGTGCATCGATGCCCAACTTGTTTTGGACCAATCTGGAAGCAGTACAGTTGGTCCAGAAGTTAGAGGTTAAGGATAGACTGGAAATGAAATGCCCATTTAGAATATTTAGGAACAAGGAGCACCTGGAGGAAAATTTGGAGATCATTAATGAAAGGATAATTGTATGGGGTCCAATACACCAAGCAGTTTTTGAAGAAATCTTGAGCACAGGAGAAATAAGTAATATACATGATGTTATTGCTGATAAAAACAGGTTGTTTAACACTCTGGAAAGTTGGGAAAAGGTTCATAGATTAATAAGACCTTGGTGTAAAATAGTATCTTATGGTAAATCCACATTCAAAAAATATTGGTTTAATGCAGAATGCCTGTGGGCTAAGAAATTATTTGGGAAAATGTTAAGAATGCATAAGAGCAAAAGAAATAAAACAGCAGTAGATTATGAATCACTGAAAAAAGAAAGTGAAAAATATAGGATAACTCTTGAAAGTGTAAGGAATAAACATACCCAGGGGCTTTGTGGAAAACTTAGATGGGCAGTATTGGACAGGGATGGAAGGCAGTTTTGGAAAATTGTGTCCCAAGGATATAATAGATATACCAATAAGCGTGAAGCTTATATTACACCTAAAGCATGGATTTCATACTTTTCAGATCTATATTATTCTATGACTGAGAAGGAAATGCCTGATGATTATAAATCCCAGGGAGTTGTAATTTTTCCACGGCCTATCCTGATTACAGAGGTTGAAATCTGACTGGCACTAAATGTACTCAAATCTAACAAAGTTCCAGAGCTGGACAGAATTTTGGGGGTCTGTACAAAGCTTTTCCTGCCTGGTGGTCCCCTTTTTTCTTCCTTTTATTTAATGGGCTGGCACAAGGGCTACAATGCCCTCCTAGTTGGGCAGGTAGCATTATAGATCCTATTTTTAAATAAGAGGATTCTAGTAATCCTAAGGTGTACAGGCCCGTTAGTTTGATAGACGTGTCACAGAAGGCTTTCTCCAGAATAATCTTGGGCAGACTACTCACATGGGCTGAGGAAAACTCAGTGTTGAATGAGTCACAGAAGGGGTTTCGGAAGAGCCCCTCTGCAGTTCAACATTGTTATGTGCTACAGCACTTGATTCAGAAGTACATCAAAGTAAGGAAATCTAGTTTATATTGTTGTTTTGTGGATTTTTCCACAGCTTTTGATAGCATTAGTAGGAAAGTTTTGTGGGGTACGCTCAAGTATTTGAATCTGGATAGCTTTTTGCTTGATATTATTATCAGACTTCATGAAAACACCTGGGCAAAAGTCCAATATAATCAGTACGGACACTTTACTGAAAAATTCTCCACAAACGTGGGGGTTATGCAGGGGTGCATCTTGGCACCCACTTTATTTACATCAACTCAATTTTGGATCAGATTAGTAACCTTGATTTTCATGCCCCTAAAGTTAATGATTGTAGACTTGATAGTCTCACTTATGCAGTCAGCTTAGTCCTGCTTTCTCTCGACCCTTGGTCTGAAAAGGAAACTGATCCTGTTTGAATCTGTCTGTGTCCAAAAAGCGAAGGTTAATCTCAGCAAGACTAACATTGTAGTGTTTGGAAATCAAATTAATAAACAAGGCAAGTTTCAGGATTACTGGAGCATGCATAGATAAGGTCAACATTACAACTACTTAGAGGTGAGATTTGCCATAGTTTATCCTGGACAAAACATCTGGACACTGTTCAAAACAAAATGGGTTCTACAGTAAATGCTTTAAAGATTTTTTATAATAAAATGGGGAAATCATCAGTCAAAGGAATCATGAAAGTGGTTAATGCCAAAATAAGAATGAGTATTTTCTATGCTTCTGAAATATGGGGTTATCTGAATCTAGAATACTAGAAACAATATTAAATAAACTTTATAGATATATCTTAATGTTACCACAAGGAACCCCTAATTGTATTCTAGCGTTGGAACTAGGTCAACATTCCTTGTCTTCTTTTATACAAGAACAACACATTTTATTTTTGCTAAAACTTTTTCTCCTACCAGAAAATAGATATCCAAGAATGTGTCTAGAGGAAAGCATCAAATCGGCCAGCCTGGGATATGTACATTTCTCCATTAAGCTTATTAAGGAAGTAATAATGCCTGTGGGTTTGGGACATCTTCTTTATGAAATTTATATTAAACCATTTGTAGAAATCAGGCAGGATGTCAAATTGAGACTTGGTGTTCTAGATAGGAACCGCCTTTTTTCTCAACTTTCTATGCTTAAGCTCCATGACTTCAATAAAAATTAAAAACCTCATGGGGCTTTGGAGCCATACCTTTCTATTCTAACATGTCCCAAACTTAGGAGACTCTAGACAAGATTTAGAACAGAAAGCTATACAGCTTACCACATACACTTTAGACAAAGAGAAAGGGTGTATTATCCCCAATTTGTAAAATGCAGACTGGGTGCCAAAGATGACTTAAAACATGTAGTCTTGATGTGCCCTTAATGAATCAAATTGGAGAAAATGGTTGGTGGGTTGTTTGGCAGTCTTAGTCCACCCCCGATCTTTTGGAACATCTGTTTACAATTAAAGATAGGAGAATGGTAGCTTGGCAAAGTCCTTTTTGTCAGCTCACTTGTAAAGTATAGGTTTATATTGCTCTCTGGATTGAATATGCAACTTTTAAGAGTCTATATACTTCAATATATTTTCTACAATTACTTATGACTTATAATAAAATCAACAGATGAAATGTATTTAAGATCTTTAGACGATACACAAGTTAACCCTTGTATGTATTTATGTATCTCTGTATATTATGATTGTTTTACATATTGTGATTGTGTTTTTATATTATAACAGCTATATGCTGGTCAATAAATTTAATGATGAACAAGTATTCTCACATGAACTGTATGAAAAACAAATTCTGCTCACAGCTCACTGATGTGTCATTAGATGTTTGTGTCACAAATCCGCTCAGCAGGTCAGCCGTCTACTCCCAAAGTGCCAACCTCTGAGCGTAGGATTTGTGGACAGTTAACAATACAAGGTAACCCTCTTGTTTGTTTTGTGGGTTAAAGTCACCTTAGTCTCAAGTTCTGGAGGGATTCAAATTGATAACTTCTTGTTAGCGTACCCAATTATCAGGCTCAGATAATTCTGTCTTTGGGGGGCCAGATATCTTTGCCTACGGGCACCTAACCAGGTATTACAAAATGAACCCTTAGAACTCTATGCAAGACCTTGGAAAACTCTTATCCATTTCCCAGTTTAGTATCAAAATAAGCTCATACACAGTGTCAACTATAACCTTCAAAGCTTCACCCTATAAAAAGAAATTTCAAGGCACACCAGGCAGTTTCTGTTTTTAAAATATATATATTTACTTTAAAATAGATAAAATAGGAAAACAGAAAAGTTACAGAACAAAATATCCCCAACACATACAATCTTAAAAACAAAACAGGTTTAAATTGCAAATTCCTACAATACATACACTCAGACTGGCATTAGCTAAGGTATTCTTACTTCTTAATCTACAGTGCTGTGATGTCCTTCTGTCTCAGTCAGAAGATGAAAAATGTTTGTCATATGTTTTATAACACAGGATGTCCAAACAAGATATTTGAAAAAATAATAGGTGACATCAATGAATTTCTTCTTTTCCTGTGACCTTTCAAACTGGTCTGTGATCTACAGACATCAAAGGCTCTTTGATGTAATGCTGGCTTCCCTCTGACGACACCCCCCCCACACACAAACATGCATATTGGACTACAGTGCAGTCTGGGACCCGTACATCAAAGGTCTCTTTGATGAAGTGAGCTGGCTTCCTGGAAGACATCCAAAACATGTGCATGCTCTTTCCATTATGACACCTAGTGCAAAGTCAAAGGATTTCCCTGAGGACGTCATGAATGGCTAATTTTATTTCCTGGGATTAAAGCAAATTGACAAGGTAATTGCATTTTAGAAATCTGCAGTTTAAAATACCTCCTGTCCTTTGAACTTATCCCTGGGGGGTTTTGTGTCAACTTCAGCAAGACAGTGGTTTCTCGTGACACAGTCCATCACACATTTTTTTATATTTACAAAAAAATATTCAGGGATCAGAACCAGCTGTCCAAGTGTGACAGTTTGTACTTGATTAAAATTAACCAGCTATAAGCCAAATGTTGAAAAGTTGAGCAAAGGGATGCAAGGGCAGAAATCTCACTAATTAAATTAATCAATTGAACAGCGCTGTCTATATTTTGGGGAGTTTTATTTTGTTAGGTTTTTTTTTTTTTGCAGCCTGCATTTTATGAATTGGCACAGAAAAGTGGTGACTGAACAGTACATTTTTGTATTTTTTTTTTTATATTTTTAGAAAGAGGGGAATTTTTGTGGCCAGCAGTGTATGCATTGAACAGTACTAGCTGTATCTTGGGAAGAGGGATTTTGAATAACCAGCAGTTTATGCTTTGGCACAGAAAAGTGGCACCTGGTTATTCAAAATCCCTTTTCTCAAAATACAGCCAGCACTGTTCAGCAGTTTATGCATTGGCACAGAAAACTGGTACCTGAACAATACTGGTACATGAACAGTACTGGCTGTATTTTGGAAAGAAGGATTTTTTTTGTAACCTGCAGTTTATGCATTGCACAGAAAAAAGTGGTGCCTGAACAGTACTGTCTGTATTTTGGGAAGAGTTTTTTTGGTAACCTGCTGTTTATGCATTGGCACAGAAAAGTGGTGACTGAACAGTACTGGCTGTATTTTGGGAAGAGTTTTTTGTAACCTGCTTTTATGCATTGGCACAGAAAAAGTGGTGTCTGAACAGTACTGGCTGTATTTTGGGAAGAGGAATTTATATAGCCTGCAGTTTATGCACTGGCACAGAAAAAGTGGTGACTAAACAGTACTGGCTGTATTTTGGGAAGAGGGATTTATACAGCCTGCAGTTTATGCATTGGCGCAGAAAAAGTGGTGTCTGAACAGTACTGGCTGTATTTTGGGAAGAGGGATTTATACAGCCTGCAGTTTATGCACTGGCACAGAAAAAGAGGTGACTGAACAGTACTAGCTGTATTTTGGGAAGAGGGATTTTTCTAGCCTGCAGTTTACGCATTGGCGCAGAAAAAGTGGTGTCTGAACAGTACTGGCTGTATTTTGGGAAGAGGGATTTATACAGCCTGCAGTTTATGCATTGGCGCAGAAAAAGTGGTAACTGAACAGTACTGGCTGTATTTTGGGAAGAGGGTTTTATATAGCTTGCAGTTTATGCATTGGCACAGAAAAAGTGGTGTCTGAACAGCACTGGCTGTATTTTGGGAAGAGGGATTTATAGAGCCTGCAGTTCATGCATTCGCACAGAAAAAGAGGTGACTGAACAGTACTGGCTGTATTTTGGGATGAGGGATTTATACAGCCTGCAGTTCATGCATTGGCACAGAAAAAGTGGTGACTGAACAGTACTGGCTGTATTTTGGGATGAGGGATTTATACAGCCTGCAGTTTATGCATTGGCACAGAAAAAGTGGTGACTGAATAGTACTGGCTGTATTTTGGGAAGAGGGATTTATACAGCCTGCAGTTTATGCATTGGCACAGAAAAAGTGGTGACTGAACAGTACTGGCTGTATTTTGGGAAGAGTTTTTTTTATAGCCTGCAGTTTATGCATTGGCACAGAAAAAGTGGTGACTGAACAGTACTGGCTGTATTTTGGGAAGAGGTTTTTTTATAGCCTGCAGTTTACACATTGGCACAGAAAAAGTGGTGACTGAACAGTACTGGCTGTATTTTGGGAAGAGGGATTTTTGGTAACCTGCAGGTTATGCATTGACACAGAAAGTGGTGTCTGAACAGTACTGACTGTATTTTGGGAAGAGGGATTTTGAATAACCAGGTACCACTTTTTCTGTGCCAAAACATAAACTGCTGACTATTTCAAATCCCTTTTCTCAAGATACAACCAGTACTGTCCAGGTACCTGTACCACTTTTCTGTGATAACGTATAAAGTGTTGAACAGTACTGTCTGTATTTTGGGAAGAGGGATGTTTCGTAGCCTGAAGTGGGTATGCATCTGCACAGAAAGTGGTGACTGAGCAGTACTGGTTGTATTTTGGAAAGAGAGATTGTTAACCAGCAGTTTATGCATTTTTACAGATAGTGGTGACAGAACTTTATTGGTTGTATTTTAGCATCTAGTTCTAAACTGTTTGCACTCCACTATTTCATTGTGCCATTACAGTATGTACACTTCCACCTGAATGTAATTATGTGTAAACCTTTGTTAGTCCTCCATATCACTGTATTCTTCCTCATGTTCCCCTTTCCCCAGGTCGCATCGGGAGACGAGCAACCTGTTGCTCAGTGTGCCTTCCTGGTGAAACATTTCAATAAATAAATAAAACTGAGCACATGCTCTTTAATAATGGGACAGATACCAGTGTCAGTGGCTCAACAGGTTGTACACTTGCCTCTGAGGCTGGAAGATAAGAAGGTAGTAGGTTCCATCCCCACACCAGGAACTTGGGTTAACTCACAATACTGACACTGTAGTGCAGTATGCGGGGGGGTGCTACACTTCTGAGGTGCTGCCTTTCAGATGAGATGCTAAACTGAGGTCCTGTCTGCCTGTTCTGGTGGTTGTTCAGGTGGATGTTAAAGATCCCATGGCACCTCTTGAAAAAGAGTAGAGAAATTTCCCTGGTGTCCTGGCCATATTTCCCCCATTCACTAAAAAATACCACCAACAGTTTAATCTGGTTCAGTGTCAGTTGGTTTCCCTGGGATGAGGCTGAAAACAGGAAACATTGCCTAGTCCTCCTTACTCGATCCACAAAAACTAACTAGATAAATAAATATATAGGTGTGCAGTTGATTGGTTTAGTTTTCTTTTTTAATGTTCATGTTTCATGATTCAAATTGTTCTATACAGAACTGGGTATCAACTTTTTTGTTCACAGGTTCAAGGACATTGATTTACAATATTTCCATGGATGGCTCTGAAACCTGGACTCTTAACGTAAAGTAACATTTATTTGTTTAAAGTGCCCTTCCCAAGCTCAGGGCGCTTTTACAATCATTCAAACACTTTTAATATAATCCATATAAAAACAGTAAATATAATGAATAAACATAAATAACCCTTAATTATCAAGTCCCAGAGAATGCTTGGTTAAAAAGGAATGTTTTTAACTGTTTTTTAAAACTTTCCACAGCCAGGTAATCTTGTTTCTGACGAGGCAGAGATTTCCACAGGGTAGGTGCCATATAGGCAAACAATCTTCCTCCAGATGTCTTTAAGTATACCCTGGCTATCTCTAGCAATCCCTCATCAGAGGATCGGAGTGAGCGGGCGGGGCAGTAAGACAGCAGAAGTTCTTTCAGGTAGTGAGGTCCCACATGTGACTTGTTTATCAACCTGTATCTTGGTATCACATGTTCCTCAGGTCATCTGTGTTGCCTGTCTCAGTTGGAGAAAGAAAGCTGTCCAAACCAAATTTGCTGGATATGTAAAATCACCTGTATGCTTCAAGGCAGCTAAATGTTCTCTTCCATGCTACTTCTTTGGTCAGGATGCTAATTCAGCCATGAAGGTATCCTTAATGGTTCAGGACCCTCTGTCATGGATGCCTCCCCAGAACAGCCCAAGAGAAAGCCCTCAGAAGTAATTCCACCCTGGACTTCTCCTCCCTCCCCTGCATTCACATGTGGCCCGCAGCTATAAAACAACAATTGGTGGGTCTGGCTGGAGGTCTCCACTACAGGACTGAATAAGTACTTGTCTGCTTCAGGTCCTCAGGTTGTGGGTCCTTCAGCAGGACAGAAATATGAAAAGTTTTATCTGAAGTCACCGGCATGGTGGCATAGACGGCTGTGGTGCTGGATTTTTTTTTAATTTTATTTATTAAATTCTTGGATTACAAATACCTTTGAGCAGAAACTGCTTGTTTACAAAGGTTCCACGTCAAAGGATGAGGGTCAACATACATACAGAGGTAGTAAAATAATGCACAATAAACAACCAAAACAACTAAAAGAAAAAATAAAGATACTCAGTTATAACATACTTTGAGATAATATTCATAAAACGAGCAGCTTGAGTAGGTAGCTGGCTGCGGTAACAATGAGAGATAGAGGGCACCATAGGCAGTTAGTATTGCAGGCATGCGACCAGGAGAGGAAGTTGGCAGGCTAATGGGCCACTGTCTGATGGTGGTGGAAAATGTCTTGTACCAGTGGAGATGTGAAGCAGGAAAGGAGTCACAAGGAAGGCCCAGTGCCAGAGGGAATGAGATTGGGAAAGGCGGGCTGTGAGACATGAGTGAGCTGGGAGGTGTTTAGAGATCTCTGTTCAGAGAAGCAGTCACATTGAGTGGTAGAGGTGAGGCAAAGTTTGAGATTCCTTTGAAGGTCCAAGTGTAGTAGAGGAAAGTGCTTCTTTATTGAAGGAATTGAACCATTGAGCTGCTATAGATAAAGGACCGCTGACCCATGGAGGTATGACATCTGGGAACCTGAAAGGTTAGAGATTGGGCACCACATGTTTGTTGAGTGCCACTGTAGGTAATAGAGTGAGCTAACACCAGGTGGCATGAGACCAAGGAGAATCTTTTGGTAAGTAAGCAGGTCTGGTATTGTATTCTGCTGCATAGGGTAGCCAACTGGCCTGTGCATAGAGGTCACAGATGTGAGTTTGTCGGGCTGCACCCATCAGTAGTCTACAGGCTTTGTTGAGAGCAACTGAGATCCTGTGGAGGGCACTTGTTGAGGCAGAGCCATAGATGGCAAGGCCGTAGTCAATGATAGAGGTGACAGAGCTGTAAATGGCTAGTTTAAGGGCATCCGTAGGCATACAGTACTTGTGTTTGTGTAGTAGTCCAATCTTTATATTGGCGGTCTTGGCAACAGTGTCAATATGCTGAGTGTAGGAGAGGGTACTATCCAGGGTAATACCAAGGTACTTGAACTCCTTGACATGTTCGAGTGGGTTCCCAGCATGGTTCTTGATGGTGAGGGACAGAGAGTTGTGCCTGCTCTGTCGGTTACAGAAGGACATGGCTTTAGTCTTGCTGTGGTTCAGGACAAGTTTATGAGAATTGAACCAGTCTTCAATGCGATTGAAGTCGAGCTGCAGCTGGGATTCAAGGACTGTAATGTCATGGTGGCTGGAAAACAGGACTGCATCGTCTGTGTAAAGTAATATTTTTTGGTGGCAGGCACTGGGGAGATTGTTGATGAAGAGGGAGAAGAGTAGAGGGCCCAGAATAGACCCCTGGGGGACTCCGGAGCGGACCGGTTTCTCATCCGAAGAGATCCCTGAAATCCTTACACATTGGATCTGATTATCAAGGTAGCTGGTGAAGCATGGAAGGGCATCACTGGAGATCCCAATGGAGGACAGTTGCTTGAGCAGTAGGGGGTGGTTAACTGCGTCGAATGCCTTGGTAAGGTCTATAAATACTGCCCCTCCATAATTCCCTTTGTCAAGCGTGGCATGGATGAAGGTTGTAAATTCCAGTAGTGCAGTGGTGGCGCTGTGCCCTTTTCTGAAGCCATGCTGTTCTGGGCACTGCACATTGTACTTATCCAGGAATTCAACTAGTTGATCCGACACTATTCGCTCCAGCGCTTTGGATAGTGGGGAGGAGTGAGATAGGTCTGTAATTGGTGAGCAGTGTCCTATCTCCACTTTTGTGAACTGGTGTGACAGTGGCTTTCTTCAGAGAGAGAAATGGCCCAATCTAAGCCAGAGATTAAAGATCTTTGTAAGTGGTTCTAAGATTTCATCGAGGACTTGTGCCAGCAGTTTCAGGTCAAGGAGTCACCACTGTACCCTTGTTTGCCAATGGCCTTTTGAATGTATTTTCTAGCTACTTGTGGTGGGACCTCCTTAAAAAAAACTTTGGGGTTTGTACGTTCTAGTTGGGGGTAACTTGGGAGGAGCTGGAGGGAGGTCATCGAAAAATTTGGTGGAAGGACACTGTCCAGGTTTGTAAATGCATTATTAAAAGTGCTGGTGATGATACCTAGGTCAGTGTAGAGTGCCATGAAGGTTGAGCATAGTGGGGGGTGCTTTAGGATCCTTGCCTGTGAGTTCTTTCATGTTGTTCCAGAATTTGTTTCCCTGGACCCAAGAGTTGGGCAGAGCCTCTTTGTAATAGCTGCGTTTAGCATTCTGTATTCTTCTAGTGCAATCATTTCTGGCTGCTTTGTATAATTGTGTGTTTACTTGCGTCGGAGTTGCATGAACACAATGCCAGAGGTGGTCTCTGTGCTTGAGCAGAGTTAAAAGGTCAGTAGTAACCCAGGGGTTGGTCTGTCCTTTGACCTTCATCTTTTTCACTGGTGCATAGATGTCACAGGCTTCATTGAAACGTTTGATAAATAGGTCCAGAGCTTTGTTGGTGTCATTGAGGGAGTCAAGCACTGCCAAGTTCAGCCTGGTTAGATGGGATTTTAACAGCTGGAGGTACCCTTGTTTGATAACCCTGGCATAGATAAGCTTGGGAGGGAGCTTGTGGTATTTGTTTGACCAGGAGCAGATGACAGGCAAGTGGTCACTTATTGTATCCGGAAGTACAGAAACATTGGAGATGCGTTCAGGGCGGTTAGATAGAATCCAGTCTAGAAGCGTAAGGGAGCCTGTCCTATAGTTACACCTAGTGGGGCATTGACCAGTTGAGTGAGGTGATGCACCACGGCTGCATCCTTATAGGTAGCGGCCTCAGTGGACAGCCAGTTAATGTTAAAATCACCCATGATTATGGTTTCAAAATTATTTTGCTGGACCATAGATATTCCATGATGCTATGGAAGCCAGCAGCCTGGTTTCTTGGGGGTAGGTAAACTGAGATGACAGTGAGTTCCTTGTTATGTGCACCAAGGAGGATTTTGATTGTGAGGACCCAAGAGGAGTTGCTCAGGCTGGGGATGGGATGATGTGACCCTTAAGGGTATCTTTAAGATAGATGGCGCCCCCGCCCGTTGTAATCCTGTCTTGCCTGAAAATGCAGTAGCCAGGGATAGAGACTGAGGTATCAGGGATTTTAGGGTTTAGCCATGTTTCCACAACTGAGAGGACATCAGGGTTGTGCTGTAGGATCCATGTTTGGAGGAGTCAAGTTTGTTGAGGATGCTGCAGGCATTGATGGATGCCATGGTGAGTGTCCCTGTCCTTCTGCTTGGTGCCACTGCTGGCTGCCCAGGTGGTCCTGGGTTGGGTGAACATTTCCTGAGCAGGAGCAGCATAAGGAGAATTTGTAGGAGAAAGGATTTCAGCATCTTGTAGATACCTGGTGGTTAATTCATAAGCCAAAAGAAATTATCAACAGCTGAGGTCCAGAGTCACAGAATGTGTTAGAATTTCTGAAGGTGATGAACTGTGCCTCGCATATGCAGGATGTGAAATCCTTTTGTCTGCATGCTTCTTTGTCATTCAAAGAGGTTGTTGAAAAGCCCACATACAGACCAGGTCAGACGAATGTGGATTCAAGCAGACCTAGAGTCACTGAGTTTGTCAGACTTAATTGCTTGACTTATGTTTTGCTTGGGATAGCTTCCAAAAAGTTGATTTTTAAATGAAAAATGCAGATACCTGGTTGTGATGTTTTGCAGAAATCTAGTTCAGGAGACTTTCACGGATGTAGTGAGCAAGAATGGTGTAGTTACTCCAAGCAGAAAACCATGTAAATCCACAAAAACTAAGCTACAGACACAGACAAGCAGCCACTACAAACAAAGAAGGAGGCACAGGATGCCTTACATCTTGCCACAACAGTGACCCATGTTCAGGAACAAGCACGGGCCATTGAAGGGCAGCAGGTGGGGAATGGTTCATTATTGAGCTGCTGACAGGCAGCTCTCCTCTCTGGAAGGGATCTGTGCTTCCCTCATCTCTTGACTGCCTTGCGGTGGAGGCCAGGGGCAGCACAAGCAGCGGAGTCAGGGCACTAGGCCAAGGGGTGGGAGAAAGGGGTCATCACCAAAGCAAGAGGGCACAGGCGGGCCTCAAAGCACATGTGCCTCACTGTCTGGAGCCCCAGGTAACTAGGAGAAAATGTGGAACAATTGAGATCCATGGCAGGATGAAGCCTCCGGGCCAGCCCTGGGGTACTGCTGGGACACGTATAGCATCCAAAGATCCTGAACTACCCTGGAGTCGTAGGCTGGCTGACAAACAGCTGCAGCCCGCCAAGTAGTGATAAACACCTGTATGGAAAAAAGTTTTAACTGAAGCGTCAAAGAAGAAGATAATGGTGACAGAAGCCAAAGTGATGTGCATATGGAGCCCCACCAGAGAGAGGTAGCTGGGGACTTCTAGAGGAAGAAGTGGTGTTGAAAGCACCATTTTAATAGTTAATGAATTCCTAGCTAAGGAGAGTGAAATGATGCAAGCAAAGTGCAGGTATTTTACTGCTTGCTACCTTCAAAAGAATAGAATATTAATAGCTGTGTATTCCTGGAGAGTAGGTTAAGAAAATAACTATCTTAAGGTAAAATAACTTTCAACTATTTTCTTGTGGTGCATGCACAGATGGAACATTTGATGTGACTGTGATGGCCTGAATTTTGGAACAGGAAAATATGTTAGCAAACTGATTCTCCTCGGGCAAATAGCTATTACCAGATTTATAAAGGAACAGATATCACTTCAGAGCCGCTCTAATTGCTGAGTTTCTAAAGGAACAATTTAACTATTAGTCCTATTACAACTCACTGAACTTTAATGATTTCGGGCACATGATAGTGTCTGAAAACTTGGATGTAGTTTAAAACCATTTGAATCAGATTAGAGAGTGAAGTGCTTTTCTGACTTCACTTTAGCAGAAGCCTCCAGCATGACTTATTTCTTTGTGGTCATGAGCTTCTCTACTGCTAATATAAGTTGGGTTTGAATAGTCTACCCAAATGTTTTTGTTCCTGAATATTTATGTTATTTTTATTCTTAGCTTTTTTTTTTGATGATGTCTTAACTTAGGCTGCCGGAAGATTTAGAACACATAAGTAGTATAGAGTTCATATATCTTGTCAAATGTTACATTTCAGCCAATCAGCATGCGCCACGTCATTTGACAGGTGGGCATGGCCTAAAATGGACCAATCAGAATCGACTCCTATGGCGCAGGAAGTCCCGCCCTCTGCACAGGATGTCCCACCTTAAACGCAGGGCGCCCCACATCAAACACAGGAAGTGACGTATGAAATGCAGGAAATTACATATTCTCGAACCTGGAAATGACATATCATTTCCCTTTCTACGTCCCTACGTCCTTCCTCCTCCATCCCCATTCCTCAGTGAACCTCCATGACACCATCCTAGCTTGAACCCTCCTTCCTCTATCCCCTACAGCCTCTGTGACACCATCCTAGCTCAAACCACAGTCCCTCCTCCATCCCCTCAAACTGCAACACCCCATCCTAGCTCAAACCTCTGTGACACCATCCTAGCTTGAACCAGAGTCCCTCCTCCCTCCAACCCCTACAGCCTCTGTGATACCATCCTAGCTCAAACCAGAGTCCTTCTCCATCCACTCAAACCTGTGTGACACTGTCCTGACTGAACCTCTCCCTCCATCCTGGCTTGAGGCCAGTCTCTTCTCTGTCCCCTTGAACTGGTGTGACATCATCCTAGCTTGAACCCAAGCCTGTCCACTTGAACCTCTATCACCCTGTCATAGCCTGAACCCAAGTCTCTCACCTCCTCTCTCCTTGCCCCACCACCACCTATCTTGTACCCCATAACCTAGCTTGAACCAGAGTCTCTCTCCCCTCTTCTCAACATGCCTCACCACCACCTACCTTGCACCCTTCACTGACCTTGCCCTCCCTCAACCTCCCTCTGTCAGTCTATGGTGTAAATGCAGGGTGCCTTTTTACTCAGGGGAATTTTTTTTTGGGTGAAGTGTGCTTTGAGGTTCAGAGGACAGTGTGCTGTAAGAACATTTTATCTTTGTAATGTAAGAAAGTTATTTTAATACAATGCATATAAATATTTATGAAAAGCAGAGGCCTAGCTCCAACACCAGTCGATTCCCTCATCCCACCTTACCCCAACACCTACCTTGCTCCATCACCTACCTTACGCTCTCTCAGCCTCCCCCCATTGGACTGAGGGATAATTGCAGGGTGCCTTTTTACTCGGGGGGGGGGATTTTTTTGTGTGTGAAATGCTTTGAAGCTCGGAGGACTGTAAGAACATTTATCTCTTCAGTGTAAGGAAGTTCTTTTAACACAATGCATTTTAAGTATTTATGAAAAAACAGTGATTTTTTTTTAATGGGAAAAATAAAATGAGTTCTAACTTTAAAAGCAGAGACAGCATATGTGTGTGTGTGTGTGTGTGTGTGTGTGTGTGTGTGTGTGTGTGTGTGTGTGTGTGTCCAGTGTTGAAGCTGATTTTACAAGACTTGCTTATTCTAAGTAGACTATTTCAAATGCCAAAGTCTGATTTAAAAACATACATACTCTCTAAGTTTCTTTTTTTCAAGCTTAAAAATAATGGAATAGTATTCTATTTTGAGATCAGAAACTAAATATATTTTTCTATTTCCTTTGAAAAAGGTAATTTACAAGATATCTTGTTATCAAAAGCACATATCTCTATTAAGTATATACTAATGTTACTGGTGAAAAGTATTCAAGAGGGTTTTATCCTTTCTGCATTTCCTGTAAGAACATTTTATCTTTATTATGTAAGAAAGTTATTTTAATACAATGCATTTAAGTATTCATGAAAAAACAGTGATTTCTTTTTTAATGAGGAAAAGAAAATGAGTTCTAACTTTAAAAGTAGAGTGTGTGTGTGTGTGTGTGTGTGTGTGTGTGTGTGTGTGTGTGTGTGTGTGTGTGTTTATACATGCCCATGCGTGCGTGTGTGTGTGTGTAAGAGAGACAGTGTGTGTGTGTGTGTGTCCGTCCAGAGTTGAAGCTGATGTTTCAAGGGTTTGTAATCTAAGTTGATGGCTTCAAATGCCAATCTCTGATTTCTGCTAAAAGAATACATTTTAAATATTTATGATAAATCTAGAGGCAGTATAGCGCAGTGGTCTAAGGCGCTGAGCTACAAATCTGGTAACATCCAGCAGATCAGACCTGGGTTTGAATCCCACACACAGCTTCCACTTGCATACTGTGTGACCCTGAGCAAGTCACTTAACCTCCTTGTGCTCCCAGGTAGCTCCTATAAAAAAGCTTTCAGCTTAGTGTGCTATAGCTGGTTAAACAACTAAAATAAAAAAAAAACATACATACTCTTTAAATTCCTTTTTTTCAAGCTTAAAAATAATGGAATAGTATTCAATTTTGAGATCAGAAACGAAATATATTTTTCTGTTTCCTTAAGATAATTTACAAGATATCTTGTTATCAAAAGCACATATTTCTATTAAATATATAGTAATGTTACTGGTGAAAAGTATTCAAGAGGGGTTTATCCTCTCTGCATTCCCTGTAAGAACATTTTATCTTTGCTATATAAAACATTTCTGTTAAAAGAATACATTTTAAGTATTTATGATAAGCAGAGGTTTATTTTTAATGAGAAAAAGAAAATTAGTTCCAACTTTAAAGGAGAGAGAGAGAGTGTGTGTGTATATGTGTGTGTGTGTGTGTGTGTGTGTGTGTGTGTGTGTGTCCAAAGCTGGAGCTGCTTTCACAAGGCTCCCTAGTCTAAGTAGAATTCTTCAAATCCTAAAGTCTGAATAAAAACAGACATATTTCTCTACATACCTTTTTCTTTTAAGCTTAAAACAGATTGTATCAGAATTTTGGTATCTTTATGTCAGAAACTAAATATATTTTCTATTTCCTTTGAAAAGATAATTTACAAGATATCTGTTATCAAAAGCACATATTTCTATTAATTATATACTTATGTTACTGGTGAGAGTATTCAAGAGGTTCTAACTTCCAGAAAGCAATGAAGCAGCTGCAGTACCCATTTAAAATTGAAAAACCTGTTCAATTGCTTTCTGAACTCTTTTATACTCTTTCAGAAACATAAAAAAATGCCCTGCCCAGCATTACAGTATAAGAAAATCACATGCTAGTCATTTTGTATTTCATAAGTCAGAATAGCAGCTATTGAATAGATGGGACCCTTCTTCACAAGAGAGTATAGGGTCCTCTTACAAAGCATGAGCTCATCCCATGTGATCGTCACATAGCGTAATTCATACAGCATATGCTCCTTCAGTTATTGAAGACCAGAGGTTCACAGATGTTTTGAGAGCTTTATTAATATTATTATGACCAGCTGAAGTGATTCTGAAGATTTGATGGTTCATCTGTCTGACAGTGGCAGGATGAAAGCTGTTGTAACAATATCATCACCACAAGGTACTTGTTTCAACTGAAATGTTTAAAATTTACTGACTTGGATGCTTTTCAGTGTAAGTAAAGGCAGCCAGCTTTTGTCTGATTTGTAGTGTGTTTCTTAGATAAACTACAATGTTATGAATCTATTAGCGTGATCGGACTTACTACATATTGTTGACTGAAATGGTGTGGGCATCTTTCTTTGTGGAGGTTGCAAGCACACTTTTTATGTTTGCTTGCATGCATGTGCAAGAAACATAGTGTCATCATCCGAGATTTCGGAGGTGTGTCACCCCCTCTTCCAATTCAGTCAGTGTGTTGGCAGGCGTGGCCCCTGTAAGCCAATGCATGCTGGAGCTGTCTATGACAAGCTCCAAAACACATTGGCATACAGTTGAAAGGGGGAGCTACGCTTCAGTGAGCACCGATAAGATATCGCCTGCTCATGCGCAGCTCCCCCTACACACACACACACACACACACAACGCATGCACGCATACTGCGTGCTGCCCTCCAACACACGTATAAGCGGACAGGGGTGCCCCAATCCCCGTCGGCTTGTGCTAGCTCCCCCAAAGCCTTCCACATGCCACGCTGGGTACCACCCCAAGCGTGGCAACTCAGAATAGCCAGCAGGGGTGCCCAATCCCCGTCGGCTTCACTGTCCTCACCCCAGTACTGGGTTCCACGCTGAGCCCACCCCAAGCGTGGCAACTGATCATATGGCCGGCAGGGATGCCCAATCTGCGTCAGCTACAACGCCCAGCCGTCCTTGTGCCATGCTGGGGAGCCCACCCCAACATGGCAAGCGTCCGCATCGTCTTTTTTTTTAATCCTAGAAGAAAAACGGTCCCACGTGAGTCTCCCTGGCCCTCCAACAACCCGCATCCACCCACTGCGCACCCAGCCTCCCCACACCCCTCACTCCATACTTACCTCCGGACCTCGCGCGACGATCTTCGTGGACTGGAACACATCTGCACTCTTCAAAGCCGACCGCGAACTGAGGAAATGCCGGTAAGCTGTATAATGGGCTAGATAGGGTTTTTCAACTTTGTTGCATATCTCAGGCATTTTTTGGAATTTTTGCACCAAATTTTCAACATGGGGTTTTTGGAACCCCTTCTCATGAATGATGTCACTGTCATGGCGTTATTCAGGTCAGAAGAGTGATTTAGCAGTCACTGCGTGAAATCACTTTTGGGCCCGAATAACCATGACAGTGACATCATTCATGAAAAGTCCCAAAACCTTGATAAAATTCAAAATCAAAAATGACTGTTTTATTCTAGCGTCGTTACGCAGTTCACGCAGGCTCGTAAGTTCGCTAATTTTCAATATTTTCATTCCAGATTTTCAACATTGCCATTTTACCACACCTTCTTATGAGTAGTACAGCTGTCATTTTTCACATCTCACCCAAAATGTGTTTCTGCCTATATGCGCACAATGGCGCGAGTCGGTGTGTGAAAATCAATGTCGGGACAAATTAAGAAAATCACAGTGACACTGTTCATGAGCAGAGGTCTTAAAATGGCTATGTTGAAAAATTCCTAAAAATGACTGTTTTACGGCGTGCATTGCTGTAGTTCCTACTACTGCGCTAGTAAGTTGGCAGTATTCAATATTTTCACTCCAGATTTTCAACATTGCCATTTTACCACACCTTCTTATGAGTAGCACAGCTGTCATTTTTCACATCTCACCCAAAATGTGTTTCCACCCATGTAGCGTACAATGGTGCAGTCGGTGTGCGAAATCAATGTACGGGACAAATTAAGAAAATCACAGTGAAACTGTTCATGAGCTGAGGTCTTAGAATAGCTATGTTGAAAATTTGGTGAAAAAATTCCAAAAAATGACTGTTTCTGACGTCGTTGTACAGTTCTCTGCACACTAGTAAGTTCGCGAATTTCAATATTTTCCTCCAGATTTTCAACATTGCCATTTTACCACACCTCCTTATGAGCAGTATAGCTGTCATTTTTCACATCTTGCCCAAAATGTGTTCTGCCCATATGGCGCACAATGGTGCTGTTGGTGTGCAAAAGCAATGTTTAGGACAGATTAAGAAAATCACAGTTACACTGTTCATGAGCAGAGGTCTTAAAATGGCTATGTTGAAAATTTGGTGACAAAAGTCCATAAAATGACTGTGTTACGAGTGAGCATTGCGCAGTTTCCATGCACCCTCGTAAGTTCATGACTTTGTAATATTTTCAGTCCAGATTTTCACCAGTGGCATTTTTCCACACTTCCTTATGAACAGTACAGCTGTCATTTTTCACAACATGGCTGAAGTGTGTTTTCACACTTTCAAGCGCAGAGATCGTGGGTTGCTGTGGGAAATCATTGTTCGCACAGATAAAGAAAATCACAGTGACACTGTTCATGATCGGAGGCACCAAAATGCCTGAGTTGACAATCTGCTGTAAAAAATCCCCAACCTAATTATATTACGGGTGTGCGTTACACAGTTTCTATGTATGCTCGTGACTTCACCATTTTTTTAATATTTTTACTGCAGATTTGCAACATTGCCATTTTTTACACCTCCCCATGAACAGTACAGCTGTCATTTTTTATATCCTGTTCGGAATGTTTTTGCACCTGTGGTGCTAAATGCCGTAGTCGCTGTACATAAGCAGCTTTCAGCTAACAAACTGATATTCCCCCTGTTCATGAGGTGGGGTCACAAAAAAAACATGTTGAAAATTTGGATTGAAAATACCAACGAATGCCTGAGGTATTAGGGTTTCCAACCATAACGCCCAACCCTGTAGAGAATGACAGGCATCAGGGGTGTGACTTGGGATTCTTGCCTGTAATGCTCATACTATTCCACACCCTGCAGCCAGTGAGAGGCATCGAGGTATGCCTTGGACTCTTCGGCCCAAAGTTCACCCCATTCTCCTATATCGCACCCATCTCACCGTATTTCCTAATGAAATGGGGTGCGCATAGGGCCAAAGACCCCAAGGAACACCGTGACACTTGTCAGTGTCTGCAGGGTGGGGTGTGAATAAATGGGTGGCCGTTATGCCCTGTGACCCAAACGCACACCCCAATGCCTGTCACTCTCTGCAGGGTGGTGGTGGGTTGGCTTCAGTTCAATACTTCACTGCCATTCCTATTACGCAGCTCTGTAACTTCTACACTACCACTGCAATGCCAGCAAGCAAACATTCGGCATTGACAAATGCTTGTTAGCTTGTGTTTTGGTGGGGAGGTGGGGCTTGCTAGGGTTGCATGTCCTGTCCTTTGCATGTGTTTTCATCTTGGCATTTGTGCATCTGGGAAAAATGGTGGGGTGTGTGTGTGTGTGTGTGTGTGTGTGTGTGTGTGTGTGTGCGCGCCACACCCATGTGCTTGTTTTTGTGAGTGCGTCTCCAATGAGCACATGGCTGTGATAATGTGTTTTCTGATTTGCTCAGCACCCCAAGAATGACAGTCTGTTAGTGGACATTGTAAAGTTACAAACAATAAAGTGAAATGGAAAAGTAAAATTGTTTGATTAGTCTATAGACACTATGAGTATTTATCTTATTTTATTATATTCTGGAGTTGCTTATTCATTATATTCCTAGGCGAGTAGGTGGGAAAGTCTGCTGGTTCATTGATGCATTATTATATTATTGTGCTTCCCACATGATAAGTTTTGTAACTTAGTACTACCGTCTTATGGTTCAGCCACCCCCCCCCAATCTGTTGATATCATGTATTGGGGATCTTAGGAGAGAGATCCCTTAAGTTATAGAAAGCACTGATCTGAGGATACAGGGTGACACAGTAACCTAGTATTTGATGGCAGATAAGGACCACTAGGCCCCATCCAGTCTTCCCTTATCCCCTGCCTGCATCAGTGGTCAATGACCCTGCTTGGTCATTGGCTTTAGCCCTTGCTACCCACCTCTAAGGTTCCTTTGTGCCTATCCCATGCATGTTTGAATCCCTCCACTGTGCTGTCTCCCACTGTTTCCTAGGGTAGATTTTGATCTTGCCAGAGTTTCAGAGGACCCTTACAAAATTAGCTTTTCTTTACATCTTTTCTTTCTATATCTTTATGCATATGTTTATCACTGTCGCAGGGATAGAGGTTGGCATCAATAGTCCACTAGCCAATTGCAGCCCAAGATTGTATTGGGCCAGTAAAATGTTCCTCTAATTAGCCTTGTGTTCTAGTGCTGGAGGAGGAAACACTTCAATAAGTATAAGAAGTTGGGCCACTGGATTTTCTCCATTGGTAGCCCTGCTGGCAGTTGCTGTAAAACTTAATTTTGACCCCTGCTGTTCTCAAATCTAAGCTTTTTCAGTGAAATCCCCAGAACACTATTTGATAGCAAAGAAACAACTTACTTGAAAAAATTTTTCTTCCTGTAGCAGGTAAAAGGTTAACTGTTCAAAGAATTTCAGGGCTCATAAAAGATAAAAACAATTTGTAAGCAGAGCGGTCTGCAAAGTAGCCAAAAGAACAGAAAAAAATCGATGCAAGCTTTCCAGCCATCACCATTACCATAGTTTTTGATTAAAATCTGGAGACAAAGCAGTCCTGTAGTTAGGGGGTGGTGTTTTGAATCTGGAAACCCGGGTTTGAATCCCACACCTGCCACTTTGCTTTGCACAACCCTGAGCAAGCCATGCAACCTCCCTGTGCTTCAGCTCCTTGTAAACGTACTCTGTATCTAAACCATTAGATCTCAGACTTTGTCACAGTCAAGCTCCTCAAAGTCATGGAAACCATCTTGAGCCTACACCAAATATTGAAATTATCTTAGGCTTCCCCATAGAAAAATGGAATACTTTACAATAAAGAGAAACTCATTTTGAGTAGTTCACTCCCATTTTATTCAACTTATTTTACCCCCCAACGTGTCCCCCCTTCCCCAGGCCAGCTTAGTTGCTCCACTATTTTGACTTTCAAACTGTTGTTACACCTTGCTGCAATACCTTCTTGGGTCAGACTTCTTTCTTTGTCCATTCCCACTACCTGAAATAACCTTACTACCTAAATATGCCTCTCCCTCTCTTACTCTGGTCTTGAGCAACTTCTGAGGTATTCTTTTGGTCCCTCCTGCTATTGCTTATAGTATTGTACCCTTCTGCTTAACTCTTATATATGAACTGTTCTGCCACATGTCTAATTGGTCAGTTGTACATCTCATTATTTGTTCATTGTTCCCTTTTTCTTTGCACTTTTCTTCATTTTGTATTGCTTGACTGTTTTGCAGTAACTTTTTGAATTGTATTCACTCCCTACCCTTCCCTTGGTACTCCTGAAGTGAGCCTTAGCTCAGTGTAGCTGTCCTGGTCACCGATTTGTAAGTAAATACATATATTCACCTACTTTTATCCTCTTTAGTTTGCCTCATCCCTTCACACAAAATGTAAAACTCAAAAGCTAAATACTGTACTTTTCAGACTTGCTTGAGCCTCCCTGGAACAGGTTGGAGCTTCACCATTTGAGAAACCCAGATCTAAACTGCTTTAGCCTTCCTGTGAATGTGAAATGGCAGCAGCATTCTCTTCTGCGTCTCTGATTGTAAATCACTTTGGAACACTGTGGGTATGAAATACACTAGTTTAAATGTCATTGCTTTCCTGTAATCTACCTACCTCTCCTTCATTATTCCCTCTGCCCTTTCTTCTGTTCTATTTTCCACTGCTTTATCCCTTCTAACCCTCCCTAGGCATGCCTAGAGCACTAGCTGGGTTCATTGAGTAGTGTTCATACCCTTGGGGTTCTGCTTCTTCTCTCCTGTTCAGTTTTTTCTTTCACAATTTCATACATCCCCTCACTTACCCCCCTCTCTTCCCAAACTCCCTTCACCCCTTCCTCAGCTTACTATTTCCACCTTTCATCTACCTGCATTTCTGTCCACCAAACTATCCCTTGCCCCCCCTTTACACAGTGTGCATCCCAAAGGGGTGGAGGCTCATTCTAACTCTCACCCCAGCCCCACTCCCACCACCCCTTATTCCTACAAAGTCCTCACATCCAACCTCCAAGTTTTATAAAAGCAAAATGCATGTGTGTGTTTTGTGTGCATGTATATGTTTATGAATATGAGTATTGGAGTAAGGGTTGTGTGTATATGAGTATATATGTGTGAGTGTGTGTGTGTGCGCGCAAAATGGATATGTGTATAGGACAATATCTGATGGCAAGTGTTACCTGCCTATTACTCAGAATGTTTGGTATAGCCTAAATGTATAATGTTTTATGTTCAGACTTAGCCTTTTGCATATTTTAGACTAAGCCTTTTTATTTTTTATTTTGCATCTGTAGTCTATATTGTATCTCCTTTCCCCAGGATGCATCTGAAATGAGCTATTGCAGCACAGTCTGCCTTTTCTGGTGAAACTTTTAAATAAATAAATAATCTTCCTTCCTAACAGAGTTTCATAGTAAGCATGATGCATTTGAAAGCAGAATCAACTTTCTGTATCTCCAATACCAGTGCAAGATTTTTTAGTGCAATCCTGATGAGTAGTGGACAGAGGACTTGCTTTTTATGGTGTGTGTGTCCAGCACTGAAGCCTGCAGCACCTATGTAAAACTGAAAACCATTAGACTGCTTCATGGAGACTTTTATACTCAGAGAAACTTAAGAAAATTCCTACTAAAAGTTCATATTAAAATGCCCTGCCCAACATTACAGCATAAGAAAATCACATGCTAGTCATTGTATGCATCACAAGAGATGACATAACTATATTCATAAATGGGGGATGTCTTCTAGAAACCTTGTGCCCATCCATGTGATGGTCACATAGAGGATATATAATATTAATAGAGTCCTGCTATACATGCTGATGTGTGTTAGTGTGTTACTTGTCATAAGAGATGACATCACCATGCAGGATCAATGGGGGACTCTCTTGTATGTATCACAAGACAGGAAATCAGTAATATTTATCAATGGGGGCTGTCTTCTAGAAATGTTGGGCTCACCTCATCTGATGGTCACATAGTGTGAGTTCATCTGGCAGGGATTTTATATACAGTTAGGGTCCCAAAGACCAAAATTCAGGGTTTTGAAAACTTTATGATCATGAACAGCTGGTCTGATTCAGAAGATCTGTCTGGCAGTGAGATAATGGAAGCTGCTGTTGTATCAATACCACAACCACAAGGTACATATTCTTTCTGAAATTGTTTAAAATGTACCTACTTGTATGCTTTGTTATTACAACTAAAAGCCAGTCTGCTTTTTTGTCTGATTGTTAGGGATTTGATAGATAAACTACAATGCTATATATCTATTAGGGACATCTGTCTTACTACATATATTTGAGTAAAATGGGGTTAGCTTGTGTTGGGGTTAATTTAAATGTTTGCTGACAATAAACAACTGTATTTATATTGGCTTAAATGTTTCTTAGTGCAAGTTTGAGAAAATGCATGCAATTAAATTAACCTCAACAAGCTAACCCCAACACATGCAGAGAACAGGACATACACCCCTAGCAACCCCACCTCCCCACAAAAACACAAGCTAAAAATGTGCGCTTGCAACCTCCACAAAGAAAGATGCTCACACCATTTCAGTCCACAATATGTTGTAAGCCTGACCATGCTAATAGATTCATAACATTGTAGTTTATCTAACAAACACACTACAAATCAGACAAAAGCTGGCTGTCTTTTACTTACACTGAAAAGCAACCAAGTCAGTAAATGTTAAACATTTTTGGTTGAAACAACCCTTGGGGTGATGGTATTGTTACAACAGCTTTCACCACTGTCAGGCAGATGACCCATCAAATCTTCAGAATCACTTCAGCTGGTCATAATAATATTAATAAAGCTCTCAAAACATCTGTGAACCTATGGTCTTTTGGCTAACTGAAGGAGCCTATTCTGTATGAATTCAAGCTATGTGACGATCACATGGGATGAGCTCATGCTTTGTAGGAGGACCCTATACTCTTTTGTGAAGAATGGTCCCATTCATTCAATAGCTGCTATTCTGACTTATGAAATACAAAATGACTAGCATGTGATTTTCTTATACTGTAATGCTGGGCAGGGCATTTTTATGTTTCCAAAAGAGTATAAAAGAGTTCAGAAAGCAATTGAACACGTTTTGATTTTAAATGGGTACTGCAGCTGCTTTGTTGCTTTCTGGAGGTTAAAACCATCTTGAATACTCTCACCAGTACCATGAGTATATATTTAATAGAAATATGTGCTTTTGATAACCAGTTATCTTGCAAATTATTTTTTTCAAAGGAAATAGAAAAATATATTTAGTTTCTGACATAAAAATACCAAAATTCTGATGCAATCTGTTTTAAGCTTAAAAGAAAAAGGTACGTAGAGAAGTATGTCTGTTTTTTAATCAGACTTTAGGATTTGTAGAATTCTACTTAGACAAGGGAGCTTGTGAAAGCAGCTCCAGCTTTGGACACACATACACATATACTCTCTCTCTCTCTCTCTCTCTCACACTCTCTCTTTTTAAAGTTTGAACTAATTTTCTTTTTCTCATTAAAAATAAACCTCTGCTTATCATAAATATTTTAAATGCATTCTTTTAACAGAAATGTGTTATATAGCAAAGATAAAATGTTCTTACAGGAAATGCAGAGAGGATAAACCCTCTTGAATACTTTTCACCAGTAACATTAGTATATATTCAATAGAAATATGTGATTTTGATAACAAGATATCTTGTAAATCATCTTAAGGAAATAGAAAACTATATTTAGTTTCTGATCTCAAAATAGAATACTATTCCATTATTTTTAAGCTTGAAAAAGGAATTTAAAGAATATGACTGTTTTAAATCAGACTTTGGCATTTGAAGCGGTCTACTTAGACTACAAACCCTTGAAACATCAGCTTCCAACTCTGGATGGAGACACACACACACACACACATATTCTACTTTAAAGTTAGAACTCATTTTCTTTTTCTCATAAAAAATCACTGTTTTTTATGAATACTTAAATGCATTGTATTAAAATAACTTTCTTACATAATGAAGATAACATGTTCTTACAGTAAATGCAGAGAGGATAAACCCTCTTGAATACTTTTCACCAATAACATTAGTATATATTTAATAGAGATATGTGCTTTTGATAACAAGATATCTTGTAAATTACCTTTTTCAAATGAAATAGAAAAATATATTTAGTTTCTGATCTCAAAATAGAATACTATTCCATTATTTTTAAGCTTGAAATAAAGGAATTTAGAGAGTATGTATGTTTTTAAATCAGACTTTGGCAATTGAAGCAGTTTACTTAGAATAAGCACGCCTTGTAAATCAGCTTCAACACTGGACACACACACACGTATAAGCTGTCTCTGCTTTTAAAGTTAGAACTCATTTCTTTTCACATTAAAAAAGAAATCGCTGTTTTCATAAATACTGGAAATGCATTGTGTTAAAAGAACTTCCTTACACTGAAGAGATAAATGTTCTTACAGTCCTCCGAGCAACAAAGCTATTTCATGCACAACCTCAGATAAAAAGGCACCCTGCAGTTATCCCTTAGTCCAATAGGGAGGAGGTTGAGGGAGTATAAGGTAGGTGATGGAGCAAGGTAGGTGTTGGGATAAGGTGGGAAGAGGGAAGGGACTGTGTTCGAGCTAGGTCTCTGTTTTCATAAATATTTACATGCATTGTGTTAAAATAACCTTCTTACATAATAAAGGTAAAATGTTCTTACAGCACACTGTCCTTGAACCTAAGCACATTTCACCCAAAAAAATTCCCCAAGTAAAAGGCACCCTGCAGTTACACCATAGACCGACAGGGAGAGGATGAGGAAGGCAAGGTAGGTGATGGGTGCAAGGTAGGTGGTGGTGGGAAATGGTGAGAGGAGGGAAGAGAGACTCTGGTTCAAGCTAGGTAATGGAGTGCAAGATAGGTGGTGGTGGGACAAGGAAAGAGAAGGTGAGAGACCTGGGTTCAAGCTATGACAGGGTGATAGAGGTTCAAGTGGACAGACTTGGGTTCAAGCCAGGATGGTGTCACGCCAGTTCAAGGGGACGGAGGAGGGACTCGGTTTCAAGCTAGGATGGAGTGGGAGAGATTCGAGTCAGGACAGTGTCACACAAGTTTGAGTGGATGGAGAAGGGATTCTGGTTTGAGCTAGGATGGTATCACAGAGGTTGGAGGGAAGAGGAACTCAGGTTCAAGCTAGGATGGTGTCATGGAGGTTCGAGGGGATGGAGGAGGGACTCAGGTTCGAGCTAGGATGGGATGGTTGCAGTTCAAGGGGATGGAGGAAGGACTCTGATTTGAGCTAGGATGGTGTCACAGAGGCTGTAGGGGATAGAGGAAGGAGGGAGGAGTGTTCAAGCTAGGATGGTGTCATGGAGGTTCACAGAGGAATGGGGATGGAGGAGGAAGGACATAGGGACATAGAGCAGGAATTATGTGTCATTTCGGGTTCGAGAATATGTCATTTCCTGCATTTCATATGTCACTTCCTGTGTTTGGACGTGGGACACCCTGCATTTAAGGCAGGATGTCCTACGCAATACGGAGATGGTTCTGATTTGTTCATTTTAGGCCACGCCACTTGTCAAATGATGTGGTGCTTGCTGATTGGCTAAAATTTAACATTTGATGCGATATATGAACTCTATACTACTCACATAGGTTTTTAGGACAAGGTATTATGTCGGTGGCTGCCGTGGTGCACAAATAACCTTCTAAGCTTTGTTACATATTACAAAGAATAAACCATCAAGTAGCTTTGCTTGACCATCTAGCATTAGGTATCATTGTTAAAAGAACAAGCATTCGTCAATGCCGAATGATTGCTTGCTGATATTAGCATTGGACATGCAGTATTTAGACAGATGCAGAATAGGAGTGCTAGTGAAGTATTGAACTCGCATCAATCCCACTACCACCCTGCAGAGATGGACAGGCATTGGGATGTGCCTGTGGGTCACTGCCCATAATGCTCACAGCATTTCACCTCACCCTATTCTGTAGACACCAGTAAGTGTTGAGGTGTGCCTTGGGGTGTTCGGCATCACAGTCACCCCCATTTCATAAGGACATATGCTGAAATGGGTGCAGTACAGGAGAATGGGGTGAAGTCTGGGGCTGAAGAATGCAAGGCACACCTCAATGTCCATCACTGGCTTCAGGGTGGGGGTGGTATGGCATGAGCATTACAGCCGATGATCCAAAGTTACACCTCTGATGCCTGTCAGCTGTACAGGGTGTGATAGTATGGTTAGAAACCCTAACGCCCTGGGTGTGTGCTGGTATTTGCACTACAAATTTTCAACCTGACCTTTTGTGACCCCACCTCATGAAACCATTTGGGACCTCTTCTCATGAACAGTGGCAGTGTGATTTTGTTAATGTGTCCCGAACTTAATTCCCACAGCAGCCATGCCATTCTGCACCAGATGTGTGAAAACACAGATCAGGCAGGATGTGAAGAATGACAGCTGTACCATTCATAGAGAGGTGTGAAGAGATGGCAATGCTGAAAATCTGTAGTGAAAATATTAAAAATGCTTGAAGTTCCAAGCGTACGTGGAAACTACGAAACACATGCTTGTACCACAGTTATTTAGTGGAATTAATTCACCAAATTTTCAACATAGACATTTTGTGACCTCTGCTCATGAACACTGTCACTATGATTTTCTTAATCTCGCAAAACATTAATTTCCCACAGCAGCCACACATGTACTGCCAGATGTGCAAATGCATATTTCAGGCAGGATATGAAAAATGACAGCTGTACTGTTCATAAGGAGGTGTGGCAAAATGGCAATGTTGAAAATCTAGAGTGAAAATATTACAAATTTGTGCACTTCTGAGCATACGTGGAAACTGCGCAACACACGCTTGTAACACAATCATTTTATGGACTTTTGTCACCAAATTTTCAATGTAACCCCCTTGTTACCCGGGGTTACTAGAATCCCAGTAAGACCTAGTGGTAGGCAGGGAAGGTAGCTTGTGAAACTCCAGTTAAATGGGTTTCACACTGTCTCACTCTGTTCTCAGTCTCAGCTGAGACTGAGGGATGACATCACCAATATAACTATCACAGCTGCATGGGCCACATTGGAATCTGCTGCAAGGGAGTTGGTTAGAACGTTGGGAGGTTTTGAAGTCAGTCTTCAGTTGAGTGTGAGTCAGTGCAGTGTGAAGTTGGGAGCTTGTTGAGAAAGCAGCTCAGTGAAGGCTCTAGGAGCCTCAGCCCTGACAGAGGGCTATTTTTAAGTAAAAGGGTGTGTGTCTCCACCTTAAAGAGAGACACAGAAGATAATTGAAGTGGTGGAGACCGCTGTTTTCGGGTCTCAGTGCCCCCTCCCTTTGGGGGGGGCAGGAAAGGTTTCTCTGCAGATTCCTGGGGCAACCCCCTAGTTCTGCTCATAAAGGAGAAGCTGCCTATGTGTTCCAGATTTTATTTGGGAGAACAAGAAGATTTGTGAGTCGCCTGTGGAGCACCTGCAACGTGAGGGTGAGTGTCTGCTCTTGCTAAAAGGGCCTATGTTTTTCACCCTGGGACTTGTGTGACAATGTGGAGATTGAACTATTAAATATTGGGAAGCCTAGAGTAATGGGCTAAGCAAATTAAAAGTAGGTTCAAGTCCAGAGCTTATTGGGATGCAAATGATATGTAGAGGAGATGTGACAGATATCTACCCAGAATCTACATTTGAAAGTTCAGTAAAGGAATTGTTCAGTTTCCAGAGAAATGGCCGGGTATGGGCTGTGGGAGCTGGAAGTGGGTGGCCCCCCATCTTTAGTGACCAGGTCCACCTCTACAGATTTCTTCTGTGGATTTCTACTTTACCTCAAGCACTTGGCCAGTGACAAGGGAAGTACCCAGACATGGGATTGTAAGGAAAATTCTCTCTAGGAGTCGAAGACTCTAGTGTGGTTTGGGGAGCCACAACAGGATAATTGGTTCATTCCTCAAATGGACCACGGATCAAGTGGCCGGCGGGGGAGCCGGGCCAGTGGGGAAAACCCAAGTAGTGTACAAGTTGGGCTGTGTACCCAAAGCTGCGTGCAAGTCCAGGCTGTGTGCCTGGTGGGTTTATAGCCTGAGGGCTGGAAATAGTGATAAAGTGTTCTGTAGTTCTCTAATCTGCATTACCAGGACTGTAGCCCCATGAGGGTCCGTCTATGCTTTGTTTGTTCAGCTTGGATGTGAATTAAAGCCACACTGGAGAATCCCATTCCTGGTTCTGGACATTACAGTTATTGCTTCCTGTTTTCAGATTTACTTGGGTGCCCCTGTGCAGAGTAGCCAAACCTAGGTCCCCTGTGCCGAGTAACCTCATCCTCCCGAACCCAGGTCCCCACCAGGTACTGCTGTCAGCTTCAACAGCATGCCACCTGTCATTTTGCTAGAAAGGCAGGGGTGAGGGGTTACATCAACATAGTCATTTTAGGTCCTCTGCTCATGAACAGTGTCACTATGATTTTCTTAATGTGTCCCAAACACTGATTTCCCACAGCAACCACGCTAGTTTGCGCCGGAAGTGCAAAAACACATTTTGTTCAGGATGTAAAAAATGACAGCTGTACTGTTCATAAGGAGGTGTGGAAAAATGCCAGTATTGAAAATCTGGAGTGAAAATATTACAAATTTGTGAAGTTATGAGCAAGCGTAGAAACTCTGCAATGCATGCACGTAACACAGACATTTTATGGACTTTTGTCACCAAATTTTCAACATAGGCATTTTAGGACCTCTGCTCATTTACAGTGTCACTGTGATTTTCTTAATGTGTCCCAAACACTGATTTCCCACAGCGGCCGTGCTATTCTGCGCCGGAAGTGCAAAACCACATTTTGGTCAGGTTGTGAAAACTGACAGCTGTACTGTTCATAAGGAGGTGTGGAAAATGCCAGTGTTGAAAATCTGGAGTGAAAATATTACAGATTCATGAAGGTAAGAGCATACGTGGAAACTGCACAATGCACACTCATAAAACTGTCATTTTTTTGGATTTTTCCACCAAATTTGCAACATGGGCTGTTTGAGAGCCCACCTCATGAACACTGGCACTGTCATTTCATTACTCAGTCCCGAAAGGTGATTCCATGCAGTGACTGCAGAATCACCTTTGGGACCTAATAGCTATGACAGTGGCTGAATTCATGAGAGGGTCCCAATAACCCCATGTTGAAAATTTGGTGCCAAAATTCCCAAAATGCCTGAGATATGCACCAAAGTTGAAAAAAACCTTTTTATGCCATTATACAGCTTACCAGCATTTCTTCAGCTCACAGTCAGCTTTGAAGAGTGCAGACGTGTTGTGTTCCTGGTACACCGAAGATTGTCGCGCTGGGCTCCGGATGTAAGTATGAGGTGAGTGGGGGTGGGAAGGTGGGATGTGCAGAGGGTAGGCACGGGTTGGGGGGGCAAGAGAGTCAACGAGGGACCGTTTTCCTTTTTACAGGTTTAAAAACAAAAAAACACATTGCAGGACTTTTTTTTTTTTTTACAGGGACACTTGGCACGCTGGGGTGGGCTCCCAGCATGCCACCTGAGTGTTTTTTTAGGGGGGGCTGTAGCAGATGGGGGATTGGGCACCCTCTGTCAGCACACAACAGATTGGGGAGGGTTACAGTATGCCGATGGGGAGTGGACTCCCCCATTGGCAAATTGAACTCAGAAGGGGCGGCTGAAGCTGATGGGGATTGAGCCCTCCATCGGCAAAGAAAGACTGTTGGGGGTGCATGATGATGGGGGTATTGGGCACCCTCTCGGCACACAACAAATGGGAGAGGGGTTACAGTATGCCGACAGAAGAAGGCTCCCCGTCCAGCAAATGAAGTGGGTCAGGGATGACAAGTACCACCCTGCAATGACGGGTCACTTCCTCATTGCAACGGCAGATTCCTTTCAAGGTAGTAGCACGCTGGCTGAACTAGTATCAGCAGCAGCATGCCACCGCATTGAGGAAAGCAGATCAAGCCTCGAAGGCACTGGGGCCATTGGCCCCCTCAGTGCCTGCACCTTCAAAACCCGCTTCTCTCCTAAGCTGTGACAAAATATTTCTTGCTTATGCACGCAAGCAAACATAAAATGGAAAGGGATCTGGGAGTAATCATATCAGATGACCTTAAGGTTGGCAAGCAATGTGAGAAGGTAGTAGGGAGGGCTGGGGGGGATACTGGGATGTATAGGGAGAGGCATCACCAGCAGAAAACAGGAAGTTGTTATTCCTTTGTACAGATGGTTGGTGAGACCCCATCTGGAGTTATGTCCTGTTCTGGAGACCCCATATCTGCAAGGACATACACAGGATGGAGGCAGTCTAGAGGAGGGCACCAAAATGGTGCAGGGTCTGCAAGAGAAGCCATATGAGGATAGATTAAAGTAGCTTAATATGTATACCGTTGAGGAAAAGGAGTTAGAGGGGGACATGATAGAAACTTTTAAGTATCTCATTTGAATCAACAAAGTCCAGGAGGGTAGCATCTTTCAGAAAGAGATGTGCAAGAACAAGAGGACACAATTTGAAGATGGGGGAACACCTCAGGGGCAGTGTGAGGAAGTATTTTTTCACATAGAGGGTGGTGGATGCATGGAACCGCCTTCCTGAGGAGGTTGTCGTGTCTAAAATTGTGGGAGAATTCCAGAATGCATGGGACAGACAAAAGACAATTCTTGTGGGGGTGTAGGAAGAAATAGGTTGTTGGTTAACTAGGATCTGCAGCTTATCCAGTAGACAGGGAAAAGGGCAGACTAGGTGAGCCAAGCGGTCCTTATCTGCTGTCAAAGTCTATGTTTCTGTGTTTCTATGTAGACTGCATCAAAAACATATGAGGACAGATTAATGGAGCTCAGCATGTATATCCTAGAGCAAAGGAGGGAGAGAGGTGATATGATCGAAACAGTCAAACATCTTCTTTTTTACTCTATTTTCTGCACCCCAGAGGCCAGGGCATCCTTCAGGTGCCCATTTCAGAAACCACCAGACCGAGTGGTCAGGTAACCGAGGGTTACACCACCTGCCACTCCTCTGTCAGCGGTGCTATAAATACCAGGTCAATTAGAAACAAGACGGCAATTATTGCCACCTTGGTTTCTTCAGTTGACCTGGCTGTATAATGGAGACCTGGGTGGGAGATGATGCTGGCCCTGTTTTTGAGGCTGCAGTCCCCCGGTTATACCACAGCACTGCCCCAGAGAAAATCGCAGGGATGGCAGTGTAGCCATTTGTTTTAAATCTAGCCTGACCTTCACCATGCCGGTGGGAACCCGGACTCATTTGAGTGTGTGGCCGTCTGTGGAGGACTCGGCGTTGGTGGAGATCCTCCTCATCTATCGCCCTCCTGGCCGGTGGGGGGTTCCTGCGGAATTTGCTGAAGTTAGTTATAAGTAGACATTGTACTCCCTAGATGTGTTATTCTGGGGATTTCAATGTCTGGGCTGAGGATAAAACTCAAAGATGTACTGACGAATTTTTGCAGAATATGTTCTTATTAGGGCTTTTGCAGTTCGTTGATGCACCTATCCATTGGGAGGGCCACACATTGGATCTGGTGTTCTCACTGGGGATTGAGATCTCAGATCTCATGGTTGATAAGTACTTTGGTCTGATCATAGCACAGTGAGGTTCATGCTTGGGGCTTCCGCCGTCAGTTTCTCCCCTGCTGAGATGATCCGCTGCAGCCCTTTAGGAGATCTTACCCCTGAGGGTTTTATGGTGGCTGCGGATCTATCTAGTTTAGGTGGTGTATGCATCGCAGCTGTTGGTGTCTGTGTGGATACCTATAATAAGGTTCTATCCGACGCCATCAACTCCCTCACACCTGTCCGTGTACAACCCAGAACTTTGTACTTGAGGTCTCCATGGTTTGATAGAGATCTCAGGGAAATGAAGAAGATGGGTCGGAGATTGGAGCGCTGCTGGAGGAAATCCCGCCTGGAGACGGACAAACTGGTCCTGCATGCACATTATTGTGCATATCAGGAGGAAATCAACCGAAAGAAGACATTGTTTCCATCTCGGAGATTGCTGCTGGAGAAACCGACCATCCTCGCTCTTCCAGACAGTTGACAGACTTCTTCATCCTATCTGTCTCCAGCCTGGCAGAGTTTCTTCTAATGAGGATTGTGAGGACTTTGCTCGGTTTTTCTCAGACAGGGTGTCTTTGATCCGGCGGGAGGTTTCTTCAGCCAGCAATATCATTGCTGTCAGTGGTCGCCAGTCGTGTACTGAGTGCACTCCGCCTGACTGGGGTGAGTTTAGGCCAGTGGAGGACCATGAGGTAATTGAGGTGGCGGTCAATCTGAAGCATACCTTCTGTGAACTGGACCCGGTGCCAACGCGTTTCTTAATGAGATGCATTGGCTCCGTTGGCCTGGTGTTTGCCCTGATTGTCCGTTGCTCCTTAAGTCAGGGTGTCTTCCCAGATGCCTTGAAGGAGGCTCTGGTCAGACCCCTTTTAAAGAAATCTTTGTACCCAGAGGTCAGGGCAAACTACCGTCCTATCTCGAATCTCCCATTTTTGGGGAAGATTGTTGAGAAGGTGGTATCGCTTCAGTTGGAGGAACATCTCGTGACTCACGAGTTGTATGATCCCTTCCAGTCGGCTTTTCAGGCCAGGTATAGCACTGAAACGGCGTTAGTTCGGGTGCAAAATGACCTCCTCAGGGCTAGAGACTGAGGAGACAAGACAATTTTTGTTCTCCTCGATCTCTCTTCAGCATTTGACACTGTGGACCATTGTGTGTTGCTTCTCCGCCTGAGGGAGTTATGTGGACTCACCGGTATTGTCATCAAGTGGTTTGAGTCCTTTCTCACAAATAGGAGACAGTGGGTTGTGATGGGAAATTTCTCATCAACACCCAGTCTCCTTTTGTGTGGAGTCCCTCAGGGTTCGGTGTTGGCCCCAATGCTGTTCGCAGTGTATATTCTACCCCTGGGGAGGATCATTAGAAAGTATGGGCTGAGTTTTCATTGCTATGCTGATGACACTCAGCTATACTTATCTTTTGCCCCAGGAACACCCAACACAGTAGATGTGCTAAATATTTGTCTGACTGAGATTAGTGACTGGATGGCCTCCAGCTGGCTTAGACTGAACCCCGATAAGACTGAGGTATTGGTAGTGGAGTCGAACAGAGTTCGTGATGGAATGGCCTCTGATTCTGCAACTGGCCTTGTGCTAGGGGCTGCGTCATTGATGGCCTCCCTTGGGTCACGAAATCTTGGCGTGATGTTTGACAGGAATTTGTCCATGGAGGTCCAGATCTCTTCTGTGGTCCGCTCCTGTTTTTCCATCTTGAAACATTGCAGGATTAAGCCCCTTGTTCCGCCTCTGGACCTCCCTACCTTGATACATGCCTTAGTCACTTCTAGGCTTGACTACTGTAATGCCCTCTATCTCAGGATCTCTGGGGTTCTCTCCGCAGACTGCAGCTCGTGCAGAAGCTGCTGCCCGACTTTTAACTGGGCAAAATAAATTTTGTCACATTACACCTGTCTACGTAACTGCACTGTCTGCCTGTCAGGTGGAGAGTGCTCTTCAAGGTGATTTCTCACCTATAAGGCCCTACACGGACAGGGCCCTGGTTACCTGTTAGATCTCCTGATACCATCCTCCTCTTTCCGCAATCTCTGTTCTTCTGGTGTGAACCTCTTAACTGTTCCAAGAGTGAGGTTAAAATCTCTTGGCGACCGGCATTCAGTGTCTACGCCCTCTTTGGAATTCATTGCCAGCTGCAGTTAGGAGGCCCGAACCTTACTACCTTTAAGGTTTGCCTAAAGACCTATCTATTCTCACATGCTTTTGGGGTTTGATTATAACTATGTATATGTGTTTACTCTTTTATGTATTTATATGGCATGAAATGCTATAATATTTTTCTCTACTACTCTTTTATTCAGTCCAGAGTCTTTAGGATTGGGCTCTTTTAAATAAACATGACTTGACTTGACTTGACTTGCATGGCTACAGCCTCTCACTCCCGCCTGAACCTCACTGCCAGGATCCCCTCCCAAATGGTCCCAGTCAGATCCAGTCCCCAAGATACGGGTACCCCGGGAAGGGTTCACCCACCCTTGCGACCTTCCAGACTCAGGGGCCTACCTGGCTGTTGGGTTGGTGCCTGGAATTCTGGTGCACTGGGCCGGTGTTGGGATGTTGGCTGTGCCACTGAAGTCTCATCATCTCTGCTGTCCTCTGGAGGGATTTTATGTCCTTTTTCCCCAAACTCCTCAAGTGAGGCCAATGGCGTCATGGCGCATGGCAACCCTGCCGACGTCCATCACACTCGCCCCAGTCTTTCTGGCCAGACTGCCTGCATACCCCGGTCTCCATCAGGGGCCACTGGGACACCGAGCTGCCTTAACCCCTCCCCAGGAGAGGAGGCTGTCCTCGGATGCTCCATCCCTCCCTCCCCTGCTGACCGCCGGCAGCCCGAGTCTGCTACTGAACCCGGGTCACCAGCGTGGCGTGAGTGTGCGTCCAGCGCCTCAACCCTCAGCACCACTGGGCTGGCACATTCAAACATCTTAAGGGCATTAACAAGGTGAAAGAGTCTAACATGTTTCAATATAAGAAAAATAGCAGGACAAGAGGACACAGCATAAGATTAGAGGAGGTCGATTAAGGGTAATGTGAGGAAGTTCTTTTTCACAGAAAGGGTGGTGGATGCATGGAACAGTCTACCTCAGGAAGTGGTGGATATGAATACAGTGCAGGGCTTCAAAGAGGCATGGGATAGGAATAGGAGAAATACAGATAAGTATGAATAGATAGGCCACTGACAGAACAAAAGCCAATGACACATTCATAAGGTAGAAAAGAAATGGGCAGACTGGATGGGCCTTGCAGTTCTTATCTGCCATCAGCTTCTATGTTTCTATGTAAAGCAATGCACCTAGAAAACAAAACACAGGGGAAGAGTACGGTGGGGCTAACATCAACAAGGGAGGGACCAAAGTTAGACAACGGAGGCATGACTAGGAGGGAAGCGGACACCAGTCCATTTAAGGAGGTGCGAGCCTTAAAGAAAACTCGCTAATCTGAAAGTGGACAAGGCAATGGGGCTGGACAGGATACATCCCAGAGTTTTAAAAGAACTCAGGGGGTTCTGGCAGCACCACTGACAGCCCTGTCCAACAGTTCACTGGAAATTGGTGTGGTAGCAAATGACTGGAGGAGGGTGAATGCAGTCTCTCGACACAAAAGTGGAAGGAGGCTGGCAATTACAGGCCAGTCAGTCTGACCTGGTTGGTGGGGAAACTTAAAGAATCACTACTAAAAAACATAGGTTGTGATATATCTCGAATCCAAAAGAGCACAGGATCCAAGGCAGCATGAATTCACAGCAGGAAGATCTTGTCAAACAAATCTGACAGATATTTGACTGGGTGGCTAAGAAGGTGGATCAGGGAGGAGTGCTGGATGTGGCCTACCTGATTTCAGCAAGGCCTTCGGGACCTTCCCATATAGGAGGCTAGTAAACAAGCTGGGCAGCCTGGGAGTGTGCCCTAGGGTAGTAAACCGGGTTAAAATTGGCTGAGCAATAGGACAGAGAGGTGGTGGTGAATGGAGTTCAATCCGAAGAAGAGGAGTTACCAGCGGTGTCCTGCAGGGCTCAGTGCTTGGACCAGTCCTCTTTAATATCTTCATAAGTGACACTGCAGAGGGCTAGAAGGAAGGTGCATCTCCTTCCAGATGGCATGAAGATCTGTGACAGGGCTGACATTCCAAGAGGGATAAAGAAAATGAAAAGGAACCCAAGCAAGCTTGAGGATTGGTCAAGGGTGTGGCAGCTAAGATTAAGTGCAAAGAAGTGCAAGATTATTCACTTGGGACACAAAAATGCAGTGGATGAATACATGATTGGGGGGAGAGGTACTGACGGCCACCAAACAGGAAGGGGACCTGGTAGTGGTCATATCTGATGACCTAAAGGATACCCGAGTTTGAATCCCACAGCCGCCTAGGTGCATACTGTGTGATCCTGAGCAAGTCACTTAACTTCCTTGTGCTCCCAGGTCGCATCTGGAAACAAGCTTCGGTTTAGTGTGCTATTCTTGGTTAAATAACGTTCCCTTTCCCTTTTCCTAAAGGTTACCAAACAATGTGAGGAGAGCCAGTGGAATGTTGGGGTGCATAGGAAGAGGTGTCTCCAGCAGAAGGAAGGAGGTAGTGATGCCACTGTATAGAACATTGTTGAGACCTCATTTAGAGTACTTGTGTCCAGATCTAGAGGTCGCATTTCCAGAAGAACATAGACAGAGCAGAAGCAGTTCAGAGAAGGGCAACAAGAATGGTGCAGGGCTGCACCAAAGTTATGGGGAGACTGGAGGATCTTTACATGTATTCCCTGGAAGAGAGGAGAAAGGAGGATATGATGCAGACTTTCAAATACCTCAAGGGTGTAAAATAAGGCACAAGAGGGTAGCATCTTTAAAAAAAAAAAAGGTGTCCCAAGGACAAGGGCCCATGATACAAAAATAGAGGGGGTAGATTTAGGGGTGACATGAGAAACTATGTTTTCATGGAAAGCATGCAATGGAACAGCCTCCCAGCAGAGGTTGTAGGGGCAAAAACATTAGGGGAATTAAAAAAACACATGGGACAGACATAAAGGAGCTGTGGTGATAGGAAAGAGAGGGCAAAGCCGCAGATCATTTAGGATCAGTGTTATATGAAACAGGCAGGGAAAATGGGCAGACTAGGTTGGCCAAGTGGTCCTTATCAGCTGTCAAATTCTGCTTATTTGTTTCTATGCAATAGACTTCACGGTGGATCAAATAGGATTAGTTAAAAAAATAAAATAAAATGGGTAGTGTGGGTGGGTCCAGCAGACCTCGTCTGCCGTCACATTCTATATATCTGTTTATGGTCTGTATTAATGTACCACTGAATTCCCTTCTTTACAACCTATCAACCCCCCCCCAGTCATGCTCTCTGAACTTCTTTCACACCCCCAAAGCACTCCCTGACTTCCATAGCCACTGTCACGACAAGTAACCGACCTTGACACTTTCCTCCCACCTAGTCAGCTGAGACCTGCCATACCATTGACATACACCCACGCTGCATGTCCCCCCATTAACATCATCTCCCAGATCCATGATACACCAAACCACTCACCAACCCTATACATTTTGTCTTGACACATTCCATTCCATATGCCATCCTCCACAGCCCCAGACAGTAGCTCAATTTCCTTGTGTTGCCCCCGTCAGTAGCTAACCTCTTTTCACAGTTCAAGATACTAGCCCCACCTCCTTTCATGGCCCCCTTGAAATGCCCACCCTAACTCTACAGCCCATGACAGCATCTGCTCCCTCCATAGCTTGAAACACTACCTGACTCCCTCTATGTCCCTACGCTAATCCTCCATCACCACCTTCCTCATTCATGCACTCTTACCTCAGTCTCGCACCCAACACCCACACTCCCTCCATTATCTCCATAAACACCCTCTTCTCTCCAGTCTCTTGCCCCCTCCACTCTTGCTCCCTTCATGCCACCTCAGGTGCCTTCCTTCCTGGACTCACTGTGTTCCTGGCCCCACCCCTCTGACAACTCTCATCCCAGCCTACCAGACACCTCCCCCACTAGTACACTGGACACCCTCCCTGGCCCACGGACACCTTAGGCACTGGCCTACCAGACAATTTTCTCCATCACTCTCCAGCAACTTAGATGCCCCTTCCTTTCCCTTCCCCCCAAAGGCATCTCATTTCCTGGACTCTGGAAAAACACCCTCCCCCCAGCCCTACCGACACCCACCTTCCTCCTTTGCACCCCTCCCATTCCTGAACCCCCTGGACACATCTTACTTCCTTGGACCCTGGACACCCATCCTACAAACACTCTATGACCCCATGTACTGTGCAACTGCAGCTTCATCTCCTTAGTTTTCAACCCATCACTGTCTAGTTACCAAGCCCCTACCACTCAACTAAGCCCTGGACCAAGGCTCCTGAGGCCCACACAGCCTTAGCAGCATGCTTCCTGACTACCCCCACCCGATGGCAGGCTCCACTGCATGCCAGTACTCCAGGTGAAGTCTTACCAGTGAGCAATACAGTGTCAACACCACCTGTCTCCCTGCACTGGTGATACCTTTCCAACATCCCACTAGCCCTACCGCCCGTCACACTGCCCTTCCACTAAGCTGTTTAAGTGAACATTTTGTAAAATCAGAGCCATTGGTCAACTAACAGGGCTCTTGTTAGTTGACTGTTCGGTCCAGTTTTAAGTAATGTCCACTGAAACTGACAAAAACAGTGTTTGAAAATAATGCTTTATAGACTTCAATGGCAAGCAGCTCGTGCTCTCCCTATACAGATGTCATAAAATGGTGTAGCGCAGGACTGGAGTGCATTAGTAAGTCGTGAAAAGTGATCATGCAGCTAGCTAGTCCCTTGGGACGCTTAAGCCTCCATCCCTCAACCAACCCCCAAGTGATCCAACTCCATTCCCAAACTCAGATGTAGCAGAGGTCAGGCAGTAGGCGCTTCTGCTCTCCACACCACTAGGCCTTGCAGCCAGCTCCTTGAGAGCAAATAATGATCCCTTCCCCTCCTTGGGGCTGTTCAAAAAAATTAAACAGATGCCATAGAGGAACTCCTGTCCAGGTAATGGAGCTTCCTCTTTGTCCTTGTACAGTTCAAGAAAGGCTAACGTCAACTATTGAGAAATTGAGTAAGAACTAGAAAAAAACACTGTTTGAAAAAAATGTAATTCTATAAGGCAGATACACGGATATGGAATGCTTTGTGTCTAGACTGGCAAGGACTTTTTATCCACTGGTAATGCTCTGTTAAGGCCAGGGCTATAGTCAAGTCACAGCCAAACAGGACATAGGAATTTCCTTACACATGTAACTGAGCTTCTGAGTCCACCCACATCCATAGAGGTATGCCACCTAGCCCACCCACTCGCTGGCCCTGGCAGAATGCTCCCAAGCTCCACACACACACACACACAAGCCCTGGCAGGAGGCTTCCTAACCCCTTCATCCCTGGTGGCATGTTGCTGCCTCCCCACCACCAGTATCTGTCTGTTCATATTCATGGATCCACTCCCAACTCTGGGGACTGGTTTCCAAAACCCTCAACCCTGTCCTTCTACACCCGTGCACCTACATCACTAGCCGCATGTCTCCTAGGCACCTTGCCCTAGCCATGTCAGCATACTCCCAAGCTTACACACCACCCTTGGCCTCAAGCTTCTGGGACATCACACCCCTCCACTGCTGCGGCCCTGACAGCAGACTTCACAGGCCCACTGCCCTGTATGCAGGCTGTTGAGCCCCGACTGCCATGTCCACCAGCTCATGAGCTCCAGTTACACTGTCCTCATGTTTCAGTTCATCCTGGTTTGATTCTGAGCTATGAAAGCTGAAAATTGAGGGGTTAAGGTTGGGAGTGTCGCTGGTGACGAGTTGGTATGGAGACTGATAGATTGGTGTTGAGGACTTGTTATTATGAGTATCAGTAGTTGATTGCTGTGAAAAAGACAGACAGTGTTCTGTCAGGAGTGATTGCTGCTGAAAAAGATTAACCAGTTCAGCTCTCAGTACTATTGACAGACTATTACAGTTTGTCTGTCTAGAGTCATTATAAGACATTTTCACAGTAGCAATGTGAGGAGTTTGCTTGTTTATTTGTAGACAAGATATCCTCTATCAGAGATGGGATTTGCAGAGTCAGCTCATTGGTAGGTGACAGTGTCCAGCCAATGGGAGAAATTGGCACTCTGTTGTGGTGGTCTGGTTTTATTGATATCTTGCAGGTGGCATTGGGACTGCAGGCCACTAATTGTAGTTTGGACCTGGGTCCAACCAGATTCATTTGGAGAGATGGGATGGGATGGGATGCTTTTGGTCCAGTTGTGGCCGAGATTGTTAGATGCTCTGTTCTTGAGGTGGAGTTTCCTTCTGCCCTGAAAAGAGTAGTCATGCTGGCCCAGTGGTGCTGAAGGTTTAGGCGCTGATGCCACACCTCGTGCCACGCCAGTGACCCAGGGTCAGGAGCAACCTCAGGTGCTGGGTGTCAGCTGGGAGGAGGAGGATCGAGCATCCCAGGGACTGCTCTCCTTCTTCAGGAGAGTGGGTGGGAGGAACAACCACAGCAGTACTGGCTCCTGGCGGTGACTGGTGCAATGGCACGGTCCACTGTGGGGGTCGATGCAGGCTGACACCAGACTCTCTAGGTGCAGACGAGTGCATGGAGAGTCCTTGGCATCATTGAAGATCTGCACTATGGAAAAGAAACACAAGAAAAATCAATGCCAGTCCCCAAGCACAATGACAGAAGGATCTGGCACCACTGTGTAGTCGCACCATAGCAGCTCCTGGTGTGCCTGCCCCTGTCTTCTGCAAGCGTGAGGGTGCGGTACCCGCCATGATGTGGCTGGGGGGGGCAGGGAATAGGGGTTTCAGAGATCCTGGCTGCGATGAGGGCAGCGGCTGCAGAGATAGCTGGACGGATGGGGGAACCATAGGTACCCCCCCAGCGAGGAACAGGCATAGAAAGTGTATAACAAAAAAAAGAAAAGGGCAGTCTGGAAACTTCTTCTTAAGAAATCTTCTTCGGACACCAATGATCTTGCCAACCACAGACCTGTTTCAAGCTTCAAAGCTCTACATTGGGTGGAAGGACTAATTTATTTTCAGAACACAAATTTTTTAAACAAATTTGTTTCACAACAGGCTACTTATATGAAACAGATGATGGCCTGAGGTATGATCAGAGGTTAGATTAACAGTCAGTTGGGCTGCGGCTCATACCATATTACTCTCCAAGGGGGTGATTAGAAGACTATCTCATCTAACTTCTGGTCATATCTTATTGCTTAATTGATCTCAGTTACGAGCTTTGTGGTACCTCACTGGTCACTCCCATCCTTTAGAGTGTCATTAACCAACACCTTCTGTCTCACGTGAGCTCACACCCACAGCCATGGTGACATGCTTCCTTGCCCTTCTTCATAACCAAGCCCTGGCAGCTGGCTTCCGACCCCCCATCCCTGGTGGCATGAAAATGGCCCCCACCACCCACAGCCTATGTGTTCATGTTCACTGACCCCAATCCTAGCAATGGCCTCAGATTTCCAAACATTCCACCCCCAACCAAAGATAAATCTCCTGGGCTGGATGGCATTCATCCAAGGGTACTATGGGAGTTAGCGGATGTACTGACCACACACCCCTGACAGAGCTCTTCAACAGGTACGCTGAGACAGGGGCCGGTAACTAGGGATTAGCGTGAGGCGATGTGGTACCAATCCATAAAGGGGGTCAAGGGAAGTACCAGGTAACTATAGACCCATCAGTTTGACATCGGTAGTGGGAAAAGTAATGGAGAGTATACTGAAGGAATTATTGGGGTGTTCCTGGAGGAGGAAGAAGTGAGGGCCGGATAGCAGACAACATGGGTTTGTGACAGGTAGATCATGTCAAACCAACCTTGTAGAGTTCTACAAATGGGTAACATCAGAACTGAACAGGGGGAAGCCTGTGAATGTAATATTCTTGGACTTCAGCAAGGCATTTGACTCGGTCCCCCACAATGGACTGATGGAGAAACTGACGGGGTGGGGAGTGAGCCCTTTGATGGCCAGATGGATAGGAAACTGGCTAGCTGGACACATACAGAGAGTGGTGATCAGTGGGGAGCTCTCGAACCCTAGAGAGGTCGGTAGTGGGGTTCTGTAGGGCTCGTTCTTGGGTCTGATCCTGTTTAATACATATATATCTGACATCAGGGTGGGTACAGGGTGTGAGATGAGTCTCTTTGCTGACGATTCCAAGGTGGGAGCAGTAGTTGAGAGGGAAGAGGGGAGGTTGGCCCTGCAAGGGGATCTGGACACCCTGGAAAGTTGGGCTCTCACATGGAAGTTAAATTGCAATACAACCAAGTGCAAGGTGTTACATCTTGAGTGGGGAAACCCCAAACACAGGTACACACTGAGAGGGGTGGTGCTGGAGGCCTCATCGGGAGAAAAAGACCTCGGGATCATGGTGAGTGTGTGTATGAATAACTCTGAGCAGTGCAGAAGAGTGGCTAGCAAAGCAAACAGGATGTTGGGATGCATTGTAAGGGAGATCACCTCCAGGAGCAGGGAAGTGATTCTGCTGCTGTACAATGGTCTGGTGAGGCCACACCTTGAGTACTGTGTACAGTACTGGAGACCACACTAGAAGAGGGACATACAGCTCCTGGAGAGGGTACAGAGGAGGGCTACCAGGATGATTAGAGGACTGGGGGAGTTGACATACGAGGACAGACTTAAGGAGCTCGGCCTGTATACATTGGAGGAGAGGAGAGATGGGGGACATAATTGAGGTCTTCAAGTACCTCAAGGGAATAAATAGGGTTAACACAGGGGGGATCTTTAGATTAAAGGAGGGAGGTATCACCAGAGGGCATGGTTTGAAGTTGGAAGGAGGAAGGATGAGGAGAGAAGGAGGAGGTTTTTCACGGAAAGGTTGGTGGATCCTTGGAATGCGCTGCCTGGTGAGCTGGTCCAGGTTGCCACTATGGAGGGCTTCAAGAGAGGGTGGGACAGATACAGAAAGGGGTATCAGAACACAAGGGGGGAGGGTCTCAGTTCCCAACAGGGGATCTGAGGTTCGAGCAGACTCAATAGACCATAAGGACTAATCTGTTGGCAATTAGTATGTTAGTATGTAACCATGGTCTACTGTTCCAAAAGGCCTAAATCACTGGCCTCAGGCACCTAAGGCACCCTTCTCCAGCCATGGTGGCATGTTCTCAAGCCCACACACCACCCCTGGCCTCTAGCTCTTCGGCCACCGCACGCCCTTCTGTTCCTTTATTTATTAATCTAAAAGCTGATAACCAGGAAAATCACACAGAGCAAGGGTCACTTCCAGGTGCGACACGGGGAAGGGGTTGTATAGAGAACAGCTACAAATACAATTTAGGGTCATCATACCAACTGCAAGATAACAGGTGTATACAGAGGCAGCAGTAACAGACGACATAATACAGATACAACATTGCATACTGCACTAAACATTAAAAATTCAGTGTGGTGACCTGGTGGCACTAATGGTTGAGGTGCTGGATGGCACACCTTGCGCCACGCCAGCTACCCAGGCTTGGGAACGACCTTAGGTCATTGGGGTGCCGACATGGAGGGTGCAGGATTGGGCTGTGGCTCTCCTGTCCTGGGGAAGGGGGTCACCCTCCCGCAATCACTGGGTGGAGGCCCGATGGCGGTGCAGGTGGGTAGGAACAACCAGTAGGATGGCGTGTACCGTAGTGCATGTGCCTCCACACTTACACGCTCGCATAAAGGACGTGTGGGCAGGGGCGAAAACCAGGTAAAAACTCCATAAACACATAACAGAAAAAAAAGTCCAGTGTGAAGTGAAGTGCACCGTGCTTGTTGGGGTATGGGTAAAAAGGTGAAGAGAAGCAACATGGGGACAGAGCATGTGAGGGTCAAGGCAGAAGATATAGGGTAAGGCAGGGGATAGACAGGAACAGGAGGGTAGGGAGAAAAGAAGAAAGGTGGAGGGGGGAGGTGAGCAGACCCCAAAGATAGAAAAGGTAACAGGAGAATGCCACTTGGCCAGCAGAGGAGTGAGGGTGGGGAATGGAGGAGAGAGAATCCCTGAAGAAAAGCATGGGGCAGAGGATAGCAAGAAACAGAGATAGGAGGGGAGGGTCCCAAACCAGTATTCGGTAATGAAGGCAGCACAGTGGACCTGGCGACATGAGGGCAGGGGGAGGGTGGAGAGGGAAAGAGTAGAGAGAGCAGTTATGGGTACTACTTCAGCACTGATGAGGGGAGAGTAGAGGGAGTGGGGATGGGTAGTACTTAACTTCAGCACTGATGGCAGACTCCAGAGCCCTGCTCTTCTGGACACAGACTTCTAAGCCCTAAATGACATGTCCTCATGTTCCTGAGCCACACTTGCCATGTCCTCGGGCTCCTGAGCCCCTTCCTGTGTCTTGGTGATAGCTCCTGACCCCACCACTCTAGAAGCAAGCCCCTGTGCCATTCCTAGCCCTGGCAGCGGGCTCCTGTGACCCATCCTGCTGCCCCATAAACTATCTTGACAGAAAACATACTCCCACTATAGTTTTGTTACTTTTTTGAAAATGTGTCCTCAGTCTACACCCAATCCCAGTTAGTATAATGCCTTCTGCTGACCCACCTACCAATTTGTCCCAAAGCACCACCCACCCCTCAAGATGATTAAACTGAGCTGAACTGAATAACAGCTCTGCTACAGGAAACCTTAGAAAAACGTAGTACTTGGAAAAATGCCATATTTGGGGGGTTATTTTTAATGTAATTTTTTTTTAAACCAGGAGAGAGACACTAAACTGAAAGCTTGTTTACAGGTGTGATCTGGGAGCACAAGGAAGTCATGTGACTTGCTCAGGGTCACACACAGTATGCAAGTGGGGGCTGGGGTATTCAAACCCAGATCTCCAGGTTTGCAGCTTGGATCCTTAAATCACTGCACTATACTGCATCAATTTCTGAAGACATCTGCATGATAATAATTTTGTCTATGCACAATATCTGCTTTTGCTGCTCCTTTACATGGAAAGTTAGTATAGCTTAGAAAATGGGTTGGGAAAATCCCTAAATCTGATTGGCTTAGGCAACCAGCTACCCGGGCCGGTATCAGGCAACAGAGACCGGAAAACAATGAGACCCAGTCTCTGTTGTCTGATTACATTCCAAATGCTTGTGCCAGTAGAACTTTCAATTAAAAAACACAGCTATCTTTTAAATCTCGGTTAGCAAGAGCCGTTCCGTCATCAGCAGAATCCGATGTCTTTCCCATAACTTGATTTCTCCAAGTGACTAATCATCCCCCCAACATAAAAAATATAAATAAAATTATTTTATTGAAAAACGAGGTTAGGTTTTCCAGCAGCCCATTTCAAACTTTCAACCCGGGTCTTCTTTTAAAAAGCGCCAGCACAGTCGGCGTGCTCAGCACCGTTACCACGATCCGTAACTTTCTTCCAGACATGCCCTACCTCCTCCATGCTCGGCTGCAGAAAAAAACTGACTGAACAGCGCAAGTCCTTGCACTATAGGGCACAGGAGTGTCATTAATCAAAGAGTCTCAGTAATCCATTTTATTTTACACAGCCCAGTTTATTGCTGTACAAGCTGCAGCTGGTGGGGAGAGAGAGACAGCACTTTTATCATTTTCAGCGGCTCTCTCCGTGTAGGCACTAATAGCTGACTTCAGTGTGAGTTCAGAGACAGCTCAGGGACTCTTTCTGGTAGTGGAAGAGAGAGAGAGACTGCAGTATATTAGTTTTCCTTTTTGAAACAAAGCAGCATCTCTCTCTCTCTCTCTCTCTCTCTCTCTCTCTCTCTCTCTCTGAGTAGACCGCATTAAAGGCTTCAGTGTGAGCTCCGGGACACAGCTACGGACTGTTTTGTGGGGGCGGGGAGAGCGAGAGCGCCCTTACAAATTTCAGCGTCTCTCTCCTTGTACAGTATGCTGTAAGTAAGTTAATACCAGGTGAGTGATTAGTATATCGACCCAGGGAAGCGTAATGAGGCCGACGCCGCGCGGAGGGGCCTTATAGCCCCTGAAGGTCCGGTATAGCACAATACCGCCCACCTGGAGGGTATTATTACGCTTAGAAAATGGGCACTGAAAAAAAAAAAAGTCAATAAAAACTGTTAATAAAATAGTTCAATGTAAGTTTTGAGATAAAATAGTTCCTCCACCTGTATCAGAATGACTGAAAGCACCCTCCCCAGCCTGTTAAGATGAGGCACCTTTGCTTTCTATACCATTTTTTTATTTTTTTGTTCATGCCACCCCCCATACGCCACTGGCAACAGAAGTTTGTTTGTGAGACTTCAGCTTAAATAGTTTCATTAGATCAGCGTGATCCACAATAGCTTTTACTATTGTAAGTCATCTGCTTCATTTTTATTGTCTATTATATGTACGGCTGTATTTTTTTCAAGGAGAAAAGAGGACAATTTCACGTTACCATCACGGGAAAAATAACTTAATTTACAGCATACTGTACAAGGAGAGAGAGACGCTGAAATTTGTAAAAGGGCGCTCTCGCTCTCCCCCCGCCCCCCACACAAACAGTCCGTAGCTGTGTCCCGGAGCTCACACTGAAGCCTTTAATGCGGTCTACTCAGAGAGAGAGAGAGAGAGAGAGAGAGATGCTGCTTTGTTTCAAAAAGGAAAACTAATATACTGCAGTCTCTCTCTCTCTTTCCCACCACCAGAAAGAGTCCCTGAGCTGTCTCCTGGAACTCACACTGAAGCCGTTACTAGTGCCTACACGGAGAGAGCCGCTGAAAATGATAAAAGTGCTGTCTCTCTCTCCCCACCAGCTGCAGCTTGTACAGCAATAAACTGGGCTGTGTAAAATAAAAATGGATTACTGAGACTCTTTGATTAATGACACTCCTGTGCCCTATAGTGCAAGGACTTGCGCTGTTCAGTCAGTTTTTTTTCTGCAGCGAGCATGGAGGAGGTAGGCATGTCTGGAAGAAAGCTTAGGGACGTGGTAACGGTGCTGAGCACGACTGTGCTGGCGCTTTTTAAAAGAAGACCGCTGGGTTGAAAGTTTGAAATGGGCTGCTGAAACCGAACCTCGCTTTTTCAATAAAATAATTTTATTTATATTTTTTATGTTGGGGGATGATTAGTCACTGGAGAAATCAAGTTATGGGAAAGACATCGGATTCTGCTGATGACGGAACGGCTCTTGCTAACCGAGATTTAAAAGATGGCTGTGTTTTTAATTGAAAGTTCTACTGGCACAAGCATTTGGAATGTAATCAGACAACAGAGACTGGGTCTCATTGTTTTCGTCTCTGTTGCCTGATACGGCCCGGTAGCTGGTTGCCTAAGCCAATCAGATTTAGGGATTTTCCCAACCCATTTTCTAAATTAAGTTATTTTTCCGTGATGGTAAACGTGAAATTGTCCTCTTTTCTCCTTGAAAAAATACAGCCGTACATATAATAGACAATAAAAATGAAGCAGATGACTTACAATAGCAAAAGCGCTATTGTGGATCACGCTAATCTAATGAAACGCTATTTAAGCTGAAGTCTCACAAACAAACTTCTGTTGCCAGTGGCGATGGAAAGTGGCATGAACAAAAAATAAAAAAAAATGGTATAGAAAAGCAAAGGTGCCTCATCTTAACAGGCTGGGGGAAGGGTGCTTTCTAGTCATTCTGATACAGGTGGAGGAACTATTTTATCTCAAAACTTACATTGAACTATTTTATTAACAGTTTTTATTGACTTTTTTTTTTTTTACAGTGCCCATTTTCTAAGCGCAATAACACCCTCCAGGGTGGGCGGTATTGTGCTGTACCGGACCTTCCAAGGGCTATAAGGCCCTCCGCCTGCGGCGTCGGGCCTCATTACGCCCCTAGGCGGTCGAGTATAGCACAATACCGCCCACCCTGTTGGGTATTATTGCTTACATAGTTAGTACAGGCAGGATAACATAGTGGTTTAAGGCTCTGAGCTGCAAACCTGGACACCTGGATTTGAATCCCATAGCCCCCACTTGCATACTGTGTGACCCTGAGCTACTCACTTAACTCCCTTGTGCTGTAAACAAGCTTTTAGCTTACTGTGTCTCTCCTAGTTAATAAAAAAATAAATAAATAAAGAGGAGGAGAGTAAGGATCTGAATCCCCCTCCATCACATTCAGATGTCCGCATTTGATTTGAGTATTTTTATTTGAGTGAAAAGACCGTCGGTCCCGGGGGAGGGCTTTAAGTTACTGACCTGGCTGTAGTGCAGTGACAGGTGGGTTGGTTCCTCCAAGCTCCATCCCGAGTATGACTCCCGTGTGGCTCCGCCTGCTCCCCTGCTGCTTATTGAGTTGCTTCCTCGTCCATTCCCTGCTGCCATTGGGATATACACCGATGCTCTGAGTCTGTAGAGTTCTACTCTCAGATACCAACTGCAACCACTGCATTCTGGATAAGGAGTTGGAGTCGGACAGTGCTTCTGCAACAGGCAGCTAAATAAATTCAAATACCTGACTCCGCCTCCTCCAACTGGTAACTGGATGTTGCAGAGTCACGGGCGGTGGGGCAAGGGGATCCAGGCAGCAGCAGCAGCAGTCAGCTGAGCTTGTTGAAGCTTTGATCGGCCTGGCCAGGGAAGGGAAAATAACTATGGCGAGATACTCTACAGGAAAGAGCACAAAGATCTGGATGCACCTGATAAAGAGCCTGTGGCACGGCTAGGAGTTACCAGATAAGTCCGTTGATAGCCGTTGACTATTTAGCCCATAATGCTAGTATGCATGTAAATGTTATGAGGTAAGTAGTTACCAGCTAACAATGGACTTGCCCGGTAACTCCTAGCCGCACGCATACATGCTATAGGCTCTTTATTGGATGTATCCAGATCTTTGCAGCAGTGTCGGGGAACTTCGGATGAAATGACTGCCTACAGGTCCAGGTGCACAGGACAGAGCTTCGGAAGCGGGGGAAGGGACGTAGGAGGGGAGATGAGAGCTTAGTCCACCTCTCTGATCCACAGCTGAGAGGCACAGTGACAGCCAGAGAGAGGATACATGATCCTCTGACACTAACGGTACCAGAAAACTGCAGTCCAGAGGAGAGAGGGGTGGGAGGAGAGAGAGAGAGTGATTAAACAAGACTAGGACAAGGGCGGCAGCAACAATCAAAGACCGACCACCATCACACTGTCAGCTTGTCCTCTGCACTATTGAGACCCAAAGGAGAGGTGGATGGCTGGCGCTGCAATGGCCAGGCACTTCTTGATTGCACTTGGCCAAACCGTTCAAGTTGGTGGTACACTTGCTGAACAAGTGTCAGCAACAGCGTGCCACCACGTCGTTATAGACAGCCAAGCCCAGAAATGCAATGGTGCCACACCTCCACAACCCGCTTCTCTCCTAAGCTGCCGCATAATGTTTCTTTCATATATGGCGCAAGCAAACATAAAAATAGAAAGTAAAGGATGGAAAGACAATACAGAACCCCTTTAAAATTAGCCATAGAAATACCTGCTGTGATTTAACTTAATGGCAAATTAGTTATTCTTGAGGCTGATGATGGTTGCCGATAGAATGGGGTACCTAGCATGGACTCTTAAAGGCCAAATGCAGTCAGTTCTGGGGGACTTGAAAGGTGTTCCTGGGGAGTATATTTTTGATAGGAATGATCATATCTCTGCTGATGGACATTAGGAGACACCAAAGAGGATTTGGGATAAGTAGTAGTCTGTTGGGTTTCTGTTGGATAATAGTTTTGTGTATGCAGGACAAAAGAGCCAACATCCATTATAGACATAGTTCTTAGGATACTATATTTAATGCCACAAGGATCGGTCAGAAGGAAATGCTTGCTTGGGAGTCGATAGCAGGGTGCTGAGCAGCATGTGGTGCATGATACCCCTCTATGATTTATTTATTTATTTTATTTTTTATTTAAATCTAGGATTACAAATACCTTTGAGCCCAGGCTCTTTTACAAAGGTTCCACGTCAAGGACAGGACAATACAGTGGTACACAGTGAAGCAAATAGCAATATGCAGATATGCAAGTAAGGCAAGTGCAGGTTTAGATCAGGTTAAAACAGAGTTAGCATACATACATAGCATTATAGTACAAGTATAGCCTGCCAGTGGCAGTTGTCAAGTAGAACATGGTGCAGGAGGAGGTGTCGGAGTAGGGAGATGAAGGAGAGTGGCTAGGAATGCTGAACTGAGCCGAGAGGGGTCTGGCTAGGTATAACAGTCACAGGAGCTGGCTGCAGAGAGGTGGAGCCCTGTTTTGGACTGACCAAGTGATTCCTTATGTTCTTAGATTCCAGCTGACAATATAGGTTGGCTTATTTTGGATCCAATGAACACAGTCTGCTATTTTTGTCTGGGAGAGTACTTTTGTGTATTGACCTGAAAAGCCCAACTTCATGACCCCTAAAGGCTTGGCTCAGTTCCACCCTTTTGTGACATACTGATGACCTGTTGTAAAGAATGAAATGTACTTATTGAGAGTGGGAGCTCCATTAGGAAATCCCAAATAAGTTATTTCTGGATTGATGACATATTATGGCTGTGTTAGTTCTGAACTTGTTTTCCTTGTCTTTGGTGGCCCATTATACTGGCCATAATCTGCTAAGAGGTTTTTAAATCTGATTAATTAACAGTGCCATAATGATTGGAAGGTACAGGCCATTACATTACAGATTTTATTTTTTTTCTTTGGTTTTATAGAGATATGAATTACAAAATATTTTAACAGCCCTGATAACCCATAAGCTGCTCTGTTTTAAATAGGATTAATAGCTTTTATTCTAAATTCACTATTTATGGATATTTAATGCAGGAGAGTGCTGGTTAAAGTTCTATCATTTCTGGTCTAATAAGCTTGGATAAGTGAACCAGGTTATTAATTGGTTTGTGTTAGTTGGAAAATGAATACATGTATTTATAGTATGTCTAACTGTGCTATTCAATTTTTTTTTATACCATGCATTTGTGTGGAATGTTTGTATTTGTTTTTAATATATTGTAATGGCTTGTCAGCCAAACAATAACACTAAGGTAACTAACAAATGTCTCAGTTCTTTGTCAATTGTATCCTGTATTTGCATTATTAACTCTTCATACTTGAATAAAGTGGAGTTAAAAAAAAAGCATTACATACATACACTATTTATTTATTTATTGAAATGTTTCACCAGGAAGGCACACTGAGCAACAAGTCGCTCATCTCCCAGTGTGACCTGGGAGGAAGGGGCACAACTGGAATGAGACATTATACATTCAAGTTACAGGATCAACATTAACATACAGATGTAAGGCAGGTGTTACAAACAGTGTTACAACAGTGTTGCACATAACATGATGAAAGAAGGGACACTAATAAATGTTGAGTTAATAAGTAAACAAGTGCTTACATGAAATAAAGGGGAAGGAGGGGTGAGGTGGGGAGGGAAAGAGTCATGCCCTGGAGACCCCTTCATGATTGAGTAACCCTGCAGGGGACTGGGAAACCAGCGAGAAGGGGAAAAACAGTGTCCCAGAGAACCCCTTTAAGATGGTGGGGAAAAAGTAGATGAGAGATACAAGCCCCTTGGGGGCAGGAGAGGGACCCATGGAGGGCATTCAGGGTCCTTTACATTCTATGAGAGATCAAGGAAGGCGAATAAGGGAGCAATTAGGGGAAGGGGAGAAGGGGTGTTGGTGTGCACAGGGTAAAATGAAGGTAACTGTAGGGAGGTAGGGTTTGTCTAGGTCTTAGAGGAGGAATTAGGAAGGGACATGGCAGGAGCACCTGCCACACTACGCCTTCCTGTTGGGTCAGAAGGGCACTGGAGATGAGCACTATTACTCATTGTATACAAAACTAGTTTTTAAACCAGGCCCACATTGCTACAATACATGTGGTTGCGGCTCCAACAGCCTTGCTCAGTAGAGAAGAGAAAGGAAAACAACTGATTAATGACAGGTAGGACACAGGGACAAACACAAATGGAAAAATTCCTGAATGGAAGCAGCTAAAATAATATGACAGCAAGGGTTCAGTTGATTTATTTTTAGTGGAAGTCTAAAACGTCAATGAGTCAAAATCTGGAAGTCATTCCAATTTTTTGGAAGTCAAATTACTTCCTGGAACCAACATTTTGGAAGTAAGTATTCTAGAGAGGTCCAGCTAATGGATGTTAATATAAATATTAGTGGTAGGATCATTTTTTTTTCACAAAAAAATCCATCATTTCTTGACTTCCATGACTGCAATTCTGAAAGTTATCTATTTTTTTGTTTTACATTTGAACATCAGTTACTTCCTTCCCCATTATTTTGGAACTTTTTGCCTTATTTTTGGAAGTGAAATGCTCCAGAAATGGAGTTAACTAAATCCCTGAAGGATAGTTTCTCCTGTTTCTCCCTCCTTGCAGTTCTCCCAGTTTTTATGTTTGCCATGCGCATACGCACAGCAAACATTTTGTTAGGAGAGTGACTTTTGAGGGGTGTGACACTGTCAATCCAATGCAGAGTGGTTTGCAGCGGGTTCGTCAGTGTCATACCAATCATCAGCCAGACTGATCATGACAGTATTCTGGCTTGCTGGGTGGAAAGTTTATGTATTTAAAAGGAAAGAGCTGTCCCAACCATAGGTCATCTCTTTCCTTTGATATACGCCTGCAGCAAGCACAGCTGATCTGTCAAGATCAGCCTGCTTACACCCTGTAACAAGCAAAACCATCCATTGATGTTTGTTGCTGGTGCCCCCATAACTGTCCCCCCACCCAACGTTCCCTTTCAGCACCCGCCACACCACACCTTCCTGTTGGGCCAGAAGGGCACTGGAGATGAGCATAGTGGACAGAACAGACATACATACATACATACATGTATGTATATGGCAATGTGCAAGTATTTGGGTAGTTCTGTGCACCATTACCATAAGCAAACAATGTTTGCCTGCAGTAAAAAATGTATTTATTAAAATTATCTGTGCCAGGGGTCTCCACTCCTCAGTGCAGACATAAAATTTGAAACATAGAAACATAGAATTTGATGGCAGATAAGGACCACTTGCCCACCTAGTCTACCCATTTCCCTACCTAATGGATAAGCTGCAGATCCTAGTTAACCAACAGCCTACTTCCTCCTACGCCCCACTAGAATTGACTTATGTCTGTCCCATTTATTCTTGAATTCCCTCACTGTTTTTGATTCCACTAGCTCCTCAGGAAGGCCGTCCCATGTATCCACAACCCTCTCCATGAAAAAATACTTCCTCATATAATCTCTGAGCACCCCCCTCTATCTTCAGATTGTGCCCCTTGTTCTTGCACATCTGTTTTCTGAAAGATGCTACCCTCTTGGACATTGTTGATTCACTTGAGGTACTTGAAAGTTTGTATCATGTCCCCCTCTCCTCGGGTATACATATTAAGCTCCTTTAATCTCTCTTCATGTGTCTTCTGGTGCAGACCCTGCACCATTTTGATGACCCTCTTCTGAACAGCTTCCATCCTGTCTATGTCCTTGCAGAGATGAGGTCTCCAGAACTGCATGCAGTACTCAGATGGGGTCTCACCAACTGTATGTACAGACGGATAACAACTTCCTGTTTTCTACTGGTGATGCCTCTCCCTGTGCATCCCAGTATCCCGTCAGCCCTCCTTACTGCCTTCTCACATTGCTTGCTCACCTTTAGGTCATCTGATATGACTACCCCCAGGTCCCTTTCCATTTTTGTTGATGTTAGTATCTCACCCCCCATTGTGTACTCTTGCCCTGGGTTTTGTTTCCTAGGTGCATTACTTTTGCACTTCTTTGAGTTGAATCTAAGCTGCCATACATCGACCATTCTTCCAACCTTGCCAAGTCCCTTTTCATCCTTTCCACCCCACCTTGTGTATCAACCCTGTTGCAGATCTTTGTGTCGTCTGCAAAGAGACATCTTTTTCTTCCAGTCTCTCTGCAATGTCACTTATAAAGACATTAAAGAGGACCGGTCCCAGTACTAAACCCTGCAGTACCCCACTAGTAACCCTCCTTTCTTCAGAGTGGACTCCGTTTACTATTACCCTCTGCGTCCTGCTGCCCAGCCAATTTTTTAACCAGGCTACTACCTTGGGACCCACTCCAAGGCTGGCTGACTTGTATATTAATCTTTTATGTGGGACTGTGTCAAATGCTTTGCTCAAGTCTAAGTAGGCCATGTCCTCAGCCCCTCCCTGGTCTACTACTTTGGTCACCCAGTCAAAGAAATCTATTAGATTCGTCTGACATGACCTTCCTGCTGTGAATCCATGTTGCCTTGGGTCCTGTGCCCCACTGGCCTCTAGGAGCATAATGATTCTTTCCTTCAGAAGTGATTCCATCATTTTCACTACCACAGAGGTCAAACTCACAGGTCTGTAGTTTCCTGCCTCTGTCTTGCTCCCACTTTTGTGAAGGGGAATCACATCCGCTCTCCTCCAGTCCTCAGGTACCACACCATCCTCCCATGATTTGTTAAAAAGGGTAGTCAGTGGTGTCACTAGTTCTCCCCTTAGTTCTTTTAGAATTCTTGGGTGAATCCCATCAGGCCCCATTGCTTTGTCCACCTTCAGTTTCAAAGGTTCTTTCAGAACCCTTTCTTCTGTGAATGGACTGGTATCGACCCCCTATCCAGAGTGCTTCTATTCTTTGATTTAGGTACCTCCATCTCCTCGCCTCTTCTTTTGTGAATACTGAGCAGAAGTATTTGTTCAGTATCCCTGCTTTTTCACTGTCACCCTCTGCCCACCCTCCCAGACAAAGTATATCTTCAGTTTAAACAATGTCATTGATGAGTAGCCCCACCCCTTTAGAAACCGCTGCTCAAGAAACAAGTTTGTAGTGCAGTCTGCCCTCCAATATTGGCAGCGGCTTTAAATTCAGAGATATAGGGTACTTTGGCACTGTAGCACTCTAGTTAGAGTGATTCTGGAAGAAGCAGCTTTAAAAAAAACTTTAATAAAAATTAAAAAGAAAGTTTTGTTTCTTTGATTTTTTTGATTGTATTGCTATATTAGTGCAAATGCGACTGAGTGTTGGTTTGAGCAGGCTGAGTGCCACTCCATCATTCAGGTCACCCATACTGAAGTGAAGCAAACCAGAGGTGATTTGAAGGAGCACTTATCACTTAGTTTATTTTATTGTATCTACTTACAAAAATAAAACAGAAGCAGAAACACTTGATTGAGGCATCATTGCTTAGTTTGGAGTCAAAGCAATTTGGTGGTTCCTGGCATTCCGCAGTGATCTCTAGCTGGGAACACTCTGGCTGGCTTGCAGACTGATTTGCGGGTTGTAGTATGAACTTTTTGTTAGCTCTTCCCTCGCATCCAGGGCTATTCCTCATTCTTTTGTGCAACCAATAACATCACACCCCCACACCTTATGCAGCTATTCCAGGGTGAGGTCTTCTGACATCCAACCATTTTGAAACATTGCCACAACCCCTGATATTCCAACAGTCTCCTTAGATACTTGCTTGCCTTTTATTTTCATTTATTTAATTTTTTGGTAACCCGGTAAGGCCCACTAGGCACAAGTGCCTGTTTTCAGGGATGACCCAAGAGCACTCAGGGAGGTTTACTGACTTGATCAGAGTCACATAGTATACAAGTGGAGGTAGCGGGAATCAAACCCAGTTCTGCTGGATATACCAAGTTCATTCACAGCTCATTACGCTAACCTCTAGGCTATACTAGGCTCTAGGCTATACTGCCAGCATACAGCTTAGAACCACAGATGGTGTCAGTTTGGTACCATCCAACATCCCAGCAAGGCAGACATGATTCTTATTTATTTATTCATTGAGTTTTAGTAACCAGGTAAGTCCACTGAGACAATTACAATCCCTTTTAGGAATTAGGCCAGTGCAGCAACAAACAATACAGTATAGTACAGTGCAAAAACAACAAGGAATTCTGTTACAGTAATAACAAAATTTACATACAGCAGGTGGGGATAAAGAATCATAAAACATACAGAAATATAAAAGTAACAGTTTATAACAGCTAACAAAATATATATATATATATATATATATATATATATGTATATGCATAGTAATAACATATTGCAGGTCAGTTTGGAATGAACATGAGCAGCGAAAACCAAATATAACAGCTAACAAAACAGATATTTACACTTTGGTAATTACATATTGCAAGTCAGTTTCAGGATGACCAGAAGCAGCGAAATCTGAAGGCAGATAAGTAGTACTGGTACAGGAGGGGGCGAAGAGATGGCAAGAATACCATAAGATAAGGATGGGAGGTAAGGAGAGGGACCTTGACAATTTATTGATAACATTTATTTATTAGTATTATTATTTTTTATGTTTGCTTGTGTGCACGCACAAGAAACATTATGCGGCAGCTTAGGAGAGAAGCAGGTTGTGGAGGTGTGGCACTGTGACAGCCAAAGGCGGCACTGCATTTGAGGGCTTGGCACTGGTGGACCAATGTAGGCACACTGTGCTGATGACATTGGTTTCCAAATGTGCCACCAAGTTGAAATGATTTCGCCGCTGCAAAAAGGGGCCACCTTGTCACTGCAGCATCAGCCATTCCACTGCAATGAGGGAGTGACCCATCACTGCAGGGCCGTACCCTGCCTAGTGTAAATTTTTTTGTAAAAAACAGCCCCATGAAAGCCAACAGGAGTGACAAATCCCCCTATCAGCATGCCCTCAACCCAATTCACTTTTAATGAGAGGCCCTCCCCATCAGCATAATGCCCCCCGTTTGTTGTGTGCCGAGGATGCCCAATCCCCCTCGGCATCATGCGCCTCCCAAAACAGTCTTTCCTTTGCTGATGGGGACCCAATCCCCATTGGCTTCAGTCCCCCTTTCCCAGTTTAATTTGCTGATGGGGGCCCAATCCCCAACAGCAAAACGAACCCCACAGTACATGTTTTGCCTGTGCCGAGGGGGTGCCCATTCCCCCTCGGCATCATGTGCCCCCCCACCCATTTCTGTGCCAATGGGGGGGCCCAATCTCCATCTGCTTCAGTCCCCACTTCCCACTTCCAATTGCCAAGGGGGTGCCCAAACCCCCTCGGCATCATGCACCCCCCAATCATTTCTGTGTCAACGAGGGGCCCAATCCCCATCGGCTTTGATCCCCCTCCCCACAAATGCAGGTGGTATACTGGGAGCCCACCCCAGTGTACCAAACAACACCTGCAAAAAAAGAAAACCGACCCACATAATCTTTTTTTTAAACCTGTAAAACAAGAAAATGGTCCCTCGCAATCTCTCCTGCCCCCTCCCCAAACCCACGCCCACCCTCTGCACACCCTGCCTCCCCACACCCCCTCACCCTATACTTATCTCCAGAGCCCGGCGTGATGATCTTCGCTGGACCAGGAACACATCTGCACTCGTCAAAGCCGACCGCAAACTGAAGAAATGCCGGTAAACTGTATAATGGCATAAATAGGGGGTTTTCAACTTTGGTGCATATCTCAGGAATTTGTGCACCAAATTTTCAACATGGGGTTACTGGGACCCCTCCTCATGAATTCAGTCACTGTCATGGCATTTTTCAGTTCCAAAAGGTGATTTCGTGGTCACTGTGCAGAATCACCTTTTGGGACAGAGTAACGAAAGGACAATGCCACTGTTCATGAGGAGGGATCTCAAAAAGCCCATGTTGAGAATTTATTTATTTTATTTATTAACTTTTGTTGACCAGGTAGGTGCATTAGGCAAAATCCCTGCCTATTTTCAAGCATGACCTGGGAGAGTACAGTATACGGTTTTATAAAAAACAGAACAAAGGTAAAGGTACAAAGCAGTAGATAATATAAAAACCCATGGCTATCCTCGCAGGGATAGTAGGGAAATCAGAAACATACATTTAGCAGTAGCCATCCACGCAGGGATGGAAGGCAGGAGGGAATGGGAAACAAGACAAAGCAATCATTTATCAACAGTGAGACAATACAATTTGATGAAAAAAATCCAAAAAATGACTGTTTTACGGGCGTGCGTTGCGCAATATCCACACACGCTCGTAACTTCACGAATCTGTAATATTTTCACTTCACATTTCCAACATTAGTATTTTCCCACACCTCCTTATCAACAGTATAGCTGTCATTTTACACATCCTGGCCAAAATGTGTTTTCATACTTCCGGAGCAGAATAGCGCAGTCGCTGCGGGAAATCAGTTTTGGGACAGATTAAGAAAATGACAGTGACACTGATTCATGAGCAGAGGTCCTAAAATGCCAATGTTGAAAGTTTAGTGATGAAAGTCCATAAAATGACTGTGTTATAAGTGTGTGATACCTGCACAGCTTCCACGCACCCTTGTAACTACAAATTTGCAATTTTTCATGCCAGATTTTCAACACTGGCATTTTATCACACTTCCTTATGAACAATACGCTGCCATTTTTCACATCCTGGCTTGAAGCGTGTTTTCCAACTTCTGTTGCAGAATAGTGCGTCGCTGTGGGAAATCAGTGTTTGGGACAGATTAAGATCGAGCGAGTAAGAGAAAGGGGAGTGAGCAAGCTCAACGGAACTGTCGGGATTGCTGCAGATTTCTTTTTGTGGGCAGAAAAAGACACCAATACAGGCAGGAGCCCAGTACAAAAGGGCAGCCTGCAGCGTCGGGAGAAACAGAACAAGCGAGTGAGAGAGGAAGAGTGAGCGAGCTCAACAGAGTTCTGTCGGGACTACTGCAGATTTCTTTGTGGGCAGAAAAAGACGCCAATGCAGGCTGGAGCCCAGTACAAAAGGGCAGCCTGCAGCGCCAGGAGAAATAGAATGAGTGTGTGAAAGAGGGGGAGTGAGCGAGCTCAACAGAGCTCTGTTGGGACAGCTGTGAACTTCTTTGTGAGCAGAAAAAGGTGCCAACATAGGCAGGAGCCCAGTACAAAAGGGCAGCCTGCAGCGCCGGGAGAAACAGAATGAGTGCATGAAATAGGGGGAGTGAGTGAGCTCAACAGAGCTCTGTCGGGACAGCTGTGAACTACTTCGTGGGCAGAAAAAGGTGCCAACATAGACAGGAGCCCAGTACAAAGGGTAGCCTGCAGCGCCCGGAGAAACAGAAATGAGTGAGAGAGAGGGGGGAGTGAGAGAGCCCAACGGAGCTCTGCCAGGACTTTAGAGTTGCCCACCCTCCCGCCCAGGATCCCTGTGGTCCTATATTACAGCAGGGTCTCTGGGGTGGAGACAAAGCAATGATTGGATACTTTTAGGATTGCTGTAATAATACCAATTTAGTTGTTCTGTTTATTTCTCTAACTGAGCTGAGTAATACTTGGAGTGCAATAGGATTTCTAACTGGGCTAAGTGAAACTATATGAGAGCTGAGAATAAAAAGTATGGTAGCTGAGGGGTGAAAAATGGACAAGGAGGCTTCAATCAATCAATCAATCAAATCTTTATTTATTCAGGCGAGCATCATTGAGCAAGGCTCATTTACAAGATGGACCTGATAAGGTCAAGGTTCGATAGTTGGTACACAACATATACATCAATGCACTAATATATGCATAACAGATACAGAAATAAACACTTATAAATACAATGATCAAGGGTAAGAAGTTGATTCAGACATACATGACAAGGTAGGTTACAGGAACATTATACAAAAGATAAGGTATATACATATCCCAACATAGGAGTCAAGGCATACACACAGCATAATGTAATACTAGGATGAATGGGGAGCATTTAGGAATGATGTAAGGGCCAGTGATTAGTGGGAGAAGGATTAGGTAGGTAGTAGGTAGTTAGGTAGAATTAAATGGAACTGGGGTACTATAAAAAAGGGTGGCTGCTGGGAGGGAGAACTGTGGAACAAAAATATACCATATATGGTGGCTGTCTGGAAGTGGGGGGTTGTGAAATGGCAAGTCTAGCTCTTGTGGTAACAGTTGCATTTCTCTGCGAAAAAGCTTGTGCAAAGTTGTTTAAAGGATGCTATAGGTGTAAGATTGGACAGCTTTAGGGATTTCTGTAGAGTATTCCAAGCCATAGCTAGAGAATAGCTGATTGCCGCCCTCCCTAGCCGGGTGTTGACTTTAGGTATTTTGAGCATGATGAGGTTGTTGCTTCTTAGGGCATAGGAGCTAGTTATGGCCTGGGTGAAGCATTCTAGAATATAGTTTGGAAGTTTTTTAGGCAATGCTCTGTAGATGCATAGTGCTGCATTTCTGTTCCTTCTGAGATGCAGAGAAACCCATCCAACTGCAGCATAGAGAGAGCAATGATGAGTGTTAGGATTGGATAGGAGTGTAGGGTTGCTACAGTACTACAGTATCTATCGGATGAGATCTGAGACTGAATTAATCCAGTCAGCAAGGGGGCAGTAGGAGGACTAGTGTGGGGGAGGTGACCAGGAATTTGAGTAAATAAGGGCCTAACAGTTGCAGTAGGGTAGAAACTGGGAGTAAGAGCCCGTAACATACGATGGGGGCCAAAATGGGGCAGGTGCCACATATCAATAGGGCAGGCATCTTTGGAAGGGTGGTGGGGTGTACAGGTTGTGGGTCCGCCATGATCCTGGACTGGGCTTGGAGGATGGGGGGTGTATGTTCTGTAGATGACTGGCTAGTTTGAGGGAGGAACTGTGGAGGTTAGGGAGGAGTCTAAGTGGCAGGGCAGATGAGTATGGTAGGCATCCTGGCTGGGGGAATAGGGCAAGGGAATGGAGAAAGAACAACTAGGGACTGAGGCAGCAGAAAGGGTGAGGCAGAAGTAGGGATACTGATACAGAAGTCACAGAGTGTGCAGCTGGCGGGGTAAGGGACAGGAAGAATGAATACTGGGGTGGGGAAGAGGCATTAGAAGGAAAAGGGGGTAAGGGACGGAGGGTACTCATCCTGGGAGTTCTATACTGAAAGGGTGTGATAGGGTGGAAGGGGAAGGTAAGCCATATTTGGGTTGAAGCTATCCCCAGGTTGACTGCAGGAGGGGCAGGGCAGGCACTGCTCAAGTGTCAGCTAGGGGAGGAAGAAACCTCATTTAGTGTTGCATGTGGTACAACGACTTGGCGGGGAGACTATGGAAGTAGTGAGGTGTGAGGTTCGAGTAGTTGGGCAGGCAGTGTGGGGGGAGAGTCGGTGGCATTCTCGGAGGTACTCTGATACCATGTGCAAGCATGGGGAGGAAGGGTAGGATTGAAGAGTTCAATGAGTAGCTGAGGAATTGGTGCCACACCAAAAATTATGGGTTAGTGACTAACTGGGGCAGGGTCTGGGGCAATAGTGACTTGTACGTGAGGGACAGGCTACACTTGAGCAGGGAGGGGAGTATTAAAGACAGGATTAGAGGGGTACATCACTATTAAGGTGGATTTAAACTAGTGGGGGAGTGGCCAAAAGACTGAGGTTGGTAGAAAGGTCCGGGCAGGGGAGCCTAATGAGCTCACCCCACTAGATATAGGTAAAGGTGGAGGCATTGTCACCCTGGGAGGGGACAGTCAGAGTGCTCTGAGTGTAATACAGAAGGCACCACCATCCGTTAAGAATAAGGAGGAGAAAGGGTGTGGACTACCAGGATGAGGGAAACAGGCCAAGGAGGAGAAGAGTGAGAAGAAGGAGGAGGGGTATGGCTGGAAGGTGGTCTCTCTCAACGCAAGAAGCCTGGGCAACAAAACTGCAGAGCTTCAGGTGCTCCTTTCAGAGGGGAAGGTGGACACTGCTGCAGTGACAGAGACTTGGGCCACAGAGTACCATGATTGAGACTTGGCAATCCCGGAATACAGGATATACAGGAGGGACTGGCTGGTTGAAAGAGGGGAAGGGTTGCACTCTATGTGAGGGAAGAGATTAAATGCATAAGGGACGAGGGAGAAGAGGAGAGGACAGAGGCACTTTGGGTGCAGCTCCTGGACTCCAAGGGCAGAAAGCTGAGGCTGGGAGTGGTGTACAGACCACCAGCCCAATCCAGGGAACTGGATGGGGAGTTGGCAGAGCAGATAAGGAGGGTGTGTAGAAGGGGGAGTGTGGTGATAGTGGGGGATTTTAACCTACCATGGGTTGACTGGAGCACCCCGGCCACTAGCAGTACCAGGGAGCAGGTGCACCTTGATGCATTCCAGAACGGCCTTCTGATGCAATTGGTAAGAGGGCCTACAAGGCTTGGTAGCACTCTGGACCAAGTATTGGCAAATGGGGAGGCAGTGAGGGAGGTAAGGGTGGAGGACCCACTAGTAGGTAGCGACCACAAAATAGTGTGGCACATTGTCATGCTGAGCAGGGAGACAGAAGGCACAGGCATGAAGGTGGTGGACTTTATTAGGGTGGATTTTGGGAGGACGGGAGCAATACTGCAAGGGAGACTCCAGGATATAAGGCCGGGCATGGATGCAGAACAGAAGCAGGGAGTCATAAAGACTGGGCTAACAGAGGCCTCAGTAGCCTGCACCAGGGCCAAAAGTAAAAAGAGCAGAGTCAAGAAACCATGCTGGCTGAACAAGGAAGTGCCGTAAGGGGTGAAGGCAAAGACGGCTGCATACCAGAAGTACAGGAGAACAGGGAAGGGAGTGGATAAGGAGGCTTTCAGGAGTTGGTCAAGGGAGATTGCCAGGAGGGTGAAAAAAGCTAAGGTCTCCAGGCAATTAAGGTCCGCACAGGGCATAAAGGGAGGGGAAAATGACTCTTAGGTATGTCAGGGAAAAGAGGAAGTGCAAGGAACATATTGTGAGGATAAAGTGAGGAGGGGATAGGGTGGAAAAGGGGGAGGAGCATGTGGAGATTCTAAATGAGTACTTCTGCCCCGTTTTCACAAAGGAGAGGGATGGTTCACTACCAGAATGGCTTGGGGGTGGAGAAAGGGAGGAGGAGGTGATGGACAAAGTGATCACAGGGAGTAGGGTGCTAGAGGGGCTGAGGGCAGTGAGGGTGGACAAGGCACCTAGTCCCAATGGCATCCACCCCAGGGTGCTGAGGGAGATGGAGCTGTTGGCTGAGCCACTGGCAGATCTGCTCAACACCTCCTGGAACAGGATGTGCCCCAGGACTGGAGGGTGGCCCATGTGGTGCCCATACACAAGAGTGGGCCTAGGGAGGAGCCAGGAAATTGGACGTCGATAGTCTCACATCCATAGTGGGTAAGCTTATGGAGGCAATACTGAAGGAGAGGCTGGTGGCATTCCTAGAGTAATGCCTCCAAGATGAGGCGACCAACACGGGTTTGTCTCTAGGGAGATCTTGTCAAACCAACCTAATAGAATATTATGACTGGGTGACAAGGGGAGTTGGACAGTGGCCATACGGTACATGTCCTGTACTTGGACTTCAGTAAGGCCTTTGATACAGTGCCTCGTGGGAGACTGGGGAGCGTGGCGACAGTGGGGGTGGGGAAAAGCTGACTAAATGGATAGAGAACTGGTTAGGGGAGGTGCAGAGGGTGGTGGTGGGGAGCTTCAGCACCCAGAGCAGTGACAACAGGGTGCCGCAGGGGTCACTGCTGGACCTGAGTGCTATTTGGGCTCTTTATCTCCAATATAGCACATGGACTGGGGAGCAGGGTTAGTCTGTCTGCAGAGTATACCAAATTGAGCAGGTGGTGGACTAAGAGGATGGATGGGAAAAACTGCAGGGGGACCTAACCAAACTAGAGATATGGTCGGTGGAGTGGCAGCTAGGATTCAACGCAAAGAAGTGTAAGGTTATGCACTTCGGGGCTAAGAACCAGAAGAAGAACTATTGGTTGGGGATCACAGAGGAGGAGAAGGACCTGGGGTGTTGGTAACTAGGTGCATGAACAACTCAGCCCAGTGCAGGAGAGCAGCAGTGAAGGCAAACAGGATGCTGGGGTGGATCACAAGGGGGTTCTCATCCAGACACAGGGATGTGATCCTTCCTCTCTACAGATCATTGGTCAGACCACACCTAGAGTACTGTGTGCAATACTGGAGGCCATACCTAAGGAGATATATAAAGTTACTGGAGGGGTTGCAAAGGAGGGCAACAAAATGTTAAAGGGGATGGAAGGAAAGGAATATGAAGTTAAGCTGAAGGAGCTGAACATGTACCCACTGGAGGACAGGAGGAATAGGGGGGATATGACTGAAGCATTTAAATACCTGAGGGGGTAAATAAACCTAGCACTGAGAGGGTGTTTAAACTGAGGAGTGGAAGAGAGACGAGGGGACACGGACTAAGATTGGAAGGGGAACGTTTCAAGAGGGAAACGAGGAGGCACTACTTCACTGAGAGGGTAGTGTCTAGTTGGAATGCACTGCCAGAGGGGGAGGTAATATGTAGGGCAGTCAATAGCTTTAAGAAGGAGTGGGATAAAGCAAGAGGAAGAGTCGGGGGGCAGGGGCTGGGACAAGTGGTGGAGGAACTGAGGGGAGGAGGCTGGGGCAGCTGCATATAGGTGCTAGCTGCACACTCGAGCAGACTTACATAGACCAATTGGTGTGTTCTGCTGGCAGGTTCATATGTAAAATCACAGTGGCTCTGTTCATGTGCAAAGGTCCCTAAAATGCCTATGTTGAAAATTTGGTGACAAATGTCCATAAAATGAGCTTATGTTACAAGCGTGTGTTGTGCAGTTTCCACACACCCTCATAACTTTGCAAATTTGTAGTATTTTCACACCAGATTTTCAACACTGACATTTTTTCAGACCTCTTTATGAACAGTACAGCTGTCATTTTTCACATCCTGCCCCAAACATGCATTTACACATCTGGTGCAGAATAGCGCAGTTGCTGTAGGAAATTAATGTTCAGGACAGATTAAGAAAATCACAGTGATAGCGTTCATGAGCAGAGGTCACAAAATGCCTATGTTGAAAATTTGGTGAAATAATTCCACTAAATGACTGTGTTATGTGCATTTGTTGCGCAGTTTCCACATACGTTCGGAATTCTGAGCATTTTTAATATTTCCGCTACAGATTTTCAACATTGCCATCTTTTCACACCTCCTTATGAATGGTACAGCTGTCATTCTTCACATCCTGCCCGATCTGTGTTTTCATGCATCTGGTGCACTATGGCATGGTCGCTGTGGAAACTCAAAGTTCAAGACACATTGACAAAATCACAGTGCCACTGTTCATGAGAAGAGGTCCCTAATGCTTTCTTGAGGTGGGGTCACAAAATGGCCATGTTGAAAATTTGTAGTGCAAATACCAACAAACACCCGGTATTAAGGTTTCTAAACACATCGTCCCACCCTGTACAGGCTGACAGGCATCAGGGGTGTGTCTTTGGATTGCCTACTGTAATGCTCATACCATTCCACCCCAACCCACCACCCTGCAGCCAGTGACAGGCATTGAGGTGTGCCTTGGACTTTTTGACCCAAGAGTTCACTCTATTCTCCTATACTGCACCCATTTCAGCATGTCCTTATGGAGTGGGGTGACTGTAAGCCGAACACCCCAAGGCACACCTCAGCACATGTCGGTGTCTGCGGATAGGGTGAAGTGAAATGGCATGAAGCGTTATGGGTGACAACCCAACACATACCCCAATGCCTGTCCACCTCTGCAGGTGGAGGTGGGGATTAGGCGTGAAGTTCAACACTTCACTGCCATTCCTATTATGTATCTCTCTAACTCCTGCATTTCCAATGCTAATACCAGCAAGCAAACATTCGCCATTGACAAATGTTTGTTTATGCATGGTGTGATGCTGGGGAAGCTGCAGTGAGAGAGTGTTTTTTTTCAGCACTAGTGGGGAGACAGAGAAAGAGATGCAGGCCCTTCAAGTCAGAGAGCATTAAATGCAGGTGAGAGCATTGTAGCAGGGGACTTAAGCAGAGATCAGGAGCAGAGACTCAAGTGGAGAAAGGGTTATGTATTTTCAAACTGGGGGCCACACGGGAGGGAGAACAAGAGGTAAAATGATTTTTACTGCAGGAATCGGGTTGTCTGAATAATGAAAGCTGGGATAGTGTTGTTTTTAATAGTCTGGTGACCATGAGAATCAGGCAGCTGTAGAATCACAAGTGGACCTGAAACAGCAAAGTGTCTGTGTTAAAAAAGAGAGGCAATACTGTATTTTGCTGCAGCTGTGCCCTGCATTTTGAATAAAAGTTCTACCTTTGGGAAGCTCTAAAGTAAAGGTAATTGCAAGGCAGTTTGTGGGAGAAAGAAGGTTGCTGTATTAAAGCCAAGTTATTACTTCAGTGTGTGTGTATATATATATATATATATATATATATATATATATATTTATGCATATTATTACTTTTTTATTTTAGATCTTTCCGAGGAAAAACTGTCTGAAACATTAATTCTAATGAGAGAGGTATATATATATATATATATATATATATATATATATATATACAAATAATACATACACAAGATAAATAAGTTTTTTCATAATTTAATTTATGATTGTCTAGCTCATCAGTCAGGTCACCCCCAACAGACACATATGGTCTACAATTGCATTCATGTTTCAAGACACAGAGATCCAATGTTTTATAACATGCAGCTGTTTAATCAACCCACACAGCCCACCACTACTACTACCACCAATATATCCACACATACCCATATCGGATTACCTATATGTAGCTCTTAACTGAGAAATCGAGTATTATCTGAAATAGACTGTAAGCATGTATGCCTGGTAACCAAATGGTACTGTTAGTGCTGTGGTCATGTTACTGACAAACTTTGGTCATAATCTGCTCATATTTAATTATGTTATGATATGCTGCAGTCTGATTTTTCTTTTTTCTTACATGTGATATTATATAGAGCTGACGTGATTGTTAATTTTAACCCAGCCTCCCCATCCCACACATACATGCAACATCCCATCAGCGTGGACAGTGATGAACTGGATGGACAAGGATGTAGCCCTTATGTTTTTAACACCTCTATTTCAAATCTAACTCAATTTTCATCTATTGATATGCAGACTAGCTGTATCACATTGCTACCAGATTATATGTATCTAGATGCTTTCAATCAGTAATGAACAATGTTTTTGTCACCAGCAGTAACTAAAACAGTCTGACTCAATGGGGGTAGTGGGAGTTTGTTGCTGAAGGCTGGTTAAAAAAAAACACACAAAACAAGGCTAATATGAAACAGATTATTGCAATCAGTGTCAGACCTGGTAGTATTAAGTGTGAGTTTTGTGTGGGGGGCTTTAACATAAGTTTTGAGAAAAAAAAAAAAGATTTCAGCATATCATTAGAACAGGTAGATCACCCGGAGCTGCGATAAATCTGAGGCTCTAGAATGCCTTGCTATTATTTGTGGCTCATGACCAGAGGCAGTAGAACTGAGACCTGTCCTGCGGGAACAGCAGCAGCACAGTTTTATATGAGGGCATCCTCCTGAGGCTCGGGAGTAGTATGTTCTGTAATAATATCAACCTCCGCCTGACACATATACTGCAATGTAGGCTCAGGGATCCTTACACTATGAATTACTGTATTTTTTCAAAAAGGTATATTAAGAGACATTTTCCCATTGCTGGAGTCACAGGTCGAATTTGTACAGCTGCAGGCTCGTTGTGTACTGCCTACAATGAAGTTTGGACATTAGTGTTTATCAATTAAAAATAGTGGCAATGCATATGTGTCTTTGATTTTCCAATAAGACTGAATGGAAGGAATTTCAAACATGGTAAGGAATAATGGATGGCTTCACAGCAAAACCAGGCAATGCAAAAGCAGCAAGACAGTGCTGGGGGCATAGAGTAGCAACAAAAGTTAGCATGATCGATATATAATAAAAAATTTTTAATGAAAAGGCCAAAGCAGAAAGCTGTACACAACACAACCAAAGTTACCACTAGCTCATAATGCCACCTGCTAATATAATGCAAAACATGTTAATGAAACCAGTACAATTTGTAACTAATATAATATATTTATGCAATGTATTTCACTTAAAAACAGTTCTTTAATTTAATGTTTATACTTCACAGAAAAGAACAGCAAGCTGTTTTATAAGACACTCCAGGGTGTACATTAATGGCATTACAGAATTTTAGTGCACTTCCAGGGCATAAGGACACTCAGCGTCTTTGGCCTCTTGCCTTACTACACCCCTTAGGGTGTGCATTAAAATCCTGTATTGCACACCCCCTGTCCTGTTTTATTGCCAATGCTCTGGGGATTCTGTGATTCCATAACTCCCCAATTTTCCCCAGAATTTGCATTATGCTGCAAAAAATACAGCAACGCCAGACAGAATGCAATGCAGCAATGCTGCAGAACAATGTAATTCAATGGCAAAAAAGGAGCAGAATGTTCATTGAATATTTTTACTGCAGTATTTTGTGACATGTCATTTACTGCAAGTTACTGCACTGCTTGATGAATACAGCTTTTCTACTTTGAAGTACACCATTAGCCATTTTCATTTGAATATTATTAGAAGCACTCTTTCATTAATCTCCTCAGAAATGTTTAATTTATAAAATAACATTTTTCTCATGGAGTCACAGGTAGGAAAGAAATTACATAGAGAATACTGGATGGGCAACTATGCACAACTAGTGTGTTCTGCCACAGAGAGGTTCCGATTCCCTCTGACATCGAGAATGAAGCTCGAGAGGTCTGTGGGAATCAGAACCCTGAGGTGACAAAACACACTGGCTATGCATAATGTTGCTCATCCTGTATTTTTATAGTGTATAGTATTATGTGAAATGCATGCATTGTGTTTTTTTTTCTCTTTTACAAGGAAACTGACTTTTGTAGTCTCTAGAAGTTCTAGAATGCTGTTCTCCATAGAAGGGTACAATCACATTCCATGACCTTTGAACTGTGGTACAACAGCATTTTGAAAAGGATGGATTTCTATATAGAACAATATTCTACTATATACTATAAAAATGTATTTTATCTTTAATAGAAGCCCCAAAACTCATCACTGAGCATCTAAATCTCCAGAACTTTGCCTTTAAATAAAAATCTTTGACAGTAGATTACAGTAATGCCTATGAGGCAGGCGGCTGACGGCATTGTTGGTCAGCCAGTTGCCCACCACAGTCGTAGCTGCAGACTTTAAGGCCAGCTATAGTCTCCCACACTCCTGATGCTGGAGAAAAATCTTTTTTTTCCCCTGGAGCCGGGGTAAGGAGGATGTAACAAAAGTGTATTTTATCTTCAATAAAAGACCCCAAAACTCATTACTATGCATCTAAATATCCAGAGCTTCTGGGGACCTAGTGGACCCCAGACCCCTGGCCTTACTGTCAGGAATTTATAAACTTTCTGCCTAACCTACATTTCTAGTCCCACTACGCCCCTGATTTCAGTGTCCTGATGCATAGAATGCGATCATAGATCATAAGTGTTGGGGGGAAGGGGGGAGTGGCCTGAATGATGAGCCAGACAATCATAAATTAAGCTGTGAAAAAGATATAGAAGAGCCATGAGACAGGAGCGTCCAAAATCATGAATTTTCCCATCCCATATATGCTACTCCTTTGTCCAATATTTTTTACATATTACTTAAGATAAAGAACCGAAAGAACTTTGCTCTGGAAACATGGGAACTACCCTGTCAAAGAGATTTGAAAGTAAAGAAAGGGGCCAATGAGAGAACAAAAACTTGGAGCAGCACCTGTCAATTAACAGAATGACAGATGTCAAAGAGACTGTCAGTCAGGAAGCTCAGTCTCTCAGTTGAGCAGAATGAGGTCAGACACTACGCGCTGAGGTGAGGGAAGCCAGTTCAGAGGTGAGTTACTGGACACACTTAATTTCATAGGATTATTTTGATTTGTTTTTAAAACCTCACTGAATTAAACTCATTAATCTTCACACACCAGACAATGAGTGCTGGGAGGGAGAAACAAACAAAAAAAAAAAAACACAAGATTTAAAAGCACAGAATGCAAGATCAACACAGCTCATCACAGTTCATTAAATGTTTAGTTTCACTCAGTGAAGAGCAAACAAAGGTTTTGCACTTACATACTGTAGGTAAGTGCATAACCTTTGTTTGCTCCTTACTGAGTGTAACTACGAATTGAATGACCTTGAGCTCCACGATCAGCCGCACTGAGTTAGCAGGGATGAGCAAGAAGAAGTCAGTGATAGAAGATCCCTCATTATAAAAGAGTTATAACTAGAATTGTTGTACAGAGAAACATGAGGTGACAGTGATAAACAGGAAAGATGATATGCACAAAGTTAAACAGGGTATGAATTACAAAGATACTAAATGGACTGCTATCAGAAAACTGAAAGTAAGGAGACCAAGACGTACAATCAAATGACAAAGTCATGCAAATTAGAAACAATAACAGTGGGAGCAGTACTGATAACTTGAAACAAATGCAATTCGGTGTTTGGATGAACTATTACAGGAAATCAGCTGAATAAAGTTTCTATTAAAAAGCATTATTTTGATACAAAGTATGTTTAAGCAAATGAGAGCTAACAGATAAATGCTGGACTTAATACCTTGAACATTATGAACCACAGAATGTTGTAAAATAATGCTGAATTATAAATGAGGTATGTTACTTATTACAAAAGCAGATAGAAAACAAGCATTTGTCAATGCCGAATGTTGCTTGCTTGTATGTGCTGTTTAAGTATTTGGAAGTGATAGTTCCATGCCTTCCTCCCAAGACATCCACTGTGTCTTTCCGTTCAGTATTCACAGAAGGGTGGAGGGCAAGGCCACAGCAGTACAGCAGTTGCCAAGGGGTGAAGAGGTGGACAATAGTCCATTCAAAGGCAAAAGAGTCTGCAGGAGCTCACTAAATTGAAGGTGGACAAAGCAATGGAACCAGATGGCATACGCTCAAGGATATTAAGAGAACTGCGAAGGGAGATAGCAGTACCTCTGGCAGCCATGTTCACTGAGTCATTCAACATGAATGAATTGGAGGAGGGCACATGTGGTCCCTCTACACAAGTCCGGCAGCAGGGAGGAGGCGGGGAACAATAGGTCGTTCAGCCTCACCTCAGTAGTGGGGAAGATCATGGAGACATTGCTTAAAGAAAAGATAGTGGGGCAGCTAGAAGCCATCGGAGCCCAGGACCATAGACAACATGGATTCACAGTAGGGACATCATGTCAGACAAATCTGGTTGATTTCTTTGACTGGGTGACAGAGAAAGTGAATCAGGGTGGGGCAGTGGACAACGCTTACCTTGATTTCAGCAAAGCTTTTGAAACCATCCCACATAGGAGGCTGATAAACTAGCCAGGTAGGTTGGGCATGGGGGAAAGGGTGGTAAACTGGGTTAGAAATTAGCTAACAGACAAGAAGCAGAGTGGTGGTAAATGGGGTGCAGTCTAGGGAGAGGGGGTGACCAGTGGGGTGCTGCAGGGATCGGTCCTGGGGCCAGTCCTGTTCAATGTCTTCATTAGTAACATTGCAGAATGGCTGAAGGGAATTTTTTCACCAAATTTTCAACATAGCCATTTTAAGACCTCTGCTCATGAACAGTGTCACTGTGATTTTCTTAATCTGTCCCAAACATTGACTGCGCACACCGGCTGTGCCATTGTGCGCTACATGCACGTAAACACATTTTGGGTGACGTGAAAAATGACAGCTGTACTGCTCATAAGGAGGTGTGATAAAATGGCAATGTTGAAAATCTGGAGTGCAAATATTAAAAAATCGTGAACCTACGAGTATGCGTAGGAACTGTGCAACGATGCTCATAAGACAGTCATTTTCAGGAATTTTTGACCAAATTTTCAACATCACTGCTATGCCTTGTACCACATTACATCCACACAGGGTGATTAACAGAACATTAACATTACCCTGGCTGTACCATATTGCTTAACTGAGGTCAACGATAAAAAAATAATGTTTGCACATTATTCCATTCATATTTCAAATAGTATATATATTTGCTATCTTTCTTTATTACACAGGAAACACTCTAGAAAATAAGATCCTGGTCCTGTGAAAGAAATTATTTTGCACTTGCTGATTGTCTTCAGATAAAATCTACATAATCCTGCTTGTGTCCTCGCTGTTATTCCAATGGCAACAGACTGTGTCACATGTTGAATACTATCACCTCAGTTGTAGACAAGCAGCAGGAGCAAATAAACTGTAAGAATGGGATATTGTGTTTCATGAAAATGTCCTTAGTAATAAAGAATAAGGGAAGATTCAGTAGCTGCAGAAACTATATGAAATATAAACTGAATTATAACTAAACATAATTTTCAAAGTATAACACAAGGCATCAGTAGCTTCCAGTGTGATCAGTAAAAGACTGGAACGGATGCTATGATAAGAATGAACCACCTTTGACAGGGTTGTTCAAAAATTAATAAATGTTTTGTCACCCCACTGTGATTTGTACATGTGACACCAGAAACCTGATCTGGGAACAATCATGGATCATCAGGATCTTTTGGGATTGGGGGGATGGGGATCAAGCATCACAGAGGATGCTATTTTCCATGACAGTTAGGGACAAGGCTCCACTGCCATACTGCCACCTAGGTGACTACCGGTGGCAGTGCAGCTGGAACACACAGTGGGAGGATGCAGGCTAGTGCTGTGTGCTGTCACGCACTGGCACATGCATGTATACTTGGTGCCCTTGCCACTGGTGTCTCAAGGGCTGGAGAGGAAAAGCTCTGACACATGACAGCATGAAGCTGGCACTCTCCATCCCAAATGCTCCCAAATGCCCGCTGGTCCCCCACATAACAGACAGATCCAAGGGAGGTCATGGCTGATGACACTACCAAGAGAGCCCAACATCAAGGAAAATGCCCTACATGAAGGAAATGCTCTCTGGGGACCCCTGGGAACCAAGTAAGTGACAGAGAAGGGAGCAGATCGAATTGGGAGATGACCTGGCAGAGGAGGGCAGAGTTGATAAAGGAGGGTACATAATATATAGTAAAAAAGTCAAATGTTGTTGTGCCCTAGTAGCTACAACACTACTATGGCACAACTTTTTCATTTGTACAACCACATGCCACCTATGTCCTTCAATGTACCTCCCACACCAAACCAAAGGTCAGAGAAGGGGAGATAGGGGAGCTAAACATGTGGCTCAAGGACTGGTGCCAGGAAAAAGGACACAGATTTGTAGGAACTGGCAACAGTTCTGGGAGCGAAAGTTCTTTAAATTTGATGGACTGCATCTGACTAAAGAGGAGTCAGTGCATTGGGGCAGAAGTTTGATGTCTTTGCAGAATATTTAAACTAGCAAATGGGGAGAGGTGCAGCACCCCATGCGTCGAATGAAGAACACCCTCCCCCTCAGCTAGTGGTCAAACAGGAATTCAGCGTGTTTGCCATTCATTTGCATCACCAGGTAAGAAAAAGGTTTGTCTCCCCATACGATGCACAGGGTAATGCCAAACTTCACCCAACAACTAACACACCAAAATCTGGCCAATGGAAAATCATGTACACAAATGCTCACAGCCTGGGAAATAAGATCCCAGACCTGCAGGCAATAATGTCAGAGGCTAAACTGGACATAGTAGCAATTAGTGAGACGTGGTTTACCAGTAACCACACTTGGAGACTTCAGTACCTGGCTATGTATTGTTCAGAAAGAGACCGAGGTGCAAAAGGGGGGAGGAGTGGCCCTGTATGTTAATGAAAATATCAAAGCTACAGAAATTCAGAATACACATAAGGAGCCAGAAGAACTGTGGTCACCCTGGAAACAGGAAATGGGACAGCCATAAGAACTGGGGTTGTCTACAGGCCCCCAGACCAGAGGAGGACATAGACACATTACTGTTAGAAGATATACAAAACATGACAGCTAAAGGGAGGTTCTGATAATGGGAGACTTCAACATGCCAGATACAGATTGGTCAATACCAGCAGGAACATCTGCCAGAACTAGACTCATAGTGGATTCCCTGCAGGAGAGGGCCTCAAACAACTGGTACAGCAACCCACAAGAGACAGGGCTATCCTAGATCTAGTACTGACTAACAAAGAAGGGATCACAGATCTCCAGGTAGAAGGTCACCTGGGGCCAGTGACCATCACATGGTATGGTTCAATTTGGCTACTACATCTAAATCATCCCATTCCAAGGCAAAAATATGGGACTTCAGAGGAGCTGACTTTGATAAGATGGCCAACAGAGTTAAGCTAGCCCTGGCAAAAAGAAACACAGGTGAGGAGGTACAGGTAAAGTGGGCAAGCATTAAGGATACAATACTTGAAGCAACATCCCATTGTGTTACACAGAAAAGGAAGTGCAAAAGAAGAAGGAAACCACTTTGGTTCTCAAATACAGTAGCAGAAAAGGTCAGAGCCAAAAGGCTGGCCTTCAGGAAATATAAGGGAACACAGCGGGATGAAGATAGGGAGGCATACCAAACTGCCCTAAGGAAGCAGGTAAGGCAGTAAGGCAGGCAAAGTCCCAAACTGAGGAAACACTAGCACGAGCAGTAAAGAAGGTGACAAGACTTTCTATAGATACATTAGTGAAAGGAGAAAGTCCAGAGGGGTATTGCTGCTTTAATGGAGAAAAGGGAGCATGGAGGAGGAGGACCCTGTAAAGGCATCTATCCTAAATAGATACTTTTGCTCAGTATTTACTGAAGAGAAGGTAGGGCAGGGCCCACAGCTCAGCATCATGGACACAGGGGGAGGGAGGTGAGCACTACCCTTCACAAAGAAAGGGTCCTACAAGAGCTAGCTAAGCTCAGGGTGGATAAGGCAATGGAACCTGATGGCATACATCCCAGGGTACTTAAGGAGCTAAAGGAGGAACTAGCAGAGCCATTAGCAGAATTGTTTAGTGAGTCTCTGAGCACAGGAGAGGTCCCAGAAGACTGGAGAAGGGCTCATGTGATCCCGCTCCACAAGAGTGGTAGCAGGGAGGAGGCGGGAACTACAGACCAGTCAGTCTTACCTCAGTAGTGGGCAAGATTATGGAGGCACTCTTAAGGAAAGGATAGTGCAACACCTGGAATCCATAGGGCACAGGATCCAAGACAGCATGGGTTTACAAAGGAAGGTCCTGTCAAACTAATCTCATAGATTTCTTTGACTGGGTAACCAGAGTGGTGGACCAAGGGGAGCAGTTGATGTCGCCTACCTTGACTTCAGCAAAGCTTGACACTGTTCCACATAGAAGATTGATAAATAAGCTAGGTAGGCTCGGGTGGGTCAGAAGTTGGTCAACTGGGTGGCAAACTGGTTGACTGGCAGAAAAACAGAGAGTGGTGGTAAATGGTATACAGTCAGAAGAGATGCAAGTCACAAGTGGGGTACCTCAGGGATCAGTCCTGGGGCCAGTCCTATTCAACATCTTCATTAGTGACCCGCAGATGGACTAGAGGGTAAGGCTTGTCTGTTTGCAGATGACACCAAGATCTGCAACAGAGTAGATGAGCCAGATGGGGTGGGCAGAATGAGAAGAGATCTGGATAAACTAGCAAAATGGTCAGAAGAGTGGCATCTGGGATTTAATGCAAAAGTGCAAAATCATGCACATAGGGAAGAGAAACCCTGAAGCCACTTATAGGCTGGGAGGGGAGTTGCTAGCAGTCACAAAGGAAGAAAGAGACTTGGGCATCATCACCACCGATGACCCGAAATCATCCAAGCAGACCTCCAAAGCAGCAGGTAAGGCTAGGGGGGTGTTAGGGTGTATTAGTAGGGGTATCACAAGTCGTAAGAGGAGGTAATAATCCTCTGTACAAGACATTGGTTAGGCCCATCTGGAGTACTGCGGCAGTATTGGAGGCCACACCTCACAAGGACATTAACCAAATTGAGGCAGTCCAGAGAAGGGCAACCAAAATGGTGCAGGGACTGCATAGAAGACATATGAGGACAGATTAACGGAGCTCAATATGTATACCCTTGAGCAAAGGAGGGAGAGAGGTGATATGATCGAGACATTTAAACACCTTAAGGGCATAAACAAGATGAAAGAGTCTAACATGTTTAAATATAAGAAAATAGCAGGACAAGAGGACACAGCATGAGATTAGAGGGAGGCCGATTAAGGGGAGATGGAGGAAATTCTTTTTCACAGAAAGGGTGGTAGATGCATGGAATGGCTTACCACAAGAAGTGGTGGCTATGAATACAGTGCAGGGCTTCAAACAGGCATGGGATAGGCATAAGGGAGCAATACAATGACTATGAATAGATAGGTCACTGACAGAGCAAAGGTCGATGGCACATTTATAAGGTAGAAAAGAAATGGGCAGACTGGATGGGCTCTTGTAGGGTCCCCATTCGTCAACTCTAAAACCCTGACACATACTTCACCTGTCAACAAAATCAGCCCCCACTTTCAACTTCAAAGTATCCACTATAGATCACACTAGTATTGCCAAAAATAATGTTTACTTTTGCATTCGAAAGACTAACACTCAGCATCTAATCTTTGCTCATTCTGTGTAGTTTGAAAGTGTGTTTCCGCACTTCTACAAAAGCCATCAATATACTTTCAAGCCCCAACAGAAACAGCAAGGAGCAGATGTACAATATTAGATATCATTTAATGGAAAAAATAAATATTATTTATGGCAATACTGTTGTGTATTTAGCACCTGAGAGTGGAGTGGTTTGGAGAAGGTTTGACTTTTTGTTTGCTCCTACGGCTGGGGCACCACTCCTTCAGGCATCCTGCAAGGCACACACCCTGCTGCCTGCTGGACTCATCCAGCACTGCTGGTCCTGCCACGAATCTCCCAAATCCTCCACTGGCTGAAGATTCTGCCTCATCCCTGTTGGGGGATCTCCTGCTACGACCAAGAGCCAGAAGCATCTTAATCAGCCTACCCATGGTGAGATGTGGTAGACCAGTTCACTTCAGGGGCCTGGAGTCATGTAAGCAGCTGCCAGAATTGCCATAATCTAGCATACCAAGTACCAACACTTTTTTTTGGGGGGGGGGCCCTGTCCACCACCCATGTGCACACTACTGTAAGGGCAGAGATGCTCAGCAATGGATGGTCACCCACACCACCAAAAGCACCTCCGCAATGCCACCACCTGGAGCTTCCAGGTGAGTGGAGCTGTGCCACTCAACCTCCAGGAGGGAAGCATCTAAAGAATGCTCTGAATCCTTTCTGCCAGCCTTCACTCCTGATGTTTTTGGCTCAAGGCATTCGCTAGCTCAATAGAATAAGTTTCAGACTTTTCTGTCAAGGATTAAAAGTATCATTACAACCACTAGAATCATTGTATAAATAAGCATTCTAAACAAAAAGAGAGAAACTGATACCCTTTCCTTAGGAAACAAAATGAGGGCGGGAGGGCTGCCAAAGCAAGTGACACAGGTTCAGGAGCAAGACTGGGACATCGGGGTCCGGACAGGGAGAGAAGGATCTAGCATCACACAGGACATTCCACTCCTTGTTCAGGGAGGTTAGCATGCTCTGTCACAATACTGCCACCTGGGTGAGTGTAGCAGAACACTCTTGGTAGGGATGTCACTAATATTGTTGGACTGGCACACTTTGTGCGCATACACCTGCCTTGACATCCGTGCATGCAACGTCCCTTAGGAATGGGAATAATGGAAGAAAACTACCATGTCTGTGGCAGGATGATGACTGCTCCCACTGCAGGCCCAACACCACTGATTGTGGCACCTTTCCTCGAAGCTGTTTTTAAATGATTCCAGGGGCCTGACCAGCTCTGATGAAGGAGCCATAGGGTAAGCCATGGGGCAAAAGTGAAGGTGGTAAGTCCAGGAAAAGATGGGTGATGAGGTTGGAGGCGGGTGCAGGCAGAAGGGGTCATGCTAGAGAAAGGACGGCATAAACAGACAGTGAAAAAGACAATATAAAAGACCTCTTCAGATTTGTGATCCTCGTAAAAACTACAGTGTAACTTAATGTACCAAGGAATGCTTTGCTCTTTAACATAAACACCTAATACCAATAACACATGCAGCCTACAAAATTAACTTAGTGTATGTGCTTCCAGTGTGAGGCATTTTCACAGTAAAAAAAATATACTTGAACATCTCGCATGGCCTAAAGTAACAGTTTTTAACACCAAAAACCTTTATCACATTGTGCACACCGACCGATTCATCCAGATATAAAACCCCGCATTTCATACAAACATGAATTGATTCGTCCTGCCTACAATGTGATCTGCGATTTAAAAGACAACAGCTGGCAAAAGCATGGTGTTTAAATGAAAGCAAACATCCCCACCCCCAGCCTTCTGTGACTAAGGCAACTCAGCAGCAGCTGCAGCAGATAAGTGTGGGTAACTAGGTCAAACAGTTCCTGGGGTGTGGGGTTGGGGCTGCAAATCCGAGCATGCAAAGTCCCCCATTTTGGTTCTTACTGATAAACTGTGCCAACAGATCTGGTAAGGAGGAACGGACAAGGCAGCCCCTGCTGTGTGTACATGCTGCACCTGTCAGTGGTGCCCAGGTGGCCCTCTCAGCTGTCCAGCTGCTCCCAGCTGCTTCACATTCCCGAGGACCAACTCCATTCCACCTTATTATCCAGGTGTGGGAGGGAGCCGGTGAGCAGGGCAATGCCTTAGCTTTCAAGCAAAGTTCACTCCTCTCCATGCAACAACAACATAATTATATGTGGCTGCCCTATATGGGAATACCAAAAACAACATAATTAATAAACTGTGGTAACTATAAAAAATAAATTGCTACTGGGCCACCCTTCATCATAGGCACTATGTGCTCTATTATGCAATGGTGGTATTCCAGCAGGTGCAATAATTTCGTGACACTTTTAGAAACTCTGGTACTCTACCTCCATCACTTCATATCAAAAAATAATAAAATGTGGAAAATCAGCCCCCTTCCCTCCATCCCCATCTCGGGCACGGGCAGTTCACAGGAGCGCCCACTACTTATTACCTTAGCAATGCGGTGGCGAGTCCCCCTCTCTCTCTCTCTCCCTCCCTCCGAGTCTCTCCCTGGGCACCTCATCCTTTTCTGTGAGTTATTAGAATAATAATGCCTGGAATCTCTTTGCCCTCTGAGCTTGCTACAGTGGGAAATGCCTGGGGTCCGACTCATGGCACCATTGATCCCGGTAACCAGCCTCCTGTGCTCCCAGCCATGCGTTAATCAGTCAGTCCATGTGAGCCTCTTGCCACAGTTACTGAGGGAGCCCACCTCACCTCACGTGGGATACTGCCGCTCGCCTATGCGCAGGCTGTTACTGCTAACATCCAGTCGAAGTGTGACGTGTGCCCCCAGGCAGGTGAAGGAGACAATGAGTGGCATGCATGCGGGCGGGCAGTTGGGTGCGCACACCTACTTCCACGAGACCCCCGGGGAGGGAATTCTGTCACAGCAAGCTGCGGAGCACTTCCCCCTCTCTCACACTTGCATCCAAATATACACTGGTGTGCACGCACTAACATGCAGTAGACAATATGCTGGTCAGTATCGCCAAGTAGGCAATGGTCATCAGTGCCCAGACTGACAGAAAGGGCAGCTGCAGTCCCAAGCGGACGGGTCAGCGGCGGGGAAGAGGGAAGGGATGCTGCTGTCTCACTAAGGAGTTGCTAAGCCGGTCTGCCCTGCGTTTAATCCAGGGCTCCCAGATCTGAGGAATTCCTGTATTTTACAGGGCTTTGGGGCCATCTACAGGGACATTTTTCCCATGGACTTGCATTGATCATACGGGAAAACAACAGCTCGGCTTCAATAGCAAACAATGTAATATGCGGGAAAACACAGGAAAATCGCCCTTTTGTTTCTGGGAAAGTGCCAAATCAATATGGAAGTACTGTATACACTTTGTACAGCATCCCCATCCCATCCCGTCTCAGTCACCAGTGAGTGGAGGACTGAAAAACCCTGGGGCAGCAGATAAGAGCTGGCCATTGGTTAGTTTTTTAAGACACTGTAATTAAAAAAAATACTCAAGTACAGTATCCGTAATGTGATTTGCACAGCCAATGACTGCACTTATGTGAACGATTACAGCGATCTGCACTGGCGCTGAGAACCTGTAATACAGTACCCTAGACGAAAATGGGCAGCTCATGAGCACGCAATGTGCGTGCGCGTGTGTGTGTGTGCGGCGCACATGAGCAGCGATATCTTATCGCTGCTCACTGAAGCATAGCTCTCCCTTTCAACTGTAGGGCACTGCATTTTCAACTGCTGTCATAGACAGCAGCAGCATTCATTGGAGACCTGCGGCCGCGCCTTTAAACACACTGACTGAATTGGAAGAGGGGTGCCACACCTCTGAAAACTCAGATGATGGCACTATGTTTCTTGCACATGCATGCAAGCAACATAAAAATGAGCAATGTGAAAAACAGAGCTTGTCTCGAGTGTTCAAAAGCGAGAATTGGTTATATCTTAATAACAGAAAAGACAGACACAACTTTCTGATAAAGAAATGCATTTTATTTATTGGATGCTGTAAAAAGAATCATGGATGTGAATTGTGAATAAAATACAAGTAAATGCCACAAGAACCAAACACTTGGCACAATCCCCCCATGAACTCACTTCAATAATGGTGAAGTGGAGCACATGAAGACAGTTTGTCTACATTCTTTTCCACATTATGACATAAATAGATGTGATTTTCCATTTCTTCACAGCACTTCATGAATGTAATAGTTGAATATTTTATGTTGTCTTGCATGCAGCGAGACAACATATTGTGGTTGCTTCAATGGAGATGCGGGTTTCGGAGGTGCAGTCCTGCTGCAGCCAATGGCGCCACTGCTTTTTGTGGCCGGGCTCTGTGGCGCCATTGGCATAGCATGCTGTCTATGACAGCAGTTCAGAAAATGTGCCACCGCCTTGAAAGAAATCAGCTGCTGCAATCAGGAAGGGCCACAGGGTGGTCCCTGATTGCAGCACCCAATTATTGCTTGCCTCATCTGGTGTCCCAGTCAAGCAACATAGTGGCAGCTTCCCTGTCAGCCTCTCATAGTCCCCACAGAAGCCAAGGACAGATGTCGCCTTTCACAGTCCCTTTGAAAGCAGGCGGGGTGCCCAATCCCCCTGTCAGCATGCTCCCTCCTAATTTAACTTGCCGACGGGGGTGCCCAATCCCCATCGGCATAAAGTACCCCCCCATTTCTTGTGTTCCGGGGGGGTGCCCCAATCCCCATCGGCATAAGGTACCCCCATTTCTTGTGTTCCGGGGGTGCCCAATCCCCTCGGCATAAAGTACCCCCATTTCTAGGAATTGGTCGGGGTGCCCAATCCCCATCGCATAAAGTACCCCCATTTCTAGTGTTCCAAGGGGTACCCAATCCCCTCGGCTCATGCGACTTCCCCAACTCTGTGTGTGCCAGTGGGGTGCCCAATCCCCCATCAGGTACAGACCTCCTCCTATCAAACACACAGGTGGCATGCTGGGAGCCCACCCCAGCATGCTAAATGTCCCTGAAAAATAAAAACAGTTCTGCAATTTTTTTTTAACCCTGTAAAACAGAAAACAGTCCCTCGTTGAGTCTGTGGCCCCTCCCCAACCTGCACCCACCCTCTGTACACCCTGCCTCCCCACACCCCTCACCCCATACTGCCTTCTCTGAGCCCAGCACGATGATCTTCGGTGGACCGGGAACACGCCTGCACTCTTCAAAGCCCCCTCTATCTTCAAATTGTGCCCCTTGTTCTTGCACACCTCTTTTTTTGAAAGATGCTACCTTCTTGGACTTTGTTGTTTCTGTTGAGGTACTTGAAAGTTTCTATCATGTCCCCCCTCTCCCTTCTTTCCTCGAGGCTATACATATTAAGCTCCTTTAGTCTCTCTTCATATGTCTTCTGGTGCAGATCCTACACCATTTTAGTTGCCCTCCTCTGGACAGCTTCCATCTTGTCTATGTCCTTATGGAGATTGGGTCTCCAGAACTGCACACAGTACTCCAGATGGGGTCTCACCAGCTGTCTGAACAGAGGGATAACAACTTCCTGTTTTCTACTGGTGATGCCTCTCCCTATGCATCCCAGTATCCCCCCAGCCCTCCTTACTGCCCTCTCACATTGCTGGTGTAACCCTCCTACAATTGGGGGTTCCTAGAAGCCTTCCTGGAGCTTGCTCAAGTGCACACTGCCTGGCTGGTGTTCGGAGTAAGGCCACTCAATGGGGGGTTGTGAGTGCTTTTAAAGCCTCCAGTACTGTCTCTTTAAGAGCTGCCTGCTCGCAGAGTTTGGTGTTGGAAAGGGGGCTGGGGTTTCTGTGCTTGACTCCCGCCTTGGGCTACTGGTTAATCACTCCATTCCTGCAGTCGCTAGAAGTGCAGGGGGAGCCCATCAGAAAGATGTAATTGTGTCCTTGAAAACAGTTAAAGTAATGGTAAAAATGCAGCCCATCTAACCTGCCTTTCTTGCAGCTGGGACTCTGTGTGCAGTGCCCCTCCATTTTGGACCCGGACATCCTAAAGGGTCCAATAAGGTGCCTGGGGCAGTTAATGTGAAGGATTAAGTGACCAACCAGGATTGGGACTCTAGATGGAGCCGGCTGACCAATGGGGACTTAGCTAGTAATCCTGGGAAGTGAAGCCTGAACAAGGGCGCCTTTTTGCACCAATCGAGACAGGTCTCATAGCCTGGTTTCTGCAGCCCACCTATGGGAGCAGGTGGCACGCGACTGAGAAGGCTGGCCCCAACTGCCTGAGGGGCAGAGATGTTGTGGCTGTGAGCGAAGAGGGAGCCTCTTGCTCCTGCGGCATTAAGTGTTCACGCGGGAAGCATGTGAAAGGCCTGAGGCAACTGTTTTTGCATAGCCAGAAAGCTTCAGACTAAATCCGCCGGTGTGCGGTCAGAGGAGGCTGTGTATAAACACAGCTACCTACCAGGCTTCACCTGAAGAGGACTGGAGAATCTGCTGAATCGCGCTCGGTCTGTCAGGACGTTGAAGCTGCAGGTAACGCCCGCAATTGCTGTGAGTTCGTTCGGGTCCTGGAAGCAGCTGCCTGGTATGGTACTCCTCTGTTGTTTTCCATATAAATGTGTGAGGAGGCCTTTGAAGCTCAGGCTCAGCCCTGCGAGTGGTGGAAGAGAGGTTTTCTGCTGGAGTTGTGAGTACTGAATCAGAGTAGCTCCCTGTTAAAGATTGCAAGCAGAGGCAAAATCGTCTTGTTATATTGCTGACTGTACTAGTTGAGCCTTCTAGCTCCATCTGATCTTCTCAGGAATTAAATCTCACTTGTGTCAGGGCCCCAACCAGCTGTATCGAGGAACTAGCCATTAGGGCTTGGGTACCCATAGACAGTAATTAATAGGTTAGGCCTGTGCACAGAGCCATAGGTAGATTTTCATATATGGTAGTGGTAAGCTAATCAGCCTGATTCCACCCGGTCCTTGTTATCTTCCCTTAAATAAATCAGATTCTTTGTTTTGCAAAAGTACACTGGCTAGTCTGTGTATTAATGGTGAAATACTGCATAGTGAAGGTGGTGTAACCGTACCTTACTTTCAGGGTCCCCGGAGTGAGCTGACTGGTTCGGGCCGGGGGTAAGTGTATATGGCAAGGACTCTGAAATTGAACTGCGTGGGCCACTAGTGGGAAGAAAGGGGGGTTGCAGCAACCCAGAGGGCTGTGACCGAGTCAACCTCGACTGTTCTAACCCCGACCTCTGGGTGGAGGCACCTGCCAATGGATCTGGGCCCCTCGCCCTGCTACAGTTAGGGCAGGCAGGGGTAGTAGCCCTTGGGATAGCACTCCCTGGGGGTTACAAATTGGAGGCACTGCTGGGAATAGCATCCCCTAGTGGCCGAGTGGGTGAAGTGCAGAAATATGGATCAGTTAAAGGAAAAACTGGAAGGGGATATCATGGCTAAGATTAAGCTGGACCCTATTAAGACAATGGTACACAAACTGATGGGGTGGGGTGAAGCCGAAGAGCTGGACTCCCAGAGAATTGTGTTACTACTGGATGTACCTCTGGGGACAACGACCGCTGATATTATTTCTACCGCAGAGCGTGTTAAATGTTTGGGCAAGGTAGAGGTGAAGGGGCGTTATGGCTGACCTGCTTGATCAGATGGTGTAGGTGTTACTTTTGTGTAGTCTAGCCATCGACCCCGAGAGGGTACCCCCAGTGATTTACCCGGAAGGTGCCCAACAGGGGTGGAGGCTTGTTCACATCTGGAGTGGGTCAGTCACTCCTGGGGGGTCTCCCCAAACTAATAGTTTCAAAGATAAACTGCTTAAATTACTGGCTGTGGAGAGGAGGACTACCCAAGAATTACTGCAGGCGTTGGACCTTTCTAGTGAACCTACCCCCCAGGTTTCCCCCGGTACCTCTCCCTGTCCCCCCAAGAGTTCTATTTTGGCTCCACTGCCCCTAGTGGTTCCCCCTATACAGCTAGATTCTTACCATAGGCTAAAACTTTTTTCTGGCACAGCACCAGTGCCTTCAGGGGAGGATGATTTGGAGGTGTGGATGGACTACACCACCCCCCTAGTCCAGGAGTGGCAATGCTCTGAGGGGGAGAAATTAAAGAGACTGATGGAGAGTCTGTGGGGCCCAGCTTTGGAAGCCATTAGGTTCTTGCGGGCCACTAGCCTGGAAGCTACCTCAGCAGAGTACCTTTCTGCTTTAGAGGGAGTGTTTGGGAGTACAGAAACTGGGGAAGACTTATTCTGGAAATTCAAGTCTGCCAAGCAATGGAGGAATGCGAAGTTGTCCGCCTTTGTTACTAGGGTGGAACGAGCCTTACAGAAGGCCTATCGAAAAGGGGGGGATCACAGCCTCAGCCTTGAACCAGGTCAGGTTGGAACATGTTTTGAAGTCTGCTAGATTTTCCAGTTTGATATTGTTAAAACTTAAGTTACATGACAGACGGACTGCCCTGCCTTAATACTGTCAATTGATGAGGGAGATTAGAGAAGTAGAGACTGATGAGGAGGGTTGGGAACCCTATGTGGGGGCTGTGAATCTGAGCCAAACCCCTGAGCCTAGTGCACCCAATAAGACCCACCTTTCGGGGGGGCCTGATGTGTCCCTCGAATTACAGGGAGGGGTGGGGGAGCATGCTATTTCCTCTGATCCCCAAGTAGAAAGTGAGTTGAGGGCCGAGGTCAGGAATTTACAAGAACTGGTGAGGGACTTGAAGCAATCTACTACCCACCCTGTTAGGTCTGGGGAACCTGAGTTATCTAGAAACCAATGCCCAGGCCCAGGGGAACCCCCTTGCCCCCAGGAGGGCCCCCAGCAGATAAAGTATTCCCCTCCCAATAGAGACCCTCGGGACCCCAAGTTCTGTTACCATTGTGGGGAGGATGGACACTTTCAGACTGAGTGCCAGTTGCCAGAGAATTTAAGGAAGGTCAACAGCAGACTGATCACTTGGCATCGCAGGGCCCACGTCTGACCCCCCAAGAAGGGCTTTGTGACCCGGGCCAACGCCCAAGCAACTGTCAATGCTGTGTCTCCTGAATGGTCTGATGTGGTCAGGCCCTCGATGGAGGCTTCAGTGCAAGTAAATGGGATTCCCACCCAAGCTGTATTAGATAGTGGCTCTCAAGTAACCATCATGTTTCAGGACTGGTATCAGACACACCTACCTGAGGTGCCACTACAACCCTTGGATGGTCTACATGTATGGGGGCTAAGTGACAAGGCTTATCCGCATTTGGGGTATATCCAGATCTGGTTGTCATTTCCTACTTCTGTGGCTGGAGTGGATGAACAGGTGGAAACCTTGGCTTTAGTCTGCCCCCCCACTGGACTGTATGATGGGGTACCCCTGTTGAATGGGACAAATGCTCATATGTTTGGTCGATTAGCCCAATTGTGTTCAGAGAAGCAAGTGTTTAGGACTGGGTGAGCCCTAAGAATACCCACTGTGATCCAAAAAGCCTATGAAACTCAGAGGAAGGTTAGCCAGGAGGAACCTGAAGGACCCGTGGGTATAGTATGGAAGAAGGATCCGGCACCATTGATACTTACCCCAAATGCCCAGTGTGTTTTGCAAGGGGAAGTCCAAATGAGAACAGATGTTAAGAATAAGTTATTGATGTTGGATGCACCCGGGGAGGGAAGATTGCCTTAGGGACTGCTGATTGAACCCAGTATCTTGCCTGCTAGAGTCCATGCTTACGCCAGGAGGGTGATGGTTCAAGTTCATAATGTGTCTGACAAGGAGATTCGAATAAAAAGAGGTTGCACCCTGGCAAGTGTACATTGTGCAGATACTGCAGTGCTGCCCAATATCAAGGGTTCAAGGAAGGATGACAGAGTAACTCCCGACTTGTTTGATTTCGGTGACTCCCCATTGCCTGCTGAATGGAAAGTGAAGATCAGTGAGAAGCTTGCCAAAAGAGACCAGGTATTTTCCCTAAAGGAATGGGACATGGGATGTGTGCCGGGGGCTGAGCACCACATCCGGCTGCATGATGAAAGGCCTTTTCGCGAGAGATCTCGGAGCCTGGCCCCGGCTGATATAGACAATGTGAGGCGGCATTTGCAAGAGATGCTTGCTGCTGGTGTGATACAAGAGTCCCGGAGCCCCTATGCTTCCCCCATTGTAGTAGTGAGGAAGAAGAATGGGGTGGTTTGGATGCGTGTAGATTACCGTACCTTGAATCGGCGGACCATCCCAGACCAGTATACTATGCCACGCATACAGGACGCCTTGGATTGTCTAAATGGCAGTAAGTGGTTCTCTGTGTTAGACCTCCGCAACGGGTACTATCAGATCCCGATGGCCCCAGAGGACTGAGAGAAGACTGAATTCATTTGCCCCCTAGGTTTCTATGAGTTTATCTGGATGCCTCAAGTGATTTCAGGTGGCCCAGCTACCTTTCAGCGCCTGATGGAACGTGCTGTGGGGGACATGAATTTGCTCGAGTGTTTGGTTTACTTAGATGATGTCATAGTGTTTGCCAGCTCATTGGAAGAACACGAATGTCGATTGTTCAAGGTCCTAGATCCGCTGGAGGATTTCGGTCTCAACCTATCTATAGACAAGTGCCAATTCTTCCAAACTTCTGTGAAGTATGTGGGCCACATAGTATCCACTGAAGGCATAGAGACTGACCCCAGCAAAGTGGAGGCTTTGACTACTTGGCTTCAGCAGAAGAATTTGAAAGAGCTGCAATGGTTCTTGGGGTTTTGTGGATATTATAGGCGGTTTGTCAAAGATTATTCTCGAGTGATCCACCCCCTCCTCAACCTTACTCAGGGGTACCCTCCCACGCACAAAAAGTATAAGAAAGTTGGGCACTCTGAGACAGAGAAGAAGTATTTTCGGCCGAATGATGTGTTTGGAAACCGCTGGACTACTGAGTGTGAGGAAGCTTTCTATGACATCATATATCAACCATGCCCCAGTGCTGGCCTATGCTGACCCGGCCAAGCCGTACGTTCTCCATACTGATGCCAGTCTACAAGGATTGGGGGCTGTGTTATATCAGGAACACTCGAACGGTCTGAGACCTGTAGCTTTTGCCAGCAGAAGTCTGACTCCTTCAGAAAAAAATTATCCAGTGCACAAACTAGAGTTCCTGGCTCTGAAGTGGGCCATTGTTGATCAATTTCATGACTATTTGCACGGTGCCAAGATATTGGTAAAGACTGATAACAATCCGCTGACCTATGTGCAGACCTCAGCCAAGCTGGATGCCACTGGCCATAGGTGACTCTCTGCATTGGCTACCTACGACTATGCTGTTGAGTACAGAGCAGGTCTAAACCATATAGATGCGGATGCTCTCTCTCAGAGGCCTATGCCACAAACTGACTGGGTCAGGTTGTCAGAACCTGTCATACGAGCCCTTTGCCAAAAATTTGACAAGGAGGAACAGGTGTCTCTTGATGCTGTGGACTGCATGGTGGATTGCTTGGGGCCATCCGAGAACTGCCTACCTGCCGCTTACTGTCATTTTTCTGCATTAGACACTAGTTCACTGCCCCAATTCAACAATGATAGTCTCCAACGGGCTCAATCCCGAGACCCCATGATAAAAGCTGCTGTGGAGGCTTTGCAGGCTGGGAGGGACGTGTCCAAGTTGCGTTCCACTGACCTGAGAACTGCCTTGTTATACAAAGAAGGGTCAAAGTTAAAACTGATTAACCAACTACTATACAGAGAGACTGTGGATAAGGAAGGCCGGGTAGACAAACAACAACTGGCGCTGCCCACTGCTTTTAGAGAACTGGTCTTGAGGTCCCTGCATAATCACATGGGGCATCTTAACATAGATCGAACTCTTGACCTGGTACGGACCCGATTCTACTGGCCAAATATGAGTGCAGATGTAGAGCAGCATGCCAAGACCTGTGGCTGCTGTTTGCAAAGAAAAGCCCTACCTCAGAGAGCTGCCCCCATGGTCAATATCACTACCAGTGCCCCTATGGAACTGGTCTGCATTGATTTCCTGAGTTTAGAACCAGATCTAAAAAACATCAGTAATATATTGGTAGTCACTGATCATTTTACCCGGTATGCACAGACTTTTCCTACTAAAGATCAGAAAGCAACCACGGTGGCTAAAGTACTTGTTGAGAACTTCTTTGTCCACTATGGGGCCCCAGAGGATCTCATTCGACCAGGGAGGGACTTGAGAGCTGCCTAATTAAAGAAATGCTATCTTTGTGGGGAGTACGAAATCAAGAACCACCCTATACCATCCCTAGGAGATCCTCAACCTGAAAGGTTTAACACATTGCTTGATATGTTGGGCACACTGCAACCCAAAGACAAGCCTAGATAGAGCCAGCAGATTAGCACCCTGGTTCATTTATAACTGCACCAAAAGTGATGCCACTGGATTTTCCCTTACAGGCTGATGTTTGGGAGAGAGGCTAGACTGCCAGTGGATGTGTGTTTCGGGTTTCCTGATGGGGTGCAAGCAGAAAATCATCTGCAGTATGTACAGAAGTTGAAGGCCAATTGAACCATGCCTACCAACTGGCCCAGACTATGGCTGCTAAACAAACCTGGCCAACAAGGAGGTATGGTAAGAAAGTGAAAACAATGGAACTACGAGAAGGGATAGAGTGCTATTGAGGAATCTGGGACTGCATGGCAAACATAAGATTGCTGACAGATGGCATCACCTCCCTCATATTGTTGTGGGAAAACTGGCAGATTTACCTGTATATAAAGTGCGGCCTGAAAACAATTCAAAAGATGTGAAAACTATACACAGAAACCATCTGCTGCCAATCGGGCAGATCTTGATTGAAGCTGAACCTCCCAGTGCCACCCCCCCCCAGGCCTATGACTAGATCTGCTGCCAAGAAAAAAAACAGACCACTTGATTCTTCAGCAAGCCAAATAAGAGGGCCTTGTCCAAACCCCTCTGATGAAGATGATCACCAATCTGTGTTTGTAGAAGATGAAAATAAAATTGAATACTATCCCTCTTATGAACTGAGCCAACTGTTTCGGGGCAATCCCCTCGTTAACTCTGGAGATGATGTTGGGCTTTCTGGACTGTCTGAACCCCCAGCTTTGTCTCCAGAACCAATGCTTCTAGAGGATGAATTGGGTAGCAGCAAAGTCCAAGGGGAGGGGTCCTTGAGCCTGGCTGAACTGTCTGGCCTGGCTGAATTATCTGACTTTTCAGAAGAAGAAAATGATGTGGGGGAACAAGCCAGTGATATGTCGGAACCTGAAGAATATTTTGAATGCCCTGCTGGTTCCTTACTAGTGCCTGAACAGTCCCCAGCTGAGCCAAGTGGTGTGGGTCCTGATATAGAGGGTCATGCCCCTGAAAGTACTATGAGCAGTGGGTCCCTTTCCCCTGTGGAGGTTCCTCCTACTAATCTCAATGAGGCTGAAACAGAATTGGGACCTGTAGCAGGGTTTTGTGAGACTCCTAGATGCTCCAGCCGAGAAGTACGGCCTGTAATAAAGTTGAGTTATGAGTCTCTGGGTCAGCCTGTGGACCTGCCCTTAAATGTGGTCCATAAAGGGGTGTATGTGTCCCCGAGCTCCTCGCCTAAGTTAGCCTTGGGGGATAACTCCAGCCTGTTAGTATTGCCCTTCGAGTGTGGTGCCCCTACCCCAGTTAGTTTGCCAGTAGCTGAAAGGGAAGGGCCCCCTCTTTTCAGGTGCCATGGGCAGAGAGTAATGACCTGATTTAAAAAGAAAAAAAGGGTTATGTGTGTGTGTGATGTTGCATAAACCGTAGTAAACTGTGAATACAGTATCCATGCATGTAATCTAAAATGTGATATAATGTTAATTAAACTGCTTGCCTTAAAGTGATTTAAGGGTAACTACTTGACGAGGACGCAAAGTTTTTCCAGGCCAGGAAGGGTGTAACCCCCCTACAATTGAGGGTTCCTAGAAGCCTTCCTGGAGCTTGCTCAAGTGCTCACTGCCTGGCTGGTGTTCGGCATAAGGCCACTAAATGGGGGGTTGTGAGTGCTTTTAAAGCCTCCAGGACTGTCTCTTTAAGAGCTGCCTGCTCACAGAGTTTGGTGTTGGAAAGGGGGCTGGGGTTTCTGTGCTCGACTCCCGCCTTGGGCTACTGGTTAATCGCTCCGTTCCTGCAGTCGCTAGAAGTGCAGGGGGAGCCCATCAGAAAGATGTAATTGTGTCCTTGAAAACAGTTAAAGTAATGGTAAAAATGCAGCCTGTCTAACCTACCTTTCTTGCAGCTGGGACTCTGTGTGCAGTGCCCCTCCATTTTGGACCCGGACATCCTAAAGGGTCCAATAAGGTGCTAGGGGCAGTTAATGTGAAGGATTAAGCGACCAACCAGGATCGGGACTCTAGATGGAGCCAGCTGACCAATAGGGACTTAGCTAGTAATCCTGGGAAGTGAAGCCTGAGCAAGGGCGCCTTTTTGCACCAATTGAGACAGGTCTCATAGTCTGGTGTCTGCAGCCCACCTATGGGAGCAGGTGGCGCGCGTGACTGAGAAGGCTGGCCCCAACTGCCTGAGGGGCAGAGACGTTGAGGCTGTGAGCGAGAAGGGAGCCTCTTGCTCCTGCAGCATTAAGTGTTCGCGCGGGAAGTGCATGAAAGGCCTGAGGCGACCGTTTTTGCATAGCCAGAAAGCTTCGGACTAAATCCGCCGGCGTGCGGTCAGAGGAGGCTGTGTATAAACACAGCTACCTACCAGGCTTCACCTGAAGAAGACTGGAGAATTTGCTGAATCACGCTCGGTCTGTCAGGATGTTGAAGCTGCAGGTAACGCCCGCAATTGCTGTGAGTTCGTTCAGGTCCTGGAAGCAGCTGCCTGGTATGGTACCCCTCTGTTGTTTTCCATATAAATGTGTGAGGGGGACCTTTGAAGCTCAGGCTCAGTCCTGCGAGTGGTGGAAGAGTGGTTTTCAGCTGGAGTTGTGAGTACTGAATCAGAGTAGCTCCCTGTTAAAGATTGCAAGCAGAGGCAAAATCATCTTGTTATATTGCTGACTGTACTAGTTGAGCCTTCTAGCTCCATCTGATCTTCTCAGGAAGTAAATCTCGCTTGTGTCAGGGCCCCAACCAACTGTATCGAGGAACTAGCCATTAGGGCTTGGGTACCCATAGACAGTAATTAATAGGTTAGGCCTGTGCACAGAGCCATAGGTAGATTTTCATATATGATAGTGGTACGCTAATCAGCCTGATTCCCCCTGGTCCTTGTTATCGTCCCTCAAATAAATCAGATTCTTTGTTTTGCAAAAGTACACTGGCTAGTCTGTGTATTAATGGTGAAATACTGCATAGTGAAGGTAGTGTAACTGTACCTTACTTTCCAGGGGGTCCCCGGAGTGAGCTGACTGGTTCAGGCTGGGGGGGGTAAGTGTATATGGCAAGGATTCTGAAATTGAACTGCGTGGGCCACTAGTGGGAAGAAAGGGGGGTTGCAGCAACCCAGAGGGCTGTGACCGAGGTGACCTCAACTGTTCTAACCCCGACCTCTGGGTGGAGGCACCTGCCAACGGATCTGGGCCCCTCATCATGCTACAGTTAGGGCAGGCAGGGGTAGTAGCCCTTGGGATAGCACCCCCTGGGGGTTACACTTGCCTATCTTTAAGTCATCTGATATGACTACCCCCAGGTCCCTTTCCATTTTTGTTCTTGTTAGTATCTCACCCCCCATTGTGTACTCTTCCCCTGGGTTTTTGTTTCCCAGGTGCATTACCTTGCACTTCTTAGCATTAAATCTAAGCTGCCATACATTTGACCATTCCTCTAACCTTGCCAAGTCCCTTCTCGTCCTTTCCACCCCATCTTGTGCATCAACTCTGTTGCAGATCTTTGTGTCATCTGCAAAGAGACACACTTTTCCTTCCAGTCCCTCTGCAATGTCGCTCACGAAGACATTGAAGAGGACCGGTCCTAATACCGAACCCTGCGGCACCCCACTAGTAACCCCCCTTTCTTTAGAGTGGACTCCATTTACTATTACCCTCTGTGTCCTATTCTCCAGCCAATTCTTTACCCAGGCTATCATCTTGGGACCCACTCCCAGGCTGGCTAACTTGTATATTAATCTTTTGTGTGGGACTGAGTCAAATGCCTTGCTAAAGTCTAGGTAGGCCATGTCCACAGCCCCTCCCTGATCTACTACTTTGGTCACCCAGTCAAAGAAATCTATTAGATTTGTCTGGCATGACCTTCCCACTGTGAATCCATGCTGCCTTGGGTCCTGTGCCCTCTGGCCTCTAGGTACTCGACAATTCTTTCCTTCAGAAGTGATTCCATCATTTTCCCTATCACTGAGGTTAAACTAACAGGTCTGTAGTTTCCTGCTTCTGCCCTGCTCCCACTTTTGTTAAGGGGAATCACATCTGCCCTCCTCCAATCCTCAGGTACCACCCCATCCTCCCATGATTTGTTAAAGAGGGTAGGCAGTGGTGTCACTAGTTCTACCCTTAGTTCTTTTAGAATTCTGGGATGAATCCCATCAGGCCCCATTGCTTTGTCCACTTTCAGTTTTAAGAGTTCTTTCAGAACCCTTTCTTCTGTAAATGGGCTGGTATCACCTTCTGTGTCCAGAGTGTTTCTATTGTTTGTTTTAGGTACCTCCTCCTCTTCGTTTGTAAATACTGAGCAAAAATATTTGTTTAGTATCTCTGCCTTTTCACAATCACCCTCTGCCCACCCCCCTCCCCTTTATTAAGCCTCACTATCCTTCGCTCCCTGATGTACCTAAAAAAGGTTTTATCCCCCTTCTTAACTGAGTTGGCTATCTTTTCCTCAATTCGGGCCTTTGCTGTTCTGACTGCCTTCCCAGCTTCCTTTTGATTTAATTGATACAATTCTCTGTCCTGCTCCTTCTGCGATTCCTTGTACTTTCTGAATGCTTTCTTTTTCTCTTGAACCTTCACTGCCACCTCCTTTGAGAACCACAGTGGTTTCTTACATCGTTTTGTTTTGTTTATTTGCTTCACACAAAGGCTTGTTACCTCTGTGATGGCAGTTTTATTATTCCCATTGTTCTTCCACCCTCCTTCCTGCCCATTTGCTAGTGCATTCCTTAGGCATGCACCCATTTTGGCAAAGTCAGCCTTCCTGAAGTCCAGTACTTTTGCCTTTGTATGGCTTGACTACTGCTGTGTTTATTGTGAACCATACTGTTCGATGGTCGCTAGTTCCCAGATGGCTACCCACTTCTACATCTGTGATCCTCTCTCCATCTCCATTTGAGAGGACCAGGTCTATGATTGCTCCCTTTTGAGTGGGTTCCAATACTAGTTGTCTAAGGCATGCCCCCTGTACGGCATCTAGAATAACCCCACTTTTAGAAGTGACTGCTGCAACTGCACTCCAGTTAGCATCTGGCCTATTCAGATCACCCATCAGCAACATCTCCCCTTTTATCTGCCATTCTAAGTATACTTTCTATTATTTCCTTGTCCATTTCCTCCCCCTTAGAGGTGGGGGTCTGTACACAACCCCTGTGCGGACTGTGGTGCCATTGCCTGCCTCCAAATTGACCCACAGTGCTTCTTCTCCTTCTTGTTTACCCTTTTGTTCTGTTGCTTTGATTCCTTCTCTTATGTAGAGAGTTACTCCTCCTCCTCTTTTACCCTCCCTGTCCCTCCTGTAGATAGTGTATCCTGGTATGTTTACGTCCCAGTCATGTTTCTGTGTGTACCATGTTTCTGTGACTGCCACGATATCCAGATGTTCCTCCTCCATCAAGGCCACTAATTCAGGAAGCTTGTAACCCAGACTATGGGCATTGGTACTCATTGGTCTCCATTTTGTGATGGCTTTACCTTCTGTAGCAGCATCCCCCACTGACCTTTCTACCTTGGTCTTTTTCTCATTTAGTACCCTGTTTTGTAGGGGGAGGCTGGGATTTTCCTGCTGCTTATCAGTGCCTCCCCCCTTGACTAGTTTAAAAATTAACAAAAAACAGATTAACAAAATCACAGCGCCACTATTCATGAGCAGAGGTCCCAAACACTTTCATGAGGTGGGGGTCACAAAAATGCTATGTTGCAAATTTGTAGTGCAAATACCAACAAACAGCCGGGGCATTAGGGTTTCTAACCATAACGTCCCACCCTGTACAGACTGACAGGTGTCAAAGGTGTGTCTTTGCATTGCCGGCTGTCATGCTCATGCCATACCATCCCCCCCACCCTCAAGCCACTGACAGACGTTGAGGTGTGTCTTGGACTCTTCGGCCCCACAGTTCACCCCATTCTCCTATGCTGCACCCATTTCAGCATATGTCTTTATGAAATGGGGTGACTGTAAAGCCAAACACCTCAAGGCACACCTCAGCACTTGGTGTCTGCAGGATAGGATGAGGTAAAATGGCATGATCATTATGGCTGAATGGGGTGAGCATAAGGCCCAAGGACCCCAAGGCACAAAGCGATATTTGTCACACTGCAGGGTAGGGTGAGCTGAAATGCCATGAACATTGTGGCCGATGCCCAAAGGCACACCTCAGTGCCTGTCAGTCTCTGTAGGGTGATGTGGGGTTTGACGTCACTTTCATTTTTTACTGCCATTCCCATGCCTCTCAACTGTCCCTGATTTTCAGGGACATCCCTGATTTTGCCTCAAAAATTTTCTCTGTCCCTCATAACATTTCTGTTTTTGTGACTGAACAGTGGGAATTGTACAAAATAATGTTAAACATTAAAGTTACAGACTTGTTCTTCTTCAGAAAATGCTTCCTACACTAATCCCCTTATTCTATCAGCTTTCTGAGTGAATATTATCAATTTTTAAGATGTGTCCCTGATTTTTTAAGCCTTGTCCCTGATTTATGATGTAAGAGGTTGAAAGGTATTGTCATTCCTATTATGCATCTGTTCAACTCCTGCACTACCGATGCCAATGTCAGCAAGACAACATTCAGCATTGACAAATGCTTGTTCAAATCTTGGCCAAAATGTGTTTTTGTGTCTCAAAAGGTGATTTTGTGGTTGCTGCGTGAAATCACCTTTTGGGCAGAAGTTGAAAATGTTCTCTGACCTTGTTCATGAGCTGGGGTCATAAGAAGGCTACGTTGAAAATGTGGGGTAAAAATTTTAAACAACAACAAATTTATGAGCCTACGTTGAAATTTACAAATGCAGGCTCGTGACTTTGGTAATTTTCAATATTTTGACCCCAAATGTTCAACATAGCCATTTCTTCACAGCACTGCATGAGTGTGACAGCTGTCATTTTTCAAATCCTGGCCAAAATGTGGTTTTGCACTTGTGGTGCAAAATCACCTGTTGAGTAGGATTTGAAGATCTTCCCCACCCTTGTTCATAAGGTGGTCTCATAAGAAGGCTATGTTGAAAATTTGGGTAAAAATATGGAAAACAAGAAAATTATGAGTCTATGTTGCAATTTTTCAATGCACACTCATAACTGAGGTAATTTTCAATATTTTGACTCCAACTTTTCCAGCATAGCCATTTGTTCACACCACCTCATGAATGTGACAGCTGTCATTTTTCAAATCGTACCCAAAATGTGTTTTAACACTTGTGGCACAAAATGACATTTCAGTCATTGTTTTATAAATGACACCTGTCATGCTCAGAAGGAGTGGTCATAAAAAGATTATGTTGAAAATTTGGGGTAAAAATGTGAAAAAACAACTAAGTTATGAGGAAACAAATTGTTCCAACATTTACTCGTAACTTTCGAAGATTTTGGCCCCTAATGTTCAACATACCCCTTGTGTTACCCCACCTTCAAATATGGCAGGTGTCATTTTTCAAATCCCCTTCAAAACTTGTTTCCACAGTTGCACAGTGAAATCACATGGGATTTTAAAAATTCCACCTGCCTTGACCATAATGTCCAGTCATAAAAAGACTGTTGGACATTTGGGGTCAAAATGTGGGAGCCCACTTAAAAGTAAATATTGCCTCTCAGCTGCCCTATCCTGGGTAATTACAATCTAACAATGTGTCAAAGCAGGACACTACTGAAAATGTGATATTGCATCTCATCTGCTCTAGCTTGGGTAAATATATAGTACAAATGTGTACAAGCAGGACCTGGTACAACAGCAATACCAGTGGCAATCATTCTGCATTAACAAATGCTTGTTTAGAATAAGAGGAGCACATACCACAAGAAGGCTTTAGGAGAGACAGCAGTGATAAGAAATGTACCAAACCCAACCCACCTGCTGAAGGTGGAATATACTATTCAATGCAAATACACACAATATGTATGAAGAAGTCCAAAATTAGCTGGAACAATCCAAATATGTAATGCTATACTAGAAAAGCGGGCAGACAAGATATTCATGAAGCCAGAGGATGGAGCCTTGTGAGACAAATTCTGGCTTGGTTCTCTCCCTCCCTACATTTCCTCTCTCCTCTCTCCTCTCCTCTCCCCATTAACCTACTACCCACTTTGTAACACTGTTTCCTTTCCTCCCATAACCTGAAACTTTCTGTTGGCAAGCTGCCTTCTCATATCACTTCCTAAGCTGTGGCCCTCTCTTTCCCTGTCCAGACCATCCGTTCTGCCTATTTCCCATTACATGGGAGTGGCACAGAGAAGGAGTGGGGCATTTACAGGGTGCCAACAGGAACACCGTAGGACCACAGGGGACTTTGTTTGTCAGTACCGGTACATGAAAGGAATTGGGCAGATTATATAAATGGAAAATAAGAATCCCCTACCTGAGGTAACCCAACATAGTACATTGTGAAGATCCGTGAGAGAGGGAATTGTTCCACAAGACTGGAAAAGGGCAATAGTGGTTCCCATACATAAAGGAGGGAGCAGGGAGGTGGTGGGTAAATACCGCCCTGTCAGTCTCACCTCGGTGGTAGGCAAGATGATGGAAACCCTGCTAAAGGAAAGAATTTTAACTTTACTGGAAGAGACTGGGCAGCTGGACAGTAGGCAACATGGCTTCATGGCAGGAAGGTCCTGCCAGACTAATCTGATAGAGTTTTTCAACTCAGTTACTAAGATAGTGGACCAGGGGGAGCCATGGATGTTATCTACCTCGACTTTAGCAAAGTCTTCAACTTGGTCCCACACAGAAGGCTACTAAATAAGCTTGAGCATACAGGAGTGGCACAGGAAGTGGTATCATGGGTTAGCAGATGGCTTAGTCAGAGGAACCAGTCGGTGATGGTCAATGGGGCAGCATCAGGGGATGGGGGTGACCAGGGGGTGCCACAGGGGTCCGTCCTGGGTCCTTTACTCTTCAATATTTTCATAAGTGACATCACTGAGGGGCTGAGCAGGAAGGTGAGTCTGTTTGTAGATTACACAAAGATCTGCAACAGAGTGGACACTGCTCAGGGAGTGGAACAAATGAAAAGTGACCTGCTCAAGCTAGAAAAATGGTCCAACACATGGCAGTTAAAATTTAATGCAAAAAATGCAAACTGATGAATCTGGGCAGGAGCAACCCAGGGACAGTCTACTATCTGGGAGGGGAGCAGCTAACAGCCACCAAACAGGAGTGGGATCTTGGGGTCATCATCTCTGATGACTTAAAAGTGGCAAGACAATGTGAAAAAGTGGCACAAAAAGCCAGCAAAATGCTGGGATGCATAGGAAGGGGCATCACAAGTAGAAAGAGGGAAGTGATCATGCCACTATACAATCTCTGGTAAGGCCCCACCTTGAGTCCTGCGTACAGTTCTGAAGGCCTTATCTCAGGAAGGACGTGGATAGACTAGAGACAGTACAGAGGATGGCAACAAAAATGGTACAAGGGCTCCATGAATTGCCATACAAAAGCAGATTACAGCAACTCAACATGTACTCACTGGAGCAGCGCAGAGATAGGGTGACATGATAGAGACATTCAAGTTTCTGAAAGGTATAAAGAGAGTCCCTACCCAGGAACTCTTTCTGATCAATAGCTCCACAAGGACAAGGGGTCATGAAATGAAATTAAGGGGAGGGAAGTTCCGGGGTAACATGCATAAGTTCTTCTTTACAGAAAGGGTGGTGACTCCATGGAATAACCTACCTGCAGAGGTCATTGACTCCAAAACAGTACAGCAATTAAAATCTACTTGGAATAGGCTTAAGGGAAGTGTCTCAAAGAAATTCTATTGGGGGGTAGCACTCAGGGCAGACTAGATGGATCTTTGGTCCCCATCCGCCATCACTTTCTATGTTTCTATGCATTAATGCTAAGGGACAAATACGCTATCCAGTGTAGGGTGTTGCAAGAAATAGGTAAAGGGGATTCAGGCAGGTGGAGCTCAGTACAGTTAGTACTAGAGTGGAGTTAGGTTTTCCAAGGAGGAAGAGTCAAGTAGGCACTGTGGGAGAAAAGTCAGATAAAATGAAGCACAGATACAGCAGGGACATAGTCAGCTGCAGGGACTGTGGGGTGCTTATCTCTCGGGCTTCTCTCTGGAAGAGAGGACACTGCCACATGTGTAAGGTGTTTGTGGAGCTCTAGGCACAGCTAGTAGCAGTAAAAGAGGAGATATCCCTGCTGCATTACCAGCTGAGCTGGTACCGTCAGGTACACTCGGCACTCCCACTCCCCCAAAGGCCCATCTGGTCTGGGGGGGGGCAAAAAGATAGCAGGGAGGGGAAGGGGTGGCAGGGGCAGCTACAGGAAAGCTATCCAAGCTCACTATATCCTGACAGCAAATCAATTTGCACCACTTGAGATGGAGCAGGAACCAGACACCCTCAGTGGGGGCTCAGAGCCAGTCAGGAAGGGCGAACAGGTTGACTTGGTGGCACCCAGTGGTAAGAGCCTGAGCAAGGCAGCAAAGAGTATCCTAGTCGTGGGGCACTTGAAGAATAGAGGGTTGGAGACAGTGATGGGAAGTGGGGGGAAGGGGTGGTGAGATGTCACCAGATGCATCAGCCATCCAGGACATGGGCAGGATAGGGAAGATGGTAGAGGAAGGGGGAGGGGAAGGGAACTAGGAGTGCTGGTACACTTTGGTACCAACACTCTGGTGAACCAGCCAACTGAGCTGATGAAGTGCAACTTTCAAAGGCTGGAGGACAGAATGAAGGCACATTTGGCTTCCCTAGCCTTTTCTGAGGTCCTCCCTGAGTGAGGGATGGGGAGAAGAAGGAAAGAGTGAGGAAGGAGATTGTAGAGAGTTTAATAGGTAGCTGATGGGATGGTGTCAGGAGAAGGAGTACCATTTTGTGGGAGATTGGGGGACTTCTGGGGCAGGAGGCTCTTCAAGGGTGATGGCCATCACCTGACAAGAGAAGGGGCTAGTGCAATGGGGCAGAGGTTTGATGTCTGTGTTGGTGGACATTTAAACTAAGTGGGGGGGAAGACTGAAGCTAGGGGAACCACAGAGAAAGGAGGCTATAAAGGGAGCCTAGCTAGGAATCCACCCAGAAATGCGAGCTTGAAAAACAGGGGATATAGGCATCCAGTCAGGGGTCTATATTAAAGTAAGAAAAGAAATCAGAGGGCAGGAGAAGCAAACAAAATGAGCAAGGGGCAAGAAATTAAGGGGGAAGGGGAGGACAAAGGGAGAGGTGCAAAGAAGAAGGGAAGGGGAAAAGGTGTATGCCAAAATGCATGCCGCCTAAATGCCAGGAGCCCAGGGAGCAAAATTAGTGAGCTCTAGGTGATGGTGGCAGATGTGGGATTAGACCTCGTAGCCATTACAGAAACATGGGCCACTAGGAACAACAACTGGGACTTAGTGATTCCAAGATGCAATATGTATAGCTGAGACAGGAGCATGGGAAAGGGTATGGGGTAGCCCTTTATTTTAAGAAACACACAGAGGCAGTTGAGGAGGGGTTTCATCAGAGGAGGGAAAGGGGGAGGCAGAATCCTTGTGGGTGCAGCTTAGGACCACATCTGGTAACAAGCTGCACATTGGGGAGAACTACAGACTGCCAGGCCATGGGGACAAGGGAAACAATAAAAAATGTGCGCGCTGTGCAGGTCAGGGGTTAGGTGTTAAATCACAGTGCCTATCCTTGCTAAGCTCAATCAGAAGAGACTCTGCACTTGGTTACTGAATAATGGATCACAAATTCTAATTAAGCTGTAAAGCTTTTATTGCAACCATGGCAAAAGGTCTGTAAAAATAGAATCCTCCACACCACTACTGCCTAAGTGCTTCCCTCAGCAGAGCTTCCTCAGGAGGCGTGGTTGTGGAGTGTTGAGGCATGGTTGCGGAGTGGTAATTCATCCTTAGAGAGCTACTATCGTGCTCAATTCTAAATCACCCCCCCCCAAGAAACACAAAAACCATTACCTCTCCCCAAATTAAATGCTGCAAAAAATTATTTTCAAAAACATCCCCATTTTGGAAGGGAAGGGATCATATTTTTGCTCCGTGGAGCTCCGCTGCGTTGATCCCTCCCACTTCCTGGTACCTGTGCCTCAACTGATCCAACCCTGATCCGCCCCCACGCTACCGCGTTTTGTGACATCGCTGTTTGAATAGCATGGGGGCGAGAGTCCATTGACTTGAATGGGGCTGTTTTAAAAGGCAAATTTGGGTAGTTTAGATGGCCGGTTGGAATAAATCATGGCCAGTACTTAACTAACAAGGGCCATGTTAGTTAAGCAGTGGCCATGATTTATTCTGACTGGCCATCTAAACTACCCAAATTTAACTTTTTAAAACAGCCCCATTCAAGTCAATAGACACTCGCCCCTGCGCTACTCAAACAGCTATGTCACAAAACACGGTAGCGCGAGGGCGGATCAGTCAAGGCACAGGTACCAGGAAGTGGAAGGGATCAGCAAGGTGGAGCTACACGGAGCAAAAATATGATCCCTTCCCTTCCAAAATAGGGATGTTTTTGAAAAGAATTTTTTGCAGGATTTAATTTAGGGGCAGGTAAGGGATGTTTGTGTTTCTTGGGGGCACCAGGTAGAAAGTTGCTCTTTAAATACTCAAATTCATCAACAGTGTTACAAACATATCCATTTTGAATTTTAATGGCGTACATAGTTACAACATATAAATGACAGTGCTTAACCTACATCAAAATTACATATAAAATTAAAGACAGTGCAGCGCACACATCTTTCCACATTACAAGGGGTCATAACTTGTGAAATCCACAGTAAATATTTTTGATTGGTCACTTGATTTAAACTTTTGCCCATAATATGCAACCTACCAATAGTGGGATGCAAACCTGGGTCCAATAAGTTATATAAGATTTCTTGTTGAGTTTCCCAAATACAAATACTTAAATTTCCTAATACTGGCAAAGGAGGCATGAACTGCAAAATTAATTTGTGGGCTTTTAAAGCCAGTTTACCTACATACTGCCCAAAAGCCAGTAAAAAATATTGTACTTATTCAAGGACCCTAAAGTGAATAAGTATAGCAACATTTGACTCAACTGTGAACAACTTAGTATTTGAAACCCACAAATTACCCCAATTATTGTCACCAGAATTGAGCTTTGGCACCTGTTTATACTAACTCTGATGATGTAAAATACACAAACTATCGATAGCCGTCCCTAAGCCTACAAACTATGGTTTGCCCAACCCCTTCTGAACCCCAGATCTCCAAGACAAAAATCTAATGGGATCACTAACTTTTATAAAGGGGTATTTTTTGGGGGGCCTACTTTTATAGGTTGTCTTAAAGAAGCCTAAAGATGTTTCCCATAAACACTGTTATTGTACATATACTGTAGAAAGAATACACTCCTGATCCTTATCAGTACACTGCCCACAACCACCTTGGTTAATACAAACATATTTACACGTGCTACATAGTTCATAATTAAACACTGCAAAAAAGAACTGCACTTAAGATTTCATCCTATGAAAAAGGTTTTAGGTCCCATTTCTCACAGAGGTTGTACAGTTTCTTTTTTTGCAGGTAATCATTTTGTCTATCCCACAGCAATGCAGACACTTCCTTCCATTGCCCCCCCACAAGCCCTGTCACCCAGCATCCCAGGGACTTACCTCCATCCCGGTGCTTCCACCACGGCTTGCCCCTCATGTCGTGGGACAACAGCAGGCACCTTACTGCCAATGGAAATGGATCCGGTACCAGGAGAGGGCCCTGTAGCTGGTGTAGAGCCTGTGAGGGGTCGGTGTCGCCGTGCACCGCACCCGGCCATTTTGCAATTTTCTCCCCAGAAGGAATGGATGTGCAGTGCCATCCGTACATGCCCATACACACTGCTGTGTGTGAGACATTGACGGCCACTGTCCCTCCACCACGAAGTGGTGTCCTGAGCAGTCTGTCCCCCAAGCCTCCTTGGTGAGCAAACTAACTTTTGAGACAGCCCCTGCCTCCCTAGAGGAGAGCAGACCTCCAGATGCTCAATCCTCCTCTTCCCTGCTGACCCTCCATGACCCGAGTCCGTTCCCAAACCTGGGTCACCATTGTGGGAAAAGAGAAGGCACCCAAGGTGCTTCAGACCTCTTTGCCACTAGGCCGGCTGAAACTGTACACTTTCAAGGTGTTCATCAAAGTATCCAACAGCTCTCTTTTTGTAACAATTTATTTGTTCTGTCACCTCCTCTGTTTAAGGGGGGAACCAACTCAATCCCCAAGAACTTTAAGTGCTGTGGATCTGAATCATGGTGTTTGTAACACTATTTGGTGAATTTGGGTATTTAAGCACGAGTTGCCACCACACAGCCACGCCTCCTGAGGAAGCTCTAATGAGCGAAGCGCTGAGGCAGTACTGGTGTGGAGGATTCTGTTTTTAAAGACCTTTGCCATGGTTGCAATAAAAGCTTCACAGCTTAATTAGAAATTGTGGTCCATTCTTCAGTAACCCAAGTGCAGAATCTCTTCTGTTTGAGCTCAGCTTGAGGACAAGGGAGATGGGGAACTAGGGGCACAAATTTAGAAGGGGGCAGCAAAGGGGGAAGTGGTGGTGGTGGTGGGGGCTCTTAATCTACCAGACATAGATTAGGGCACTCCAGCAGCTAAAAGCACCAGGAGTCAGGCCCTGCTAAATACATTGCAGGACTGCCTGCTGGTGCAGCTAGTCAGAGAATCCACAAGGTCAACTGCCATTCTCGACGTGGTGCTCAACAACTCAGAAATGGCAGGCAGGGTGAGGGTTGGGGAGCCTCTGGGGTCCAGTGACCATAACACCATATGGTTTGAACTGGCCCTAGGTACCAGTATACCTTTGTCAAATGCTGTGGTTCTGGATTTCAGAAAAGCAGACTTTGACCAGAAAGACATAGTCACAGGTAAGCTGAGGGGAGAGAATAAAACTAGGAGGGTGGAGGATAATTAAAGGGGGCATTTTAGAGGCAACTAAGTCATGCTTGAGAACAGTTAACTAGTCCTTGTTAATATAGCACCTCCTCGGGAATGAGCTCCCTGCTCAATAGAGTATTGTACCAACTTTCCGATTCATAAAAATGTGAATAAAATTTATTGCTACTACTACTACTACTGCTACAACTCTACTATCTAGTTCTCGAAGAAGGTCAGAGAGGCAGTGAGGACTAAAACAAGGGCCTTCATTAGATACAAAAACCACTTCTCTCAGTGCAGTTTAACCCCTGCAAGGTATACATATTTTTAAATTAAGGATGGAAATGAGAAAGGAAAAGTGTGGCCTACTGGGATTTGAACCTCAGATCTCTGGTATGCCATTCCAGCGCTCTAACCATTAAGCTACAGACTCAATGGTCAAAGCGTCTGAGGAATTTCCTTTACAGCCATACACACTCCTTTCTCTAGTGTTGCACAATTATGCAACTAGGAACCTTGCAGGGGTTAAACTGCACTGAGAGAAGTGGCATTTCTAAAATTGGTTCCTAGTTGCAAAATTGCACAACACTAGAGAAAGGAGTGTGCATGGCTGTAAAGGAAATTCCTCAGATACTTTCATCAATGAGCTTGTAGCTTAATGGTTAGAGCATTGGAACGGCATACCAGAGATCTGAGATTCAAATCCCCAGTAGGCCACACTTTTTCTTTCTCATTTCCATCCTTAATTTAAAAATATGTATACCTTGCAGGGGTTAAACTGCACTGAGAGAAGTGGTACTTCTAAAATTGGTTCCTAGTTGCATAATTGCGCAACACTACAGAAAGGAGTGTGTATGGCTGTAAAGGAAATTCCTCAGATGCTTTGACCAGTGAGCCTGTAGCTTAATGGTCAGAGCGCTAGTAGGCCACACTTTTTCTTTCTCATTTCCATCCTTAATTTAAAAATATGTATACCTTGCAGGGGTTAAACTGCACTGAGAGAAGTGGTACTTCTAAAATTGATTCCTAGTTGCATAATTGCCCAACACTACAGAAAGGAGTGTGTATGGCTGTAAAGGAAATTCCTCAGATGCTTTGACCAGTGAGCCTGTAGCTTAATGGTTAGAGCGCTGGAACGGCATACCAGAGATCTGAGGTTCAAATCCCAGTAGGCCACACTTTTCCTTTCTCATTTCCATCCTTAATTTAAAAATTTAGATACAAAAAGAAACAGGGAGATGAAGAATGGGTCAAAAAACAGTTAAGGATGAAGGAGGTCAAGAAGACAGTCAGGGACACAAAGGCAGACACAGAACTGCACATGGGGGACGGGTCGGGGAAGGAGTTCTTTAAATATATTAGGAAGAAAAGGAAGATAAAAAGAGGAATTATTAGGCTGATGGAAGGAGGCAGGGTAACAGTGGAGGACAAGCAGAAGGCAGTCATTCTAAATGACTACCTTTGCTCTGTGTTCACAGAGGATAACAGCAGGTCCTTGTCTGAAAGCAGCATAAAGACTGCTGCAAATCATCCCAGAAAGGGGGCAGGTAGTGTGGAGTGGACTAACAACCCTGAAAATAAAAACAAGGCTCCAGGGCTGGACTGGCTGCACCTGAGGGTGTTCAAAGAACTGGGATTGGAACTGGCTCAACCCCTGGTAGGGCTATTCAATAGCTACCTACAATCAGGGGTAGTTCTGAAAGATTGGAGGATAGCAGATGTAGTCCCACTTCACAGGGAGGAGACAAAGAGTAACCAGGAAACTACAGAGCTATAAGAATTACCTCCATGGCAGGTAAACTAATGGATACACTAATCAAACAGTACCTATTGGACTACCTGTAGAGAAATGGGCTCCATGATAATTAGTAGTATGTATCTGTGGCAGGGAGGTCTTGTTAGACCCACCTGATAGTATTCTTTGCGTAACTAGGGCAGTGGATAAGGAACAAGCAGTGGATTTGCTCTATTACAGCAAAGTGTTCAACTCTGTACCACACATAAGATTACTGAAGAAGTTAGAAATCTGGGAACAGTGAAGGGTCTTGTTAGATGGGTGGGAAGCTGGCTGGAGGAGACAGCAGAGGGTGGTGGTAAACGGGTCATGTCAGGGGAGACCGAGGTCATGAGTGGGTACCACAGGATTCAATCCTTGGGCCGGTCCTTTTCAATATATTCATCAGTGACATAGTAGAAGGAATACAGGGCAAGATGCATCTCTTCACAGATGACACTAAGCTCTGTGATACTGTAGGTTAGACAGCAAAGAGAGGGTAAGAAAGATGTTGAGGGACTTGCAAAGGCTGGAGTGGTGGTCCAGGATTTAGCAACTGAAATTCAACACCAAAAAGTGCAAGGTGGTGCTTGGTAGAACTGTGTTCTACCAGTCCGAATACCCCAGTGGAGGGATGTCTTTCCTATTTTCTTTTTGATTTACCATTAAATCTGTTGCGCAACAGTATCTCTGTCTTCTTTTCTATACTAATTTCTACCACTGACGTAGGCTGGCCGCCAATGTCAGCCTTATCTCTTCTTACTAAATCCTTTTTCTGACTGACTTTATTTCTTTATTCAATATCCATCCCTCACCATAATCTCCCTGCCTGTGCACCATCCAGCATCCAGCATGCTTGGCATACACCAAGGTGCTTCAGTGGCATTAAGTGCATAAGTATGAAAATACATATTGCCAAGAAATAAAGTGCTACAGTGTTCAGAAAGATAAATAAAGTGCAGATGTGTTATAGGCTGCCAACAGTATAATTTGGATTCACTGAGGGCAGGTCCTGTCAGACTAATCTTATTGATTTTTTTGACTGGGTGACCAGGGTGGTGGATCGGGGGGGGGTGGGGATGTGGCCTACCTGGATTTCAGCAAGGCCTTCGACACTGTTCCAAATAGAAGGTTGCTTAGCAAATTGGGGAATCTGGGTGTGGGCTCTAAAGTGGTAAAATGGGTTGGAAACTGGATAAAAGGCAGGACCCAGAGAGTGGTAGTAAATGGCATAAAATCCAAAGGGGGAGGTGACCAGCGGGGTGCCACAAGGAGCAATGCTGGGTCCAGTCCTATTCAATGTCTTCATAAGCGACATTGCAGAGGGACTGGAGGGGAAAGTATGCCTGTTCACAGATGACACCAAGATCTGCAACAGAGTCGACACACGGGAGGGATTAGATAAAATGAGAAACAACCTAAGACTACTTAAGGAATGGTCAAGGGTTTTGCAGTTGGGTTTCAATGCTAAGGAGTACAAGATTATGCACCTGGGACACAGAAACCCAAGAGAGGAATATAGCCACCACAAGTCAGGTGAGAGACCTGGGGGTTTTCATATCCGATGACCTGAAGTCAGCCAAACAATGCCAAAAAGCAGTGGGGAAAGCAAACAGAATGCTGGGGTGCACAGGAAGGGGCATAACCAGCAGGAGGAGTAAAGTGGTGATGCTACAGTATAGATCACTGGTGAGGCCTCATCTGGAATACTGTGTCCAGTTCTGGAGACCACATCTCAGGAAGGACATAGGCAGAATGGAAAAAGTCCAGAGAAGAGCAGCAAAAATGATACGTGGACTGCACCACAAGCCTTATGAGGAAAGACTCAGGGAACTAAACATCTATTTACTGGAAGAGAGAAGGGAGAGAGGGGATATGATAGAGACTTATAAATACCTTAGAGGAATAAACAGGGTACAGGAGGGGAGCATATTTCAGAGAAGTGCACAAGGACAAGGGGACATAACATGAGGCTATAGGGAGAGAGGCTTAGGGGGAATGCTAGGAAGTATTTTTTCATAGAGAGGGCGGTGGATCCATGGAACAGCCTACCAGTGGAGGTGGTGGAAGCGAAAACAGTATGGGGATTCCAAAGTTCATGGGATAAGCATAAATGCACCCTACTTTGCAGCAGAGCAGGGGAGCGGCAGTTCAAATAAGGTTAGGGATTGCCAAACCAAGTAGGGAACTAGCCAGACTAGGTGGTCCGGTTGGTCATTATCTGCCATCATATTCTATGTTTCTAATTATTATGCACACTGAATAAATACTATGGAAGCAGTAAAAAATAGAAACATGTTAGGGGGTTATTTGATATAGTGACCTTAGTGAACTTTGACAACTTAAGGTAGCTGAAATCAAAGTTGCTTAAAGTATATAGAATATTGTTTAAGTAGGAAGCTTTAAAATATACTTATTTGGTTCCCTAAATGAATATCAGTCCTTTGATCTTAGGACATGCTTTGTTCTGCCAGAAGAATTAGAATAAAATGGAGTAGCAACTGTTTCTTATTCTTTTATCAAAGCCACCACTCCATAGCATAAAGATAAAAAGAAACCTGCATCAAAGTGTGATTTGCAGTCTCCGAGCAGCAAAACTTTCACTTTTACCAGCGCTCAGTGAAATCTGCTTGAACCCCTTATAGTGTATAATGGAACATTGTTTCCGATAAAAATCTAGATCTTTCCAAACGTTGTTATGCTGTAGTAGCTACGTCATCATAGCTGTTATGCTACAATAGTTACGTAGCTACCAGAGCACAACAACATTGAACACACTAGTGCATGCGCGTTACACATCCAGGAAGTGGCCGCGGCAAAAAGGAGAGCAAAGGAAAGCGACACAGAGGGAAAAAAAAACAGTAGGACTGATTACCAAAGTAACTTTTACTGCTTGTGGGTGGTGGGGGCATCATACACTATGAAAAAACAATGGATTGTTACCCATCGGTAACAAGCTGTGATAATGCATCTCGAGGTTGCCGATGGTGACCAAACCTCTCGAGCTTCACTGTTGAGGTTTATGTGGTCGCTATGGCAACCTCTCGACGCACTAACCAGACTGTTACCAATAGGTAACTATACATTATTCTCTATTTAATAAATAAATGAGAAGGCAGAGATGACTCCTGGCTGCTGGCTAGATAGAAATAGAATTATGCCAGCCAAGCCACAGAGGAGTCAACTGTACCACGATATGCAGCCGAGCAAGGCTGCTTCAAAAGAAAAAGAAATTCTGAATCGGTTCAGGATTGACACAGAGCGGCAACACTTTTTCTTGTGTTCATTGCGGCCACTCCATGTCTACATAGTTTCCCTCTGGTGCCTCTTTCAGACAGAAAAGACCCTGCTGGGTCTAAATAGATAAAAGAAGCAAGAGAGAGCTTTAGATAATTCTTAAATTAGAGGAATGCACCCGCTCCTTGCTCGCTCTCGCTCCCGCCGAAAAAACTGTGACTCAGTTCAAACTGGGGCAGCAATACTTTTACTTTCAGCTGCCCCACTCCTAAATGAACAGTTTCTCACCAGCGTCCACTGAAGGAAAAGGGACAATGGTGACCCTAAAATGACTAGCCCTTTGGAATAAAAAGAAAAATAGAGGGTTAAACATTATAATGACAAAGAGGCAGTCCAAGGCAGAGCAGCTGAAAACCTTCATTTTCAGAAGACCACCTCTCTGCAATAGTATACAAAATAAAAACATTTATTAAAGGGACAGGGACGTCCCTGTTGAACAAAACTATGTTACTGCTGCCCTCATGAAATAATAAAATAAGGAGGGGGCTGATAAAATAAACTGTTGTCCCACAATAATGAAGAAAGCGACACTGGCTGTCTCTATGAATATTCTGAGCCCCTATAAGGAACCCTATGAAAGTTTTAGGGGTTCAACAACACAAGAAAATTTATTATGAAATAGCCCAAGAAATAAATAAATGGCTGGTAATAAATTGCTGACTGACCTGCAGGACTATAACATCAGCTGCTGTCCCATCTACTCCTGGCCGGCACAGAAGCCATAAGGTGGCATGCCTCGGACCAGGCTGGAGCACCGGAGTTGATCTCCAGTCAGGGACAAGGCATAGCATCAGTCACTGTCCCCTCTACTCCTGGCTGGCACAGAATCCATAAGGTATGGCTCCCCGAGCTGCTTCAGCTCTGCTCCTTCTCCTCCAGGCCTGCCGCAGCCACTGACTGGATGGCATCTGTTTGCAGTTTATAACTTATAGCCACTAGACAGCTATATCTTCAACCCTTGGCTTGTTTGTCTCTTGTAGTTTATGGGGATCTTGTGACTGTGTTGTGTTTTTTTTTCCACTTGCTGATTATACTTTACTACCAGCCACAAGGGGCACATAACTACCTCAACTGCTGTTCTGATGACTGGATCCATTCAAAAATATCCTGCCCCTACTTGTATCGGCAGTCTAGACCATAATCTCTGAAAATAACCCCATTAATCCAAGCAGTAACTGCTACCTTACCCCTACCAATTGCATTACCTTGCCAAGCAAAGTACCCAACAATGCCACCTCCAGCCATCAGGATTGTACAGGGCGTAATCCTACTCCATCATATTTGCCTCCTGGGACACCTGTGTTCTGCATCCAACCAAAATGGTCATTTCTACCACCCGAGGGTAGTACTAAATGCCTATGGATCCATGACCTCACCCTATCACATGGAAATCAGCTATAGTCAGCAAAAACCCTTTATGCACTGGGAGCGATCATACCAAGTCACTGACCCTCTTATAATTCCTTTCCTCCAAGGATATGTTACTCACTTTGGATCCACATTATCAAGACCATCAAGCAAGAGATCACAGTCCAAACTAACAAACTTCTGGACCATCTCACTCAACTGCTTCTTCTCAGACTGCTACTATCAAGCAATATACATCCAAATCTGGGTCCTCCCCATGGCTCGAGTGCACAGTCACAAAAATCAGTTGGGCTTAGGTTGGCCTTAATAAACATCTGTAGCATTCTTCCCAAGATGGACAACCTGAAGGTGTGAGTTTCTCGACATAACCCGGATGTGCTGTCTGTAGTGGAATCCTGGCTTTCCCCTAAAATACCAGATACAGCCATCGCACTACCTGGCTATACCCTGTTTAGGCAGGACCACCTCTCAAAAAGAGGTGGTGGCTGTGTCATATACATCAAAGACTATCTGCAGGTGCATGGCCTGCCCCCCCCCCCAGCACGTGTGACAACCTACAAGCACTGGACGTCAAACTGATCCTAGGTGCACACAATAGAGTGCTCACCCTGTTCTCAGTATACATCCCACCTAAACAGACCACAGCTGGCACCAGCAGCCTTATGGACTATATCAGAACCCTCAGCCACAACACAGAAATTAGACTTCCAGGTGACTTCAATATCAACTGGCCCTCCCAATCATCTGCCAGTATCAAGAACACCTTGTCTGCCATCCACGTCTCCCAAATGATAGAATCTCCAACAAGAGTCAATTACAAAACTGGCACTAGCACCCTGCTGGATTGGATACTCACTAACTGTCCTGCACATATTGACAATATTACTGTACTCCCAGACTCTCTGAGTGACCACTCCCCTGTCACATGCACCTGGAATAATAACTACAGCAAACCTCCTGCCAGAAATATATCAAGCCACGTCCTCCTATAAGGCCATCTACAACAACTCAAAACAGACTTCAAGTACTAAGATTGGTCTGACCTGCATGAAGCCAAGGACGTGGATGTAGCCCTTGACCTCTTCATAACCAAATTCAATTTTGTCTATGACAAGCACGCCCCAATAAAAACAAGATCGGTCAAAGGACACTACATCCCCTGGATTACTCCGGATCTGCTAGAGCAACTCTCCTCAAGAGATCATCTCTGGCAAGTGGCATGAGCACATGGCTCAGCAGCAAACATCCAACGGTACAAACAAGCACAAAATGACTGCACAAAAGCTATCTGTCATGCAAAAAGCACCTATTACAAAGAAGCCCTTCCCAGTTCATGGAATAGCAGCAAATCCTTTTGGGACAACCTCAATGACATCACTGGGAAAGACCCCCAAAATGCTCTAGCTATGCTCACAATCGATGGGGTGCCATCCTTAGATCCTCTTCTCAATGCCAAGTCCCTGAATCATTCCTTCACGGACCTAAGCAGTGTGCTCCCTGCTAACTTCTTCAATCCGCTCACCACATATGACCCACGAGGGAAACAACTGCCTCCACATGACCAACCACTATTTCACTTCAAAGTAGTTTCTGAAGCCGATGCCATAAAATACCTGGAGAAGGTACTAGAGAAGTCAAGATGCAGTGGGGAGTCCCTAGACCTAAAATTTATTAGCCTGACATTTAAGGAAGTTCTTAGCCCACTGATGCAAATTGTAAACCTCTCGCTATGTCACTCACAATTCCCTCAATGCTGAAAATCTGCGACAGTTACCCCGGTGCACAAAAGTTGTGATCGGACTCTGCATAATAATTATAGACCAATCTCGATACTCCCCCTGCTTTCCAAGGCCTAGAGCAGATCATGGCCGATCAACTTATGGAGTACCTCAACCACCATCAACTACTGTGTCCTGAACAGCACAGGTTCAGGTTTGGCCACAGCACCATCACGGCCTTGCTAGAATTTATGGGATACATCCACCTCACATTAGACCAAGGCCTCTTGGTAGGAGCCACATTCATTGACTCTATCAAAGACATTTGATACGGTGCATCATGGGCTCCTCCTCAAACAATTGGCTGATATTGGCCTGTCCTCTGAAACTCTGTGATGGTTCACTAGCTACCTGAGTAACTGCTATCAGCAGGTTAGGATTAGGGACGTGAGCTCTGACAACAGACCTGTCAGATCTGGTGTACCGCAAGGATCCATATTAGGACCTGTGCTGTTCAGCTTATTCTTAAATAACCTCCCGACTCCTATCTCGTGTCAAATGCTCCTTTACACAGATGCTGCAGTTTTATTCACCAGCAGTCAACACCCTGAACATCTGGAGGCAGATCTACAAAGTGGCTTTGCATCCGTGGAGCAGTGGTTTAAGGACCATAGACTGGTCTTGAATTATAAAAAGACCAAGACCATGATGTTCTCCACCCCACAAAGCAAACACAGAGCCTTCCCACTTGCAGTTATGAACGTTGGGTGTGCCACTCTCAAACTTGTTCGGCACTTCAAATACCTAGGCATCACTATCGATTCCACCCTATCATATGCCGAGCACATCGACATTGTTGCAAGGGCCATAATACCAGAATCGGGATCCTGTATCGGCACAGGCACTGTCTCACATACAAAGCCCTGAGCACTGTCATCAGTAGCTCAGTCGTCTCACTCTTCGATTATGGGCTGGTGATCTACAGATCTGCAACAGACACAGCCCTCCACCGCATCGCAACCACAATGAATAAAGCCTGCCATCTCCTCACAGGTGCTGCTAGACTCATGCACGCTTATGATCTCTATACCATGGTTGGCTGGCTACAACTCAGTGGAAGAATCAGGTACCAAACCTGCCTTCTTGCCAAAAAAGCCTCCTTAACCCTTCTACCACCAGGAGTATGGAACCTACTGACCCCTTCCTGGAGCACAAAGCAAACCAGAAGCTCTGCATCTCAGGTATTCCATGTGCCAAGGTGCTGCACTACCTTGGCTCAGTGGGGATTCTCATGTGATTGGCTTTTTTAATCACAAACTGTGCCAACACCTTCTCACCATGGGTACCAGTGCCTGCCCCCACTAAATCCTGCCTCAAGTCAGTTATTCCTTTGCCGTAGTCTGCACTTCCCCTCTAGCACTTCTTAACCCTGTCACTGTTCCACTGGATAGCCCCAACCTTGCACTTCACTGACACACCATCCTCTCCCACGTTGTTGCCACACCCCCACCTCTCTTATCTACCCCTCCATGCCCTACTCCCACCCACCCCTTCCTCTTACCATTACCGCTCCATCTTCTCCCCCCCTCTCCACCCTCTGTCTACTCTACTGATTTTTGTCTCTCCTTGACATGGGCATACATTGTACAATGCCTCAGTATAGTGTAATCATGAACTTTATCTGTATTGTTGTACTGTAACATGCGTTTGTATATTTGCTACTGAACCATTCTGTATTTGAATGTTTATGTATCACTCTGTACTTGTTAACTGATGTGGAACCAATTAACGAGCATCTGCTCACCAGTGCTATCCAAGATTTCAAAACAAAGAAATAAATAAAAGAGAGCTCCTCTGGACTGTGTCCTATAGGGGGACAGCGGCCCCTAGTGGTCTATATTTATATTGAAATGTTCTACAATACAGGCTGGCCAGTAGGAGGAGCTCATTTTAATCTGGGTCCTTATGTTTATAACTATAATAAAACTGGCCAGGGCTACAATATTTGTGTTGTGTTTGAAGAATGAAATCTCACTATAACCCAGGCTAAGAAACAACCACTTTCTTTATGTATAGGCATGGTTGTGAGCCTTAGAGAGCTAAAAAATGTTTAACTGTATTTTGTGGGTGGGATTACCCATAAGTGGGAGGGCTATATAAACCCTCCAGGAACAAGCAAAGCCAGATGAGTTGAGAAGCTGGTCTCACTTGCCTGAGGTTAAGACAAGAGAGAGGAGCTGTACCTGAATAGGTGCTGGCATCAACACAGCAGGAAAAACTGACATATTAAATTGTATTTGAAACCTGAAGAAAGGTGAATTTGTTTATTGGAAATAATCTTGTGCTATTATTTTTTTTTTGTGTGAATATTATTATTTTTATTTATTATTTTTCTATAAAAATAAAACCACACTGTGGTGTGTTGTACCATGTATACTGTGTCCCAAGTTATCCTTACCCACGTACCTGTGACAGATGCACATAGAAACATAGAATCTGCCAGGAGGTAAGGGCCACTTGGGCCACCTAGTCTGCCCATTTTCCCTACAACTGAGTACTGGATGGGAAGAGTTTGGCTGGGCATAACATTTGAGGAAAAGGACACAGGGATCATCACAAATGACTCCTTTCAACAATCTAGCCAGTGTAACAAGGCCTACAGTAAGGCAAACAGAATGCTGGGGTATCAGGATGGGCTCTGACAGCAGGAAAGAGGTACTACCACATCTTTATAGATCAATGATGATGCCACTCCTGAAGCTCTTTGCTCAGTTCTGAAGTCCACACCTAAGAAAAGACGAGGACAGGCCAGAGATGGTGCAGTGTAGGGTAACCACAATGATTCAGAGTCAGTAGGGCAGATCCTATGAGGATCGGCTTAGGACACTGAACACGTAATCGCTCGGGCCCAGACTAGAGAGGGACGATATGATAGAGATCTTCAAGTTCCTGAAAGGAATGAACAAGGTGAACTGCAAGGAACCATTCAACAAGAGTAATGAATCTAGCACAGGAGGACACTAGTGGAAGCTGGCAGGGGGAAGGGAGGTTCAGGAGGGAAAGTGTGAACTTTTTATTTTACAGAGAGCATGGTTAAGTCATGGAACAGTCTGTCACTGGAGGTGGTGGGCATCAAAACCATTAATGGTTTCAAGCATGGTTGGGACAGAGTGAAGGAGTATATAGTGGTTACTCAGGAGGGTAGTAGAACAGGGATCAAGGGGGTGCATAGTGTAGACAAAAACCCTGTATTAACAACAGGTCTCGGTATGATAGGATGTTATGGGCAAACTATACGGATTATTGGTCTTTTTCTGCCATCATTGTCTATGTTTCTGTTTCTTAAACAATCAGTTGTAGAAATGAAAGGAAAAGTGTGACTCTCACTGTGATTCAAACCTAGGTATCAGCAATCCGTGCATTAGCTCTTAACTAACTGAGCTATGAGAGTTCAGCCAATTAAGGCCCCTGAGTTTTCCCATGTGAATCACACATACATTCCTTTCTGGTGTTGCAATGAGCAACCAGGAAGTCTTTTTACAGACTCAAATAACTCCTCCTCTATCTCCTCCCTGTGCAGTATATGCCACTGTGAGGCAATTTAGAACTCCAGTTGTAGAAATGAAAGGAAAAGTGTGATGCTCACTGTAATTTGAACCCAATAATTTAGTACCACTATGCCCTTATGGACCATGTGTGGAGGACCAAGTCCTGGAGCATGCAGCTTCAGGACTCTGTTAGATGGAGTAGAGGTCCACAGGAATACTGCCATCTTCTCCATGAGATAGTTTAGATCACATATGACTACCAGCTCAAAAGGTGGACAAGATAACTCACTTAACACTGGTATGAGGATGCAGGTTGCTGTTGGTCAAATCTATGGGAGGTCACAATGCTAGAGTTCCTCAACATAAGCAACTCCACCACGTGCATTTCTAGCTCAGAAATGTTCAGAAGGTGCTGCAAAACATGTTTGCAAGGAAAAGTAAAGGGGTGCAGAGTTTCATGCTCACCCCCAGACATAGAAAACCTACACTAAAACCATAGGCTTTATGGATAAAGGCTTTCTGATTGCCAAAAGCAAATGGAAACCCAAACAGACATATCAACCCTTCTGACAATTAGGGTCTTGGGCAGAGTCTGAAGGTGCTGGAGCCAGTGGCCCCAGCCCTGTTACTGGACCAGAGGATACCACCCCAAGGTAGGCCCATGGGATCCTACATTGCCCCCTGCTGCAGTAGTGGGTATCATATTTTAGACCGTTAGACATCTGCACCAGTTGGCTGCCAGTTTGGGTAAGCGCTTCAAGGGGCTTTGTGTAACGTGTAAAGAAAAGTTAGCTATCCATCATAGCCCCCCAAAAAATCTTGTCAAAACATTTGGTGGTGCTACCACTCGTGACGCCAGCAACCTGGGTTCATTGGCGAGCCATGGCTGTTGGAGGGCCAGCTGGGGGGAGAAGAATTGAGCACCCGATGGGCTGCTCTCCTTCTCTGGGATGGATGGGCTGCAGACCTTGCTGCAATACCGCCACATAGGTGACCACAGGTGGAGGTGCAGCGTGGCAGCAGAAATGTAAGAAGGGGTGGATGCCAGCTAAAAGCAGGAGGAAAGGCACGTCTCACCATGCCTCTGTCTCACTGGCCCTCCTAGTGAGCTGACATCTGCAGGGGGAAGGACCAGAAACCAGGAAAAACACCTCACAGTGGCGCCGGTAGATGGACCCAGCACTAGTGTCAAAGGAACCCGAGGGAGACAGTTCAAGGTGCACTCTCCAGTTGATGTATGGAGGGGCTGGGGGGGATTCCTCCACCCATGCTGGGGGGTAACTCGGCTGTTCAGGGTCATAGAGGAGCGGGGCACCCATCTGGGCTAGCGCTCATCGGGGAGCTCAAGGTGCTGGGTGCATTGAGGCCCTGATGAGAGGGGCTACTGCAGTGAAAGAAGGGGGCATAAAGACAATTTTACACTTGGGATTTTGTAGTAAACTATTTAGTTTATTAATAAATTATTAAGTTATTTATTTTGCAGTAAACTAGCAGCTGCATTGTTGCTCAGCAGTAAAAAAAGGTCTACCACTGGAGTGTCCCTCTCCTGGAAGGAATGCTCTACCAGTAAGTGTGCCGGTGATCACTCATATGAAGCCTTTACTGTGTAGCTTAAGTCAATGGCTAGTACAAGTGCTACTCCTGAGAGATAAGTGGACTGGATAAAGAAAATGAAGTTGCCTGTCTGTAAATGAATTGCTGCCTCTTGGATCTTGTCCATGAGGTGAGAAACCACAGAACACAGTTCATATTGTTGACAGTCATGTGGAGAGGCTGACCAAACTGCTGGGTCTGAATGTCCTTCCCACACATTACCCAGACACAATACATCCATCTTATTACCTGTGGGCATGACAGGAAGACTAGGAACCCCTAGTGAAAGGTTCTCTTGCCTTTTCACTGTAACAGTGACCATTTGTGGGCACCCATTATTCCAACGGGGCAAGACCAGGGAATGACACATTTGAGACCACGGGTTGCCCAAAGTACTGTGCCCAGCATAAAACACAGCATGTGGTATGTATCATAACCTGATCTGCTGCTGAGACATGGTGGACTCCTTCTCTCCTCTGACAAGACAGATTTGCCTTCCAGTTCTACTCCAATAAATTGAAAGTTCTGCGCCAGGACCCACTATCATGTCTGAAAATATCAGGCAATCCAAATAAACTGGAAGAAAGGACAGACTATCTAGACTGTTGAAAGCATATTGAAGTCAATCATCCTGGAATGGGATGGCCTGCAATTCAGGTTTTCCAAGATGTCCCCCACACCAGAAAGCATTCTGTGCAAGCATGCAGAAGAAAACTATTTCAAAGCTGAATTATGCTGCTCCTAAAGGTATGGAAGGAGGAATCTCAATGCCATCATTTTGAATTTTGCTAGCTGTTCACTCTGAGGGCAAATAATCTTCTTGTTGACTCAGATCCTACTTATAAATGCAAGACTAGCCCTGAAATAATGGACAAGTCCTCACTGGGCATTTCTGCCCACAAAAGATCAACTCTGATGGTAGAGGGGAAAATGACTGAATGAAAGTTCAAATGTACAATTGGCCCTATTCACTAAGGTGCGGAGTGGCTATGCACTGCATAACTCTGACATGTAGCCATCCTGCCCGTGCCGATTGTGCCCCCTCTGCATGATTCAGGAAAACAGTACGCTCCCCCCTGCACACATACAATCCCCCAGCTGATCGTACAACTCCCTGCCGGGGTGGGCCGGTGCATGGAGCATGCCAGCACTCTGCACAGTTACCAAGGTGCAGGGTGCTGTGCATAGAGCATGGACAGCTATGCCAAATCAGGGCAGCTGCACACTTGGTATGCCCCCCCAGTAGTGGCTGCCAATGGTGGGAATCCGTGGACCCCATGAAATGGTCGCCCTTGCCATCTGGGCACTCCTATGTATTGTCAGGGGGTGGAGAACCGGGAACATATCCCTCAGTACAGTCATCACTCTGAGTGTCGGCCACCAACATTGTGCCCCGCAGATGCAAGTGATTCATCGGTGGGACCCAGGACAGGCAGCTGATTGGCATCATGCCTGGGTCCTCCACTCCACTCTGCACCCATCTTCCACCCCCAGGGATCCTGCACACCTGGGGGCAGGGCTGCATTAAGGGACTGCACAGAGGCTGGTGTTAGTGACTACGGCCCATGCGCAGAACCCCCACAGGTGTGGAGCTGCGTGCCCGGACTACGCACCTCTTGCGCATTTTTTGAGAACAGCCCCCAATGTATGTAAATGTGCAACACAAAGTCACAGACATCTGCAAATACCAATACTACATCAGCACTAATTGGTGTGACAGAGCTGAATAAGGCTCTGTCCCATTTGTTAAGCAGAAAGAGTTAAATGCAAGTATCTGTTTTATCCTCTCCTTTTCTGTCTCTTGTCTGTCTGGTTGCACAACCAAATGTTCTTGTGAGACCTAGGAACTGATCACTCTGACAGTCTCTCGATTCTCCGCCTCTTACTATCTCTTTGCTTTCACTTGCTGTTTCTGTCTTTTCTTCCCCTTGCATATCTGCAGTTATAAAAATATATGTGAATCTTTATGTGAAACTGGGATCCCTTGGTTTGAAATATGTATAGTTACTGTATACTGCTGAAATGATTGCTAAAAGCTGTTTGAAATTTAGGTGGTTAACCTGAGATGCAGTTTGAGCTCCTCTCAGGCTTGTTTGCAAACTCTTGCAGAGCTATCAGCAGGAAGCCAGCTTGGGACACTGTTCTATTTGCAAGCCTGTTCTGCAAAGAAACTGACAAGAACTCTGATACATTTTCTGAGAAACAGGCTGTTCTCTTAATGAGTTCCCAGGCAAAGACTTGTAAAAAGAGCAGCAATACTTTTGCTAGAAAGAGAATGGGAAACAAACTTGGAATTAGAGATACCCTCAAATAAAGGACTTTGTTTTCTCTGTTTGTACCACCTTTGTAAATAGTTATATTGATCAAGCTTTATTTTTGATTTTCCTGTTATTGATAATAATAAAACGCTACTTGCAAATTTTGAAACTGCTCCTGGTTTTCCTATGCTTCTTGACATGTACCTCGATGACATTTGGGCTAAGTCCAATGAGTCTCAATAGCCAACAACTCTGCTATCTAGGTGAGGTTTGCAAGGGGCTTTACCCTAACCCAAAGACTTGTTTCACAAGCCATACATACATACATACATCTTCAGCAAGTACCCATTCCAGATCATTTCTACCTTTGTCTGTGGTGGTGCTTCTCATTGCTGGAGAAGAGCAGCAACTGCCATTTCAGGGATCCAGAATTGACAGCATGTCTGTCTAAAATAGCTAGATAGGATTAATATACAACCCTCATTCTGCTACCTGCAACCCCACTAGCTATAAGAGAGGAGGTGCTGTGACATAATCAGATCAGTGTGACCACTTCAAAGGTGTGATACAGCATTATCATGTGAACAATATTGTTGTGAATTCTAGGAGGCTTGCCAGTGTCATCCAGAGACAATTTGCTTGAAAACCCCAAAAATACTAAAGAAATTGGCACCTGGCACCCATGTTGGCATCATTGGCATTTGTTTTCTAAGTAGGACTCCCGTCACCAACTTAAAAATCAAAAGGGAAAAGTTCCATTTAGAGTGCACATGAGTTCCTTTTCAAAAATATTATTAAGGTTTCTTAACAGCAACACTTTATCTTCTTGTGTATCTCCTACAAAGAACCCCACTCTTTGGACCAAGTGTCAGAGGCACAGGGACACCCCAGGAATCAGAACATTTGTGGCTGAAGTCAACGACATCTGGCACATGATGCCAGCACATGCTGGCACCCTATATACAGCATTGTCAGTCCCAACCACCTCAGTTTTTTTTGTTTGTTACAGATATAAAGACAACAGGGACGCAAGCAGATGCATTTCTCAGGACCATTTTTAATCACAAGGGTCTGGTGTGCACATTTATTGAACCCATACAAAGAGAAGAGAGAAAGAAATAAGTGCCTTAGCTGGGACTTGAACCCAGGCTGCCTGGAATGCCATTCTGTTTGCACTACTAGTTATGATGAACCAACTACTCAGACAACAGGAGACAAAGACTTACAGAAGGTTATGGCTCACTAAATCATGGCAGTCTTGCCTGCACTGACACGTGTTGAAGGAACAGAAACCTTGCATTTTGTCCCATGAGGTGCTGAGCACTGCAAACAGACCTTTGGCAGCAGTGGGCAATGAACTGGTAGTAGCTCGCAGGAAGAAACCTTTGATGACTGGAAATCTGTTGGGGAACCCTAGCAGAGTTAGGCACAGATAGCTTACCCTTTTCTTTTTATTTAGCATGTTTTTTTTTTTGTCCTGCACCCAGCCTGCTCCATTTAGCCTATCCACTCCCCCCCAGCCCTGTCTCCCCACTGTCTCTAGGACTTACCTACCAGTCTACAGTGTCCCACAGTTTACACCCCATGGTGGAGCCCCTGGGATCCCCGACTTATCCCAGGAGGAGTTTAATTCAGATGTGACTGGACAGCCCAGTAGGCGAGTGTGGGACCTGCGAGGATGGAAGGTGTCATCCTGCAGACTGGGGTTTTCCTGTCTCTTTTTCTCCCCGGGGATGCATGGTGTGCAAAAACATAAGTGGCGCATATGCCTTAAGTCTGGCATGCCTTCCCAACTATAGGCAGCTCCAGCAGTCAGAACCCCGGGTCCCACAAGGGGTCAGGACTGCGCCAGTGACATCCCCACCCTCTACTCCGGAGAGCAGTCCTTGGGACACTCGATCCTCCTCCCTCTGGGCTGGCGCGCCAAGTCCCAAAATCACTTCTAAACCCGGGTCACCTGCATTGCAAGAGGTAGTGCTGCCTCTACACCGGTGGGCCAGTCTATAGCTGACCTTTTTCATTGACAAGACAATTGACCCATTTGCTGAACAAATCCATCCTTGGAAAAGAGGAATTTAAAACCTGTTTCTCAGCTAGGAAGCCAAGTCTTGAGAGGAAGAGCCACAAGTGCTGTGTCAAGCAGATGCCGTAGCAGCTGATACCATGTGGCAGCCTCTGATGCATCATGTACGGTATGCAACTCGTGTCTGGTGACCCATGTTCCTTTGGAGGCCAACTCAAGGAGGAGTTCTTTGTAACAGTTTTGGGGTGGATTTAGTGGTATTGCTTGCATACCTTCCCTAGACATTTCTTTTTGTCAATAACATTTTTCCCTAGACATAGAGCTGATACTGAAATATGTACTGTAGGACTGGTAAATAGAAGTTCTTAGGTTTAGGAGGCAAAAAGGCATAAACCTTCCTGCCAAATGCTTCCAAACATCTGTACTTGAATGAAGTGGTGATGAGAGGTGGAAGAGACTAGGGACCCAAGCAGTACATGGTAGAAAGAAATGAAAATTACATACTCGCTGTAATTCTTGATCTTCTAAGAATATCTTCACTGATTCATACTAATGCGTCTAAGTTGAGTCACTATGCGTATGTATACAGCATAGGTGGCAGTGAAGAATGTTGTGCTACTGACCTAGACATGTAAACTATGGGGCTGTGGATCTCTTCATGCAATTTTCTTGGCCTGGCCAACAAACTTGGCATTGCAAACAAGAACAATTAAAAAAAAAATACTGAGAAGCTTATGTAGACAAAACCTCATGTCCCGATCCTAGCAAGAAAACATGCTCTCTTAAGAGGGGAAAAAAGGACTGAGGCATCTGGGACTGGCCACACTGTATATAGAGTACCAGCACAGGCTGCTGTTACACACCGGCGTTGGCAGAATCAGCCCCAAATGTTCTGATATCCATGTGGTACTAGTGCCCCCTATCCTCAAGACCAAAGAGTGTGCCTCTCTGGAGGAGGTTGTCTCTAAGAAGATCTGGTCCTCGTGAGTAGATAAGACAAAGTTACCTGTAACTATTGTTTTACTACTGGTATTTCTTCAACAGTCACACTTGTGGCAGGTGTAAAGTCCTCAGGATGCGCACTGGCTAGAACTAGGCTACACTCCTGGCACCATACTGAGAATACCTGTACTTAAAAGCACAGATCATCCAGCCCTTGCCCCCTGGACATCAGATGTCTATATGGCTCCCCCACTCACTGTAGTCATGGAATTTAAGTATTTAGGTGTCACTCTCGAACCAGGACTAGACTTTCACCACATTTCAAATCAGTGTAAGGCTACAAATTCTAGAATTGGCCTAGCCTATCCTCTCAAACACTTGTTTACCCCCAATGCCCACTTGGTAATTGCCCAGGGTGTTCTCCTCCCCTGCCTACAAAATTGTTTACTAGTCCTGACAAATGCCCCCTTGACTTACTAACACAAGTGGGACATCACCTATGGCAATATCTGCCACTTTGCCCTTTCACCTCCATGCCTCACACACCTTTGTGCTCTCTACTCCGCCTTAAGGTGGTTATCCCTCTCCCCGCCTCCCGAGCCTATACCCTTGGTTGTTTCACTCACAAGCAACTCCAGGCTCACCCCCCCCAGCCACACACATCCCACTACTGCCCAGCTCCTGCTCCACCTACTCCCTGAGGTCCCTGCACGCACTCTACCTCGCTCGACATTTCCAAATGTTCAACCGAGATGGATGAGCAGTCAATCTCTTCTTTCCCTCCCAAGTACTGGAACTCTCTCCCTCCCAACTATTCACTGCTCCACCTCCACCTTCTCTTTCAAAGCTGATTTCAAGTCATACCTCGCCCAATGTATGGCTTGCAACTGTTTCCAACCCCCCTGACCACAGCTGCTTGGTCATTAAGTAATCTGATCCTCCATCTTCAGAATGCCTCTATCTCAGTCTGAATAAATTACCTATCTAATTAATTGTCTACTTGTTCATGTTGATATTGTACTGTTCTTGACCTTAAATTATTGCACTTGCCTTATTGTAACTTTTCATCCTTCTAATTACTTGTCACCTTGCAATATTCCTAACAGTACTTACCCTCACCCTGAAACCGTTAGCTTGCCATGTTTGGATTTTGCTCGATTTGATGTGCTTATATGCCTCCTCCAGGCCGCAGAAGGGAAGATAAATAGAAAGTACATATCAATACTAGTCCAAACCTATGTAAACACAAGTCCACAGTCCTTGCCTTCCTATCAGAAGGCAGGGGTAGAAGATTATGGTTTCGAACCCACCCAGTTAGATTGGACATAAATCTGGAGAGGTGTCTTCCATTCTTCCACATCAAATCTTTGGAGGGAGTTTAGACGGAAAATTATTAGTTGATTTTTTTTATCCCTCGATAGAACAAAAAGCTACACTTTGAATCACTTGGATAGGTGTTGGAGGGGTTGCAGGGAAGGAATTCCATATCATATTGTTTTGCGAATGTCCAGTACTACACCCCTTTTGGAAACAAGTAGGGGAAGAATATAAACAAATGGCTGGTATCCAGGGGGATGTGGGATTCAAACACCTGATTCTTGGATTACTCCCTAAAGGGAAAAGAGTAAATTATCAGAGATCCTTATTAGGAATATTAGTAGCTGCTGCTGGTAAAGCCCATCACCCTGAAATGGTCATTACCCAATCCCCCCTTCTACATAAGACTGAATGAAGAATACTAAAAAAAATACTGTATGGAGAAAATAACAGCAGACCTTCATCTGCAGACAGAGAAATTTAAGGGTGTTTGATTTCCATTCATGGCTATGGTAGAAAAGGAGGGAACATCCATACTTTCTCAGCAAGCCTGGGGATACTCATCTACCCAATCCCCACCACCTAGAGACAGAGATCTAGAGCAAAACGCTTCCCCCAAACAACCCAATGACGGAAACAACCCCCCCAGGTCTTTTTATTTATTTCATTCCTTTTTGGTTTACTGTTTTAATGTAATTAATTAACCAGAGTTCTGATGGTTAGAAATATGAGAATCATTTGTAATGGTAAACATAAATGTATAATGCCATAGAAAGTATATTATTGTTAGGTCACATAGATGATTCTTTGAATATAATGAAAGGCATGCACGGATACATTGCTATACAGCAACAACTATGTAAAGTTAGAATGCAGTATTGTCTTCTGATATGTATGCATAAGTGATGTGACCACGTAAATAAAGAATTTAAAAAAAATGTACTTGTATGTTGCTTGACTGTTGTGCTTTTGACCTGCTGTTTCTTGTGCAATGCACTCTTATGGGTCATCCCTGAACACAGGCACTACTCAGTTGCCTAGTGCACCTACCCAGTTACCAAAAACCAAATCAATAAATAAAAGCATACTGTAGGCCCATAGAGAGGAGGATTTATGGGATGCCTCTAACCCTACGAGAACCTTCTTCTAGAGGCAGAGGGATGCAAACTCTAGCTTCTCAGAAACCAGGCTGTCAGATGCAAGAACTCAAGAATATTGTGCTCAATCCTCCCCTTGGAGAGAGTGAATACGTCCAGCCTGAACAGGAGCTTGATTGGACACTGAGGCAAAGAAGGTCCTGGCACCAGACTTGGCATGGCCATGCTGGGCCTGTCATTCAAGCCCCTTGGAGGCACGCCTTCAGCAAAACCCTGTGCACCAGGCAAAAAGGTGGGAAGGCATATAGGAATTTGCTAGTCTATTTCAGGGTAATGGCTTTCCTCAAACTCTGCCCAAAACTGGGGAATGGCACATAAGAGTAGCAGTTTGCTGTACTCCCAGCATGCAAACATGTGGATGCTGGGAGTACTCCAGCATCAAAAGAGATCAAACAGAATGGTACAAGAACCACTTGTGGGACATGTCTTCCCAGCTGGAAGATGCTGTCCATCAATGTGTTGCCTATGCCAGCAAGATGGGTGGCAAACAATAAGACATTGAGATGGGATGCCAGTGACCAGGTCTCCACGGCTTCTTTGCGCAGCCTGGAGAAATGGGCTCCCCCTGCTTGTTCACATAGAGTATGTCTATGATACTGTCCATATAAATATGGACTGGATGGATGGCCACTTTCAAGAATGTCTGCAACACCAGATAGATCACTCTCAACTTGAACACAGTGATGTACGGCTGTCACTCCTGAGGAGTCCACTGTCAATGTGCCCACAAGTCTCCCAGGTGCGCTCCCCACCCAAGAGGTAGGGAAAGATGGTGGCTATGCTGGGTTGCTGTCTGCAAGCTTCATATCCCTCCTGTTTTATTTTACTGCTCTGTTTTTCTATAACGGTGTTACTAGTTTTTTGTCGGGATGTTATTCCAGCATAAATCTGGGATCTTTAGGTGAAGCAGTGTCGAGAGGACAGGTTTTATTTAGGTCTGAGTCCAGTTAACTCGACTTGATTCAGGAACTGTTTACTGAATCAGTTGATTTCTTGCTGGAGGGTGATAGCTGTTAAAAGTTTCACTTTTACTTTGTTCTGTCTCGCAGAACATTGTTTTAATCACAGTTGGTACCACGCTCGCTGTCAGGCAAAGGGGATTCCACTTTGCATATCCTGTGTGGGATGCTTGGCCTGAGCAGGCTGCAGTGGTTCCACTTTTGGAACCAGGGACCACCACTCCCACGTGTTTGGTGAGTTTGCTCTGTTTCAGGGTCATGCTGAGCTGGCTGTTCTTTTGGCTTGTAGCCAAGGAAGGGCACCCCCCCCCTTTCTTCACTAGGACATTGACTGCTGCAGGTAGCAGTATAACGGAGCTCATTGGTGGTTCATGATACATCCTGGATTGGCCTGGTTAGGCCTGAGAAATTGGCGCTTGGATTTTTGTCATTGGGTTCAGGGTTAAGAGTACAGTTCCTCCAGGCTGAATGACTGGAATACTGCACTGGGAGTGCAGTCTATCCAAATCTCTCTGAACGTACAGATCAGCTGTTGAGGGGGAGAAGAGCCACGGCAAGAGTGCATGCCCCCCCTTGGATCCTTGTTTGGGGGTGTTAGAGCCATGGTGAGAGAGTCCCCACCCCCCCCAAGACTTCTGCTATTTTGATCTTGCAATGTACTTCAGTGTTTGAACTGTGGTATGAGATTTCCCTCACCTGATTTATACAATCTATCTCCAGAACCAGCAGCTATCCTGACTTGTCGGAGATCAGGTCCTTACCTGTTTGCAGCAAGTGAGGGGGTCCAAATTTACTTAGTTTTACTATATTTTAATTGACTGTGGTATCATATACACATTCTTTTTTTTTATTCAAAATTGATTTAAATTTTTCAGACAGAGAACAGATCTACAGAAAAATATAAGACATGAAACAATATACATATGATTTTTTACAAGATCCATTCGTCCACCAGCACCCCACACTCCCTGCACAGCAGCGGATGCTGAAGGACTTTAAGAACTGCTAAAGAAAACAACTATAGGCAGGTTAAAGGGAATAAAGAGATTGTAGGGGACCCCATACTTTAATAAATCTTGCTAAATTGTTTTGAAGGCTTGCTATAGTCTTTTCTGTTCTAAGGTTAGCTAGTAACTCATTTAGCCACTCAGTATAGGTAATTAATTCTTAGTCCTTCCAGTGTCGCAGTACCAGTTTCTTAACAGACATAGAAATTAAGGCTATTTGTAACTTATGCTTAAGGACAGAGATCCCCAAGAAGTCCCCTAAAAGACAGACCTCTGTGGTGAATAACTCTTCCAGGCCTAGAAGGGGGTCATCCCTTTGCTTGATAAGGGCCCAAAAGGGCACCACTTTGTGGCAATCCCAGAAAATGTGAAACAAGGAGCTTCATCCTGCTCACACCTAATACAAATAGAGGAAATTGCCATCCCTAATCTGATCATTTTCGATGGTGAATAGTATAAATTATGTAGAATGTGAAATTGCATAAGACAGAGCCTATCCTGAGTAACAAACTTGTGACAGTTTTGCCATAGAGTAGACCAATTTATAGTGGCATTCAGGAAGAGAGAGAACCAATAAGTGAAAGAGCTGAAATAGTCAGGATATATCCAGTCGTATAGGGACCTAAACATTTTAGATACTGCTTGTGGGAGGCTTGCAAGAAAGCTCAGGTCAGATTGAAAGGAAAGACCAGAGAGTTGTTGCTGTGGGGGAATATTCCCGACCACCTGAATCACCAGGTGTCGGAGCTGGAAAATTTTTAAAATGTTAAAAGACAGAACATCCCATTTGTTGAGAATTTCAAGAGAAGAAAGCTATCCCCCTCCTTCTTTCACCAACTGTGAGAGTGAACGCCCTTCTAACTGAGGAAGCCAAAGGGAAGAGAGAGTTTTGCCTCCTATTTTAAAATTAGGATTACCTTGTAGGGGTTGTGCCAGGTCCTGAGTGTGTTTATACTTTAGAAAAGCACAAAGTTGGGAATGGACCTTGATAGTGGTAGCTATAGGGGAATCTCCTAGCTGTATAGGGAGAGATTTAACCTTTGTGTATAGAAGTGCAGGAGGGGAGAGACCTTGGGATCTAATTAGGGCTACTTATAGTTTGAGCCAAACCGGTGTGTAAGGGCTAGTGTCTTGGGAACCTTCAACAGTTAACCATCTGAGGTATTTACTGGCAAGACTGGCCCACTAATAAAGACCTAGATGAGGGAGACATAAGCCCCCTTTGGACTTTGGAGCTGCTAGTTTATAATATGCCAATCTTGGCCTTTTGCTTGCTCAGATAAATTTGGTAATGAGACCGTGAACTTTTTTTAACCAAGACGGGGAAAGCCAAACATGTAACATATTAAGTAGGTAAAAGAGACGGGGGGACATTCAACTTACTCAAATTAACTCTGTCCCAGAGAGAGATTGGGAGGAAGGACCATCTTTTCAGGTCTTGGTTAAGTGTGATGAGAAGACAGTCCAAGTTCTTTCTCTGAAAATGGGCCTGATTTCTGGTGAGATCAATTCCAAGGTATCACAGGAATTTAGCTTCCAAACAAAGTCCCAAGGCTGTGATGATAGGTTTCAGGAGTTTATGCTTGAGAGGAAACACAACTGTCTTTTCAATGCTCAACTTGTAATTAGAGAGAGAGTATTAAATTCATTAATGATATCCAGCATGGGGAATAGATGTTGTGGGATGTGATAATTGGAGCAGAAGGTCATCCGCTTAGGCTAATACCTTAATTTCATGCCCCAGGATAGTGATACCCTGTATCAATGGACATTCTGTTAGCCTACGTATAAGAGGTTTTAGATACAAATTGAAATGTAGAGGAGACAAGGGACAACCTTGCCTTGTGCCAGATTGTAAAGGGAACAAATCCGATACCATCCCATTGCTGGATATTCGGGCAGTCGGGAGCTTATAACGGGCCTGAATCCATGCCTGAAACTCGAAAGGGAAACCAAATGCATGTAGGGTTCAAAATAAGAAATGCCAGTTGACCCTGTCAAAAACCTTCTCAGCGTCAAGAGAAACTAGGGCTGCTGGGAAATCTGCATCTCTGGACACTGAGAAGACATGGGCAAGGGTACATAGATGGTCAACCGAAGACCTGCCCTTCATGAATCCTACCTGTTCAGGACCAATGAGGTCGAGAAGAACTGTGCCTATATGGTCTGCTAATATCTTAGTCAGGAGTTTAATATCCTGATTGAGAAGGGATATAGTTCCATAACTTGTTACTAATTCTGGGGTCTTGCCAGGTTAGGGCAGGAGAACAATTAGGGCTTCAAATAAAGATTTATCAGTGTCACGCCCTGAAAGAATATGCTGATATAAAGGCAAGAGAAGCGGGATTAACTGGTCTGCAAATATTTTATAAATATTAGGGGAAAACCATCAGGCCCCGGAGTTTTGTCTATGGGAAGTTCCTTAATGATTCTAGCTACCTTAGTATATGAAATGGGAGATAATAAAGAATGCTGTTGTACCTCTGAGAGGGAAGGCAGATGAGTATCAGCAAGCTAGCTATCCAGATTAGATGCAGATGGGGGATTTGGCATGGGACTACACAGCTGTTCATACTAGTAACAAATTCAGATATAATATCAACTGCGGAAGTCTTTAAGGAGCCATTCTCCAAAGAACGAATAGCCGCAATGAGCCGGGATGACTCTTGCTGTTTAACCCTTAATGCTAGTAATCACCCAGCCTTCTCTCCTTGGTCAACATAACAGGTGTTGGTTTTCCAAATAGTGAACTCTGCCCTCTCTCAGCAGTTCCAAATAGGTGTTTTTCAATTTAAGAAGATCCTGTCTGAGCTGCTCTGGGGATTGTGGAGATAATTTGGCATCAATGTGTCTGATTTGAGAAAGGGTGGCGAGTAGTTGCTTTTCTCTCTCTTTTTTCATTTAGAAGCCAGGCCAATTAATAACCCCCTTAAATAAGCTTTCAACCACACCATTTCACATCCACCTTACCCATAGAGTTCCAATATGTAGAGACAAATGGGGTGATATGCTCAGAAATATATTTGAGTACTTCTGGGTCTTTTAAGAGTTGGTTATTAAGTTTCAAATGTCCCCCTCCTTTGGGGAGAGAAAGGAAGGAAAGCTGACAGGAAACCAGAGAATGGTCAGAAGGAGGGCCTGGGTGTATGGACGAGCCCACTGCCCCTGGTAGCAATATCTGAGAAATGAGTAAGTAGTCAATCCAAGAGGAGGTCCCATGAACCTGCAAAGTAAATGTATAGCCTCTATATGTGGGGTGCAGGACACGCCATATATCACATAGGCCCAACTGGTCTACCATGTCCCTAGGCGCTCATTGCACCAGAGAAAGGCCTTTACGGGAAGAACCTGTTCCGTCCATACTTGGGTCAAATGTTAAGTTCTGGTCTCCCCCTAATATTATAGGGATTGGTAGAAAGGAAAGCAGTGTATTGACCAGCTGCACAAAAAAAACAGGAGTATTGGTGTTTGGGCCATATATATACTGCCTAACAAAATCTCAGTGGTGTGCAGCTTACCTCAGATAAACAGAAATCTGCCTTGATGGTCACAAATAGTTTGAACAGGAATAAATGGGACAGACCTGGCTATCAGAATCATAACCCCACAGCTCTGAGTGCTCCCAGTGGCTGAGAAGACCTGTCCGATCTGCTGCCTTCTGAGCTTCGTGGCTTCAGAAACAAGTACATGGGATTCCTGTACAAAAGTGATGTTTACCCTTAATAAATTCAAATGTTTAAGTATTTTATACTGTTTCAACTTCTGTCTTGCCCTTTTGACATTCCACGTGGCAAAAGTTAAATCCCTAGCCATCTGCCTAGAAAGTACAAGATAGTCTCGTCCTTGGGACCGTAATACAAATTCCTGCCTAGGTCACCATGCCTTTCAGTCCAGCCGTGCACCCCCTCACCCAACCCCCAGGCCCATCCAACCTCCCAATCCCCACTGAGTCCCCTAAGCTTTAGATAAACAACAAGAACCCACCCAACCCACCCTACTAACACAAACAGTACATTGCAGTACATTATTTTACTGCTCCTCCCCCTCCACCCTCATGTGAACCCACAACTATAATGATAAAACATTGACATGTAATTCAAATAATAATCAGCAATAATGTCTAAAAAAACAGCGTAACCCTTCACAAAATAACAGAATCACAGATTTGTCATCTCTACCAACCTATACTTGCATGAAAAACTAATATATAACACTTTAAATAAATAAGCATAGAGTCATCTTGTCAAGTGAAACAGTCCCAGAAAAACAGGATGATGACCCTCTGGGATGGGCTGGATCAACTGCCAGTCAATAAGAATAAACAAAGCCCATTAAATGTCTTTAAGTAATATTCTCACGCAAAGACATGGCAAGAATTGTTTTCTCAGAGGACCATTATTTCCCCCTGCAGTGTCCATCTCTTCTAAGGCTGTAAATATGAGCCTCCTACATATTAAGAAACATTTACCAACAAAGTCAATGGTGGAGTATCAACATTAAATACAGTAGTAAAATATCAAAGGAAGTCTCTGACAGACAGTCCGATGTCAGGCCCCATGAAACCAGCAAGCATACTTATCAGCAGGAGGTTTGTATGTCGCACAGCTCTGCCTGCCTCCACAAAATGTGTGCTTCATTTATTTATTTATTTAGTTTTTGTTGACCAGGTAAGTGCACTAGACAAATTCTGCCTATTTTCAGGCACGACCTGGGGTAGGGGGATACAGATGAATGCCAACTGACCTTGAACCTGATGAAGCTGTTGGTGATATTTTTCATGAATGGAAGAAATTTTGCCATTGCACTGGGGAAATTCCCCTACACTGCTTCCTGTAAGCAGGGGGGTCCCATTTTTATGTGGGACCAAGATGGCTGCCTCTGGACATGCTGTGGAGGACATGGAGGTGTTGGAGTCAGGGGAGTTGGTCTCCTTCCCTGTCTCTGGATTGCCAGAGACCTCATCGATTCTTCCTCAAGCTTCTTCTAATGGATCCAAGTTGTATGCATCTCCCAGTTCATTTCCTTCCTCAGAAACCTCGATGGATCAAAGTAAGCAAACAACTGTTTCTTCCTAGTTTGTTCCTATACTGCAACAGCTAGCATCTGCTAAAGAGTCTCTACAGAATATTGAATGTTTACGACCTATAGATGTGGACGCTTTGCTATTACTTGAGGAAGCACGCTATCTTACAAAGAAACAGGAGCTTTTAGCACTTAAGAACTCAGCTTTGCAGCTGCCTACTGATTATGACTCACTGTTGCAGACTACTGCGTCAGACGCTCGAAAGACAGCCTTGACATTTCCGCATTCCAATGTGGTCTGTTCAACGATTTCTTCTGCTCCTGCTGCTGAAACTTCTCCTGACAACCTTGTTGTTTCCCCCCCGATCTTCTTCCACGAACCTCTGCATCTGACTTGCCCCCTGCAGAGGTTGTTCCACAGGGAGACTGGTCAGTTGACTCTGCTCTTGTTGTGGCAGGGTGGGAGAGGGATCCAGTTGTCGGTACCTGGCACTCTGGTCCTTCCCCCGTTCGGATCACCACTGCAGATGCTCCAGCTATTTCTCCTGTGCAAGAACAGTTGGACTTAACGCTAATGCCTGCTTTGCGCTTAACACAGAACCCAATTCTCAATTTACTGGTTTCCGCTTCTCCTGCAGCTCCATTTTTAGACTCCAACCCTTTTCACCAAAGTTTACCACCCCAGGGTCCTGGTCTACCACCTCAACAGACTGAACGACCGACTTCTCTTGCTTCTGCATCTACTAAAACGTATGCATCTTGTTTTTCTGTTCCCACCCAACAGGCTAAGAGACATAATGCTGTCAGATTACAGTATTTGAGGGGTTTACTTGAAATACCTGATAGGGTTTTTGTTGGACGCACTTTGCTTAAAGACTCCATGAAATTTGCTGCTTATGATATCCACGCATTGATACATGTTTCTAATGAGTCCCATTTTGATGTAAGTTTTAAAACCTTAAAAGGTTTAGAGAAATGTTGGTCCCAATTTCATCTGTTGAAAAATACCCCTTTATGGTCACCTTTCAGTGCAATTCCTTTAACAAAACCTGCACAAAAGACTGTCACTATTCTGTTTAGAAATGAAGGTGTTAGTTTGAACAATATTACAGTTTGGCTGAAACAAAGATGTACAGTGCTGTCTGATCCTGAAGCTATTTTTGATTCAGAAAATTTGTGGACGGGAGGGTGGAAGGTTAGGGTTATGCTCCGGACTACCGATATTGGTATCCAACACCTACCCAATAGTTTTCTGTTAGGCAGGGATACGGGAGTTTTGTTCTATTCTGGACAACCTAAAGCCTGCTATAAGTGTGGTTCCACTTCTCATCTCAGCAGCATTTGTGACACTATTAAATGTACTGTTTGTGGTGGTCTTGGTCATGCAGGCTCACAGTGTACTGCAGAACCTCTCTGTGTTTTATGTGAAGACCTGGGACATACTTTTCAGCAATGTTCCTGGGCTGCCCATAATTCTTCTACTTTAGCTGATGGAGAGGAGCAATGGCTTATTATTACAGTAGCTCAACGTTCTAACATTAAGGGTCCCTCTTCTTCTACAGTTGCCCCCCTCCTACTACTTTAGCTGAATCACATAGTGTTGTTTCCACTGCCACTGTAATAACTGCTGGGGAGGATTTGACTGAGCCTGTCCCACAACCTGTTACATTTTCTCTACCTCCCCACCCTCCTTCTTCCCCAGTTCTTCCTAGCTGTTCTACTTCAGGCGGCTCTTCTATGGAACCCCCCCCGGCACCATTAGAAACAATGGAACCTTCCCCTTCTGACCCTTTTACTACACCTTCTAGAATTACACGGGGTTCGTGAAAGTTTGGTTCACCTTCCTCTAAGGCTCAGAGGGTAGAGACTTTCCCTTTGACAAATAAATATGAATTGCTGCGACATACTTCTGAAGACACAGACTCTGACTCTTCTTCTGTCCAGTCCTCTCACCCTGAACTTACTACAGATACTGAAGTCCCTATCGACAATGTGGGGTCCCAAAAAAGGAAAGCCAAGACCAAGACAAAACACAAAGAATGTACCCCGAGAAAGGGTAGACAGAGGTGATTGCTATGTATATGTCTACTTCTTTTGCAATACATACTGTTAATGTTAACAGTATAAAAAATACAACATAAGAGGGATTCAGTTTTTTCATTTTTATCTTGCCTTACCACCGGTCTCATACTTCTGCAAGATGTTAGATTCCATTCTTTGCCTGAAATTTCTAGGGCCCAAAAATCCTGGCATTTAGGCCCCTCCTACTGGTCATTTGGACAGGAGACATGTTCTGGGGTGGGTATTTTGTTTCATCTTCCTAATATCTCTGTTATTAAGATTCTAGATTTATGCCCTGGCAGAGTATTATTGATAGACTTTAGGTTCCTTTCTATCCCTTTTAGGATTATCAATATTTATGCCCCACAAACCAAGTTGCTTAGGATTGAACTCTTGAAAGTGGTTCAACCCTATCTTTACACCACTATGCACGTAATTTTTGGTGGTGATTTCAATTGTGGGTTGCCCACTAAGGACAGGTCCTCATTTTCAAAAACCACAAAATTATTTTGTGATACCACTTTTCTCAAAAATCTTTTATTTTCTGCAGAACTGAAGGGTGCTTATCTTTCTCTCACCCAGACACATACCCCTACCTTTCATAAAGGCTCTTTAGCTACCCGGATAGATTTTGTTTTTGTGTCCTCCTTTTTACAAACTTCCGCTGCTGAAGTACAGGTGGCTGAATTTTCAGATCATGATTTGCTTACCATTTTTCTTGGTCCTAAGAATGTTGCAACTTTTGGTCCTGGCACTTGGAAATTTAATGTTTCCTTATTAGAGAATTCTCTGTTGTTACCACTTCTTAAATCTTTTTTTCAAAACAGAAAATCTGTGTTTTTTCTTTACGATGATCCTTGGTGGTGGTGGTTAGATATGAAAAAGGATTTGACGAAATTACTGAAATCATTTAGAAAAACCCATCATGAAGATTGTTATTTCACATACCATAGGACACGACATCAGCTGCAAAAACTCCTTACCCTTTCATATACCATTGGCCAGGATTTTTCTTCACAAATTAGTACCCTGAAAAAATCTTTAATGGAATATCACTCCAAAAAATATGCTTCAATGCAACAACGTCAACGTTTTAGTGTAAAAGGTGTCTATGATGTGATCTGCCTGTTTGCACATTTTTCTAAACAGATTACAGGGAGAACCATTGATACTATTGTGACTGAAGCTGGTCATACAATTACTGATTCCAGGCTTATCCAAAATCATGTGGCCGAGTATACTCAAAACTTATTCAGTCCATTCCCTACATGTCTACATGATATATTGACCTTCCTTAGTCCCATTTCTGTTCCTGATGTGCAACAATCAGTATCTGATATGCTTGCTTGTGATATTCAGGCATGAGAAGTAGTTGAGGTCATCACAACTCTGCGATCTGGAGTATCTCCAGGCTTGGATGGCCTTCCAAATGAACTTTATAAAATTGCTTAATATTGAGTTGAGCATGGAATTGGCCGCAGTTTATAACTTCCTTTTAAAAGCTGATACTTTACCATTAGAATTTAATATGGGTAGTACCTTCTATATCCATAAGAAAGGAGACAGAAAATTACTGACTAATTGGAGGCCTCTTAGCCTATTGAATACGGACTTTATTATTGCTCTCCGTCTAGCAAAGCTGGCCCCTCTTGTTATTTCGGAAGCTCAATCTAATAATGTTCCAGGCAGAAGTATACATAATCATGTCCTTTTATTACAGGAATTGGTGGAACATGGCAATTCAAATAGGTTAACAGGCCTCCTGTATTCATTGGATCAAAGACAGGCATTTGATTCGGTGAGTCATGGCTTTTTATGGCAGGTTTTGAGACATTATAGGGTTCCTGTGACTACTCTCTCCTGGTTATGCTTATTATATTCTACAGCCACTTCTATCCCTCTTGTTAATGGCTGGAAGGGTCCGTTGATACCTTTAAAGAGAGGTGTTAGACAAGGGTGTCCACTTAGTCCCCTTTTGTATATCTTTTTTTTGGATCCCTTACTTCGCATCATTAATACTGCACACAATGTTAGGCCTATTTGTTCCTTACCACTTTCTGTTTTAGTCTATGCTGATGACATGAGTTCAATAGTAGCTGATGTTCCTTCGGCAGACGCATCACTCCATCTCTGTAAGTCCTTTGGTCTTGTTTCAGGAGCATCCCTGAACTTGGAGAAATGTGTCGGTCGACGGCTTGGATCTCAACAGTCAAATGATGTAATAGTTTCCAGTATTGCACTTTATGACATCCCTATTAAGATTTGGGGCATTCTATTTGGCTCAGGTCCTTTAGACATTCTCAACTGGACTCCCAAACTGGACCTAGCGCAGGCCAAAGTTTCTCTTTGGAACACCTGGAAACTCAGTAAAAAAAGAGGGTTTACTTGATAAAGTCTCACTTGCTCACGATTTTTTTGTTTTTGGCTTAAGTTTTTCCCCCTCCCCGTGTTTTGGAAACCAAACTTTTGAGTATTTTTTTTCAGGCCTTATGGGGCAGCCACCTGAATCCCATTAAGCGTTCCATTACCTGCTTACCTTTCAAGGAAGGTGGTCTAAATATGATACACCCATTATTTTTTTATAATAGTTTATTTTTTTGTGACTAATCTTAAACCACTTTTAGTTAATTATGATGTGGGATAGGAATTTTATTTTTTTCAATCCTGTCAACCCTGGTTTCATCTTTGGGACCTTAACACTCTGAAACAGGTTAAACATGTATCGTCTACCCCTTCTTATCTTTGTGATACCTTTTGCTGTTTAAAACAATGGAAGCTTACTAGCCATATGATTATAACTCAAAATAGGAAAGCCATTTATAATTTTTTGATAGATACCACTTGTGCAGACCTTGTAATTTTTCCCAAATGCCCCCCTACTTCCTTACCTGCTTTATACACACTGTTAAGGAATCCTCGCATCCCCCAGAAGATGTGGGATCTACATTGGCTTAGTTGTCATGCACGGATCAATATTAAGGCAAATCATAAACATAAACAGCTGAATGAAAGATTGTGTTCCAGACCTTTATGTATAAATCAGGATGAAACAATACAACACCTGTTTTTTCTTTGTTCCTATATCATTGTTTTTTGGTTATTTTTAGCGAACAGATGGAAGGAACCTTTATTTACTTCTGTTACTTATGAGATGTTATTATATGGTAGGTTTCCAGCGACCTGGAAAAAGTGGAATATTGACACCCTAAACTTATTGTTTACCATCATTAAATGGCATTTATGGACTGCTCGCTGTCTTTTCACCTTGCAACAAAAAGATATGTCCCACCTACTGGTGGTCCAAATATTGAACAGGATTTAAAAGATGTTTATGTTTCTGAACTAAGAAGTTTGTCATCTGGATCATTGTTTGCTTTATGGAAATGCTTATCATGGGTGACCGATTCTGATTTTCCTGTTACATGAGTCTTTTGTATTTATTTTTGTCAATGTGATTTTGGTTTGTAGTTTCTTTGTCAATAAAAATTTCCCTTGCTCTTTTCAAGAAGTGCCATGGGATCTTTAACATCCACCTGAACTACCACCAGAACAGGCAGATGGGACCTCGGTTTAACGTCTCATCCGAAAGATGGCACATCGGGAGTGCAGCACCCCCCTCATGCTGCACTACAGTGTCAGTATTGGGATATTAACCCAAGTGCCTGGAGTTGGGATAGAACCCACAGCCTACTGATATCCTGGCCTCAGAGGCGAGTGTGCTACCTGCTGAGCCATTGACACTTCATGTTCCATCTAGTGGCCTGAAATGCACACTGCCATCAATTGAGCGAGTGACAGCCGCTTCGCGAACGTGTGCACATACGAGGAGAAACTGCGTAAATGGATAGATCCCCGGTCGCTAGTAGAAGATGACTCTTCCAGCCAAATATTCTGGGAGGTATGCGATACTTCTCAACCAGTTCCTTTTCCCATGCCACTTTCATGAATCTGTAAAATGGATTACAATACTTAGAGCTGGAGCACAGGTCACCAGTGCAAATGTCTGATGGCTAATTGATGGAGACAAATCAGGCATAGGGTCTCTGCATCAGGCTAAACAACAGTAATGCCAGATTACCCTCTTAAACCTTAAAGAATGATTCCATATACAGACTATGCTGTATCCAGTTCAAGGGTCTCGGAAAAGGTCGGGGGGAGGGAGGAGGTGTTCAAGCTTGCAAATGCAGCCTCAGGGTCCTCATATGATGTCCAGCTTCCTGCAACCTGCACTTGGAGATGTGCTGGGTAGAGCATTTTGAATTTTATTTCTGCAGCTATAAGGTTTGAGACCAGAGGGTGAAATGCTGCCCTTCTTTGTCGCACATACACTGGTAAATCTTGAGCAACTCATATCTTAGTGCCCTCCCATCTGACTTCTTGAAGCTCATGTACTTTTAAAAGAAAAGGCTGGCGCTCCAAAAAGTTAAAAAAATGGAAAATTAGGCGATGCGGTGGAGCTCCCACCAGTGGCATCGGGTGGAGAGCTCAGTGCGCCCTTTTGATAATGTATTTGGGCCCAAATGGAGAGGGGCCTGCAATTTTCTCCACCAATTTCTGCACAAAAAGCACAGTATCCATGCCTTCTTCCTTCTCGGGAAGACCTATGAGGACTGCATTATTCCTTTGACTGTGGCCCTCTAGATCCTACACTTTGAGCTCTAGTCGGGCCATACATTACCTGGCAGCAACCAATTCAGGATCAAGTTTATCTGCCTGTTTTTTAAGAGAACAAAGCCGGGCTTCACTGTCGGCCGTGCACTGCGAAATGTCTTCCATCGCATGTGTGAGGGATTGAATCGCCATTGTATTATTGCAGAGCTCCTCCTTGAAAGTCTTAAATTCCTTCAAAAATCTAGCAAGAGTGAGTGGTTCTTGGTCGGTCGAGGAGCTCACCATTACAACCCCTTCCTCTGCTCTGGAGGCCGGGGGCTTCTTTGGGGCCTTCTCCGGCATGACTGGAGGAGTGTGTCGTGACGGCACTTGTTGCATTTCTGCATCCATGGAGAGGTCAGATTGCCAAGGTACAAGGTAAACCCATTGTTCCTTCAGCAGAGATGGTTTGGGGTTAGTTTGGATCTGTTCCATCAGTAAATAAATCTTAAAATGAAATGGGTGGCTGGAGTGGGAGTTAGAAGCTGCTAGCAGGCGCGCTGCATGACCGGAAGTCCATCATATACATATTCTGTTTTATTAGATTTTGGAACCTCGGATGTTCAGTGGAGAGAGCTGTACACAGGGTGTGGAATCCTGGTGGTGGAGCATAGAGTGAAGGCTGTTCTGCTCATGTTAGTTGAGCTACACTGGCAGAAAAACTGTGTTGATGAGGAAGAAGGAGTAGAGCTGGTAGTGACCCGGTCTTGCAGCAGATACTGGTGAACTGGTTTGGAGGAGTTCCTTCTCGGTTCTGGCCTCAATCTAGTGGTGCGCTGTACAGCTGCTGCTGTTAAGTGGCTATCTCTATACCACTTCTGTTCGGCTGTGCGGTAGCCAGTGGGCAACTGCATCATCGAGCAGGTCTGGGGAGAGGCGTGGGGGCTGAGAGGGACTCTCGTAGTGGCTGTGACCTAGTGACCGTGGATTCAGTGTTTGGAGTTCCTTGATTGCAGCTCTGCCCCGATAATTGTCGGGGTGAAGATTTGGTGGTACAGTGAAGCGGGATTGTGGCCCTATCGTCCCTAGTTTTCACTCCCTTCAGCCTGTGTGAGCCTTGGTCAAGGTGAGGAGTGCATGAAGTGGGACATACAGATTGTGGAATGGTCCTGGTTTTTGCAGTGAGTCACTCTGGTTCTTCACTATAGTACCAACTTTTGGATTGCTTCCTGGGATTTTGTTCATTTGTAATATATTGTGGCTCTGTTGGTTCTTGAGTGGAGGTGAGAGCCCACGAAAGTAACTAAACAGTACTTTATGGTTCCCTCGAGGAGTGAGCTCCCGGGTATATTCATCTGCCTATAACCGAGAAGTGCTGGACTAATCTGGGCTTATAAACAATTAAGAAACCAAATGACTTCTGAGGTTTTAGTATTTTAGTTTGTTACTTGGATTTAGATTTGTTTGTTTATTTGTTTCCCCCCTTGTGTGAGAGACATTGTGTGGGAGTTTGTTTGTTGCCCTCCCCTCCTTCTCTCCACCCCCATTCTGTGAGAAAGAGTGGAGGAGTGAATTTTCAAGCTGTTTGAGGGTGGGTAGGTCTTTGTTTTTTTTTTGTTTTGTTTATTTATTCTGGTTATTTTATTTTATTTTATTTTTATTATTTTTCTTTCCACACTCTGTAGAGAGAGAGAGAGAGAGAGAGAGAGAGAGTGGAAAGTGTTTAATTTAGTATTGTTATTAAGATTAGATTTATTATTTTACTTGGGCAAGTTTGATTGTGGTTTAATTGGTTTTATGATAATGTATTGGGGAGGTTTAGCGACGGTTGGGCATTATTCCCCCACCTGGCTCAGGGAATTACGTCCTTTTATATGTCCCCCCTTGTCACCTGACACTTATTTTAGATGCCGTGCTCTGGGCATTCTTAGAAAGTGTAAAAAAAGGAGGGGAGATGGGCCCAGTTGGGGACAGGAAAGAGGAAGGCAGATTGGAGTTGTGAGGTCCAGGAGACACCCTGGGGCAAAATAGAGTCAGGACAGAGGTTATCCCTTGTCTTATCCCCATACCCAAGGGTTCCGACATGATCGGGCAGGTGCCGAGGTCTTCTCCGACAACTAATCCCACCTTGGCAGTGTTATGCAATGCCAGATCTATCAAAAACAAGACAGCTGTTATAGCTGATCTTGCTTGAACAACTGATCTGGCTTGCATCACCGAGACCTTTCTGGATGAAAATGCAGGCCCTGTACTGGCCTCGGCAACTCCAGTTGGGTTCTTGGTGATACACCGTCCAAGGTTGGATCATGGGGGGGGTGTGGCCATTATGTTTAAGACTGAGCATGGCCTTATGGATGTGCCATTGGGAGATACCAGATCCTTCAAATATATCCTGGGAGAGGGTGTAGGCTGTGGGGTTCTCCTCATCTACCGTCCACCAGGAGACGGTGGAGAATTCTTGCTGGAGATAGCAGACTTCATCGTCGTCATAGTGTTGAGGTCCCCCAGATGGATAGTTCTGGGGGACTTCAATGCCTGGGTCAATGATGAACTCTTGCATTTTAGTGAAAATCTCCTCCAGCTGATGATGACGCTGGGCCTTACACAGGTAGTTACCTCCTCAACCCTTATAGGGGGTCATTCGTTGGATCTGATATTTCTCATGGGTATGGAGATTGCTGATTTGGGGGTGGAACCAGTCAGCTGGTCTGACCATTACACCATAAGGTTCAGCCTCAGGGTCCCCCAATAGGTCTGCCCCTATGAAGATGGTTCAGTACCACACTTTAAGGGATTTTAGTCCCAGTGACCTATCGGCAGTGCTGGACCTATCAGACTTGTCGGATGAATGCATGAGTCCAGATGATCTTGTAATAGCCTATAATAAGGCTGTGGAAGATGCTCTGGACAAGATTGCTCCTGTTCGTGTTCAGTCTCTCACCCTTCACCCAAGAAGTCCTTGATTTGATGGCTCCTTGAAGGACTTGAGGCGAGTTGGCCGAAGGATGGAGAGAGCCTGGCGGAAGTCCGGCCTTGGTGCTGACAGGCTTAGGTTGATGGCACATTATGATGGCTATCAATTAGAAATCACCCGTAAGAAGGCAGAATGCCTGTCCAGGGAGATTTCTGCTGCACAGAATCAACCGGCTCAGCTCTTCCGGACTGTTGACAGATTGTGCAATCCAATCTGTCTCCAGCTCAGAGGATTTTTTTCTCAGCTTAGCTGTGAGGAGTTAACTCAGTTCTTTGCAGATAAGGTTGCTAGCATCAGGTCTGGCATCGGTCCGACCTCTCCTATGAGGGATTGCAGTGGTCAACAGGAAGTGGCATGCACTCGGTCCGTCTGGTCAGGTTTCCGCCGGCTGGAGTTCGCTGCCATTGTGAAGATCGTCCAGACATTGCATCCAACCAGCTGTAGTTTGGATCCAGGCCCTCCACCTCTCCTAGTTGGACGTGTAGATGTTATCTGTCTGTTCCTTGCTGACATTGTCTGGAAATCCTTGGAGAGGGGCATCTTCCCCGACACCCTTAAGGAGGCAGTCGTTCGACCACTCCTTAAAAAAACCTCTTTGGATCCAGACTGTCTAGCTAACTACCGGCCTATCTCTAACCTGCCATTTGTTGGTAAGGTTATTGAAAAGGTGGTTGCTCTGCAGTTGGACGATCATTTTGCAACTCACAATGTCTACGATACTCTCCAGTCTGGTTTCAGGAAGAAGCACAGCACAGACACTGCTCTTCTTCGGGTATTGAATTACCTCCTAATGGCTAGAGATCGAAAGGCACGCACCATTCTGGTCCTTCTTGATCTCTCTGCTGCATTTGACACTGTGGACCATGGTGTGCTATTGGAGCACCTGCAGATTTTTTGTGGGCTGTCTGGTACGGTCCTTAAATGGTTTCATTCATACCTCACGGGCAGGTTTCAGAGAGTTGCCACTGGAATTTATTCCTCTGGTGCTCACTCACTGCCTTGTGGAGTGCCACAGGGCCCCATTTTAGCCCCCGTGTTGTTTAAGGTGTACATGCTGCCATTGGGAGATATCATCAGGCGATACAGTCTGAGTTTTCACTGCTATGCAGATGATACTCAGCTGTATATGTCCTTTCTGCCCAGACAAAATGATGCACTCTCCGTGTTAAATAACTGCTTTGCTGAGATCAGTTCTTGGATGAATTCTAGCTGGCTGAGACTGAATCCAGATAAGACCAAAGTGTTGGTAGTGGACCCAGGTCATCTGGGGGTGGGGGTGGGGGTTGGACAACCATCAGGTTTATTACTTGGTGGCATGTCACTCACTACCTCAGATCGGGTGCGTAACCTGGGCATTATATTTGATGATGGTCTGACTCTAAAATCTCAGGTGTCAGCTGACGTCAAATCCTCTTTTTATCATCTGAGGAATATCACCCGGGTGAAATACCTGGTCCCTCTGGATGATCTTTCAACATTGGTCCATGCCTTTGTCACTGCCCATCTTGATTACTGCAATGCCCTCTACCTAGGGCTACCAGGGATTGACATCTGCTGCTTGCAGCTGGTGCAGAACACGGCAGCCAGGCTACTGACTGGGACTTCTAGAACCAGTCATATTATGCCTGTGCTCCGCGAACTGCACTGGCTGCCGGTCCAGTAGCGGATCACATTTAAGGTTGGCTTGCTAACCTTTAAAGCCCTACATGATCAGGGACCTGGTTACCTGCAAGATCTCCTGGTACCTTACCACCCCCTCTGTCCTCTCTGATCCACCGACGAGGGATTACTGGAGATTTCCAGGGTACGTTTGAAGACATCTGGTTGTCATGCCTTCTCTTTTTCAGCTTCAACCCTGTGGAACTCTCTACCTCGTCAGTTGAGAGAATGCTCAACCATCGGTAGATTTAAAATTGAATTAAAGACATATTTATTTGATTTAGCCTTCCCTAGCTATGGATGATATGATGATCTGTTTTAAATCCTTATTTAACTTTATTTATATTTGATGCATCTGTTTTTATGTTCAGCGCCTTGGTTTTGAAAGGCGCTATAAAAATAAAGCTGATTTGATCTGAGTGTTTCTGGAGAAATTTTTATTCATTTTGTGAGTTTTCACTGGTTGCATGGGGAGTATATCTGTGTAGGTAAAAGCTGTAAGTTTATGATTGGGGTGTAAAGAATGGTGGGATAAGGTGGTTTTGTGGGTAGGAAGTTTAAATTTAGTGGTTCTGACTGGAGAGGTGGGTGGGTTTTCTGGGTGTTTAATATATTTTGTTTGGCTTATTTAGGACAGTAGGCTTTTATTAGGATGTACGTAGGCACTATGTTTTCTGTTGCCCCTTGTAGGCACATCTATGCCTCAGATCACCTATGGAAGCTTTGTCCTTTTGAGTGATCCCAGTGTGCTCCATCTTAGGTGGTAATAAACTGCTGCATGGGCCCTGGGATCCTTTGGAGGTAGAGCAAGAGTCACACAGGAGGTCAGAGAGGAGATGGTGAGGGGTGAGATCAGACAGGTGAGGTCTAGAAGACTTCCTAGGGGAAAATGGAGCCAGCACAGGGGCTCCCTGTTCTGGTTTCGATACCCAGGGATTGGCATGATGTTAACAGTCAGGCGATGGTTAGATCAGCTGACTCCACTCCTCCCCTTTGGGCTGTTCTCTGAAATGCTAGGTCAGTGAAGAATAAGACAGCAGTGATGGAGGTGTTCACTGCTGATTCCTCAGCTGACATTATTGTATCAGAAAGACCTGGTTGGGGGCCAGGCACCTATGAGGTGCAAAAGCACAGGCTATGGTCACAAGACTAAGAGACCCTGTCTCTGGCCGCTTACTACTACACCCAGGTGAGATTAGGCAGGTGATGGCAAACTTTTACCGGAAACTATATATGGAGGAGATCCATCCCACCCTTCAACAACTGGTCACTTACCTAGAAAACTCCCCATTGCCCTGACTACCGCATGCCCAAGCGGAAGGATTATTACGCCTCATTACAACTACAGAAATCTGGGATACCCTCAAACATACTAAAAATCAGAAAGCCCCTGGACCTGATGGATACCCATCGGAGTTCTATCAAACTTTTCATAGACTATTGACCCCACCATTACTAGCAACATTATAGGGATTTTCAGGAAGGACAGCCTCCCCTACCCTCGTGGAGATATACGGAAATTGTAGCTATTCCTAAACCCAGAAAGAATCCATCTTTGATGGCTTCATACCAACCTATATCAAAACTTAATTGTGATTGTAAGCTATTTATGTCAGTACTAGCAAATAGAGTGGCAGCTTTGCTGCCTACTCTAGTAGATGGAGACCAAGTAGGTTTCATCATGAAACTCCAAGCTCATGGTGCCGTTAGGCAAGTGTTGTTACTCACAAAATATGCATCTTCTTATCAACAGATACGAACGGTCCTTCTCGGCCTTGACGCCGAGAAGGCATTTGATTGGGTGTCATGGCCCTATCTCTGGGCAACCTTAAAATGGTTCACATTCCGCGATAAACTCATCTCCTAAATTCAAGCCATGTATCATATGCCCTTAGCATATCTTAAGTTAGATGGATCACTCTCTCTACCATTTCCGATATCTAGAGGCACGAGGCAAGGCTGCCCACTATCCCCATTGCTATTTGCTCTTTATTTAGAGCCCTTAGTTGCTAATATTAGGGCTCAGACCTGGGTGGAAGGGATTCCGGTGGGAGGAAGATCCCATAAATAGACACTCTTTGCAGATGACATTCTGCTTACTCTCACTTCCCCAGAGACATTATTTCCGGCAGTCTGGACACAATTAGATATAGTTAGTACGTTGGCGGGCTATAAAATTAATGGTACTAAGACGGAGGTCTTGACCTATTTCTTTAAATCACCCCATACTTTAAAAGCAAAATTCCCATTTCGCTGGAATACAGTTGGGATGAGATATTTGGGTATTAAAATACCATATAAGATGCTACACTTAGATCTGATGAACTATGAACCTATTACTCAACAGATTACTTCCGATTTATCTAAATGGGCTTTGCTTCCTATGGGGATCCTCTCACGAGTTGAATCGAGAAAGCAAAATGTGCTACCTCGTTTGCTTTTCTTTCTGCAGACCCTCCCGATGCTTCCCATGAATACCTACTTTCAAACATGGGACAAATTAATTTCTAGATATATCTGAGGAGGTAAAGTGCCTCGAATGAAATATTCCACACTACAGCTATCCGAGGAGCAGGGAAGACTAAATCTCCCAAACATGAGAAGATATGTCCAACAGCTCATATCCGCATTTCCTTATTACATGCAGCTACATGCTATACGGCATATTGGAAAGATATTGAAGTTACCCTAAATGGGCTGGAGAGTTTCCCATCTTTCATAGTGGGGGAATCCCCCGGGGTGCCTACCACTTTCAAAGTTTATGAATTTCACTTCAGAGTTCTTGAGACGCTGGATACAAATGTGGAGAACCCTTCTATCCCCGTCAGAGAGGAGATATCTTTCCATGATGCCAGTTCTGCATTGGGAGAGCTTTGATCTCCATTACACTTTTCAGGTAGTGGGCCCTATGGGTATTCACTCTTTTTCTCACCTACAAACAGAATATGAGCTCCCCAATAATCAGCATAAATTTTATGTGATCGTAAGAGATACATGTTACCATTTGAGGAGATTATATCAAAAGTAGCTAAGCCTCCTTCTCCCCTACTCCAGATAGTGATATTTCATTTATGAAGGCAAGCTCAGGAACATATTATTAGGAACTTATATTCAGCATTGAGGTTATATAATACAATATCACTAGACTATATTAGAATTAAGTGGTCAAAAGATATGAATACTGAGTTGGAAGTGGATCAATGGCAAATTTCAACTGCATTATATTCCAGAATCTCCTCTAATGTTTTCTGGCAGGAATTTGCATGGAAGGCCAGAGTAAGATATTTCAGAACCCCTGATATTACGGCTACATTTAAAGGACCTGGGTATGGAGGGTGTTGGAGGGGATGTGGACAGAAAGAGGCAGGGATGGATCATATTATGTGATTGTGCCCATTTATACTGGGATACTGGCGAGAAATTATAGATGAGTTAAATGCTATATATGGGAGGCCGGAGTTACTTACCTTGACCTTTATTTTGATAGCAATGCCCCCTACTGGAATTAAGGTTCAAGGGACACTTTTCAAAATGGTATCTTTATTGGTCTTGGCGGACAAAAAGATTATTACTCGTCTCTGACTTTCCACTCGGATCCCGACCAAGGAGTCTTGGCAGTTGAAATTCAATGCAAAGAAGTGCAAGATAATGCATATGGGGCACAAAAACCTTGGCACAATATATCAGTTGGGGGGTGAGGATATAGCATGCACCAAGCAGGAAAGGGATCTTGGGGTTATCATCTCTGATGACCTCAAGGTAGGGAAACAGTGTGACAAGGCAGCAGGTAAAGCAAATAGGATGCTGGGATGTATAGGCAGGGCATCACCAGCAGAAAAAGGAGGTCATAATTCCGCTATACAAGACACTAGTGAGGCCCCACCTGGAGTACAGTGTACAGTTCTGGAGACCATACCTACGTAAGGACATAGACAGGGTAGAGAAGGTTCAGAGAGGGCAACAAAGATGGTGCATGGATTGCATCACAAGTCCTATGAAGACAGGTTGAAGGAACTGAACATGTACTCCCTGGAGGAGAGGAGGGAGGAGGAGGGGATATGATAGAGACATACAAGTATCTTACAGGGAGGAACAGGGTGCAGGAAAACACTATTTTTAAGCGAAAAAGATGTTCCAGGACTGAAGCATGGGATGAAGTTGGAGGAGGGACGATTCAGAGGAAACATGAGAAGAATTTCTCCACAGAGCGAGTGGTAGACAAGTGGAACACCCTGCCAGAGGAAGTGGTGGGGGCTGAAACAATCACAGGATTTAAGAATGCATGGGATAGACATAAAGGAATTCTGGAGGTCAGGGGTAAGGGGCAACAGACTTCTAGGAAAACAAACTGAACTTACAAGCTCAAATGGGCAGACTGGGTGGGCCATAGGCCCTTATCAGCCGACACTGTCTATGTATCTGTGTATCTATGTAGAATATTGACATATGAAATATATAATCTGGAAAGGATTTTGGCAAGAATGAATAGGATGCTTACCTTTGACAACCGATGGAGAAGTTGGATGTTTTACCAGTTGGGGCATTATGGGGACTTTGTTCCTTAAGTATATATTGCTATGCTTAAAGTCATGTGGGGCATTTAATGTCACTAGAAATAGAGGGAGGGGCCTTGAGATTTTATGTGAACTAGAATATGACAGGAAGAATACCAACCCCCTTTTTAATATTATTATTTGTACACTACCCATTAATATAGCTAATATGTTTGGGTTCATCAAATATAGACAGACTTCTGTGGAGATTTTACAGACCTGGAGGTCTCTGAATGTACATGACTGTGTTTGCCCATTATCCCTCGTACCATCTCTGAATGTATCTATGTATTGCACTTGGTATTATAATAAGCTGCAAAAACCAATAACACATAATTAAAAAAAAAAAGAAGGACCTGGTTGGGGATGACTCTGGCCCTGTGCTGGAGGCATCTAGTCCTACTGTGTTCTCTGTGGTGCACTGCCTGAGGCAGGAGTGCAGGGAGGTGGGGTGGCTATCTATTTTTGATCTGCTTTGGGATTTATGACACACACCATGGGAGTAACCAGGCTGTTTGAATTCGTGGACACAAGCAGTGGCCCAGGTGCAGGATACAGGATCATCCTCATGCACCAGCCTCTGGGCCTTGGGCATGAATTTCTGAAGGAACTGGAAGGCTTTAAGGCTGAACAGATGCTGGACTCCCCCAGACATCTTGTGCTGGGGGGGTTTCACTGCCTGGGTTGATGATGAAGCCTCACCCCTTGGTCAACAGTTCCTACAGTTGATATCATCACTAGGTCTTGCACAGGCCATTTCCTCTGGTACCCACCAGTTCAGTGATGCCTTGGATCTGGTTTTCTCATTGGAGTTTGATATAAGCAGCATCAAGGTTGATCCAGTTTTATGGTCAGATCATCATTTTCAGTCGTTTCTTCCCAGGGTCCCCTGGAATATTACTTCTCCTATGTAGGTGATCCAGCACTACCTGAACTACAGCTTGGAGCCTAGCAAACTCCCAGCAGAAATGGACATCTCTGGCATGATGTCAGCTTGTGCCATGGGAGCTGAGAAGGCCATAGAGTGCTATAACATGGCACTTATGGGTGGGCTGCCTTAGACTCCCCGGCAGTTTATCGTGTCTATCCCTTGATATCCCATCGCAGCTCACCATGGTATGGGTATGAGTTGCTGCAGCTAAAGACTCAGGGATGGAAGTTGGAGCATTCTTGGTGGAGATCCTACTCAGGGGCAGATAGATTGGTGCTAAGAGTGCACCATGGTATCTATCAGCTGACAATCCCCCTGAACAAGACAGAGTTCCTGTTAAGGGCAATTGCTGCAGTAAAGAATCAGCTGGCTCAGCTCTTCTCCACCATTGACAGATTAAAAAATCTTCATCTGTGATCTGAATGAGCCTTTTCAGCAGCAAAGTGCAAGGAGTTCAACCAGTTCTTTGCTGACAAGATGTCCACCATACAGGCTTTCTTCAAGTGGGCTGCCGTGGGTCGACAGTGGACAGTCAGCAAGTTGCCTAGACACGCTAACATCCTGGATGCATTTTCTACCAGCTGTAGAAGAGGAGGCGCTCCGAGTATTCACTCAGTTGCACTCCACCTGCTGTACTTTGGTCCCCGGGGTTACCTTACTGCTCATTGGTTGTCAGGAATTCCCTGGAGTCCATTTTCATTTTGATCACCAGGTGCTCCCCTTGAAAGGGGTTTCCCCACAGAACTAAATATGGCTGTGGAGAGACCTCCTTCTGAGAAAGCTACCTTTGGACTCGGTCTCATGAATTACAGACCTGTCTTGAACCTTCCCCTTCAAGGAAAGGTAATTGAGAAGGTTGAGGAGGTGCAGTTTGAGGTTTTCTTGGTTCAGTATAACATCTACAAGCCTCTCCAGTCAGACTCCAGACCTCATCACAGCACTGATACTGCTCTCATCAAGGTACTCCATGGTCTCCTCATTGCAAGAGACAGAAGGCATAGATCCATCTTGGTCCTTTCAGATCCCTTGTCAGCATTTGACACATTGGACCACGGGGTGCTCTTGGATTGCTTAGGTGCTACATGGTACTCACCGGCACAGTTCTGCACTGATTTGAGTCCTACCTTATCAGGAGAGTGCAGCAGGTGGTACTAGGTAATTTCACTCTAGTACTGCTGAGTTTAGCTCTGGGGTACCTCAAGGCTTGATCCTGGCTCCCATGTTGTTTGCTGTGTACATGCTGCCGTGGGTGAGATCATCAGGTGGTATGGTGTTGAGTTTGACTGCTACGCAGATTATACCTGTATGAGCTGATGTACGATGCACCTATATGGGCTGTACCTGTCCTGTGTACCTGAAGAGGGGAATAACAAGGTCTCCGTGGTGGAGCATTGCCTCAGTGAAATCAACAACTGGATGGCCTACAACTAGCTGAGCCTTTACCCAGGTATGACTGAGGTAATGCTTGTTGAACCTGGTCCTCATAAGTCAGCAATGTAAAGTGTAAATGCCATGGGCAGGTTAGACAGAGGTTATACTTGTCAAATCTGGTCCTTGTGGGGGGGCGCTGCTGAGCAACCTAGAAGAGAAGTCGTGCTTTCCTCGAGTTCCCAAGAGAGAGAAAGATTCTATTTATTTTCATATCTAAAATAGTGGGTCTTTTTCAATGGACTCACAGATAATTGCATCTTTGTGTAACCAACAATCGGAAAATGGGCAAGCCTAGGAATACAGCAGTATTAGCCTAGGAATACAGCAGCTGGTGCTGATTTTTTTGAAACCTAAAGGTCAGCAACATGTTGAGAAGAACCAGCCGTAGGCCTCACCATCCAAATCACCTGATGCAGCTTCTGGGGAAGTAACTCTTGCCACAGTCAATACCACACTAGCCCAGTTGATCCGAACGGTAGAGGACTTGAAGAAAAAATTTGACACCATAACCCCAAGGGTTACAAATCTTGAGACCAGAATGGATGCATGTGAGCAGACTATAGCCCAATCTGAAACATTCATGCTGTGGGCTGTCGGCACAACCACCAAACTCCTCAAAGAAAATTCCTTGCTCCATCAGAGGCTAGAAATGGTTGAGAACCAGGCTCGGAAGCGCAATGTCCAAGTGATTGGATTACCAGAAATGGTAGAGGGAGAAGACCCCTTGGGGTTTATGAAGATGTTTTTGCCACAACTAATGGGATTGTCGGAGGAAAATGATGACTTTTCAAAAGAGAAGGTTTACCAAATTTCTCCACGGAGAGCTCCACTGGAGGCCAATGCATCCTGTGCATTTCTGATAGTGCTCACTGGAGTAGGGGATAGAGATCGGGTCCTAGCCATTGCAAGAAGAAAACAATGGCTCCAATACAGAGATGCTATGATCCAAGTGTTTCCCAATCTCTTCTATAGCACCAGGCTTAGGCGGAAAGTTTTTGACAGGACGCGAAGCAGACTGAGGGCTCTTAAGCTAAAGCACCAACTTTTACTTCCAGCGAAGCTCTGCATGGTATGGAATGGGCAGTCGTATCTCTATAATGAGCAAGAAGAAGCAAACAAGCTACTAACCAGGATTGAGGCAGAACTTAATACTGAAGGTGAAGACAGGGATTCTACAGATGGGGACTGAAATTTAGTGTGGGGGCTTTATGTGCCTAGTCTGATCCACCCTATTCCTGGACATCCCTGAATTTCCTTTGTAAATTGTTTCTTGCTTTAATAATAATAATAATATTCTTTATTTATAATGTGCTTTTCAAAAAATCAAAGCGCAGTACAAGTTATGGAATCACAGCATAATAAAACATTAATATAAAATACAATGAATCATTAATACATTACAACAAACATTCATTGAAATCCCTTGCTCCGGACGCACGGCGGTAGTCCCTCTAGTAGTAGTATAACTTCTAGGGAAGCCGGCAACTCCTGCATGATGGACACCTTTCCTACCAGACAGGTATCTTGGTACCTGAAGCCCCGGGAAAAGGGCGTTTAGGGTGGGTCATACACCCATCCTCAGGTCAGGGCTATGCCCAGACCGGTGGAAGTGCCAGGAATGGTTGAGTTGGCCAAGTTGGTCAAGACGGGTAAGCTAGTTGCTGTGCTTACTGTTGTGTCTTTGTATATTGACATGTTGGTGTTGTATTGTTTGTATCGAAGTCACCAAATTCATATTATATGGAATACAGTCACAAACTGGGTACGACCCTGGAGGGGGCTCCTGCGGAGGACTGGGAGGGCCAGGCTTAATAGAGTAAAACAGGCATGCAAATGCAGGCATACGCTATGAAACTGCTTTCCCTTAATATTAAGGGCTTGGCTTCACCGATTAAGAGAACCAGGGTATTGACCTATATAAGAAGGGCGAAGAAAGATATTGCCTTTATACAGGAAACACACATGAATCCGGCAGAGCATGCCAAACTAACCAAACTAAGTAAGGGACAGGTATTCCACTCGTCCTGTAAGGACGGAGGGAAGCGTGGGGTGGCCATTATTATGCCACCGCACAATCCAATTCAGGTGGAATCCACTTGGTCAGACCCGGAGGGTCGACTGGTTATTGTTCAGGGGGAAATTAATGGAGTGGGGGTGACGCTGGCAAATGCCTACCTCCCACCAGGTATGACAACCTCCAGATTGAGACCTTTGCTAGATAGAGTGGTACGAAAACTAAGGCATACTTATTCTAGCAGAGTTTTAACCTGACCATATTTCCGGTTGGCTCGACCAATCGGAGACAGCAGCTAACACCCACCAAAAGTTTTTAGTAAGTTTGTATCGGAGGTGGATGGTGCGATGTTTGGCGGAAACTACACCCCGCGCCCATTGCTTCCCCACATTCCCCGGTACATCGCACGTACTCCCGTATAGATTATACATTCACCCAAATTGAAAATATAGGTCTGGTACGGGTTGCCCAATTGGGAGATATCTCCATCTCGGATCATGCTCCCTTGATGACCTGTTGGGAGTGGGGCCCTCAGCCTAGGAACACACAGTGGAGATTAAACCCTATCCACCTGCGATCGGGAAAGTTTAGGGAGTTCCTCTCCGATAAAATCAAGGAAATAGTGTCAGAAAATCCACCACAAGACTCCACGCCCTCGGTACACTGGGACACAATCAAAACAGTCCTCAGAGGGCACATAATAAAGTACACGATGGAGTTAAGGAGACAGCGGCAAGAGCGTAGGAATAGACTGGAGGACACACTTCATTTCCTTCAGCTGGCGCATCAGCAGGGCGATGAATCGGTCCTCCCCCAATTAAAACAGACTAGATGGGATCTGGACCGGATGGTCCAGGAACAAACCAAAATAGCTCTAACTTTTCTGAGACAAAGATATTACGAGGTAGGCCCAAGAGCAACAAGGTTGCTCGCTTCCCAAGTGCGAAAACAAAAAAAGGGGGCAACTATTGCGTCTGTTAGACACCCTAGTGGAGGCCAACAGGTGACCCGGGTCCAAGACATAGTAGACGCATTTGCAAAAGTTCTACAAGACTCTCTACACTCCAGAGACTACAGTCTCTGCCGAGCAAATGGTAGGAACACTTGAATGCTGTCTCTTTCCCGTCCTATCTGAGGCGCACAGAGGAGACCTAATGAGGCCGATCACTGAGCTGGAGGTAGGTCAAGCAATAGCTAAAGCCAAGTCTTTGAAGGCCCCAGGTCTGACGGGTATGGTTCAGAGTTCTACAAGGCGATAAAAACTAAGATTGACCTCCTTCTGGTTTTCAACTCGGTCCTGCAATGAGAGTCCCCCTCAGTCATGGTCCTCACGCCACTATATCAGTCATACCAAAGCCAGGTAAGAACCCACAAGAGTGTGCCTCATACAGACCGATATCTGTACTTAATCAAGACTACAGACTATTCATGAATATAGTAGCACACCGGTTAGACAGATTATTACCTTTATTAGTACACAAAGACCAGACGGGGTTCGTTAGATTTCGCACTACTACAGATAGTATTAAACGATCCCTTTATGTGGTGCAACAAATGCAGGAGAGGGGTGAAGCGATGGCCTTAATTAGTCTCGATGCAGAGAAGGCCTTTGATAGGGTCTCCTGGCCTTATTTGTACCACACTCTAAGCAAATTCGGATTCCCCCCTTTGTTCGTCCAAATCCTTCAAAACATATATTCCGCTCCCAAAGCATGTGTCAAGGTAAACGGGCACCACTCGGAATTCTTTCAACTTGAGAGGGGCACCCGGCAGGGTGCCCACTATCCCCCCCCTGCTGTTCGCCATGGTCATCGAACCTCTGGCTCAACATATCAGGGAAGCCCATCAACTCCGGGGGATCAAAATAGGAGACACTGAGCACCGTGTAGCTTTATACGAGGATGATATTCTTTTGTATCTACCAGACCCCGAACGTACAGTCTCAGTAGTGAGACAGATACTGGAAGCATACGGCACGGTATCTGGATATAGGCTTAACCTTACCAAAACAGAGATTCTTACCTTTAACTATAATCCCATGCAGGACGTCAGGGAGATTATCCCAGGTAGATGGGACCTGGAAAAACTGAAATATCTTGGTATATATATTCCAAAAGACCCCGAGAAATATTACAAATATAATTACATACCATTTGTCTCCCAGCTAAAGCAAGAACTACAAGCCTGGGCCACCCTGCCCCTCGGCCTTTCCAGGAGGATAGACCTGATTAGAATGACAGTCCTCACGAGGCATTGTATCTATTTCAAAATATCCCCTTAATGTCCCACGGAAACTGTTTAAAGACGTAATAAACTTATAAGAAACTTCATCTGGGCCTCTCGGAAGTCCCGAATCCAATTGGGGATACTCACTTTACCCCGCCAAGAAGGAGGTTTAGCTCTCCCAGACTTGAGGCTTTATCAACAAGCCATCACCCTTACACATATAATGACTAGACAGAGGGGACATCTTACACCACATTGGTTGGAGAAAGAAAAAGCCCTGATTGGTGACCGGGCGTACTTCAGATCCTTGTATAGGCAGGATGGAAGTAGGTATGGGTGCGAGTGTTCTGACCCCTGGCTACGAGCGCAGTTTAGAAACTGGGCCGTAATTAAAAAGACACAACAACTAGGGCCATATCAGATACTCATATGCCTGATCTCAAGCTTAACAGACTTCACCCCCAACGACTTGGACAACGGCTTCCTTCGCTGGGAGAAACAGGGGTTGAGATATCTAGTACAGATAATGACCCAGGGAACCACCTGGTCATATGCGGAGATTCAGAGGAAATTCCGCATCCCACATAGGGATTTCTTTAGGTATCTCCAACTGCGTCACTATAAGAGAGCCAACCACGCGAGTGTGGGACCCTGAGGATACCCGGCTTTGATTCGCTGTCTGATACAGCTAAATGCTACAGAGCATCAAGAGCACCTTGTCTCAAGATATTATCAGGAGCTCAATACCCAAGGGAGCGCCGGAACTGAGGGCATTCGCTCCAAGTGGTCACAGGAGACGGGACTTCAGATCACTCTGGAGGACTGGAGACAAGCCTGCGCCTTGTCCAGCCGAACAACTAGCTCTCACCAGTGGCGAGAATTCACCTGGAAAGTACTAGTTCGATTTTTCTGACCCCCAGTGATCACTCAGCACTACTCCTCCACTGCAGAGTGCTGGAGACAGTGCGGGGAAAGATGCGCTAACCTGACCCACGTACTATGGACATGCACGGCTCTGCAGGGCTTTCTGGTGCAGCTCGAATCCCAGTTACAGGAACTGATAGATACACAACTCCGGCTTACTCTGAAGGTATTTTTATTTCTTGACCTTCCTGGACCGTTAAGAGGTCCCAATACCAGATATTTGTTTACTTTATTAATAGCAGCCGCAAAGAAGGCAATCACCAGGCTGTGGTTGACTCCAAAAACGCCCACAGTCCAAGACTGGTGGGATGTCACACTGCAAATATATAATATGGAAAAAATCACACACAATCTGAACGACCAAGGAGAGAAATTTAAGGCTAGATGGACAGGGTGGCAGATATATTACATGCAGAAGGACCCCACGTTTGTACCCTAAGATAGTGGGGTGGGGCAACGGTGGGCGACACATGGTGGCTGGTGGGCCAGGCGCTTTGTGGATGGCGCCCAGCCTGGCCTTCCAGTCCTCGGGGAGGGTGCCCTTCTGGGAGAGTGCCCTGGATGTTTGGGATTTTGTGATGCAAGCTGCATTTGGCTTATTAGCTATTATGAATTAAGGCCGAACACGGACTGGAGCTGCAAGCCGCAGGGGTTAGCCCTAATGGAAGTCACAGCACTAGTAATATTGGACTGTAATATCCGTAATGTCTGGCGCATGCTTGAAAGTTGAAATGTTGGTGACTTATGTGTATATAAGTTGAAAACTTAATAAAAAGAAGAATTACAAAAAAAAAAAACAACAAACATTCATAAAACAATAATAAAATCAAACCCAAATCAATCAGTCACTTCCCCATAGGCCTTAATCCATAAAAAGGATTTTAAGGCTATTTGAACCCCACCGTGCACTCTCTAATCCGGCGTGGTAGAGAATTCCAGAGGGTAAGACCACAAATCAAGGGCCGGGCGCAGAAGATTTCAAAATGACCCTTGGAATCGCCGGCCGAGCGGAGCGGTCACTCCGGGAGATAGGGAACCAGGAGCTCTTTCAGGTAGTCAGAGCCCAATCCGTGCAGGGTTTTGTAGGTCAACAGACCCACTTTAAAGGTGATCCGCCACTGAACCAGCAGCCAGTGCAGTCTCCGCAGCACCAGGGTAACATGGGAAAAACGAGAAGTCCCAGTTAACAACCGGGCTGCAGAATTCTGCACCAGCTGCAAGCAGCGGATATCGACCCCAGAAACCCAAAGTAGAGGGTTGCAGTAGTCAAGGCGTGGTCACAAGGCGTGGATCAGCGTAGGTAGGTCCCGGGACGGAACAAGGTGTTTAATCCTAGCGATGTTCCTAAGATGGTAAAAGGAAACTTTAACGACGGCCGACACTTGATCACGTAGTGTCAACCGATTGTCAAGAATCACCCCTAGGTTTCACACCCATTCAGAGGTGGGGAGTTCCACACCCCCCAGGAATAAACCTGAGGGATGGTTTATCTCCCACCCCCCTGTCCGGCAACCAGGATCCAGAACCAGCACCTCCATCTTCCCAGGGTTTAACTTCAACCAGCTGGATCTCATCCAATCTTGGATTTCCCCGAGGCAGCTATTAAACACCAAGAATGCTCTATTCTGGTCAGGTGCAAAAGACAGGTAGAACTGAGTATCGTCGGCATAACAATGAAACTCCAGCCCACACCATCTTACAATGTCTCCGAGGGGAAGCATGTACACGGCAAACAACATGGGAGACAACACTGAGCCCTGAGGCACCCCATGACAGAGGCAGGATCAGAAGAAAACACTCCTGATACTACCCTCTGAGTTCTACTGGTGAGGAAAGAGTAAACCATCTGAGGACCAACCCGGAAAGCCCACAGATGGTTCTCAGGCGCTCAAGTAAAACCCCATGGTCTACTGTGTCAAATGCTGATGACAGGTCCAAAAGGACCAAAATGGACCGTTTTTTCTGGTCTCTCACCATCAGAAGATCATTGAGCACCCGAACCAACGCAGTCTTGGTGCTGTGCCTCTTCCGAAAACCCGATTGAAGGGGAATCGTAGATGTTATGGATGGTCAAATGGTTGTCTAACTGGGTAGCCACTACTTTCTCAATTACCTTCCCAACAAAGGGAAGGTTTGAAATAGGCTGGTAGTTACCGAGGCAGTCAGGGTCCAAAGAAGCCTTCTTCAACACTGGTGTCATCACTGCTTCCTTCAGGGAGTAAGGATATTCACCAGAGTCTAAGGAGCACTGGACTATCCTCGTCAGGACCAGGAAGATAGTCTCCCCACAGCCCATAACCAAGGCTGTGGGGCCCGGATCTAAACTACAGGACATAGTGCGCATACCTCGGACAATCTTCATAACATCCTCGATTTCCGGTCTCTTGAAGAAACCCCAGGGAGTAGGAGGGCAAGTGACCACAGCCGGGTCCACGGCAACTCCCATAGAGAGTGTTGTGTAGGTCTCTGCCCTGATGCCTTCCACCTTATCTGCAAAGAACTGAGTGAGCTCCTCGCACTGATATTGTGAAAAAGCTCTACGAACCTGCAGACAGGCTGGGTTGCACAGTCTGTCTACGGTTCGAAAGAGCTAAGCCAGTCGGTTCTGAGCAGCAGCAATTTCCCCGGACAGGAATACTGCCTTCTTACGGGCAATTGCTGACTGGTAGAGTTGATAATGTTCTAGCAGTCTAAGGTGGTGGCATCTGGGCAGATTTCGCCAACACCTCTCTAACCTGCGTCGAGTCGGCGCATCTCCTCAAGTCCCCATCAAACCATGGGGACCAAGGGCGAAGGGAGAGAGGACGCATACGGATGGGAGCGATAGAATCCAGGGCCTCAGTGATGGCCCTATTATAGGCCAGAACCAAGGCCTCAGGATCCATGCTCATTATCGGAAATTCTGATAGGTCAGGCACCGCCGATAGACCATCGGGAGTCACATCCCGTAAAGGGCGGTACTTGACCATCTCCACAGAGGTAGGTCTATGCAAGGGGGTGAGGAAACTGAATCTCACACTGTGATGATCAGACCATCCGACCAGGTTCCACCCCACCGGAGGCTTCCATCCCAGGAGAAAGACCAGGTCAGAGAGAATGGCCATATTTATGAGTGGCAGAGTAACAACCTGTGAGATGCCCAATGAATTCATCAATTGGAGGAAGTTCTAACAAAATCGAGTTAAAGTCGTTGATCCAGGCATTGAAGTGCCCAGCACCATCAACCTGGGAGACTCCAATACCAGGTCAACAACGAAGTCCGCCACTTCCTTAAGGAATGGCTTCTCATCTCCAGGTGGACAGTAGATGAGAGCCACTCTATAGCCCCCACCTGCCACTACAACACATTCAAAAGATCTAGTCTCCTCTACTGGAACACTAGTGAGACCCAATTCTGTCTTAAAACAGACCGCAACTCCCCCACCCCTGCGATCCAATCTCGGGCAGTGTATCACCGAATACCCAGCCGGAACGGCCACCTCAAGAACGGGGCCAGCATTACCATCCAACCAGGTTTCGGTGATGCAGGCCAGATCCACCGTTCCCACCAAGTCCGCCACAATGGCCGTCTTGTTGACAATGGATCTGGCATTGCACAGAACCGCCCGAGTTGGACAGAGTTCCGAGGATCCCCAAACCACCAGCCTGCCGTTGTTAACGGTGGTGCCCTTGGGTATGGGGATCAGACAGGGAAACCCACATTCTGACCTCCATTTCGCCCCAGGGCATCTTCTGGACCTAACAATCCCGATTTGAGCGCTCCCCTCGTCCATGCTCCACTGTTCAGGCCCCCCGGCCTGACCCCTCCTGCTTCGTACAATTCCCAAAGCCCTACAACTTTGATAAATGGAAAACAGTAGGAGGAGGAGGAGAAAAGGGAGGGCCAGAAGAGCAGAGGATGAATATGCGACGCGGGGAGCATAATAACACATACCTACAACCTACAGAGAAACTAATAAAGTCCTTACTTTAACAAATCAAAACAAAAATAAAACCCCAAAATTCAAAACATCTACTAAATAACATAAACAAAAATTAAAATTAATCCCATTTGCCCCCTCTTTCTCAGAAACAAAAACAAAAAACCAAAACCCACTTTCCGGGACCTAAAAATTAAAATAAACTACAAAAAAAAATAATAATAAAAAAAAAATAATAAATACAAATACAGATGGGAGACCCTCCTCTCACAAGGATGTCCCATCATAAACTCAAAAAGCAAAAAACAAAAAGAACACACATAAAAACCAAAGAGCCCCAAAATAAATAATAAATTTGCCAAGAAAACATGTACTCCCACTACACATTAAATTTGTACGAGGTCCTCTCACTACCTGAAAATAAAATAACATATAATGCATCAAAATAATAAATAAATTGTGAGTGGGCAGGGACTCACATGCCCCACGGGCGTACAGTAACCGAGCACTCTCACTGCTCGAACAAAGATTTAGGTCCAGGAAAACAGGTTTCAGTTCAGAAATGCATCCAAAAAGCAACAGTCACCAAAATCAGTTCACAGTCACATAAATCTTCAAAACAGGCAGGTGCTCGAGACTGATTTAGCCCCCTAGAACATGCTGGGTGGAAGAGGGAGCCCAACAGACCTTACCCCTCAGGTCAGGACCCTGGAGACAGGGCGGTATCACAACCACCCCAGCACCACAGGCCCCTCGGGGCAGCCAAAGGCTCAACCCTCTGGTTGGTCGATGACTAGCCCCCCCCACCCTCGGGTAGCAGGGACCGAAGGGATCCCACCCACCACAGCCGTCTCAGGGCAAGGCCCGGCAGCAGAACTTTCCTTCCACGATGTCAGGAAAACTTGCACTCGTTGAAGAGTATCAAATTCCCCAAACCCCTGCCAAAGGGGAACCAAGTCCAAAAATCAATAAAATCCAGGGAGGTCCTCTTCAAAAGCTTAATAATCACGTATGAGTAGAGTAGAAAGACTGTGAGCTTCAAAACAACCACACATGTTTGTGGAAATGACTAAACAAAGCCAATCTGTAGTTCCTCACATCCAAAGACAAAAGGTTTGTCTAAGCTTTAAGTTAATGTCAGTACCGGTAATAACAACTCAGCCAGGTCGTACTCACGAAAACAAAAATTGGCCCAGTTAATTCTTCCTCGACCTTTACAGTTTGGGCTTGCTCACAATCACCTCAATAATGTTTCCAGAGCAGAATAACAACTCCACTCATCAGCCGCAACAGTCCCACCTAGGCTAACTCCATGTTGAAACAGGACTCCAACAAGACAGGGCACCAAAGCTCCCAAACTCGATCGCAGTCCTCCTGAGTCGTTCTCCACAGCAGTCGGCCACCAACATGCGCCAGGCGATAGCTCCCAAATCAGCTGAGGACCAGACCTCTCTGATGCTATGCAGGCACCTTAATACAAAGTTCTGCACTCTGTGCCGAATAGGTGCCAGCAACTCAAGCAATCCTAACAGATGAAGATGCCGGGCAGACCACGATGATACCGGAGCCAGCAATCGGAATTAAAAATGAAGCCGACTGTGATTTACACTATTCCCGTTACAGATATTTAGCCGCCAGGTTGACAAATACTGTCAAACAAATAAATTAAAGCAAACAAAGCATAGTAAAAACATTTAAAAACAGCACGCTACAGAGCTAAATTGATGGCTGACCCAGCGTGGTCGCCATCTTGAATACACTTTTCCTTACCATTACTTCAGGACATATGTTAGAGCTGGTGTCACCTTGTCCTAAGAGGGTGGCATGACTTTTACAACATGGCGGTCTCCCACCCGCATGTGGACTGCATGGATTTTGTTGAAACAACTCCCGTTTGGGAGAGCCTTTGCTTTGCAAATATTGGACTTTGAAATCAGTGGCTAAGGGAGCCCAGTTCTAATCACTTCAACTATCTCAAACCCCCTCTGATCACATCCTCAGGATATGGCCTGCTGTAACAAGCATAAGTCATTAGCTATATTTTGTAACAAATACACTGCACTGTATTACGACTGTACCAACTAATATAATGTACCTCATGCCCTCTTGCACAAAATTGGGATATTGTATACTGTCTTAGCAACTCTGTATGATCCGTATGACTCTGTGATACCTGTCTGTATGTTCAATCCTTATGTACCAATTCCCCGGGTCGCCCCTGAAAAAGGGATCTTCAGAGCCCAGCGGGCCTACCCGGTTAACAAAATTTAATAAATAAATAAATACATATTACTAACAGCCAGAGCTTCTAATTGTTGAAAACAAGTGGTGGCTCTTCTGAAATGGTGGTTTTCCATCAAAAGGTGGAATACGCAGGCTCTTTAGCTTGGTCTCCGGTTTTGGGGGGTTGATGCCTTCTTGCCTATATTGCACCCCTTCCTCACGGTTTCCTACGTACCCCCGAGGAATCAAAACCAAGCGGTCCAGTCCCTTATTGACTATCTCACATCTCTCCCTCACAAAGCGGAGCAAGTCATCCTAGGTGATCTTAATGTTAACTGGCTTGCCTCCACTGCCTCCCATATAAAGGACTCCTTTGCTGCCCTGGATATGTCCCAGTTAGTCACCCAGCCCACCAGATTCAACCACTCTACTGGCATCAGCACTCTCCTAGATGTTATATCTAACCGCCCCTACAAAATCCGGGATGTCACTGTCCTCCCCAGCTCTCTTAGTGATCACTCCCCAGTCCTCTGTCTCTGGTCATCCTCCACTCTGAAGCCAGTGTCCCAGGCCACTCTATGTCGCCGTATACGCCCCAGCGGCCTCAGAAATTAAAACAACACCTAGCCCAGCTAGACTGGTCCCTTATCCAGCATGCCCCTGACATTGACTCAGCTCTTGACCACTTCACAAATGCCTTCTGTAAGGCTTGTGACCTTTTCGCCCCCCTCACCAGGATCCACTCCAAAATATGCAATGCCCCATGGATCACCCCACCCCTCCTCCAGAGACTGAAAAACAGAGATAATCTCTGGCACATTGCTGTAGAATCTGGAAAGGCATCTGACAGACAGGCCTACAACACAGAATGCAATAAGTTTACCTGGGTCATTAGGTGGTCCAAGGCAGAGCACTACCAGACCACCCTCACTTCCACTTGGGGTTCAGCCCGGACCTTCTGGGATAATATGAAAGAGCTAAATGGGAAGTCCCGCTCCCCCCCACCATCTCAGCTCTCCTTCAATGGCACCCCCACCACAGATCCACTCCTCATAGCCGATTGCCTTAACACTGCTTTCTCTGACCTAAGCTCGGTCCTCCCCAGCAGCTTCTTTGACCCAATCCCCACTTCTCTTCCTTCGGTCCTGCATCGCCCACCATTCTATCTGCACACCCTATCCGCCCAAGAAGCCAGGCCACATCTGCTAAAAGTCTTAGGCAGCAATAACTCCAGCAGTGAACCCCCTCGACTCCAGGATCCTCTGTATGGTCTTGGATGAAGTCCTAGTCCCCCTGAATGACCTTCTAAACCAGTCTCTATGCCTGGGTCAGTTCCCAAGTGCTTGGAAAACTGCTGAAATCACACCAACATAAGAGTGGGGACCGATCCACCCCCAACAATTACCGGCTCATCTCTATCCTCCCCCCCACACTCTCTAAAGCCCTTGAAAAAGTGGTGTTGATCCAGCTCTCTGAATACCTAACCAAGTATGACATTATGTGCCCAGTGCAGCACGGTTTCTGCCCAGGACACAGTACAACCACAGCTCTCCTGGAATTCTCCCAACACCTACATGCTGCTCTCGACTCTGGCAGCCTTGGAAGAGCAGTGTTCGCTGACCTCTCCAAGGCATTTGACACTGTCTGTCATCCCCTTCTACTTGACTCTCTCCACCAACTTGACTTCTCTGGTGGTCCCATTTTCTGGTTCTCTAGCTACCTCTCTGCTAAATCTCAGCGTGCCAAGATCAGCGGCTCCCTCTCCAGCACTCTTCCCGTTCACTCTGGGGTCCCTCAGGGCTCCATCCTGGGTCCAATACTTTTTTAGTCTCTACCTCAACACCCTCCCTAGCTCATGTACCGGTAAAATGCTCCTCTATGCTGAGGATGCAGTCCTCTTTGCCTCACATCCCAATCCCACCTCCCTCCAATTATCCCTCCAACAAGTTTACAACCAAGCCAAAAGGTGGTTCAGAGACCACAGACTGGTCATTAACCTAAAGAAAACCAAATCAATGCTCTTCTCCCACCACCAAAATAAAGCTAAAAATACCCCCCTCTTGATTATCCCCAGCACTCTGCACCCGCTAGAACAAGTGACCACATACAAGTACCTAGGCATCACATTCAATACTGCCCTCTCCTTCCACACCCACATTAATGCCCTGTCAGCCACCATTAACTCTCAGATTGGCCTGCTATGCCGGCACAGGGACTGCCTGCCTCAGGATGCCCTCAGGCTGGCCATCACCTCCTCCGTCTTGTCCTTCGTGGACTATGGCTTGCTCATCTACGCTGCAGCTGACAACACTGCCCTCTCCAAAATCCAGCTCTCCATCAATAAGGCCTGTAGGCTCCTGACCGGTGCCCCCAGCCGCACTCACACCTGCCTTCTCTATACTACCACCAATCTTCTCAACTTTGAGGAGCAACTGCTCTACCGGACCTGCCTTCTCGTTAACAAATCTCTGCTAGGACTCTCCCCTCCCGGGGGTCTCCACCTCCCTACAGCGGCCATCTTCATCCATCACCACCCATAGCTCTGTTAAGGCCACTTTCAAAGTGCCCAGAACCAAGACCTCTCTTGCCCAGAGATCCTTCCTCTACCGAGCCCCCACCTGGTTCAACTCCCTCCCTAGCTGCATCTCCAACTTGCCAAAAATTGGATCCTTCAAAACAGCCCTTCAGAACCATATCTTTAATAGCCGCTGTTGTAGGTGCAACAAACCCCCTGTTGTAATCTGTGGTTCCCGCCCACCTTGCCCCCGGCTCGACAACATCCACTGGACAGCCTCTCCCTCCCCCAGACCTACTTCTTCCCTACTAGGTCCAAACAGGAATGTAACCCACTGTCTTCTCTGAGGATTTACTATATCCATGAGTGTAACTCACAATTTTGTAACATTATGTAGCCCAAGTAACGTACAAACTACTACATTATGTAACCTAAGTGTGTCTACGTTAAATGTTCATTTTACTGCACTTGTAATGTTATCCTCTGTTTTAATCTGCACTGTAATAACTGTCTTGATGATGCCCCCACGATGAGGTGCCTTTGTAAATGAGTCTCTGACTCAAAGGTTGTAAGCCCGATTTGCCATGAATAAATGAATATATTATTTTGGTTCTTTAAACTAATAGTTCTAGCTTTTCACGCTCACCTGTTAAAAAAGTTTTAGGATCAGCCTCACAGTTCAAATTAACCACATCTATCTTTAACCTGTTTTAGATTTCTTAATGACTGTATTGTGCCCTCATTTAATGGGGCTTTGACTGTTAGTTAAAATACATCATGGGACCTTTCGGTGTACTAGTTCTGTTCAACAGTATTTTTACTGATTTCGCTCTGCCGAAAACTCAAATGTATGCGAGAACAATGTGTAACTACTGACATGTGTGGGGAGCAGTATTTAATCTTATTTTATTTTAGTCCTCTTTTTTTATTTCTTTTCTCTCTGCATCTTGTGGAAAAATATGGGATCAATTTTCATCCTACATCTGGGGTTGGGTGGGGGGAACACTGTAGACCAGAGGTCATTCTGTGAATAGGGCATCCTTTAATGTCAGTTCTTGGAACTCCAGTCCCCTTTTTATTCTCTTGGCTGCATCCATATGTGAATTTATATTACTTGATCTTACACATATCTGTACCTCCCCTATGTTGTATCTAATGAGGAGGTGTCTATCAATTTCCTTTGTAAGTATAACAAGTGTATGGAACTCTGATAATGTATTATCCTCCTGTGTGTACTTTTTTGTATGCACGATTACAAAAAGGATAAATAAAAAGTAAAAAAAAAAAATCTGGTCCTTGTGAGTCAGCAATGAAAATTGTAAATGCCATGATGGCAGCTTTAAATGGCACTACACTTCAAGCTGTTGATATGGTAAGGAATCTGGGTGTCACCCTAGACTGCAAGCTGACTCTGGAATCTCAGCTGTCAGCTGTAGTTTGGAGTGGCTTCATTGTCTCTGTAATATTACCCGGATCAAACCATCTTTTGCATCTGGGGGCATTGTGACAATAGTACATGCCTTTGGCACCTCAAGACTGGATTACTGTAAAGCTCCTTACTTGGGTAATCTGGAAGCTTGATGTGGCACCTGCAGTTGGTCTAGAATGTTGCAGCCTGACTAGGGGCCAGGACGCCTCAAAATGTGCACATAATGCTGATGCTGAGCAGTCTGCACTGGCTGCCAATTCGCTGGCATATCAACTTCAAAATATGCTTGCTTTACATACAAGGCCCTACAAGATCTGGGTCGTGACCACCTGAAAGAGCTCTTGTTTCCTCACACCCCGGTGTGCCCTCTCCATTCCATGGATTTGGTCCTTCTGGTAGACCCATGTTCCCAGTTAAAGCTTTCAGGGGACAGAGCTTTTGGGGTTGCTGCCCCTGTCCTGTGGAGCTCATTTCCATCTAACATTCACTCAGCCCATACAATGGATGCCTTCAAGGGAGCCCTGAAACATTAAAATGATGTACTCACCGTAATTCCTGATCTTCTAATAATATCTTCACCATTGATTCACACTAGCAGGTCTTAGGTGGAGGCACTAGAACCCAGTGGGAGCCAGCACTTTTTATAGGACTGGTACCAAGGTGCAGAGTTTTACTAAGCACTATGCCCTGGATGTCCATGCCAGGCAGTATGCCTCCTTTGGCGGGACAAACCTGAACGGATTACTATCCTGAGTGAGCCCTAAGTTCCAGCCATCCTAGTCCTGGGGACTTTGTCTGAGTTTGGTACTCTGACCCACTAGTGGGAATCAATGGTGAAGACTGATTCTTGATCTTCTAAGAAAATATTTACAACTGATTTACACTGGTGGGTCTTAGCCGGAGGTGCTAGGACCCAGAACTTTTTAGAGGGCTGGCAACAAGGTAAGCAGTGCGCATGCATGCACCAGATTCAGCACACACAGCTGCTTGTTCACTTTGGCACCAGCTCCCAACCGCCTCAGTACCTTTTTTAACAAAGAAATGCAGCATGACCTAACAAACAGCTATGCACTTGATCTAAAGGTGTTAGATAGCCCTGGTGGCCCATGTAAAAAGGGCCACCAAATCCAGTAACACAGTCTCTTCACAGCCCAACCAAGCATAAAGGAGTGAAGACCAACAAAACTGTAGTGAGTCTGGCGGATGGTGGGCAGGCGTATGAATCAATGATGAAGATATTCTTAGAAGATCAAGAATTATGGTCAATACACAATTTTAATATCTTCCAAATATCAGTCTTCACCATTGATTCCCACTAGAGGGTCGGAGTACTAAGTTCAGACAAAGACTCCAAGACTAGGGAGGCTTGAGCTGTGGACAGTAATCCATTCAGGACTGTCCTGCCAGAGGTGGCGTGCTGCCTGACATGGACATCCAGGGCATAGTACTTAGTAAAACTGTACACTGTGCTCCAGGTTGCAGCTCTGCAAATTTCTCCAATAGGCACAGAGTATATCCCAGCCAAGGACATGGCAATCACTCTGGTGGAGTGGGCATGTACCTTGCCCTTCAGTTTAATGGCATAGCTGTGGCAAAGGTGTAACCCCCTGGGGGGGCTTACCTTATTTACTTCTGTGCCTCCCAATCCCCCCTTGTATGCATCACTGCTTGGCCTGGGTTCTGTGTGCCCTAAAGCCTCCATCCAGCCCCTGCATTGATTTTGCAGTTAAAAAGGGGCCAGAGGAGCGAAGCCGCAGAACCGACATGCTGCAGCTGCATGAATGTGCTAGCTGACAGGCCGTGTTTGCACAGTAGCGCATGTTCATTTTCTTATCACTGCTGTTGTAAAACTAGAGTCATAAGAGGAGCTGTAAACACTTTGGGTTAAGAATGCCAATAAGCGCTAATGCATGGCATCTGTATATTAATGAGGACTGTATGAATATTAATGACAGCCTGCCTGCTGCCTCAGGGGCAGTGTATTTCAGTAGCAACAGTAGACAGGGGGCTAAGTAAAAATGTTAAATAATGCATGATTTACCTGGGCAAAATGACTGCTAATAAACGGTGGGGCACTTAATAAATGAAAATGTTTATTCTGGCTGCACCAGAACTTTGAAGTGGGACATTGTATGGACTGCTTATAAACTGTGTCAACCAACATGTTTGCAGCCTTTGACACCAGTCAGCCAATCAGAGAGGCAGGATATTATAAAAGGACTTGTGGGACTGCCAAAAAGACATTGGGGGGGAGCAAGGGAAATTCTTGGTGCCTAGTTGAGGGACCAATCAGGCATCGAAGAATCTTGATGAATATTAATTTTTCAAGGGGATGGTTGTGTCAACCAATTAGAAGCTGGTTGGAGCTTCTCAAATAAAACAGACTTTTGGTTCTGAGAGCATTTCAGCCAGAGCCCCCCCCCCCAAAGGAAGAGGAGCTCCAGCACCTTTGCTAGAAACTGTGGCTGCAAGGCTTGAGAATGGCCTGTCTGGGGATTCTCCAGATACAATCCCCAAGGGCCTGCATTTTGCCTTTCCACATCTGCAAGAATTTTTTGGGGAAAGAATCCAGATCTGCAACTTCAGCCATGAGGGAGCTGTAAAGATTTCTGCAACTTCAACTGTGAGAGAGCTGTAAAGAATCTGAAACTTCAGCAGTGAGAGTGCTGGCCAAGATGTTCCTGAGTAAGGAAGCCTACTGTGAACTGCAAGTAAGATGGAGACCTGCTTGGGGGTCCGAGTAGACACTAGTTCCAGGAGGTGCTCATTCCTGTCTGTCACCTTGCATTGACTCAGCGCCAGGATAGGTTGGACAGCTGCATGATGAATGGCCATTTGATGGTCCGGTTCTACCAAAATGCTATGAGATTCCCCCTGGGAAAAGGAGCTCACCAGTGATTGCCTGTGATAAGTTTGAGAAACGGCCATTTGATGGTCCAGTGTTACCAAGATGGTATGGGAGCCTCCCAGGGAAAAGGCACTCACCAGTGATTGCCTGTGAGAAGTTTGATGTCCTGCTTGGGCCTGCAGTGCCACGCCGACTAAGAGGAACCATTTAACTGTGTTCAGATTAACTGTGTTTTGGTCTTTGAGAGGTAAAGAGTAATTGCTACAAAGTGAAAAGTATCCTGTTTGGTTGGGGGACTCACCTTAATCTCCACTGTTTATTGCTAAAAGTGAGAAGACAGACCCTCTTTTGTTTCAGTGACCATCTGCATGGTGAGAAAAGTGCTGTTTAATAGTATGGGACTGATCAAGAAGAAGGTGTGTGCCTTCAGTACAAGTTGGATTACTTGAGATACAAGATTCTGGGTCTTCTGTGAAGCCTAATCTGATGTGCCTGAGTATTTTGAGACTGCGTTTGTTGGAGAATACACAGCCTGTTCCTGATATGAAAAAGGCCACTTCGACTGTGCTGGCAATGTGGCTGAAATGACAGTGGTAGCCAAATGTGATTGAGTACCTGAGAGAGAGCAAGAGAGACTGTCTGATGGTCAGCTTGGGCAATCAGCCTGGTAGTGTCACCAGCTAGGCACTGCCATCGCATCTCCCCCCAACGGGTCATGCTTAGACATGGGGGTCTGAGGCGTGCTGGCCCAGGTCCCTACGCTGGTCTGTCCCAGTCACTTTAACCTTAACAAGACGCCTAACTGCCAGAGAAGCTGAGATAGTTACAGCCTGCTAAAGCAGCAAAAGCCTACTGCTAGAAAACGGGGCACGCTGCAAGCCCTTGCAACACCACTTCAGCAAAGTTCACATTCTACTGTTTGTGTCTAACTCAATTCTTTTGTCTGCAAGTCTTCAGCTGTATTTGTAAGAGACTGAATACATAACCTCGAGTACATCAAGCACTGCTCTGCATTGGGGGGACTGTAAATAGTTGCCATCGAGCTTCTGTCAAATTTGGTAGTGAAATCATAATGCTGCGGAAGTTCTGGGTTCACCTGACTATCTAAAGTGTCAGGTTCTGCAGGTAGTTCATGCAACCATAAGAGGGGTTAAATTTAATTTGTTTCAAGAGTGCCAATGCTGGCCAACCAGCTGTACCAATACCAGGCTTGCAATGTTTAGTATTGGGTACCCAGGGGTAGAACTGTAGGGTTCATATCTGGAATGCAGTCTGGTACCAGTTGGAGGTTAGTATTTTGCCAAACTAAGCAGCTAGCTAGAGAGCTTAACCTGAATAAGTCAGAAGGTTGATGGGTGGTGGGCATTGGAAAATGGCTTAAAGTTAAAGTAAAACAATGTTTGCTGGTGCCAATTAAAAATGACAACCCAAAATGTTGCTTAACCTGCACATCCAACTGCCCATTCCTAACCCTAGCCCTTGTAAATAAATTGTTGGTTAACCATTTTTTACAAAAAGGTCTTGTGAGCATATTATTTGTACCCAATGTTATTACACTGGGTTATTACACTGGGTGTAGGATGGAGGAAGGTCAAATAACCCATTATAACCATCCACCCGCTTAGCGAGTCCAAGTATTTCCCTTATCCATCATCCACCTATCCAGACTTTTTTAAATATTGATGAACTCAGACTTTCCATAAGCCCCACAGGTAACCGATTCCACAATCTAGCTGTTCTGTTTGTAAAAAAATGAAACCTTTCTTTTTTTTTTTTTTCTATTACAATTTGTAGTTGATGTCCCCTCAATCCATCAGGGTTTTTCTTGGATATTTATACCTAGCTGTTGTCTTAATTCGTTGTCATGTATGAAGTTATACGTGGCCAGTAAGTACCCTCTAATTCTTCTTTGTTCCAAACTAAAAAGCCCCAATCTATTTAGTCTGTCTTCATACTTTAGATCTTTAAAGCCCTCAGCCATCTTGGTTACCCTGTGCTGCACTCTCTCCAACCTCTCCATCTCCCCTCTCAAGTATGGACTCCATAATGGTGTTCCATAATCCAGGTGTGGCCTGATGTAGGATCTATAAAGTGGCACTAGACATGAAGCTGAATGATTTACAAAAGTTCTTTTTATACGAGAGCATTTTATTAGCGTAAGTCAATTATTCAGGGTATTAAAAATATGGGTTTCAGCTTTATGTTATCCATGTGTGAGGTGACTGTACGGAAAGGTGGGTGGATAAGCATCCCGGGGGTTGTACTGCTGAAATATCAGATCCGCTTGTATTTTACTCTGGGCAGAGGCACTGTGCTATTTTGTTTATATCTTTGCGAAAGAACACCAGCTTACAGCATAAATAGGACACAGGCCCCTCAACCTGGTTTGTGGCCACCGAGGCAGGGATAATAGCCTGTTGGGACATGACGTCCAGGTTACAAAGGCAATTTACAATCCAGGCAGAAATGCACTTGATTGTAACAGACTGTCCCTTCTGACAAGGACTGAAGGAGACAAAGAGCTCTTTGGATTGTCTGAATTCCTTAGTTCTGTCTAGGTAGAAGACCTCTCTCCTTCATTCTGGAAGTTGGCAAAGTAAGTAGGCATGACTATGGCCTAGTTAAGATAGAACTCTGACCCCACTTTCAACAGAAACCTGGAGTGTGTACAGAGAACTACCTAGTATCTTTATGGAAAACAGTAGATGGAGGATCCATGACCAAAGCATTGTTCTCAGATACTCTGTAAGCAGAGGTGATAGCCACCAGAAATGCAACTTTTCCGGTTAAAAATTTCAAGTCACACATCGCAGGGGGCTCAAAGGGCTTGCGAGTGAGCATATCTAACACTAGGTTGATATCCTGGGCAGTAACAGGCTTCTTGATGGGATGCCTTGGGCCCGATTTTCAAACGGAGACACAGGGCTTGCGACCAAGTCCTGCATCCCGGCAAAGTTTGCCGCACCTGCATCCAAGGGTTTCACGCAACATGCACCCAATTTTAGAACCCTGGATGCAGGTTGCGACAGTGCCCCCAATTTATGGCAGCTTGTGCCAAAGCTGTGGCGCAAGCCCCATAAACTGACTCCCCCACAGACACAAAGTTAGACCGGGGGGAGCTGGTCTAAATTTGCTGCATCGCTGCAAGAGACCTGCAGCAGGGGGTTTGCTGCAAGTTTCTTTGAAAATCGCACTTGTGGCAATTTAATGCCTTGCAGCACTCTAATTCATTTTGAAAACCAGGCCCCTTGTGTGTAAACTGCCCTTAACATACCTCTTGAACAATGGCAGCTGTGTCAGGAAGAGAGTACAAATGGGCTCATGGTATCCTGAAACAGCACACAGGTGAACCTTTACTGTGGGGTACTGTAGACCAGCATCAAAAAGGTCCAGTAGGTACTCCAGAACCTTGTCCAGTGGGCACCTAAAGGGGTCCACGTGGGTTCTGGAGCATCATATGGAAAATGGCCATGTAAGTCTTCCTCATGGAAGGTTTGCACACAGGCAAAAGTATTTCAGAGACCCCGTGAGGTACCCTGTACCTGTTTACTTCTATCTCTTCAGTAGCCAAGGCCTGAAGGTGAAGAGAGTGCAAGTTGGGATGGAACAGGTGACACTGTGTCAACAAGTCTGCCCTGAGTGGTAGAGTTCTTGGTTCACTGACTGAAAGTCTGCTCAACAAAGGAAACATTCTTGTCAAGGCCAGCAGGTGGCAACTGGAATTATCTTGCCCCCGTGGCGACCTGGGAACACTGGGCTCAGAGTCACACAGTATTCAAGTGGAGGTTGTGAGAATCAAACCAAGATCTGGTCTGCTGGATGTACCAAGCTCATTCACAGCTTGTTACTCTAACCTCTAGGCTATACTGCCAGCCCAGGAATTGGAAGGAATGAATATAGCAACCGATTTCGCCATGGCACTCTTAATTCATCCTGACAGAAAATGCCATGACCTGGATTTCTGCAGCAAAATCAGGGGCAGTTTGGTGTTGAGTGGGGAAACAAAAAGGTCCACATCTGGGGTACTCGCTTGTCGAACAGTGATCTCACAATGTCTGGATTGACCACTCATGAAGATTGGCCTCTGTTCAACTGTGCTTGTCTGCCACAGTGTTCTGAACTCCAGGCAGACAGATTGCTTGGAGCAGGATCTCCTGCTCCAGAAGCCATTCCTACACTCTCATTGCTTCCTTGCAGAGAAGGTAAGAGTGTGCTCCTCCTTGTTTGTTGATGTAATACATGACAGACTTGCCTGTCTGAAGGAGGACTGTTTTGTGTCTGACTAGGTCTACTAAGGCTTTCAAACCATACACAACAGCTCACATCTCTAAAACACAGATGTGGAGATGAGTCTATGATGGATCCCAGATATCTTGTGTTTGGACACCCTAGCAGTGCCCCCCCCCCCAACCAAACAGGGAGGCATCCATGGTGAGTATTACCTCTGGCTCTGGTTAGGAGAAGGGGAAACCCTGGAGGAGGTTCTTCTCCACTGACCACCATGTGAGGGACCAAACCAAGGGCTTGGTCACCTGAATGGGGTAAGTCTGAGGATTTGATACCTGTGACCATTGTTCACTGAACATTCACTGGGCTGTCCTCACGTGCCGGCATGCAGGGGCACTGTGAACAGTGAGGAGGCTGTCGGACCCTGAATGCACTGCATGGAGTGAGCTTGCACTGTTTTGCCATCCATGATACAGCATGCAGTATGTAAACTCGCCTATAGTCTGCTCTCTGGAAGGAAAGCTGTGGCCTGGGTTGTATCCACAAGAGCTCCTGTGCTATATCTGGGGCTGACAGTATAGCCTAGAGGTTTGAGTAATGAGCTGTGAATGAGCTTGGTATATCCAGCAGACCTGGGTTTGATTCCCACAACCTCCACTTGAGTACTATGTGACTGAGCAAGGCACTTAACCTACCCAGTGCTCCTGAGTCACCCCCTGAAAACAGGCAGTTGTGCTTAGTGAGCCTTACCAAAGTTACCAAAGAATTTAAAAAAAGAAAATGAACAGCAACTGTGTGGAGGGTTGTAGCTAAGACTTAGTTAGGAACTGAGAGGCAGTAGTTACTTCCTGTTCCAACTCCTATGTGGATGGGCTTGAAATTAGCCAATCATCCAACTACGGGAGGACTTGAAGTCCTATTTTCCTCAAGTGCGCAGCGAGACCTGCAAAACACTTTGTAAAGACTTGGCACTGAGGAAAGCCTAAAAGGCAGAACTCTCAACTGGTAATGCTGCCCCAGAACTACAAAACTGAAGTATCTGTGGTGGCTGGGGTGTACCAGAATGTGCTGCTATGCATCTTGCATATCCAGGGATGCTAGCCAGTTCTGAGGCATCAGGCAGGGTAGCAAAGAACCCAAAGAAATCCTTTTAAATTTTTATCAATCCATAAATTTGTTGATTTTTGAGGTTGAGAAGGGGATGCATGCCTCCTGATTTCCTTGAAACTAGGGAACAGTGGGAGTAGAACCCTATGTTCTGTTCTGACTCTGGTACTATTTCCACTGCACTGTTGCTCAGAAGGCCTGCACTCTCCTGTGCCAGAAGCTCTGATATGTGAGCTGACAAAGGGGGTTACCTTTTGGGTGGACAATCTGGAGGGATTTCTGTAAAATCCAGGGAATATCCATCTCAAATGTTCCTGAGGACCCACTTGTCCATCATGATGGATTCCACTGATGGTAAAACTGGGTCAGCCGCCCCTGGGAAGCAGAGGTCTGCCTTGGGCAGCTCAGGCAGAATGGGGGTCAGAGCTTCAAATAGTAGCACTAGGTGCTTTCGGCACCTGTCACTTTTGCTGCATCTCCTTCTGAGGCTGAGGAGGCTGACTTCTGTTTTGGGCTCCCCCACCTTTGCCATGAAAGGATTGACTGTTGTGGACAAAGCCAAGTCCTTTGCTCTTCTGAGAGTTGAAGAGAGCTGGTCTGGAGGTCTTAAGGGTTGTTCTAGTTTCATTAGCTGCCTTAAAAGACTACTCCACCTGCTGTCCAAACAGTAATTCCATCATAGGAAACTTTCATTACCTGTTGCTGGACCTCCTGGGTGATGCCAGTCATCTGCAGCCATGAATGCTGCTGGATGCAAATGTCTGCAGCAGCAGAGCAAGGCATAGCATCAAAGGCAGACATACAGGCTTTTAGCTGGTGAAAGTTAGATTCAATACCTTGCTTGAAAATCAGCAGAATATCCTGTTTAGCCTCCGAATATGGCAAGAGGCACTGCCAGAGACTTTAGCTTGCTCCAAAGAGTATACCCATACTTAGGAAAATGCCCTTGGTAGATAGCTATCCTCATGGCCCGGATGGCTGAAGTGCAGGCTTGTTTGCCCATAGTGTCAATCTTGCATGACTCCCTATTAGTGGGGTGCCCAGTGACCTCTTTAGGGAAAATGGTCTTATCTTTCTCAGCAAGAATAACAATAGCATCAGCTATGGGCTGAGTAACACACTGGCTTATTTTTAGGAGCAGTGTATTTCCTGACTGCCTGTTTGGGGACAGCCACCACTGAAGTAAGTCTCTGCCAAACCACATCAGACAAGGTCACTAGTGCGGGTTGGGTTGGAAGAACTAAACTGACTGGCATATATTAGGCACATCAAGAACTCCAGTTGGAGGTGCCTAGCCTGGTCAATGGCTGCTGGCTCGAAATTCGGTGCTGAGTGCATATTTCTGAGCAGGGCCTAGAATGAGAGAGCCTCCTGAGGTACAGACACAGAAACTGGGCCTGAGACCTCTGGTCATCATCATCACCGCCTTCAGCGATAATGAAATTGAAGGTCTGACTCATCCCTCTCTGCACAATAAAGATCTCATTGGAAATGAGCTTGACTAAATTGTTTCTTATTCATGTTACATGAATAATAGTTTTTTACTTACTTACTTACTTACTACAGCTTCCTAGGAAGGGGTAGAAGAGGGAGTGGGGTTTCAGGCATGACAACAGAGTGCACAGTTGCAGTGACATAGCCCTTGTCCTGAAGGGTGACAGACTGGTGCCAGAGGTGGTGCCGGAACCAGCACTGGCTGCACCACAAAGATTTCTGGAGCTGAAAGCACATGAGGCACCAGGCTCGGTGTTGCACCAGGCACTGGGCTGTGCCCTGAGAAGCCTGAACCTGATATCTAAGGTGGCACTTGCATGAGTGTCAATGACCCAGCTGGCACCAAGGTGGCACTGTGGCTGCCCCATCCCAAAACAGAACAAGGGGAGGCATAAGTGGGACAGACATTGGCAGCACTGCTCTCAGCAAGGGCCTGAAGGCTGTTGCTGCAATCAAACATTCTTTGATCCCAGCAGCACTACCTGTGGCACTGGGTCCACTGACCCTGAAGGGCCAGGGACCAGCTCCACCAGTGGTGCCAGCTGGGCCAGATGCTGCACCCACTGCTCCATAAGAGCTGCTCAGTAGTGGAACTGTCCAACCACAGCTCTCACTTAAAGACTTGAGGAGGGCTCTGGGTCATCGGTGGTGACAGTGAGAATCTCCGACTTCACGAAGTTGAGTATCTCATGGCAGATCTCATAGAAGGTGATCTTGACTGGTGCTGTTTCTTTCCCCTCTTATGAGAAGAGGAAGAGGTTGAGGCCAAGCAGTGCCTGGACCCTGATGAAGAGCGTGGGGATCAGGACTACTTATTTTGGTGCTCACGGCAGGACTGCCTTCATTCCCAAACAGTGGGCTGCCCATTGTCAGAACCATTCCCCAGAGGGGAAAGTTGACAGGACGCGGTGCCACTGCCAGAGCAGCCTGTCTCTTCAGGCTCCCTATCCTCCTTTCTGGTTGTTGACTTTTGATGCTCGGTAGGGTTGAGAGAAAATTTTTTTACTGTGACAAAAAACTAAATGCACACAAAAATAACAAACTCTAGTTTTAAACACCAAGGCTGAGAAGAACTGAATGTTGCTGTCATATAGATGTGAAATTCTGACTCCTGGCAAGTGAGCGATGTAGCATTGACGCGCACTGGATGGTGGGGAAAAAAGGAACTGAGGTGGTTGAGAACTGGTGCCAAGTTAACAAGGGCTTGCGAATGAGCATATCCAGCACACGACTGATTTTCCAGGGAGCCCCACCTTCTTGATGGGAAGTCTTATATGCAGAATACCCCTGAGGAACCTCTTGAACAGCGGCAGCTGTGCCAAAGAGAGCGTACCTACAGGTTTGTGGTATGGTGACATAGCACATAATGTAGATGGACCTTAATTGTGGAATATGGCAGGCCAGCATCAGAAAGGTTTAGCAAGTACTCTGGTTGCTGACATCAGGTCAGGGATCTGCTCAATTTGCTCCAATGGGTGTGGCGGCAGTTGGTGGGAGGTTGCAGACAATCGGTTTATTTGGTCTGACTTTGATCGGTTGGCAATTGAGGATATCGTGAAGATCATCCAGAGTATGCAGCCGACCTGCTGTAGTTTAGACCCGGCCCAACCTGCCTGCTAGTGGGGTGCGTTGATGTTGTCAGCCCGGTTCTGGGTGAGATAGTCCGGTGTTCATTAGAGACTGGTGTGTTTCCTGACACCCTGAAGGAGGCAGTGGTGATTCCCCTCCTTAAGAAATCTTCTCTTGACCCTGACTGTCTTGCAAACCACAGACCTGTCTCTAACCTTCCCTTTGTGGGTAAGGTTATTGAAAAGGTGTTGCACTGCAGCTGGAGTATCATCTTACCATCCATGATGTCTACAATCCTCTCCAGTCAGGATTTCGGAAGAGACATAGTACCGAGATGACTAATTCAGGTACTCAATGATCTCCTGATAGTGAAAGATCAGAAGAGCTGTTCCATCTTGGTTCTCCTTAATCTCTCTGCAGTGTTTGACACCATGGACCATGAGGTATTATTGGAGTACCTAAGGCTGATCTGTGGACTGTCTGGTACAGTCCTCAGATGGTTTCATTCTTTTCTCACGGGCAGGTCGCAGAGAGTGGTATTGGGGATTTATTCCTCTGACCTGATCTCCTTGTCCTGTGAGGTGCCACAGGGCTCCATTTTATCACCCATGTTGTTTGAGGTGTATATGCTGCCAGTGGGAGACATTGCAAGATGGTATGGGCTGAGTTTTCACTGCTATGCAGATGATACTCAGCTGTACATGTCTTTTGTGCCCGATCAAGATGGAGCTATCTCAACTTTTAACAACCGTCTTGCCAAGATCCAGGACTGGATGAGTGCCAACTGACTGAGGTTGGATCCTGACAAGACCGAGGTGTTGGTTGTGGACCTGGGTCATTGAGTAGAGGGGCCCTCGGCTGGGTGGTCGTCTGGGCTATGGCTCGGGGGCAGCCAGCTGGTGACCTCTGAATGGGTGCAAAATGTGGGTGTTATTTTTGACAAGGGGCTGACACTGAAATATCAGGTGTCGTCCGTTGTCAAGACCTCATTTTATCATCTGAGGAAAATCACCCAGATTAAACACCTTGTTCTGGCCGAAGATCTTTCTACATTGGTCCATGCCTTTGTGACCTCCTGCCTTGACTACTGTAACTCCCTGGACCTTGGGCTGCCAGAGGTGGAATTCTGCCACTTGCAGCTGGTGCAGAATGCGGTTGCCAGGTTGCTGACTGACTTACCTCATTCATGCCATGTTACGCCTATACTCTGTGGCCTGCACTGACTGCCTATTCAATGGCAGATCACCTTCAAGGTTGGTTTGTTGACCTATAAAGCCCTATATGGACAGGGACCGTGTTATCTGCAAGATCTTCTCCATCCCTACTGCCCACTTTGCTCCGCCAATGAGGGATTGCTAGAGGTTCCCAGGGTCCACTTGAAGACCTTGGGTGCTCGAGCATTTGCGTTTGTGACCCCTACCTCGTGGAACTCTCTACCTCATCAGATAAGAGATTGCCTGGCCATGGAGAGTTTTAAATCCACATTAAAAACCTACCTGTTCAGTCTTGCTTTTCCTGAGTATTGACTCTTAAGATTTTATATTTGTATCTTAAGATTTGTTGATTTTATTTCTGATTTTATATTATGCTGTAATTGTACAGATGCTTTGATACCCTGTGAAAAGCACTTTTTATAAATAAACTGTGATTTGATTTTGATTTGAATTTACTCCAACACCTTTTCAGGTGGACACCTGAAAGGGTCCACAGTGGTTTTGAAACATCTGATGAAAAATCTTTTCCACTTGGCTGTGTATCTTTTCCTGGAAGAAGGTTCATGTGCAGTCAAAATATTTCCCAAACCCTCTGAGATTCTGTGAATCTGCTCAATTCTATCTGTCAAGGAGCCAGGCCTGACAGTGAAGGGAGTACAGGTTAGGATGGATCAGTTGATCCTGGGTCAATAAGTCTATGAGGAGTGACAGAACCCTCGGTGTGATGAATGAAAGTTGAGTCAACAGAGGAAACCATATCCACCGAGGCCAGCAGGGGGCCACTCCGATCATCTTGGCCCAATGTGCCTCCAATTTGAATAACACTATCTGGGCAGAAGGATTGGAGGGAATGCTTACAGAAACAGATTTTGCTATGGCTGTCTGAATACATCCTGACAGAAAATGCCATGTCTTTGATTTCTGGAATTGAATTGAGGCAGTCTGATGTTGACTGGTGATGCAAAAAGGTCCACATCTGGGGTGCCCAGCTCATGGAATAGTGATCTCATAACTTCTGGTGCTAGTGACCACTCATGAGAATCCGCCTCTGTTTGGGTTAATTAGCCTGCCAGAGTGTTCTGGATAGCTGGCAAATAGATTGCTTGGAGCAGGATCCCCTGCTCCAGATACCATTCCTACAATCTTATTGACTCCCTGCGGAGAAGGCAAGTGTGTGCTCCTCCTTGCTTGTTGATAAAGTACATGACAGATTTGTTGTCCATCTGGATTAGAACTTTCAGCTGACCAAGTCCACTAGGGCTTTCAGACCATACAGAACTGCATGCATCTCCAGCACATTGATGTGGAGATGTGTCTGATGAGTCCCAGATACCTTGTGGCTGGAAACGCTGGCAGTGGGCTCCCCACTCCAGGAGGGAGGCATCCATAGTGAGAGTCATCTCTGGCTACAGCGGGGAGAAGAGGAAGCCTTGGAAGAGGTTCTTTTCCACTGACCACCGCATCAGGAATCTCACCAGGGGTTTGGTCACCTGAATGGGATAGTTTTGAGAGTGCAGTGCCTGTGACCACTGTGTACTGAGCATCCACTGAGTTGACCTCATATGCAGCCTTGTTAGAGGCACTGTGAACAATGAAGAGGTGATTATGCCAGCATGTGTTCCATGGGGTGGGTTGGCACAGTTTTGTGTTCCATGTTGTAGTATGCAATCTGCAAGACTGACCTTATTCTGCTCTCTGGGAAGAGACCTGCTGCAGGTCATGTCCAGAACAGCTCCTATGAACAGCAGTTCCTGGAAGAGCTTCAGGTGAGACTTTAAGGGGTTCAACAGGACTCCCATGGACATTTGGAACTGAGTGGCAGTGGCCAAAACCTGCTCTGTCTCTGTTTGGATGGGCTTGAAATTAGCCAGTTGTCCAGATACAGGAAAGACTTTGATTCCATGCGTTCTGAGGTGCACTGGAAGTACTGCGAAACACTCTGCAAAGACTCGCAGTGCCGAGGAAAGCCCAAAAGGTAGGACTCTGAACTGGAAGTGTTGCCCCTCAATGCATAACTGGAGGTACTTGTGCTGGTTGGGGTGCACCACTATGTGCTGGTTGGGGTGCACCAACATTTAATGGTCAGGGTGCACCACTATGTGCTGGTGTGCACCATGCATACTCAGTGATGCTAGCCAATGCTGATGTTTCAGATAAGGTGGCAAGGATCCTTCAGAAATCATCTTGAATTTTTCTCAATCCATGTATTTGTTCAGGTTTCTGAGGTTGAGAATGGGGCACATGGTCCCTGATTTCTTTGTTACCAGAAAGTAGTGGGAGTAGAACCCTATGTTCCGTTCTGACCCTGACACTATTTCCACTGCCCTGTTTCTCAGAAGGCCCACAATGTCTTGCACCAAAAACTCTGACAATTCTGACAAGAGGAGTTGCCTTCTGGTAGGATTGTCCAGGGGGAGTTCCAACAATTCCAGGGAGTACCCCTCTCAGAAGATCCACAGAACCCATTTGCCTATTGAGATGGATTCCCACTAATGGTAAAACTGGGCTAGGTTTCCCGCTACTGGGGAGGAGTGGTCCACCTTGGGCAGCTGAAGCGGATCAGGAATCATAGTTTCAGATGGTGGCACTGAGTGATTTTGGCACATGTACCTTTGGCTGCACTTTCATCTGGGTCTGGCGAGGTTGGGATATGAAAGTTACATACTTAATGTAACTTGGTCTTCCAGAATATCTTCATTATTGATTACTATTTATGGCTCAGGGCAAGGAGGCAATAGGACCCCGCAGGAGCAAATTATTTGCTAGGAGGGAGCCAGCCATGGCTACTGAGCATGGTGCCAGCTCACCCCATCTGATGCCAAGTGCCAGGCAATAACTATTGCCAGCTCCCTCACTCACCTTAGTTCTGTTCGCCAGGAGAGAAACAAAGTGGGGAAACAAGAGAGAGAGGGGCCTAAGAAGTTTCCTAGCCCAAAGGGAAAGGAAAAGTATGTAAGGATACAAACAAACAAAAAAACCTGACTATCAACCTTTGGATTGAGAAACAGGGCACACTAGGTGGCATAAAGAGGTAGGTGGGCATACAGCCAGAGCCTCACAACACTGGCCAGAGAGGAGATGGTTAGTGAAGGCAGCAGCCCTGAAGCATGTGAATCTGGCAGAAAGGCAAGTGGGGGTGCTCATAATTGGGATCCCCTTTTAATTAAGATGGTACAATGTGCAAAAAATAGGAATGAAATGCATGGACTCCTGGAAGAAACAGCCCCATGCTGCCAGATAGAGAACTGACTGAATAGTCGTATTGAATAACGTTTCTCTGTTCTCACCAGTGAAGAAAAAGGGAGGGGAGGTGCATATGGAGTTGGAGGACTAGAAAGCCTAAAGGAGTGGAGATGTATTTATCTCCCCAGGCACCCCTAAGGGTAGTGGACTAATAACCCAGCTGGCATAAGGAAGAAAAAGGAGTATACCAACCCAAAAAGTTTGACATAGAAGAAAGTGGACAAAAGGAAAAAAATACCTGCTTCTCCTGCAACCACAGGGATGTATCTTATGAAAGCGCTAGTGTACTTGATACAGTCCAGTGCATAGCACATCCCACAAGCAGTGCAACTGCCAAGTGGAGTTACAGTGGATAGTGCCCATAGACACAGATTGCATTTAGCAACTAATAGGGATATAGCACAAGAAGGGGATATGCCCAGAGCTGTGAGGAGGAGGACCAGAGGGAAAGAAAGGGAGGCGGTAGGCATGAGGACCCTGAAAGAGACGCTCACCCTAGTTTACGTTTTATTGGGTGGGCCGGGGACCCAGAAATGAGCTCCCTACCCCATTTTTGTATTTTTTGAAAAAACACTCCAAAGGAGTGCAACTGGAGAGATGCCCTAGCACCAGTGGTGTCAGTCAGTACTGACATGGTGAGCTGCTCAGAGGCCTTGGCTCTGCTAGAGTGGGGGATGATAGTCAGGTGTGGTAATCAATGGGGAAGATATTCTGGAAGCTCAACAGTTACATTAAGTACATCATTTTTATTTTGGCGCGCTTGCACAGCCAACATCTTGAGGTAGTGCAGATTTGGAGGCGCGGTCACTGTTGGGCGAAGGCAGGGCATGCATCAGTAGGTGAATCCCTTATTCCCCAATCAGCCTGCGTGCCGGCACCACACCGTGCATACCTAATGTGGCGATGAGATCAAATGAAAGGTCCGCTGCAATGCGAGCTAAGCTCGACATACGCAGCGGACCTCCTGACATGCTTTTCCTGGTGGTGAAAAAAAAGAAAATTAACATGGCAGCATACTGCTGACTTCGAGGGTGCCCAATCCCTCTGTTGGCATTCCCTGGCTGAATGTATATGCTGATGGGGGAGCCCACTCCCCGCCGGCATAATGCACATAGTAAGGATTAGGAAGGAGGGGGGTTGGGTGGAAGCAGGGTGCGATAAGGCAGAAGCACTAAATGAGTACTTCTGCTCAGTATTTACTAAAGAGAAGAGGGGGTGACACCCAAGGTGGAGAAATAGCAGAAACAGGGGAAGGGGTGACAGATGGGAAATCATGGAGGGCAGAGTCTGAGAGGGTTTGAAGGCACTGAGGGTGGACAAGGCACCAGGCCCAGATGGCATCCACCCCAGGGTACTGAAGGAGTTGGCAGAGGTCCTTGCAGGACCTTGGCAGACCTATTTAATGCCTCACTACATTGGGGTGTGTACCTCAGGACTGGAGGATGGCTCATGTGGTGCCCTCCATAAGAGTGGCCCCAAGGATGAACCGAAACTACAGACCAGTGAGCCCTACATCCATCGTGGGTAAGCTAATGGAGACTATCCTGAAGGAGAGGCTGGTGGCCCTCCTTGAGGCCAAAGGACTACAGGACAGCAGACAGCATGGCTTCATACATGGCAGATCCTGCCAAACCAACCTGGTGGAGTTCTATGACTGGGTAACAAGGCAACTGGACAGGGGCCATGCAGTGGATGTCCTGTATCTGACCTCAGTAAGGCATTCGACTCTGAGCCGCATGGAAGGCTGGGAAGGAAGTAAGCAGGCACGGGGGGGGTGCAAAGCTGGTGAGATGGGTAGGAAACTGGCTTCAGGGAAGGCAACAGAGGGTGGTGGTGGGTGGGGAGCTCTCACACCCAAGGGCAGTGACGAGCGGTGTTCCACAGGGCTCGGTGTTGGGACAAGTGTTGTTTGAGATATTCATTGCAGACATATCATGGGACATCAAGAGCAAGATCAGTCTGTTTGCTGATGATACCAAGGTAGGCGCAGTGGTGGATGACCTAGGGGGATGGCAGGGGTTGCAGGATGATCTGGCAAAGCTTGAAACCTGGTCAGACACCTGGCAACTGGGGTTTAATGCCAAAAAGTGCAAGGTGCTGCATTTTGGGATGAAGAACCCAAGGAAGAGTTACCAGCTGGGGGGAGTGCAGCTAGCCAAGACAGAGGAGGAGAAGGATCTGGGTGTGCTCATTACAGGGTCAATGAACAACTCGGCACAATGTAGGAAGGCAGCTGCAAAGGCCAACAAAATGCTGGGTTGTATTGCAAGGGGTATATCCTCGAGGCGGGAGGAAGTGATTCTGCCACTGTATAGGTCATTAGTTAGACCACACCTGGAGTACTGCGTGCAGTACTGGTGCCCGTATCTGAAGAGGGACATTAAGTTACTGGAGGAGGTGCAGCGCAGGGCAACAAAGATGATCAAGGGGCTAGGGGACTTATCATACGAGAGGAGGTTCAAGGAGTTGAACATGTACTCACTGGAGGAGAGGAGGGACAGGGGTGACATGATTGAAACCTTTAAATACATGAAAAGAATAAACAAGACTGGTACAGAGGGGCTGTTCAAAGTAAGGGAGGGGAGGGCCACCAGGGGCCATGATATGAGACGAGAGGGAGGAAGGTTCAGGAGGGAGATGAGGAGACACTTTTTTACAGAGAGGGTGGTGGCTGGGTGGAATGCGTTACCTGCAGAAGTGGTATCCAGTAGAACAGTGGACTGCTTCAAAAGGGGATGGGACAGGACAAGGGGGAGGGTTAATGAAGGGGAAGGGTGGAAGGGAGGGGCAGATGCAGAATAAGGGGTGCTAGCTGCACATTCGAGCAGACTTGATAGACTTCTAGGCCTTTATCTACTGGCAAATTTCATATGTTTGTATCCCTCCCATTTGTTATGTGCGAGGGGTGCCAATCCTCCTGGCTCTTGCCCGCCAGCTTTCGTTTTGTGTGATGGGGTACCCAATCCTCCATTGGCTATAGCATCCCCAGAAAACACTTAGATGGCACCCTGGGAGCCACCCCAACATGCCAAAGCCCTGCAAATAAAAACCAACCCCGATGTTTATTTTTTTAACCTGTAAAGAAAACTGTCCCTCATAGTGTCCTGCCCCTCCCCAACCCACACCACCCTACGCACTTTCCCACACACTGCCCCCCCCACACACTTACCTCGGATTCTGGCGTGATCTTTGGTGGACCGAGAACACGTCTGCACTCTTCAAAGCCAACCGTAAACTGAAGAAATGTCGGTAAGCTGCATAATGGCTTAAATAGGGTTTTTTTCAACTTTGATGCACATCTCAGGCATGTTTTGGAATTTTGGCACCAAATTTTCAACATGAGGTTTTTGGGACCCTCCTCATGAATTATGGCACTGTCATGGCGTTTATCGGCCCCGAAAGGTGATTTCATGGTCACTGAGCAGGAATCACCTTTCAGGACCGATTAACGAAATAACAGTGCCACTGTTCATGAGGGGGGCTCTCAAAAAGCCTATGTTGCAAATTTAGTGGGAAAAATCAAAAAAATGGCTCTTTTACAAGCGTGCGTTTCGCTGTTTCCACTCACACGTGTAACTTCATGAATCTGTAATATTTTCACTCTAGATTTTCAAAATTGGCATTTTCCACATCTCCTGATGAATAGTACAGCTGTCATTTTACATATCCTGGCCAAATGTGTTTTCGCATGTCCGGCACAGAATAGCACGGTCACTGTGCAAAATCACTTTTTGGGACAGTTTGAGTAAATGACGGTGACACTGTTCATGAGCAGAGGTCCTAAAATGCCTATGTTGAAAGTTTGGTGGCGAATCATAAAATGACTGTGTTGTCATAGCGTGCGTTGTGCAGTTTCCACGCTTGCTTGTAACTGCAAATTACCAATATTCCATGCCACATTTTCAACACTGCCATTTTTTTCACACCTCCTTATAAACAGTACAGCTGTCATTTTTCACATCCTGCCCAAAATGTGTTTCCGCACCTGTGGCGCACAATGGCGTGGTCACTGTGGGAAATCAACTTGTGGAACAGATTAACAAAATTGCAGTGCCACTGTTCATGAGGGGAGGTCCCAAAATGCCTATGTTACAAATCTGGCTAACAAACTCCCAAAAATAATTGGGTTACGGACGTGTGTTGCGCAGTTTGTATGCATTCTCATTGTTTCACCAATATTTCATATTGTCACTCCAGATTTTCAACGTTGCCATTTTTTTATGCCTCCTCATGAACAATACAGTTGTCATTCTCCATATCCGTCCCAAAAATGTGTTTTCATCCCTCTGTCACCAAATGGAACAGCCGCTGTACAAAACCACCTTTCAGCTAACAAAGTGATTGTGCCACTTTTCATGAGGTGGCCTGGCAAGCAGCCCTTGTTGAAAATATGGAGTGAAACTACCACCACACACCTACGGTGTTAGGGTTTCCAACTGTAGCACCCCACCCAGTACAGACTGGCAGGCATCAGGGGTGTCACTTGGGCTCATCGGATGTAATGTTCATGCCATTCCACCCCCCACCCTGCAGCTACTGACAGGCATCATGGTGTGCCTTGCACTGTTCGGCCACAAAGTTCACCCCACGCTCCTATACTGCACCCATGTCAGCTTATTTCCTTATGGAATGGGGTAAGTATAATGCCCAAAGACCCCAAACCACACCCCGACACTTGTCAGTGTCTACAGGGTAGGGTGAGGTACAATGGCATGAGTGTTATAACTGACGACCCAAAGGCACACCCCAATACCTGTTGCTCTCTACAGGGTGGGGTTGGTGTCACTTCAATATTTCACTGCCATTCCTATTATGCATCTCTAGCTCCGGCACTGCCAATGCCAATGCCAGCACGACAACATTCGGCATTGACAAATGCTTGTTTTACCTTCCAAGAATCAGTCTTCACCATTGATTCCACTTGTGGGTTGAAGTACTACGCTTTCCCTCCCTCTGAGGGAGAAGCTGGCTCACCCTGAAGGTAACAGACACCCTCAACCCCCTGCACGTGGGAGAACACCTGAGGGTAGTGACTCCTTATAAGTCGGGCAAGACCTGAGACTGGTCAGTGCCAGGCGGGGGCTGCTGTGACAAAGAAGCAAGAGGGTTCCCTGACAGTTTCTGCATGACCCTAGAGGAGAAGAAATGAGTCCCCTTGAAGTGCAAGCTAAGCATCTTATGCTGAGCCAAAAGCACCAGTCTTGAGAGGTGGCATCATATGATGCCATCAATTGCTGCTGAGCTACCTTCAGGCCCTGAGCAGAAAGGTCAATGGCTTTCCTGACTGACTCTGTCTGAGGCTGTTGTAGCTAAGAGCTGACTTAGCTGCAACCATATGTAACCCCCAGGGGGCGCTACCCTTAGGGCTACTACCCCTGCCTGCCTGCCTCCACAGAGACCGGGTGAGGGGCCCAGATCCGTTGGCAGGTGCCTCCACCCAGAGGTCGGGGTTAATACTGTCGAGATTGCCTCGGTCACAGCCCTCTGGGTTACTGCAACCCCCTTTTTCCCCACTAGTGGCTCACACTGGGTACCAGCAAGGCTTTTCACCAATACACTTACCCCCCGGGTAGTATCTCTCAGCTCACTCCGGAGACCCCCTGTAGAATAAGATACAGTTATATCACAGTCACTATACAGCAGTTCAACAGGGATGCACAAACCAGCCAGGGTGTAGTTGCAACACACAAATCTGATTTATTAAGGGGGAGATAACAAGGATGGGGGAAATCAAGCTAATTGGTTTATCACTATACTTAACTACCTAGAGCTCTGTGCACAGGCCTATCCCTACAGGTCACTGTCCCTGGGTACCCAAGCCCTAATGGCTAGTCCAAACGTGGCAGCTGGTTGGGGCCCTTAACACAGATAAACGCTGCAATCCTGAGCAAGTCAGCAGGGAAAGAAAGTTCGATTAGGCAGTCAAAAGTACAGCAATACGATTGGAAAACCACTGTTTGCACACTTAACAGGGAGCTACCCTGATTCAGTACTCACAACCTCCAGCCAATCCCGGTTCTTCCAACACTAGCAGGGCTGAGCCTGAACTTCACAAGTCTCTTTACACATTTATATGGTTATCTCAATCCAGGCAGAATCCCTCACTGGCAGCAGAATTAACTTGAACTCACAAGTCTCTCAGTACACTTATATGGTAAACAGCAACAGGCAAAAGTCCTTTAATTGCAGCAGGATTTACTTGATCTACTCACACATTTATATGGTAAACAGCTATAGGCAAAAGTCCTTTAATTGCAGCAGGATTTACTTGAGCTACTCACACATTTATATGGTAAACAGCAATAGCAGAGGGGTACCACACCAGGCAGCTGCTCCCAGGCTCCTCAGCTTTGACAGTCACTCCAACTCTGCAATGGCAGCTTTTTTACTCCTCCCGCGGACCAAGCGCGATTCAGCAATTTTCTCCAGTCCTCATACAGGTCGAGCCTGGTGGGTAGCTGTACAGAGCACAGCCTCCTCTGACCGCCCGCCGACGGATTTCAAAACGAACTCCTTGCAGGAAAACGGCCGACTTAGGCCTTCACGCGCTTCCCGCACGAACACTCCCCAGCGCAGAAGCACACAGCTCCTCACTCCTCACTAGCCACAACGAATCTGAAGCTGGCAGCACCAAGCACTCCTTCCAGATCGGGCACTACCCGCTTTCATTGGCTGGCTACACATGCCAGTCATTTCCTCTGCCTCTCAGTGGTGCGAAAAAGCGCCATAGCCCATAATGCCTTTCCCAAACTACAAGCAGTCCCTCCATTGGTCAGTCAGCCCTGTAAGGTCCCAAGGTGCTGATTGGCCCATTTAGCAGTTCTGGTCCAACATGGAGGAGGCAGTCGACACAGTCCCCTTGCTGCAAAGGAAGGCAGGTTAAACAACTGCATTATTATTGTTGTCTCATGTTATATTCAGCAAACAAGTACAGCTTTCAGCAGAACTCCCTCTGCACCACTAGTGATGGCAGAAGGGAGTTATTATTTCAGTGTCCCGGGCGGACCTCGGGCATACAACCCCACAGCCCTCTTCCAATTTAATTACCCAGAGCTGCAAAGGCAGCCCTTAAAGAGACAGCTCACGGAGGCTTTTTAAAGTGCTCACTGGCTACCCAATTAAACGGCTTTAGGCCGGTGACTAAACCTAGCACCAGGCATATCCGGAACCCCCATTTGCAAGGGGGTTACACATAGGTGATGGATGAAGGTCACCATATGTGCCTGATGTGGAAAGATGCACTTGAGGGCACATGCCAAGGTGAAAGCCTTCCTGCCAAGGGCATCTGAGTGGAATATGCCTCTGGCGTCTGGTTTTCTGTGAGGCGTCAAAGCCCTGATGGGGTCTGCAGTACCTTAAGTCCAGAAGAAGGGGGATGTATCTCAAGTGCAGACCCTGTGGGTACATGATACTACAGGAGGAGGTCCCTGGGGATGGTGGGACATGAGAAGAGACACCTCAACACCACTCTAGATGCCTCCTCAAAGGCTCTAGACCATGGAAGAATGACAACTGAGTCAACATTGGGAACTACATGGTGTCTCAATGGCAGGGCTGCCAGATCGCGACTTGTGCATGAATTCAAATCAAGAGCTTGCAGCATCTCCACCAAGAATCTCTTGTACAGTGCATGCACAGTGACCCAAAAGAAAGAGGATTGATGACTCATTGTCTTCTGAGGAATGTCGTCGATGGAGATGAGGCAGCAACTCCATGGATTGTTGGTGCCAGGAGAAGGACCTGAACTGGACTCTGTCAGACTCCAATGTCTAAGGCATGACAAAAAATTCCGTGCTGACATTAGCAACCTCTTAAAGCCGATGCATGTGGGCAACCTCTCCAGGAAGTGGTGAGGCCCCTATAGGGAGAGACATCATTCCTAGTCTCAAGGGCCTCAACCTGGGCTGTGGAACTGCGCAGATGTTCTCACCTGAGTGGAGAGCCTGGCAGAGCTGCCAGAAGGGTGTCCTCCTATATCCAGGGAGTGACCTGATCAGTGCCCATGGGGGAACCCCCAGGTGAGGAGAGGGGAACCATACAGTCCTTGTAGGGTAGCCCAGGTCCTGACCGGTTTCAATGTCATCCAGTGGCTCCAAGGAGAACTCCACCTCCGGGCCACCATCTGACCCCACATTGGTGCCACCTCTGGCACCAGGTTCAGAGTTGATGACAACCTCAGGGATGGGTTCATCCTCATTGCTGCAGTCTGCACTGACCTCAGTACTGTGCTTGGCACAGACTTCAATGGTGACACTGGAATTACCCTCCACTCTGGTGCCACAGATAGCACCAAAGTCATGGTCAACCCTGGGAATGACACAGTCAATGGCACCTCACCTAGTGCCGAGCCCAGGAACAACATCATGGTCATCATCATGCCCATCACCATGACCGGTGTTGCCTCCCTCCTAGGTGTCACTGGTGACACTGGGGGTAGTAACAACCTCCGAATCAACAACAACATGACTAACAGCTCCGGTGCTGGTCCTTCTCCTGTCACTGTGAATGGTGTCAGAAGGGGGCCCGGAGTAGTCTCTGGTGCCACCTGCTGTGTTGTTACCACAAATGGTGACAATAGCATGGGCAATGCCAAAAGACAATACTGAGGAGTCCATTGGTGTAGACTAAGCGTATGGTTGTGGATTCACCACTGGGATTGTCTGCTTCTTGTGGCAGACAGACTGTAGATGGCTTTTAGTCAGCTGCACAGAAGGAGCTGGCTGTCCCACAGACCCTCCACATGATGAGGTCAAGGAGGACCCTGTGCTTCTGTGGAACCAGAGATCTCAGGAAGAGACCAAGAGGATGGGCCCAAAGACCTAATTTTGGCTGCACGGATTAGACACTTACCTCTGAAGGTGGGAATGGGACGAACCCACCTCAATGCGTGGTTCTCGAAAGGTGTGGCAGTCCCATCGAGAAGCAGCATCCATACAGTGCTCTAGTTCAAGGCAGGCTGTGCAGGACTAATGCCAGTTCAGAACAGCCATGGGTTTCCCACAGAGACAGCAACACATTATGGCAGGCTGTTGGACTTTTTTCTATGATTTAGCCCCTTTCTTTTTGTACTTCGGCATCAATGAAAACAATACAGAAAAACAGCACCACATAAGACATTAAAAATGGAGGTGATGCTGTAGAAAATATGGCAATGAGTTAAACTGAGGTTCCGTTATGCTCACGTTGTGCACTAGGTGGTAGGAAGAACAGAATAGAGGTGAGTAAGTGAGGGAGCTGGCAATGGTTATTGGATGGCACACAGCACCATGTGAGAGTGCACAGATGCAATGCCCAGTAGCCATGGCTAGCTCCCTCCTGGCAAAGAATTTGCTCCTGCAGGGTACTAGTGCCTCTGGCCCCAGACAAATAAGTTGGAATTAATGGTTAAGACTGAGTCTTGGAAGAGTCATTGTTTTGGGCTCCCCTGCACCTACCACAAAAGGACTGCTTGTTGTGAAAGGAGCCACATCCTCTACCCCTTTGTGGGTTATAGTGAGCCAACTTGGAAGTCTTATAGGGAAGCAGTCTTTTGCAGGGGCTCCCAACCCTGCAAATCCTACTCCCCGGTTTAGCTTTTCTGAGAAAAGTGCCTTTTTTCTTGCAGCGCAAAGTAATTTAATTATGAAAAGTCCACTACCCAGAAGTATGGCAGTTGCTGGGGCAGCTCCATTAACTGTAAAGGTGTGGCGCCGCACCGTGCACTTCTATACAAATGCATTGATGAGCATGGTGCTGTGCCGCACCTTTACACTTAATGGAGCTGCTCCAGCATCTGCCATACATCCAGGTAGCGGACTTTCCATAATTAAATTAAATAACTTTGCGCCGCAAGAAAAAAAGGTGCTTTTCTCAGAAAAGCTAAACTGGAAGGTAAGGTTTAGAGGGGTGGGAGCCCCTGCAAAGGACTGCTTCCCTTTAAAAGTCATTCCCATTTCATTAGACTCTTTAAGGGACTGCTCCACCTGCTGTCCAAACAGATAAGTGCCATCGAAGGGCACATTCATGATCCGTTGCTGGACATTCAGGGTGAAGTTAGCAGTCCGCAACCAGGAGTGCCACCTGATGCAAATACCTGCAGCCATGGAGCGAGCTGCTCCATCAAAGGCACCTATAGAGACTTTAAGCTGGTGGCAGTTAGATTTAAAGAGAAACTCATATAAGCCCAGAAAGTGCAGCAGCTGCTGCAGTAATGCCTGATTAGGGCTTTTAGAAGTAAAACTGTTTTTTTTTAATGTATCCACTGCATTCTGAGTTTAGTTTTAAAGAGTCGCACCATCCATAATGTTTGGAGACCCACCGACGGCCATCTTGCACACCCGGACAGCTTCTGCTGCCTGGGTTATGCTAATGAAGGCTACCAAATGTTGCCATTACTTGGGAGTCCTCATTAGCATAAACCATGCAGCGGAAGCTGCCTGGGTGCGTGACATGGCCGTGGGCAGCTCTTCAGACATTACGGACAGTGCGACTCTTCAAAACTAAATTCAGAATGCAGCGGGTACACGAAAAATAGTTTTACTGCTAAAAGCCCTAATGGGGTGTTACTGCAGCCTCTGCTGCACTTTCTGAGCTTATAGCAGTTTCCCTTTAATGCCTTGTTTAATGGCAAGCAGCATTGATTATTTTTCCTGTGTGTCTGGCAGGGCCTCAGCCTGAGACTTAGGCTTGCACCAGAGCGTATGCCATACTAACAGAAATGACCCTGGTAGCTAGCTATCCTCATGCCCAGGGTAGCTAAGGTATAGACCCACTTGTCCATGGTGTCTACCTTGTGCTACTCCTTGTTAGTGAAGTACACAATGACCTCCTTGGGCACTATGGCTTTATCATTCTCAGCCAGAATATCAATGGCATCTGCTATTGGCTGAGTGAACTACATAGTATTACATTTAGGAACAGTGCATCTCTTGTCTGCCTGCTTGGGGAAAGCTGTCACAGTAGCAGGCCTCCTTCAGACTACCTCAGAGTGTGTTTCCAGGGCCAGCTGGATGGGATGAACCAGAGAGACAAGGATCTAAAGCACGTTTAGAAAGTCCAGTTGGAGGCGCCTAGCCTGGCATATGGCTGCTGACTCAAAATTTAGTGCAGAGTGCATATTTCTGAGCAGAGCTACTGAAAGGAGAGATCCTCCTGAGGTACGGCGATAGGAACCAGTTCCAGGTTCTCTGGACTATAGTACGAGTCATCTTCATCACCACTGGAGATGATGAGGTCAGGATCTGAATTGTCTCTCTCTACTCCCTCCACACCTGGAGGGTATTACAGGGGAGGGGGTCAAAACAGCTACAGTGCAGGCTGTGGCCTTAGCAACACTGGTGACACTAGGCCCGGATAAGGCCTCCAAAACAGCACTGTTGGCGGTACCAAGGATTGCCCTGGGACCATCCCCAAAAGGAACGATCCCAGCATCGAAGGCCCAAGTGCCAGCACTGGCAGTGCCACCATAGTAGGCCCCGAAGACACACAAAGAGCCCAAGCTGGATGCGGCACTGCCACTGGTGTTGATAACCTCACCAGCACCGAAGGGACCAGCAATGGCATCATGTCTGTCGCTGTCCCCCGAGGTGTCGGAGATGACACCACAAAAGGGGCAGGTGTTGGTAGCCCCAACAGCAGCCCCAGACTGGAGTCAGAGTCACCTGGGTGCCTAAGTCAAGTGCAATGAGGATGGTGCCAGCTCAACTGACCCTAAGAGGTCAGGAGCTGGCACCAAAAATGATGACATTTAATAATACACAACACCCACTGCTCCATGAGGCCTGCCCAATAGCCAGACTGCACACTGAGAATCCCCTCTATTGGACAGACAGGAGCTCCAGGATGGAGACCTCATAGGCCCAGGTGCCCCCACCATCATCGGTGATGACGGTTGTGTTCTGGATCTGCAGAAATCAAGTGTCTCACAGCAGAGTGACCAGTGGATGACCTCAACCAGTGGCATTTCTTCCCCTTATGCATTTTGTGGGAAGAAGTTGAGGCCGAAAGGTGCAAGACCATGATGCAGAGTGTGGATGGGGTCTGGACCATTTCTTTTTGTTACTCCAAGTGGACTGTCCAGCCTCCCAGACCAGATGCCAGACTGCCAGCTGCCTCCAGAGAGAGGTGGTGGCCAGACACAGCCCCACTGCAGGAGTAAACTTGCCATTTCAGGCTCCTTACCTACTTCCATGGTCGTTGACTGTTAGCACAAGGTAGGGCTGAGAGAAAACTGTACAGCAGTGTGTGTTAAACTAACTAAACTGACACATAAATAAACTCTAGTGTATTTGAAACTAAAACTGAAGAACTCAATGCTGTCATCATATATATGGTAAAGTTCTGGCCCCGAAGTGGAGAGTGGAGTTGCTGCTGCTGCACACTCAACAGTGGCCAAAAAGGAACTGAAGCAGTTGCGGTCTGGCACCTCTGCAAATCAACGGGCATGTGCGGTGATGCACTCGTGGCCTATTCATGCCACCAGCCCTCCAGAAATTTCTGGCTCCTACAGTGTTCTACCGCCTCTGACTCAGACCCATTAGTGGGACTCTATGGAGAAGATGGAGACACATTAAACCAAAACTTGATTTCCAGTGTGTTCTGGGAGCACAAGGAAGTTAAGGGACTTGTTCATGGTCACACAATGTGCAGCTGGTGGCTCTAGGATTCAAACCCAGTTCTCCAGGTTTGCAGCTCAGTGCTTTTAACCACTGTGCTATACTGCCTATCCATTTTATTGTTTTTCTCCATATAGGACAAACAGGAGATCCAGAACCCTGTGCTGGATGCTCTAGATAAAGGGAGAGGAGTGCAACAAACTGTGCCTCCTGAGAACTATTCCAGTGGCCATACATGCAAATCCACTATTGCTTGATCCAAGCCTGAGCTGCAAATAGTGTTTTGCACCCACTAAGCTGCACAGAGTGAAGCAAGAGACCTTCTCCTAGTGCTCTATGGGAAAAGAATCTCTCAATTCAGTAGCGTCTGTCCACAGGGCATGGTAATAGTGAGCAAAGTAGCCCGAGTAAAGTACAGTTACGTAAGAACTTACCGTAACAGCAGATCTTCGAGAACAGCTCTTGCAGCAGGTAACACCATTAGGACTGAAGCCGGCAGGCATCAGGACCCCACGGAAATCTTCTAGCTAGCAGTCTTCAGCGGGGACCGCCTCCACGCCGGTCCCGCCCCGACCAGAGGTAGTACATATGAGGCGGTCCACCAGATCTCTCAGTTCCGCCGGAGACCTCGCCACAGGATGACATCAGAAGGGGAGACCGAGGATCCACCATCAGAAGAAAGGAGCTAAAGCTCCTGCCAAGGCCTGGTAGGCCGTACCTCCTCCAAGGGGGAATGGTGGGCGGGAAGGTACCTGCTGCAAGAGCTGTTCTCGAAGATCTACTGTTACGGTAAGTTCTTACGTAACTGTACTATCTTACTTCGAGATACAGCTCTTGCAGCAGGTAACACCATTAGGACCGATTCCCAAGCAATAGCGCCTGAAAGCATTCTGGGAGGAGGAAAATAGGAGAGATCTAGAACAAGTCCTGACTCTAGGACAGGAGACCCTGTAGAATGGCCAGGCTGAAACCGGCTCTCCGACGAGATGTAATATCCAGGCTATAGTGCCTAATAAATGTGTGCACTGAGCTCCAAGTAGCTGCAGCACAAATGGCCGAGGTGGAAACGTTGCGCAGTGCTGCAAAGGAGGTAGCCACCCCCCTTGTCGAATGACCCTGGACTGTACCAGGGAGGGGTTTATGCTTGTTGTCGTAGCAAAATGAAATACACTGGACAAGCCAGCGAGAAAGGGTCTGCTTAGAGACTGGTTGGCCCAGCATCCTCTCAGCGAAGGAAACGAATAGTTGCTCCGACTTGCGAAGCTGTTTAGTTCTATTCAGGTAGAACCTTAAGGAGCGGTGAACATCCAGGGTGTGAAGCAACGCCTCTCCTCTATTAGAGTACTTGGGGAAATACACAGACAAATCGATGTCCTGGTTGAGAGTGAGGGCAGAGACCCCCTTAGGCAGGAATTTAGGATTCGTCCTCAGAGACACTCTGTCCTGGTGAAAAATTAAATAAGGCTCCTTGCACATGAGAGCGTGAAGCTCGGAAACTCTCCTTGCTGACGTGACAGCAACTAAAAATAACGTTTTCCACGACAGAAAACGCAGCTCGCAATCCACGGCAGGTTCAAAGGGGGGGAAGCGTGAGTTGTTCCAGGACAAAGAGTAGGTCCCAAGGAGGAATGGGATCCTTGATGGGTGGCCTAAGGTGTAACACCCCTCTCAGGAAGTCTCGAGCAGCATCAAGCTGTGCCACTGTGCGCTGTCCCACCGGGAAGTGGTATGCAGAGATCGCGCAGAGGTGCACTTTAATGGAGGAGTAGGCAAGACCCGAATGGAATAGGGAAAGAAGGTATTCCAGCACCCCTTTCACTGGGCATTCTAAAGGGGAAAGGCCGCATGCCTGCGACCATAAGCAAAAACGGCGCCACTTCAAGGCGTACGTCACATGCGTTGCTGGCTTTCTGGCCGCGGAAAGGACTTCCGCCACCTCTTGCAAGACCCCGTATCACATAATGGCATTGTCTCTAGGAGCCATGCATGCAGGTTCAGTGAGCGTAAGTCCGGGTGGACTAGTGAACCCTCCTCCTGAGACAATAGGTGGGAGCTGAAAGGCAACGGAACTGGAGGTTTCCGGGACAATTGCGTCAGCATGGGGAACCAGATCTGCCTGGGCCAGAAAGGCGCTACCAGGATCATTGTTGCATGCTCCCTGTGCAGTTTGAGAAGAACTCTCTGGATCAACGGGAAGGGAGGGAAAGCGTAGATGAATCTGTCCACCCAGGAGAGGGACAACGCGTCTCGCGAGAAAACACCAGGCCCTGGATCTAGCGAGCAAAAATTGGGCAGTTTTGCATTGGATGGGGAAGCGAATAAGTCCAACTCTGGAGTGCCCCATTGAAGAAACTGATCCTCTGCTACCTCCTGAAGAAGTTCCCACTCATGGACTCTGGCCTGGGAATGACTCAGGCCTTCTGCGAGTGTGTTGTCCACTCCGGGAACGTGAACTGCAATCAGGCTCGTGCCGTGTCGGATTACCCAATCCCACACCCTCACAGCCTCCCTGCAGAGGGGGTAAGAGTGTGCACCTCCTTGTTTGTTGAGGTAATACATCACCGCCGTGTTGTCTGTCTGAAGCAGAAGAGTACTCGACGGTATTTCTGACCGAAAGGCCTGCAGGGCGTAAAGGACCGCCCTCATCTCCAGCACGTTGATGTGGAGGTGGGCTTCCTGAAGGGTCCATGTTCCCTGGGACCTCACCCCGTTCAGGTGCACTCCCCATCCCAGCCCTGAGGTGTCTGTGGAGAGGATTACCTTTGGGGACAGCGCCGTAAATGGGACACCGGCAGAAAGTGTTCCTGGGTCTAGCCACCATTGCCAGTCTCGAATCACGGCGTTCATGATTCTGACTGGATGCTGCATGTGGTCTTGCCTTTGGTCCCACTGCACCTTGAGCATCCACTGAGTTACCCGCATGTGCAGCATTGCGAAAGGGACAGTTTGAATGGCCGCAGCTATGTGTCCAAGCAAGCGAAGGACCAACCTGGCAGGGACGGTCTTTTTCGCCGAAAGATCCCTGATGAGGGATCTGATGTGTTCCGCTCTTTCATCGGGAAGAAAGGCTTTCCCTTGGATGGTGTCCAGAACTGTGCCTATGAACTGCAGCTTCTGGGACGGTACGAGGAGAGACTTCTCGTAGTTGATAAGAATGCCCAGAGACTGGAACAGGTCCTGGGTGCTCTGAATAGCCATCAACAGTGCCTCTTTGGAGGCGGCCATGAGAAGCCAGTCGTCCAGGTACAGGAACACGTAGTGGCCCTGTCTCCTCAGAGACGCTGCCATGACTGCCATACACTTGGTAAAGACCCTGGGGGTCGAAGACAGTCCAAATGGAAGGGCCTGGAACTGAAAGTGGTGGCCGAGAAACTCGAAGCGCAGGAACCTCCTGTGCGCTTGAGCTACTGGGATGTGCAGGTAGGCGTCCTGCTTGTCCAGGGACGCTAAGAAGGCGTCCTTTGTCAGCATGGGAATGAGTCCTTGGAGGGTCACCATGCAAAAACGTTTGTAGGCGACCGACATGTTGAGGTCGCTGAGGTCCAGGACTGGACGGAGGTCCCCTGTTTTCTTCGGAATGAGAAAGAAGTGGGAATAGTATCCGGATCCTATCTGGTTCTCTGGGACATACTCCACCGCTCCCTTTTGCAGGAGCGCGAGTACCTCTTGCCTGATGAGTGATCTGTGCTGACCCGAGTAACAGGAGAGCAGAGGAGGCCTTGTGGGTGGCTTGTCCATGAATTCTATAAAGTGGCCTCTTTTGACCAACTGAAGGACCCACCTGTCGGTGGTTATGGACTGCCACCCTGGCAGGTGGTCCAAATGCGGCCCCCAACCTTGGTGTCCCGTTGATCCTGAGGGGCGGGGGCCGGGAAGGAGTCATGCTGTGGCAGCTGAGGGTCCAGCGGGCTGGGCCAACTTAGCTGGTCGTTGGCTTCGGCCCGCGGACGACTTCCCCTGGGCTCTGCGGGAGAAGGAGCCCCTCTGTTGCGGGCTGGTGCAGGACTGCTGTCTCTGCATCTGGCCTCGAAAACGGCTTTGGTTCCTATGAAAGGAACTAAGCTTGGGTCTGTACATGGCCTGGACAGACCGCACCGCCTTCCTGGCCTCTTGAAGTTTGGTGAGGACCTTCTCCGAGGACTCACCAAAAAGAGCTTCTCCATGAAACGAGGCGTCCAGGATGTTCTTCTGGACGTCCGGGGTGAATCCGGAGACACGGAGCCATGAGTGTCTCCGGAGCCATACGCCTGAAGCTGCTGCTCTGGCCGAGGAGTCCGCAGAATCACATGCGGCTTGCAGCACCTGGGTTCCCACGTCCGAACCCATACGAAGGAGTTGTAGCAACTCCTCCTTCTGCTCACCTTCTGGCATCTTTTCCACCAGATCCAGTCCCTGCTCCCACAAGATGTTTTGAAACTGTACCATGTGGGTCAAGTAGTTGAGGGATCTGATGGCGCAGGTAGCGGATGCATACGTGCACCTGCCCATAGCGTCCAGCTGTTTGGACTCTGGGTCCGGTGGCAGGGTGCTCAAATGTTGCGGCCTCTGGGACCGGTCATGAGAGGCTGTAATGACCAGAGAATCGGCCAGAGGATGTGATGCCAAGTACTGGTCCTCCCTAGGGGCCTTGTACAGGCAGTCAGCTTTCTTTGGCATAGCCGGAAGTGAGTGTGGACGTTTCCACGCTGCCTTGGTGACGTCCACGAATGTGTCCACCAAGGGTGGCACCACCACAGGCTTAGGATCTTTTTGCCGAAGATATCTGGCAAGGCATAATCTCTCGGGGTCTAGTTCCTCTGCGTCCCAGCCCATGTTCTTCTGGATATGCCTCATAATCTCTGAGAACGATGGGTCATCCGGAGGAGATCTTGGAAGCTCACTTGGGTCCAGAGAAGGGACGTTGATCGGAGAGGGGGATCTGGATCCGTCCGAGAAGTCCGATCCCGTGTCCTCCGTCGAAGGCGAACGGCGGCGTCTTCTGGGTCTCTTGGGGCTGGGTGACCCTGAAGAAGATCTGGACGGAGGTCTCCTTTTTTCTGGTCTACCCCTAGGAGGATCCGTAGGCTCCTGGGGAGGTACTCAGCCCGCATCCCTGGGTGAAGTAGGGGGCGCGGTGGCCAGCGGAGTCGCAGGTGGAGGAGGAGGAGGAGGTGGTGTGGGAACCACATCCTTCTTTATGGTATCCCACCAGTAAGTAAACAACTCCTTGACCTCGGATATGCTGAGGCCCGACGACGGACCGGGCGCCGATGGCGGGTCATTGGGTTCAGCGTCGGCTCCCCAGGGTCTCAGGTTCAGCGAGGGTTCTCTGGGGTGCGACAGGACGGGTTCACCGTCTGGTCCTCGGGCTGGGTCAGCTCCTCCTCCGTGATGCCCTCTTGACTGGCGGCGCGTGGGAGGCAAAGGGTCCCTCTTCTCAGTAGGTACGGACGCCGGTCCCCGCCGGCATCCATGGAGGCGGAGGCTTAACAACGGCCAGGCTCTGGTCGTCGGTTCTCGACCCGATGGTGTTTGGCCGACGTCAGGGGGGCTGTCATTGGGTACGACGATCTCTTAAGTGAAGTCAGTTCTTTGGTCTTCCACTGGGGGGGAGGAGGAGGCGAAGAAACTGATCTGGCGTCGGGTTCCAAATGGCAGAAACCGGACTTGTGATGGTGATGACGGTCCCCCGACTTCGACAGGGCCTTAGTGGCCGAGGACAAAGAAGGTCTGGAGGTCTTGGCCTGAGGAAGAGAGGAAGAACCCGAAGAAGTCTTCACTGCTGCAGGGGGAGGCTGAGAGCGGGCCCGGGAAGGGGCGGTCGACTGGAGCCGAGCTACGGCAGTCGGAGGCCCTAGATGGGGACCTGGATCTCACTCTCTCCCTATGCTTCTCGAGGTGTCTCCGGGCCTTGTCAGAAGATTCCCCCTTGGAGGCTGCATCCATGGCTTTAATCTTTTCCTCGAGCAGGAACACCTGAAGGGCCTTCTGGCGATGGATCTGGGTCCGGCTGTTGAACCTCTGGCAGAAGGAGCAGGCCCGGGTGTCGTGGTCTGGGCCTAGGCACCGGACACAGGCTGAATGCGAGTCTTTAAATGGGATTTGCTTCCCACAGGCGCACTTCGACGGATGGCCTTCAACAGAAGTTGGAGAGGACATCAGACAGAAACTGAGCAGAAAAAATGAACTTTTTCCCAAAGGAAGAACTTAACCAGGCATCGCGCGCTAGAAACAAACCGAAGGGTCGAGAGTTGCAAGTCGACAGCGGGAAAGAACTGGGGAATCTGGCGGGACCGCCTCCTTATGTACTACGTCTGACATCGGGGGCAGGACTGACGTCGGAGGCGGTCCCCGCTGAAGACTGCTAGCTAGAAGATTTCCGTTGGGTCCTGACGCCTGCCGGCTTCAGTCCTAATGGTGTTACCTGCTGCAAGAGCTGTATCTCGAAGTAAGATCTAGCCTAGCACATATCCAGTGCACCTGCTCTGTACATTCTATAGCCCCACCGGTGAAGCTGTTTTGACTCCTTGCTTGGACGGTGAGCAGCAGGAGCACCAGCAGACTTGCATTTGCACTGCACCATGCTGGTCACCAGACCTGAAGCTTTGGGTCGTACTGTGAATGCTTTAAAGCTTTTATGGGAAGGGGGAACCAAAACGCATATCAGTGGTCCCTTCAATCAGGGACCAAACCGGCAGAGGCTGGGCAAGCTCAGACCACCTTCACTGGGTCAAGTACAGAATCATCGATCAACAAAGCAAGGAACAAAGGCATGTCCCTTGAAATGATCTCCAAGTAGCCAGCCCACCAGCACCACAGTAGTGTTACCACTTGAGGCACCAATGATCTCAGTTCAGGAATAAGTTCAAGATATCAAGGTTCAGCCGGGGGGAGGGGATTGAGCATCCAGAGGACTGCTCTCCTCATCCAGGGAGTGAATGGCATGGCACCCAGAGCCAGACTGCTGAGAGTTCAGGGCAGTGGAGTAATGGCACAGCAGCGTGCGTGGCACCATCACTGCATGCAGGCTCCTCCGAGTCATAACAGAGGGGGCCCTAAGACCATAGGAAACATCCTCGATGGCACGATGATCACCGCCCCTAGCAGACCCTATACCTGATGACTCAGGCATGGGAAAGCTGGATCCTTGTCAGGCAGGTCGAGCACACTCCTTATCACCCAGCTACAGGGGGTAAGCCAAGGGACCCTGAATCAGTAAGACCTGAGGGAAGCCAGGGTGATGGGGCTGGCATGAAGGTGGCCACACCAGGGAGGAAAAGGACCAACTGAAAGAATCTCCAAACACTTGTTCTTTCCACTGGCCCAGTGGTGTGGAGGGCTGAGGTGCTGGATGCCTTACCTCCTCCCACTCCGGCCACCCAGATTCAGGAACAAGACTGAGTCATCAAGGGGCGGCCGTGGGGAAGAGGGCGAGGAGCTGGACTGACCGGCCACAAGGCAGCTCTCCTCTCCCGGGGAGGGACATGGGTTTCACCAGCTCTTGGCTGCCTACAGGTGGAAGCTAGGTGGCAGCACCAAGCCACAAGGGAAACCAGCAATAGGCCAGGTGGGAGGAAGAGACCATCACTGGAGCCACGGAGTGCAAGCATGCCTCCACGCACATGTGTGACTGTGTTCTGAGGACCTGGACTTAATGGGGAGAAAAATGGAAAATGGGGCACCAAGGCAGGATAAATGAAGCCCTGAAGCCCTGAACCCAACAGGGCAGAACAAACTCCCCCAAGGGAGGATCATCACCATGCCTGCCTCAGAGCCCCAAAGGGAAAAAAGCTATATAGAAAAAAGGAAAAAAAATATTGTTCATCCCTGCAGCCACCACTTCTTTCAGGGGTACCTTGAGGGAAATAAAGATCCTCCAGGTGCTCAGCCGGCTCAACAATCATCCCAACCTTCTTCCTTAGAACTGGGCAGGTTGTTGTCATGGCAGGACATACAACCAGATCCTGATGGGGACTGGAAATGGTGGATAGAAAAATAGAAACATAGAATTTGATGGCAGATAAGGACTGCTTGACCCACCTAGTCTGCCCATTTCCCTACCTACTGGATAAGCTGTAGATCCTAGTTAACCAACAGTCTACTTCCTCCTACCCCCCCCCCCAGAATTGGCTTATGTTTGTCCCATACATTCTTGAATTCCCCCACTGTTTTTGACTCCACGACCTCCTCAGGAAGGCTGTTCCATGAGACCACAACCCTCTTCGTAAAAAAATACTTCCTCACATTACCTCTGAGCTGTCCCCTCCTCTATCTTCAAATTGTGCCCCCTTGTTCTTGCACATCTCTTTTTCTGAAAGATGCTACTCTCGAACTTTGTTGATTCCCTTGAGGTACTTGAAAGTTTCTATCATGTCCCCCCTCTCCCTCCTTTCCTCGAGGGTATACATATTAAGCTCCTTTAGTCTCTCTTCGTATGTCTTCTGGTGCGGACCCTGCACCATTTTGATTGCCCTCCTCTGGACAGCATCCACCCTGTCTATGTCTTCGCGCAGTTGGGGTCTCCAGAACTGCACGCAGTACTCCAGATGGGGTCTCACCAGCTGTCTGTACAAAGGGATAACAACTTCCTATTTTGTACTGGTAATGCCTCTCCCTATGCATCCCAGTATCCCCCCAGCCCTCCTTACTACCTTCTCACATTGCTTGCCCACCTTTAGGTCACCTGATATAACCACCCCCAGGTACCTTTCCATTTTTGTTGTTGTCAGTATTTCACCCCCATTGTGTACTCTTCCTCTGGGTTTTTGTTTCCCAGGTGCATTACTTTGCACTTTGCATTGAATCTAAGCTGCCATACATTTGACCATTCCTCCAACCTTGCTAAGTCACTTCTCATCCTTTCCACTCCACCTTGTGTATCAACCCTGTTGTAGATCATTGTGTCATCTGCAAAGAGGCATACTTTTCCTTCCAGTCACTCTGCAATGCTCTTCCACTCAACCTCCAGCTGTCTCAGTCTCACTTCGGATTTACTGTAAAAGTGAATATCATCGTTATCTATCCTTAGCTGATGCTTGTACATGCTTTGACCCAACCTGAAGCTCCTGAGACTTATCAGTAATGTCACCCCTGCTCTAATTCAGCCCCAAGACTGTCTCCTCTTCCCCTTCCCATATTTTTCCTTCTCTTTGTAAATAACTTCTTGACTACTAGCTCTCTTCCTTCTCGAACCTTGTTGCTGACCATCCACTGTTGTTCTGCCAATTACCACCCCTGACATTCCTTCTGTCAGTCTTTCTTGTTATGTTTGAACATTCCTCACATTTCTCTCTATATAACCTTACTATCTTATTAACCCTTTCACTCCACAGGTCGGGTCCATGGTTTCTGCACTTACAGTATTATATATCTTACTGCCATTATCTGTATAATGCTTGCCATTATTTTTTGTTGTTTCTACCCATTGTATTTTTGTAGCACTGCTGTACTGTTTCCTCTATTTGCATTATTGTACCCATGTTGCTGTTGTTCAACTGTTCTCCCTTTTGTTGTACTCTCCCGGGTGGGTACTTACAGAAAATAGTCATTTTATGGCTGGTGCCACCTACCGGTTAACAAAAACAAATAAAATAAATAAATAAAAATAAAATGTCCTTATAAAGACATTAAAGGACGGACCAGTACTGAACCCTGTGGTACCCACTAGTAACCCCCCTTTCTTCGCTGTGGACTCCGTTTACTATTACCCTCTGTGTCCTATTGTCTAGCCAATGTTTTACCCAGGCTACCACCCTGGGACCCACTCCCAGGCTGGCTAATTTGCTTATTAATCTTTTGTGTGGGACTGTGTCAAATACCTTGTTAAAGTCTAGGTAGGCCATGTTGTCCACAGCCCCTCCCTGGTCTACTACTTTGGTCACCCAGTCAAAGAAATAGATTAGATTCATCTGACATGACCTTTCCGCTGTGAATCCATGTTGCCTTGGGTCCTGTGCCCCACTGCCCTCTAGGTACTCAACAATTCTTTCCTTCAGAAGTGATTCCATCATTTTCCCTACCACTGAGGTCAAACTGACAGGTCTGTCATTTCCTGCCTCTGTCTTGCTCCCACATTTGTGAAGGGGAATCACATCCGCCCCCCCCAGTCCTTAGGTACAACACCATCCTCCCTTGATTTATTAAAAAGGGTAGTCAATGGTGTTACTAGTTCTCCCCTTGGTTCTTTTAGAATTCTGGGATGAATCCCATCAGGCCCCATTGCTTTGTTCACCTTCAGTTTTAGGAGTTCTTTCAGAACCCTTTCTTCTGTGAAAGGACTGATATTGACCAACCTATCCAGAGCGCGTTTATTGACTGGATTAGGTACCTCCCCTCCTCTTCCTTTGTGAATACTGAGCAGAAGTATTTATTCAGTATCCGTGCTTTTTCACTGTCCCTCTCTGCCCACCCATGCTCCTCTTTATTCAGCCTCAGTATCCCTCTCTTTGTCTTTCTTCGCTCCCTAATGTACCTATAAAAGGTTTTATCCCCCTTCTTAACTGAGTTGGCTATCTTTTCCTCGGTTTGGGCCTTTGCTGTTCTGACTGCCTTCCCTGCTTCCTTCTGCTTTAACTGGTACAGTTCTCTGTCCTGCTCCTTCAGTGTTTCCTTATACTGCCTGAATGCTGTCTTTTTCTCCTTAACCTTCCCTGCCACTTCTTTTGAGAACCATAGTGTTTTTTCTTTTGTTTTGCTTGTTGCCTCTGTGATGGCAGTTTTGATGTTTCCCCATTGTTGCTCCACCCCTCTGTTCTTGCCTGTTTGCTAGTGCTTTTCTGAGGCACTCTCCCATTTTGACAAAATCTGCCCTCCTGAAGTCCAGTACCTTCACTTTTATATGGCTTGACTCTACAGCTGAGTTTATCATGAACCACACTGTTTGGTGGTCACTTGTTCCCAGATGGCTACTCACTTCTAGATCTGAGATCCTCTCTCTGTCCCCATTTGAGAGTACCAGGTCTAAGACTGCTCCCTCCTGAGTGTGTTCCAACACTAGCTGTCTGAGGCATGCCCCCTGTAGGGCATCGAGAATGGCCCTGCTCTTGGATGTGGCTGCAGCAAAGGTGCTCCAGCTAACATGTGGCATATTCAGGTCCGCCATCAGCAATATCCACCTTTTCTCTGCCATCTTGCCTTCTATCATTTCCTTGTCCATTTCCTCCCCCAAGATGGGGGTCTGTACACAACCCCTGTGCAGACTGTGGTGCCATTTCTAGTCTTCAGGGTGACCCACGGTGCCTCCTCTCCTCCCTGCTTACCCTTTAGTTCCATTGCTTTGATCACTTCCCTTACATAGAGCTACTCCTCCTCCTCTTCCTCTATTCTCCCTGTCCCTCCTGTAGATTGTGTACCCCGGTATGTTGACATCCCAGTCATGGTTCTCTGTGTACCATGTTTCTGTGACTGCCATGATATCCAGGCATCCCTCTTCCATCAAGGCCACCAGTTCAGGGAGTTTATTACCTAGACTACGGGCATTGGTACTCATTACCCTCCATTTTTTGATGGCCTTACCCCCTTTTTGCCCCATCTCTGTCCTTACCGCCTTTGTCTTTTTCTCCATTTACCCCTGCCTTTCTCCCTATCGACTTCTCTATCTTCGTGTTTTTCCTCACTAACTACCCTGATTTTGGGGGGGGGGTTAGGATTTCCCACCTCCTTTTCAGTACCTCCCCCTTTGGGTTTAAATGCTTGCCAATGCCTGGATATGCCAGTGGTGATGTTATAATTAATCTGCTTTTTCTTTTAATGTTCTTTTTGGCCCTCGCTCAATGGCCGGGAGGGGATCCCCGCAGCATCAGCTCGGTCCCAGTACTCACCAGGATCCAGGTGTCATAGGGCTCATGCCCCCAAAAAAAAAATTAACCTGCTTTGTCTACCATAGGAAGATGTCTACTCACTCTCTTCTCCATTCCTAGTCAATCGAAAGTAGTGCACAAGAAGGAGAGCATGAAAATTCACCATCACCTCACCCTGTCCATCTTACCTCCACCTCCTCCATTGTTCAGTTACTCTTACAGTCTGCTTATTGGTCTTACAGGTTGCTCATTGTCTCCTTCCCAGGTACCCCCTGTAGAAAACCATGCTCCCCCACAGACCCAGAGGTATCAATCTTGCTGCAGCTCTTCTTCACCTGGGGGGGGGAGGAGTCGAGAAGCAGACCTGGGGCTGACAACATGGGCCCATCATATAGATTTTCTTATTGCTGAAACAGTTTCAAATCCAGATTATTATTAAGCCCATGGGGTTTAAGGTACCTGAGTATGAAGATCCACCTGCTTAGTTTGTGAAGCAGATTTTTTTAGGCAGTCTCTCCCACCTTAGTGTAGTGGTACCCATCTGAGTCCTACAAACTGCATCCTGCTGGCTTTTTAGGAGGCAGTATAGAGTAGTGGTTAAGGACACTGAGCTGCAAACCTGGAGACCTGAGTTTGAATCCCATCAGCCCCCACTTGCATACTGTGTGACACTGAGCAAGTCACTTAACTTCCCTGTGCTCCCAGGTCGCACCTGAGAACAAGCTCTTGCTTAGTGTGCCTTTCCTGATTAAACAATTTACCCTTTTCCTTTCCTTTCAACAGTGCATCTCCCAAAAGTGCTCACCCATGGATTATCCAAGTCGACATTGATAACCCAGCATATATTCTCCTGGGTGTGCAATCTCATCTGATGCTCTGTTCTCCCACATACTCTATTTACTGAAGGTGCACGACAAAGCATAAACCACAGATGCAATGGTACCATTTATTAGCTCTCTGTTCTCAACACAGATATCTTCATTAGGGTGCATGAATGGTTTTGTCTGTTTTGCATATTTGCAAATGCAGCACTATCCACAAGACACTAACTAGTCTTGGTGGTAGCCAGCTGCAAGGATCTTCATACATTCTACTGAAATGGCTGTGTACAAGTTTGTTTCATAAATTCCTCCCTCTGCTACAAGTGACCCTAGGTATATTTCTCAAGGCTGATGCAAGAGCACCGTCATACATGAGAATTTGCCAATATTTCTTAATTACAAATGAAACTCTGTTGTGTTTCATTATAAAGGTGAAAGGTCCTTTTAAATCTTCTTTCTTAGATTTGGGGGATAAATAATCCTGACTGGGGTCTTTCCCTAGCTGTCTATTGTGAAAATTCTAAAGCTTCCTGCTGGTACCCCCTTTCTTCAAAAATTTTTTTGCTTTGAGCGCTCAGCCTGGACTTCAAAATGAGATCTCAGAACAAAATCTCTGTATTCTGGAAGACTGTAAGGACTTGAATTAACTAAGGGTCATGGGAGGGCACTGTCCACTTTCAGGAGAACACTGGCAGCTGTTTCATCCCTATGACCTGCTGTTTTCACATTACCAAATTGGTCCTTTGAAGGGTTAATGTCCAGAAAGTATAGGCTCGCTCTACTAATGGTAAGGATCAATTTTAAGTTCAGGGAGTTAATATTCAACCATTTCAGAAAATGTTCTGCTTCACCTTCCCTGCCCCAACTCACAAGCCACATCATCCGTGTAACATTAGCCATCGAACGATCTTATCCTAATATCTGTTCTCCCTTGGGAAGATGAATTCCTCCTGTCAGGGTCCCAGAAAAAACTGGTGAATTATGGGGCCATAGAGGTTTCCATTGCCATATCACAAGTCTGGATGTAGAAATCCCAATCAAATTTGACATGATTATGTTTCAGGATACATTCAAGGCCTTTAACAGTGAATAACACTGGTATATGGTGGCGATTAGCTTCCCTTCTCAAATAATATTTCACAAGTCTTTATGCCATCATGATGTTCTATTGATGCTCTTTTGAAGTGCACTGGGATGCCACATACATTTTAAGCCACAAATATTCAGCTTAAACCCCATAAATGTTAAAAGGGTATCCATAGTGTGTCTGAAGTAGGATCTTAAATCTTGGAGAGAAAAAAAATCAATGAATTCAACATACTGTCAGTCAGAGATCTCACCCCAAAGATAATATGACGTCCCGGGGGTCTTCTCAGGTTTTTGTGAACTTGGTACCAGGTCAATACCATGCATGAAAGGCAGCACGGATTGCTGGAACAGGTGTAGAACAGTGCTAGGGAAATACTGCTACCCCTGTCACTACACGCTCTGGTTGGAACTGAACAAGTCGCCATGTGCTGGATGCCTGGTCGAGCCGCTCCCGTGGTGGGGTGGCTAGGGCACCAGCACACAGAGACCTGGGCCCATGGTTCAGTTTCTACCAGGTCTCTGTGTGTTGCAACCTTTAGCAGCATTTTTTTATGTGCAGAACAAACTTTTCCCCCTCCTGACTTACTCCCTATCCCCGAAGTCCACAACCCCCCTGAGTTTGTTATATTAGTTCCAGGGGGTGCAGGGAGCAAAGCCCCTTGCAAGAAAAGAGAGAAGCCCATTGTTTCAAAAGGCATGCACTGTTTATGTTGGGTCAGTGTTTTGCCCGATGAGATTGTGGCACACGCCCGTTTGCTTGTGGCATTTGTTGCCATGTGGTTTTTACGTTCAGCGACATGACTCCAGCGGAACCACTGTGTGAGTGGCCTTTTGGCACCATGCTGTCCAGCAGAACCACTGTGTGAGTGGCCATTTGGCACCATTCACTCTAGCAGAACCACTGTCTGAGTGTCCATTTGGCAGCATGCACTCCAGCAGAACCACTGTGTGACTAGCCATTTGGCACCATTCACTCTAGCAGAACCACTGTGTGAGTGGCCATTTGACAGCATGCACTCCAGCAGAACCACTGTGTGACTGGCCATTAGGCACCATTCACTCTAGCAGAACCACTGTATGAGTGGTCATTTGCCACCATGCACTCCAGTGGAACCACCGTGTGACTGGCCATTTGGCACCATGCACTCAAGTGTAACCACTGTGTGAATGGCCATTTGACACCATGCACTCCAGCAGGAACCACTGTGTGAGTGTTCTTTTGGCACCATGTACTCCAGCAGAACCAATGTAACTTTTTGGGGTAATTTGCATATACAGTACATCCCATAATGGTTTGCACTATTGGGGTGTGTGGGAGTTTGTATTTCTTATCACAAATATGGACTACCTTAGAGTCATTGCGAAGATTGGTATTATTATTTACCATGTGCACCCCCAGCCTCATTTAATTCTACTAATTCTAACTAGTTCCCTTGGTTAATGTGAAGTTATGAATTCCACTGGCACCCACTCTGCTACTTGCCTGCCACCTGGTGGAAGCTGCGTGACAGCACAATGGGAGCACCTACTCGGGAAGGAACCACTATCAGATGCAGATGTGCACATGTGCCTGCCTCTGCATGCACACACTGTCCATCACTGCATGATCAGCGACCCAGGGGTGAAAACTGGAGGACAGCACCCGACCAGGCAGGCTGGTACTGCAGTCCCCACACCACCAGCTAACCTCTTCCAAGCAAGCTAGATTGTGCTTCATAGGGGCCTGGTTAGCCCCTCAGAGGGAGGGAGGGTAATTTTTGTGGGACTTGCTAGAAAGAGAGAAAAGCCCCAGAGGTGGATGACAAAGTTGGGAGGAGAGGGACAGGTTAGTAACCTGGAAACCAATGCAGGTTCTTATCCCAAGCCTGGTTTCTCAAACAGCAGGCAGTTCTGAGCATCTGTCTCAGGCAGTATTGATGTCTCCTGCTGTTAGCATTTATGCCCCCTGGTGGCCTGGGAAGGGTCATGCAGTCAGGAATGCACAGCCCAAGATGATTGGGGGGGGGGGGGATTCTGCCATCAGCATGATGCAGGAATCTGACAGGTTGTGGCAGTATCATATATATGTCCAGGCATTGTCAGAGTGTGGTGGGTGGTCTGAATCCAAGCCCACTTCTGACTAAGAAAGGGTCTCCCATCTGAGGCTGTACCCAGTGGAGCAGGACACAGGAAAAGTGGTAACATAGATGGAAACAATGGTAATGCTCTGGCAGAAGACACTGCTACACTTACCTCGCCCAGTTACATCACCCAGGCCTCTGAAGTCTCCCAACCCACATTAGAAAAGTTCCAGGGGATAGGTCTGAGACAGTTATTGAAGGGATGGGCAGTGGTAGCTGAGAACCAGTGTTAAACAACTTCCACCTTAAATCTGGCAACATTTATGAACAGTGCTACACTCTTTTGCTTTTGTTTTTATGGGCAGCAAATAGTACAAAGTTTTACTAGGAGATTGCTCACGCTAGTCAAGTTTCATGATGGTCTTGTGATCCTTCTCCTCCTGCTATCACTTGCATGAATTATCTTTCAGAGAAATTCACTTTCCTACTATGAAACTGCAGTCCCCCTCGCATAGCACTATGCAGCGATGGCCACTGCTCCAAGCACTGCCTACGGGAGATTTTTTTTTTTTTTCAATTCTGTTTCACCCCCATCACTGGAGTTGCTCTCACAGGCCTGGCCATGTTTCAGTCACCTCTTTCTTTTTCCGTCACTTACATGTATTCATGAGGTCAACAGAGTACCTTCCTCCTCTCCCTGGTCCTCCGAGGTGGATTCCATTTGGGGTCCTGGCAGTTGTTCTCTGCTAAGTATGGAAGGCAGTGGGGTAGGTGGGGCTCTAGAATGCCAGTGTCCTGCTGCCACACTGTTGGGGTTTTCCTCTTTGTTTCACCGACCACTGCAGATGCCAGCAGCAAAAGTTCCAGTTGCATAGTAGCATGGTCGCCCTCAGCAACAGACCAGTCCTCCTTCCCACAGCCACTCCCACCTTAGTTGTAACGTTCACTACAGGTCTGTCTTGTAAACTGGGTTATCAACCCAAATGACGTGTATCCTGTATAAAAATATAAGTTTTTACTACTACTACTACTACCACCAGACATGCCCCACCTTTGACATCCTTAGCTCTTACTTAACAACAACAGCACTTTCCTCTTCCCTTTCCTTCCCCCTCTCTCCCCCAGTTTCCCCTAGCTTTTATAGCAGCTCTCTGCCTAGCTGCTTCCCTTAGGTTTTATACCAACTCTCTCCCAAGCTGTCCACCTAGGCTTGCCAGCCCTCTCCCACCCCTTCCTTCCTGTCAAATTTCTTTACACATTGAAATTGGTTATCATTGTAATCTGCAACACTGTACGTTCCATGTGTAATTATGTTTACCTTACATTTCTACATTGTATTGTAATTTATCAGCCTTTGTACCTACATGTATGTTCAGGACCAACTTGCAAATGAGCTTGCTCAAGGATGAAATGCCTGGTTAAATAAAGATTGATTGAGGTCACCCAGTTGGCAGTATAGTAGCAGAGCCTGCTTTTCTCCCTGGAGGAGATTCTTCTGGAATGCCCAATCCTACCCTATGGTTGACCTTTAATACCCTGGCTTGATCCCAAACCCATGTTGTTATCAGCATGAGCCCTGCAAGGGATATTTGTCTTCAAGAGTTGCATCTCCTAGGGTTCTCAGTCAGCTGATCATGAATCTGCTAGAGACGACTGTAGTGCCCCAAAGTTTGGCTGACCAGCAGATCAGGGAAGACCTCTGGGAGGGAAAGGGTTTATCTCCCCATCCACCCCATACACAGCCAGCTGGCTTGTTGACCAAGCTAGCTGGCTAACCACTTGCTGTCCCTGTACCCCCTCTCCCCCTCCTGGACTTTTCCTGGGCTGGATCCTTTGTCTTGGCCAAGCCAGGGCTCTGGCCAATGCATAAAGGGGCCATTAAATCAGCCCTAGAGGCTGATACAAGCCCCAGGGACCCAATCAGATGGCTAAGAGCCTAGTCCGCCCCAGGCTAGAAAATGGTTTCCCTTGCTAGCTGGAGGGCAGTTCTGGACTGGGTGGCTAACAGAGTGGAGAGCCCAGCAGTACAGGTGCCTTGAGGCTTACCTGAAGCTCTGGTCTGTAGCTCCTTGGTGGCTGCTTCTCTGTAGCCAGTGGTCTTCCAGGGTCTTTAGCAGGAGCCATCCTCTAGCCTGAAGGGTTCCAGCAGTCCTCCAGCCATGTAGCAGCGGTCAGTCCCCTAGGGTGAGTCCCTTCAGTTGTCTGTCCTCTGGGTTCAGGATTTTGTTGGGTCTTGAGGTGCCTTGGGGTGGGTACCTGGGCTACACTGAGCCCAGTGTGGGAAGCTGGTTCCCCCTTGTCCCCTCTGTCCACTAGCATTAGGGCCAGCTGCCTACCCACGGACAATTTCCCAACCCTGTTCTTGTTTTTATCTTCATTCTGCTCCTTGTAGTTTACTTTGCCCTGTGCCGACGGCCATCGGATGGCCATGCCCCGCCGGTGCCCAGAGCTCACCCTATCCCCAGACAGCCAGGAAATTCCCCATTGCAGCAATTGGCAGTGGTAAGTGGGGTTCTCCCCATTCCTCCGCAGGACTCCCATTCCCCTCTTTTGTCTCCCACGACCCGCTCCTCTTGCAGCACCCCCTAGTGCTACCAGGGCCGCGGACCCCGTCCCCTTCGATGCTGCCATCCATGCCACATTGAGGAAGAGGAGCAGTTTGGAGACCACACCACCATGTGCCACTGTAAACTGCATCCAGGCAGAAGTGGATGCCCCTGCTCCTAAGTTCCGCCCTGCAGCTGTACAGGGTGACCGAGACGTCAGGGGGAGAGCCCAGCTCCTTGATCCCACCACAAACACCACCACCGATTAAGAGAAGAGCGGGCCAGACCACCGGCTCAGCTGTTGGATTTCTGCTTGCAATGCCAGCAACCTGGGTTTGGGAACAGATACAGGTCGCTGGAGGGCCGGCCGGGCTGGGGGGAGAAGGATAGCGCATCCCAAGGACTGCTCTCCTTCTCTAGGGGGAAGGTGAGGAGTGTGTCCGGTCCTTGACAAACTCCTGGAAGAGGCCTGGAGTTGTGCAGCTACCAGTGCCTAGCATGTTCAGGGGGTGGGGCAGACGCAGGACATCATTGCATGTCCCCACCCCCCAGGAAAAAAGGAGGATAAAGAGCAGCCCCCGGCTGCCCTCGATGAAGCTTGCTATGGCTTCAATTACCCCCAGGCTGGCCTTCTGACCTATCCCATTGTCTGCGGCGCTGGGGAAGTCTGGCACTGCAACCCCACCCTAGGAGGCAATCCAAGGTGTATCAGAGGGTTGCAGCCATTGTGGGGGTGGAAACCTGTGGACCGTGACTGGGGCTGAAGTACCGGGTGGCTGGTGGCAGGAGAAGTAAAATAAAGACTACAAATAAAAAAAAAAAAAAGAGGAGAGGGGAGGACCTGGGCCAGGCGGTAAGTGGGCTGCAAGCCCAAAATAAATTTTACATAGCGCCGGAGGCACCAGGGAGAGGCGATAAGGTGGGAGGAGGCAGAAATGGGCAGAGCGCCCATAATAGAATACATACAGGGGCACCACAGATTTTAGCCCCAGGGACACAGTTCTGGTGCCACATCAGCACCCCATCTAAGGGAGAAGGGGTCAGAGTGATATGGGGTTGGTGGTGCCAGATTTGCGCTCAAAGCGCAGGGGTGGGGTTGCAGACCTGGGACTACAGCAGTAGGGCGGAAGGGGCAGAGCTACACCCTAGGCCCTGCATTGTGAGGCTGCAGGCTGAAAATTTATATTTATTAGGGGCGGAGCTCACTCTGGGCCCGCTGCATAGCCCAGCTGCCACCCCTCATATATATATGCAGATGGTGTGAGCCTGGCCCAGGCTATCCCCTGCTGGCCTACTGAGCAAAATATTTTCTTTAAAGATTCAAAGGGCCAGTGTCCCATCTCGGAGGGAGTTCCCTCAGAGGCCCAGGCCCTTCCATGGGAGCTCTGACCACCCCCTATCGGCCATTCCATCCTTCCCCTGGCTGCTTGCTGGCAAAAGGGGTGACCTGTGGACCAAGGGCAAGGCCCGACCTATGCTGCGCCGTACTGCCTGTCACTCAGACCCTGGCCAGAGATAAACCCAGTACCTTGTAAGAGAAAAAGAAAGTGTTATTATGTAACTGCCAATTGTAGTGTTCTCCCTAGGTTGCACCCTGGGACGCTGTTGACCCCAAACGACCGAACTGTTTGCATTGGGGCCTAAACGAAAGGCTAGCAGGGCTTGAACTGCCTGCCCTGCACCCACTGAAAACAGCTAGTTGCGCCAGGGCTGAACTTGCTTTGCCCTGCACCTCGACCAGTTGGTTCCTGGACTCTTCTGCATTGGAGCTTGAACTGCCTGCCAAACCACCAATGGTGTTCTGCTACTTCAGTTCCCCTCCCTCTCCCAGCCTGAGCTGTTGCCATAGGGGAGTGAACAGATTGCCCAACAGTAGTCCGACCACCTGAACTAATTGGCCTACAAGAGACTGCAACTACCTGCACCCCTGGGTCCAGAGGCCACCTTCCTTTCACCTGGCCAAGCTTCTAGTGCCTTCTGCCCTGCCTGCCAACGTCCACCCAAAGACGAAGAAGACTACAGTAGCCATCATAGCAATAGTGAGGTCCTCCCCCAGTATAGTCAGCCTAGGAGCCAGCCTGGCTTATGATAGCGAGTTTCCCTCTGCAGTACGCGACTAGAATTTCCCTGTTTTTATTTTGCTTCTTCGAGGTGGCCATAGCTCCCTTCTTCAGCTGGGCGGTAACTTAGCAGCAGCCTTCCAGAAGACCCTCCATCGCTGCTGAAGGACATTGTTTTGACCATCCTCTATCCATCCATCATCGCCATCCTCAGCTCCCAGACCAGCCTTCATCCTTCATCCCCTTCCTCTTCTTCATCCTGTTGTCCTCAGTCTTTCTGCCGGCCAACGAGACCGATCGGTCACCAAGGTACTGAACCAATCATTCCAAGCTAGCTATACTACCACCTGCTCCACACTGAAGAGACTGCTCCTACTGCTGGACTGTCATACCATAAGTTGGTGTGTTTCTAGTTACCCTTAGCCAAGATGGTTAGGCATTGATAAAGTTATTGCGGTTACCATCTGCAGATGTAGGGCACTAGGTGACACTTTTTGAGGTACCTTATGTATTGATATTATATGTATGACTGTTTACTTTTACCTTCACTGCACCTAGACCTGTATAGTTGCCTTCCATCACTAAGTATTGTGTTGTGCATGACAATCACTGTGAGTGCCTTGTACTCTGCAACCACATAACCAATTATTTTCCAGCGTAACCAGTGGCTATCCCAACAAAAGCTTGCTGTTTGCACCTGGAACTGTTGTGTCTGCCTCTCCTTGAAAAGAAAAGACAAACCACCCTCCTAAGCCCGGTCACCACACAAGGCCAGTATGAAGGTCATTATATATGTTTATATGGCTGCTGAAGGCACTGCTGCTGTTGTAAGAATACTCTCATGTACATTCTTAGGGTAGGAGAGCCGCAAACCAAACATGAGTAGTCCTGGTACTCTAAAACTGCAAGTGATATCACGTTTACAAGAGTAATAATGCCCTCCTGCATACAGTGCCATATTTTTGATTGAAGTAAGTAGCTTCATCACTGTAGCAGCTCTTCCTGTGGAGGGCAAGGAATAGAACAGGATGTGGTGGGTGACCACATAATGTCTTGTGCCCCCTTAGCCAGTGCTCTGTGAATGGCTGCAAAGTGGGAGGGACTATACTGCAGCAAAGTGCCCTGTTTTAGAGTTATAGATAGTGCTCCAGTATGTTGTTTTTGTATTTCACTTAATTGTATTCTTTTCATTCATCCTCGATAACTGCATAAGGGGAACGATTTTTGTCAAGACACGGGAAGAAGAATGTTATGCATTAACCCTTTGGGTTTTTTTACATGATATCCACTGGTTAAAAGTAGTGAAATACTGCAGATTATAGAAATCACTTCAGATACCAAAGTGTAGGACACCTTAAACTTAACTGATAAGTTGCCTGGTGTGGTATATGTAACTTCTTGTTATATATAATGATTGTTTAGTTAATGTAAATGTATTTTTAGTGTCGTTGACTGTATGTTTTGTATTGCTTTACCGAAAATTAATAAAATCTTACTGAGAAAAACAAACTATATATTTTTTCTCCTCTCTCAATGTAGGGGTTTATTCTATCTCATATTTGGATATCCTATTAGCTGCCTCACTCTCTGTCTTTGGAGTGGATGGGATAGTGAAGCCCCAACTGAGCAAGTGGGGCTATACAACAGTTTGGGTTATCCGCCCTAGGTGATCACATCCCAGTAATCCACTCATGTTACCTGCATGGTCTCTCTAATTCTGGAATTTGTCTCCCTTTTGCTCACATTATATCCTTTTTTGTTTTTCGTAATAAAGCTTTTTCTCCCCGGAGTACCGGCAGGGCTCTTCAGCCCCTACTCACTCCATGACTGACTGCAATCCTCCCTGAAGCCCACTTGACACTTTGTAGCCCTCATGGCTTGCCCCCTGTGATCAAGATCCAGTTCCTTTGTGGCAGGAGTCCCAGGCTAATGGTGCAGGCTGGAGCGGCCAGCGGGGCTTCATGTGTCAGTCCCCAATTTACCCATTTCCTCTTCTTAGCCGGCAGCATGGTGACACAACTGTGCATGTACGTGGAGATGCACCCATACTAACGTGTAACCCTCCTCTGGGGGCTTACCTCAATTGCCCCTCATTTTCCTCCATGTCTCCCATTTGCTTCCGGGCTGCCTGGCATCCCCCAAATTTCTCAGCCTCTACTGCCACAACCCAAGTCCATTTTAGTGTCCCCAGTTTTCCCTAAGTAAGCCCGTGTTTCATTTCAGCCCAGTTCGGGCTTAAATCCTAGTGTAACCCCCCTTAAAATGGAGGTTCCCGAAAAGTCTTCCTCGAGCTCGCCTAAATGCTCACTGCCAGGCTGGTGTCCTGCATTTTAGCTGTTTAAATGTGATTGCCAGACAGTGCCTGTATAGTCTCTGTGTACTGTCTCTTTAAAAGCTGCCTGGATTGCAGTCATGAATAATCATCAGGGTAGCTCCCTGCAACAACAGCCAAATCTAAAAGTGTGTCATCTGACTGTCTTGTTGTTTTCTTTTCAAGAAACTGAGCCCTCTGGCTCCGGATTAAAAATAGTGTGTGTTGTGCGTGTTGTTTTCTTCCATCACAGGGCCCCAGCCAGCTGCAACGTTCCTGGCTAACCCACTGTTCTCCATCTGGGTACCCAGAGTTTGTGACTGTTTATGGACCCTCAAGTGCATGCATAACTGTTTGATTGATACTGCCTTTAAGCAAATTAATCTGATTACGCCCTCCCTTGTTCAAGTCCCTTAAATAAATCAGATCTAACTATTTTTTTGCATTTACCCTGACTGTGGTTCCAGTTTGTGTAAGGGTACTGTGCTGCTGTTATTTGCTGTGTATAACCTTGGTTTACAGGGTGGCCCCAGGGCCAGGCCAGAGGAAAACCCTGGTGGTAAGTGCAAACAGTATGGGTACTTGTGTGGTGTATCGGGGTATTGTGAAAGTGATTATTGTGTATTGTTCCGGCCACTAGTAAGGAAAGAGGGGGGGTTACAGTGTCCCAGAGGGCTTTGCCCAGGTTAGCTTGACCACTACCAACCCTGACCTCCGGGTGGAGGCACCCGTTTCAGAAGTCATGCCCCTTAACTTGCTACTACCCAAGCAGGCAGGGGTAGTAGCCCCTGGGATAGCGCCACCTAGGGGTTACATTTTGGAGGCTCACCGCTGGGATTGTGTGTCTTCTAGTGGCCAAAAATTATGAATTATTGTTAAAGATTAATGGCTACCCCAGTAGAAATGGCTGTACACCAGTTGGTGGGGTGGTGTACTGGGCAGGAGATCAACCCCCAAAATGCTCTACTTATACTTGCTATTTCCCTGGGTACCAGTAAGGACACCATAGAGGGAGTACTCTCCAAAGTTAAATGTTTAAAAAACTCTGTGGTGGTGGGCCGACAGGCTGATTTGATCGCCAAAACTTTCATAGCCTTAGTAGAGTAAAGTGACCTTGTGGACAGCTTTAAAGTGCCACAGACTATTGCCCCAGAAGGGGTTCCAGTTGCCTGGAGAGTGATAACAAAAGACAGTAAAGACCCTGGGGGAGGATGGGCTTCCACCATTATCTGAGACTTTTGAGGAGAAATTTGCTAAGTTGTTGCTGGAGGAAGGGAAAACCGTAGAGGACTGTAAGAAACTATTCCTGTCACCTGGGGGTGTTCCTTCCCAACACTCCTTCCCACTCCAGCACCTGTTACTGCACCACCTTCTGTGCCCATGCCAATGCTGGCCCCTATATCTGTACCTGCCATTAATCATGACTCCTACAGAAGGCTTGGAATCTTCTCGGGCACCCTCCGCACCCCCCAGGGGGAGGATGACTGGGAGACCTGGATAGGCTATGTTACCCCTCTAGTACTTTAATAGCAATGCTCAGAAGCAGAGAAACGAAAGAGGTTGAGTTAGAGCCTCTGAGATCCTGCCCTGGCTACCATCTGTGCCAAGCTGGCCAATAACCCCGGAGCAACTGCACAGGACTATCTTGATGCATTGGAGAATGTGTATGGGAGCCTGGATTCAGATGAGGATCTGTGGTGGAGAGTAAGAAATGCTCAGCAGTACCCAGGGGAACCATTGTCTGTGTATGTACCTTGGCTCGAAAAGCTGCTACAAGCGTGCCTCAGAAAGGGTAGTTTGCCATCAAATGAATTAGATCGAACTAGGCTGGACCGGATCCTTAAGTCTGCTCCATTTTCAGAATTGTTACTGCTTCAGTTGCACCTTGCCACCCGACTAGAATCGCCCCCCTCCTATGACGAGCTAAAGAAAGAAATTCGGGGGGTTGAGCAAAGGCGACCCCATGGGGGAATTTTACCCATATCTGCTGCTGCTGCGCCAGTGACCGAGAGTGATCAGCCAAGTGAGGCTCAGGGGCAAAAATCAGTACTTAACGAGCACTCTGAGAAAGCAAAGGACTTCCCACCCTGGGCCCAGCATTGGAAAGATGAGCTACTAAAGGAAGTCCGAGAATTGAAGATGGGTGCCTCTGCAAGGGTTTCCCCCATGGAAAAAGATTCTGGTCCCTTTCAGGACGTGACTGCCGTGGGGGTTGGGGTGCACCCTCAGGCATCCGCTACCAAGGGTGGCTCCAAGGCTGAGATCACTGGATTGACTGCCACTCTAAAGGAACTGTTAAGACACGTTGCACCACTCACCACTGCAAGCAGATACTAGACCCCAATCTCTTACTACTGCTTCAGTTCCTCATACGATGTTCTCTCCCAGGATGACCCAGGAGTCTATCATTTGTCACAACTGTGGAAAGTATGGCCATATGAAAAGAGAATGCCAGTTTCAGAAAGACTTAGAAAAAGTAGTAAACAGACTCCAAGGAGAGCTCCGAAAAGCAAATCAATGGCCAAGTGATGCCCGAAATGACTGCAGTGAGGGTTCGAGAAACCCTAATTCAAATTTCTTTGTGGCTAAATCGTCTGTCCAGGCCTCTGCTACTGCCTCCCCAGACTGGTCCAAAATAGTGGGCCCTTCAATTGAGACTACAGTGACTGTGAATGGTATTCATACTCGGGCTGTGCTTGACAGTGGGTCACAAGTGACCACTGTATTCCAAGACTGGTATGACAAACACTTATCTGATGTGCCTTTGCAATCCCTGGAAGGCCTACAAGTGTGGGACCTGAGCGACAAGTCTTATCCCTACCTAGGGTATGTCCGCCTCTGGTTGTCTTTTCCTGCAACTGTAACCGGTGTAGAGGAGTGAGTAGAGACACTGGCCCTAGTGTGTCCCCCACTGGACTGTATGATGGGGTCCCCCTGTTAACTGGGACAAACGCCCACATGTTTGGGAGACTGGTGCAACTCTGTCATGAGAAACAAGGGCAATGGACTGGGAGGGCCCTGAGAATTCCGGCTCTGATCAAGAGGGCCTAAGATTTGCAACAGAAACCCGAGGAAGTACACCAGGATGAACTGGTGGGGATTGTATGGAAGAAGGACTCCGATTCAATGGTACTGGCCCCTAAAGCCCAGTGTACCATTCAAGGGGAGGTCCACCTCTGGAAAGATGTCAAGAACAAAATACTGATGTTGGATGCACCAGGTGATGGAAAATTGCCAGAAGGATTATTGGTCAAGCCCAGCATCTTGCCTGCTTGTGCCCATGCCGATGCACGATGAGTTGGTCCAGATTCACAATGTGTCAGATCAGGAGATCCGGGTGAGCAGAGGGTGAACCCTAGCTATGGTACACTGCACAGACACTGCAGTTTTGCCCAGCAACATGCACCCTGGTGAGAAGGAGAGAGTGACCCCAGACTTGTTTGACTTTGGTGACTCCCCGTTGCCAGCTGAATGGAAGGCTAGAATTAGCAAGAGACTTGCCCAGAGAGACCAAATGTTTTCATTGAAGGAATGGGATGTGGAATGTGTCCAGGGTGTGGAGCATCACATACGCCTGCACGATGAACGGCCATTTCGAGAGAGAGGTCCCGACGCCTAGCCCTAGCAGACATAGATGATGTGAGAAGACACCTGCAGGAAATGCTTGCTGTTGGCCTGATACAAGAATCCAGGAGCTCATACTCCTCTCCCAATGTGGTTGTGCATAAGAAGAATGGGTCTGTGAGGATGTGTGTTGATTATCGAACCCTGAACTGGTGGACCATCCCAGACCAATACACTATGCCTCGTATACAAGATGCCCTGGACTGCTTGAATGGGAGCAAATGGTTCTTGGTGTTGGATCTTCGCAGCGGATACTACCAGATCCCGATAGCCCTAGAAGACCATGAGAAAACAGCCTTCACCTGTCCATTGGGGTTCTACGAGTTTCTGAGGATGTCACGGGATATCGGATGCCCCGGCCACCTTTCTGCGACTGATGGAACATGCAGTGCGAGATATGAATTTGCTGGAATGCCTGGTGTACTTGGATGATGTCATTGTGTTTGGGAGCACCTTAGAGGAGCATGAGAACTGACTGTTTAAAGTCCTAGATCAACTGGAAGACTTTGGTCTCAAGCTGTCCATTGACAATTGCCAGTTTTTCCAAACCTCTGTGAAGTATGTGGTGGCACATAGTATCTACAAAAGGGATAGAGACTGGTCCCAGTAAGGTTGAAACACTGACTACTTGGCCCCAGCCCCATAATCTGAAAGAACTACATTTCCTGGGGTTCTGTGGTCACTACCGCAGGTTCATAAAAAACTATTCCAAGGTGATTCGCCCACTCTTGAACCTTACCGAGGGTTACCCTCCTTCCAATGGTAAATACAAAAAAGGGTCCATTAAAGAACCAGAAAAAGTATACTTCTGCCCAGGTGAACTCTTCGGGCCCCACTGGACACCCGACTGTGAAGCAGCCTTCCATTAGATCACATACCAGCTCACCCACACCCCCATCCTCACTTATGCTGAGCCCACCAAACCCTATGAGCTGCATACGGATGCTAGTCTGCAGGTCTAGGAGTGGTGCAGTATCAAGACCATGAAGATGGCCTGAGACCAGTAGCTTTCACCAGTAGGAGCTTGACCCCGTCCGAATGAAACTACCCTATGCATAAGTTGGAGTTCCTGGCACTAAAATGGGCCATCATTGATGAGTTTCATGAGAACCTCTATCGGGCAAAGATATTGGTGAAGACTGACAATAACCCGTTGACCTATGTACAGACTTCAGCTAAGTTAGACACCACTGGGCACCAGTGGCTTTCTGCATTATCAACCTATGATTATGCTGTCGAATACAGACTGAGCCTGAACCACACTGATGCTGACGCCCTATCACGAAGGCCCCCTTCCAAGAGTGATTGGGCCAGGTTGTCTGAACCTGATATTCGAGCATTGTGCCAAAAGTTTGATAGAAATGAACAGATGTCTGCGGACACAGTGGACTGTTTAGTAGATTGCTTGGGTCCTTCTGATACCTGCATACCAGCTGCTTATTGCCACTTCTCTGCTCTAGATATTAGTGCACTACCTCAATTTGACAATGACAGCATTCAGTGGGCTCAATCCCAAGATCCTATGGTTCAGCCAGCACTTGATGCCCTGCATGCGGGGAAAGGTGCGTCTAAGTTACATTCCACTGACTTGCGAACTGCTTTATTGTTTAAAGAAGGCCCCAGATTGAAGTTGCTCAATCGGCCGCAGACCGACTTCAGGGCCTACACACATGCTTCCTGCATGACTACATGCCGCTTGAACAACAGGGCTCCTTCTCTCCTCACAGTCACCTCAGATCTGGCTTGCCAGCAGACAGCTTAGGGTCTTTCACCTAGATCCAGAGAGTTCAGTTGGTCGGTTCAGTTGTCAATCACAGCAGGGCTCCCTCTGTTGGTGCAAAAAGGTGCCAGGGCCCAAACTACAATTCCCAGAGGACCCTGCCATACAGCCCATTTATAGCAGGCTCCAGATGAGAGTCCAAGTTCTGATTCACCCACACAGGCTCCATTTTAAAGGCCCCCCACACTGATTGGTCCAATTCGGCAGTTCAGGACCAAAATGAAGGGGTTTCACAGAACAGTTCTTGCTGCAAAAGCAGGTTAGACAAACTGCATTTCCACTAATACGCTAAATGATTTCTGGCAAACAGTTACATCTTTGAAAAGTGCTCACTCTGCCCACTTAGCAACAGCAAAAACGGAGTGATTTGTCAGCAGCTCGAGAGGGACTCGAGCAGGGAAACACACAGCACCCCCCATACAAACTAATTTTGTCTGCAAGCAGACAACTCTTAAAGAGACAGCACGCAGAGGCTCTAAAAGCACTCGCTGCAGTGCCATTTAAACGGCTTAAACGCTGAACACTATCCAGACTTGGAGCACTTAGCAAGTTCCTGGAAGACTTTTGGGAACCTCCATTTGCATGGGGGTTACACCCTTCCTGGCCTGGAAAAAACTTGGCATCCCTGTCAAGTAAGTACCCCCATAAACTTTAATACAACATCATATGCATTTACATCACTAACATATTAGGCTTATACGTGTAATCATCAGTCAGCATATCACCTTTGCCAGAAACACATTTCTGATACTTTTCAGCACATTACTTTTCACACAGCATTATACATACACTGTACCTTAACTCAGGTTATTACCTCCTGCACATAAAATCTGGAGAGAGGGGGCCCTTCCCTATCAGTTACCTTGGGGCTAGATGTGGCAGGGGCACCATACCTGGAGGGCAAAACAATTAACCTAGAGTTAGCACTGATACTCAGTTTGGGTAATGAACTCTGGGATACATACACCCCCTTGTGGACCACATTGACAGGCAAGTCCACAGGCCTCCCAGGAGAATCATAGCTGAGGTGCACCACAGGCTTTACAGCTCAACCAGTCTTTCTAGGGGGAACTGTTACAGTCTCTGAACTTGTAGCCTCACTTTCAACACTGTCTTTAATTGCCTGGGGAGTTTCCATCGGGGTAGAAAGGTTTGAACCGGGGACACTTTCAGCGCCAGGATCAGCAATTTCCAAGTCCACAACACTTGGCTTACATGGAGAGCATTTTGGCACTGGCAAGGAACTATCATCACACTCAAAATACTCTTACTGTTCCGGCATGTCACCGGTCTGACTCCAAGCATCTGCCTCTGTCTCGGGTAATTCAAACAGTCCCACCATACACAGTGATTCCAGGTCATCAGACTTGATACTTTGGACTTCACTCTCTGGGAGCATTGGCTTCAAGGGCAAAGCTGGGGGCTTAGGCAGTCCAGAGGGCCCAGCTTCATCCCCATAGTTGACCAGGGGGTTACCTTGAAATAGCTAACTTAGTTCGTATGAAGGGTAGTAACCATAGTAGCACTCACTTTCCTCTGAAGTAGACTGACAGTCATTTTCAACTGGGGTTTGCTGTGGAGAAGACCTTAACTCAGCAACTGTAGGCGCAGACTTTCTCTGCCTTTGCTTAGCAGCAGCTCTGGTCACCGGTCGATGCATTGTCTTAACTGGACCCCGTAGTCAGATGAAAAACCAATTATTACTGACTTACCACACATTATGACTGATTTTTTCAACTAGTTTGAAATTTCTGACTTCAACTGACTGAAGAAAATCCAACCATTTTTTTCAATTTTCACCATCGTTAAATTTTATTATATAGTAGTTTGTCGTACTTTTTTAACTTCGTATCTTTTCTTTATTAAAATTTTGACTATAAAAGTTAATAAAATGTATGGAAAAGCCCCCCCCCCCCCAAGAAATCAATGGGGCGTGCACACACATCCTTTGCCTTCTGACATCACAAAATGGAGCTGCATGTGCTTACGTGGGGGCATGTTGGTCAGTTAAGGTCAGGAAGCAGCTCCATTTTTAGCATTTGGGATTTAGCAGCATTATAACTTCATAAATGAGCAGAAAAAAAATGAATTATGTATGCCCCTCAACTCTGGGGTAGGTGAGGTAATACATATGTTGGAGGGAGCAGCAACTAGTCAGCAGCAGCTAAGAAGCTGGCTGCTCTTTAAAATGCAAATACAAAGTGCAGTGAAAGAAATCTACACACAGTAGGGACCACTAAACATAGAAACATAGAATTTGACAGCAGATAAGGACCACTTGGCCCACCCAGTCTGCCCATTTCCTTACCTAATGGATAAGCTGCAGATCCTAGTTAACCAGCAGCCTACTTCTTCCTACCCCCACCCCCTAGAATGGCCTTGGCATGCTTGAATTCCACAACTGTTTTTGACTCCACTACCTCCTCCGGAAGGTCGTGCCATGCATCCACAACCCCCTCTGTGAAAAAATATTTACTTACATTACCTCTGAGTTGCCCCCCCATCTTCAAATTGTGCCCCCTTTGTTCTTGCACACCTCTTTTTCTGAAAGATGCTACCCTCTTGGACTTTGTTGATTCCCCTGAGGTACTTGAAAGTTTCTATCATGTCCCCCCTCTCCCTCCTTTCCTCGAGGCTATACATATTAACCTCCTTAAGCCTCTCTTCATATGTCTTCTGGTGCAGACCCTCCACCATTTTAGTTGCCCTCTTCTGGACTGCCTTCATCCTGTTTATGTCTTTGTGGAGACTGGGTCTCCAGAACTGCACGCAGTACTCCATATGGGGTCTCACCAACTGTCTGTACAGGGGGATAATAACTTCCTGTTTTCTGCTGGTGATACCTCTCCCTATACATCCCAGTATCCTCCCAGCCCTCCCTACCACCTTCTCACATTGCTTGCCAACCTTAAGGTCATCTGATTTGACTAACCCCAGGTCCCTTTCCATTTTTGTTGTTGTTAGTATCTCACCCCCATTGTGTACTCTTCCCCTGGGTTTTTGTTTTCCAGGTGCATTACCTTGCACTTCTTAGCACTGAATCGAAGCTGCCATACATTTGACCATTCTTCCAACCCTGCGAAGTTCCTTCTTATCCTTTCCACCCCACCTTGCGCATCAACTCTGTTGCAGATCTTTGTGTCATCTGCAAAGCACAATAACCAGTCAAAACAACAACAAAATATACTAAGTCCCTGAAAGTAAGCCAGCTCAGTGGCATGGAGGGCTGAGGCATCATGCCTTCCCTCCTGCCACCCCAGTGACCCATGTTTGCAGTGCGAGTGGGCCACCGGGGGTTGGCTGGGGAGGGAGAGGATTGAGCTTCCTGAGGACAGCTCTCCTCTCTTGGGGAGGGGGTGGGACAGAGACTGCTGCATGCCTGACCCCTAGCGGAGGCTGGGGACTGGCACCAGTGGCTCATACGTAGGGGGGCAGTTACGGGGAAGATGCCCGGTGTGTCAAGTGTGGGATCGTGCGAGGTTTGGCCATTGGCATCATTGCATGCTGCCGTGCTGCATTCGGGGAAGTGGAGAAAACAGAAATAAAATAGCTCCTTGGCAGGATGATTGTTGGTCACCGCAGACCCCGCTCCCGCGATTGGCAGTAACCCCTGCACCGGATCCGTCCCGGTGGCTTGAAGGATTCCCACCACCCCACCATGGGGGTAAGCCATGGAGAAAGAGGACAGGAGAGGTAAGCTGCGAGCGGGAGACGAGGCTGGGCAACCTGGAAGGAGGGAGTGCAGTAGGGAAAAGGGAGAAAAATAGATTAACTGAAAAAAAAAAAAAGGTCCTTGAAAGTAACAAGTTGAAGCAGAGCAGTAAAACAGTATACGGTATAGAAAAATAAGCAACAGTAATACTAGTTACTTAGAAAAAGAATTGTGAGTCTAAAATACAGTATAGGTAGGGCCTCTTAAACACCCCACAGAAGCTAGAAGGTACCCTTTTGCAAACAAAGCTAATCATTAATATATGTTAGTTTGCTAGTAGTCATAGAATCTGTGAGACTAAAAACAGTTTAAGGGAGGACCCCTAGAAATACCTCCGGTATGGCATACCAGAACTGAGATGTATCCATAGTTTAAATTTAAAGCTAATAAAACTCATGCATATTAAAAAAAACATTTTCTGACATAGTTTCTGAACTTGTTTTGGCTTTCAGCATGTACACAAAATTTTTTTTAAATTTCATTCATCTTGCCTTGAGGACTTTAATATTTAGTCAATTCCTACAGTGGCAAACACCAAACATTTTGTCCATTGGACCAGACTGACCATGCTCTGTGCTTCGGCCTCCTATGGGTCCGGGAACTCACCAGCTGACCACCTGTGCCTGGCCTGCTCCAAGACCTCGTGGGGAGTCTGACTTACTCACAATGCCACCACAGTCAGAGACAGTCCAGCAATAGATTGATGATGATTGATCACCTTGGCTTTTCAAGTTCAGCCCCCTGGGCCCCACAGCCCCCAAGCCCTCAACTAGCCAGACAAGCCAGCCCAGCACGCAGCAGACACACAGACAGACTGAGTAGTCTGTGAGAGACCATCCTCCTCCTTCCTACTGCCCAGCCCTGGCAGACCTTACATACGTATCCAATACAGTACCTTGCTCACTATAGTAGCCTGTTGCTAGTTCGGTCAGGTGTCGGGTGATGATTCAGTTGGCTCAGGCTGCCGATGCTGCTCTACTTGGTGTTGGTGCTGGTGTTTTTTTGGAGCTGTGTGCTCCCTCTTCCCAACTTATACAGTCAGTCCCCAATCCAGACCCACGTCCCCACTCCGGTACTCCGCGCAGTGGAACTAGTGCACCTACCACTCCTCCTCGCCGACTCTGAAGACCTGACTGAGACGGAGTAAGAGTAGCCCAATCAGCCTGGCCGATGGGGTCACTGGCTGATCCTGACCACAACCAGACCACTGACTTGCTGCCTTCACACGACTGCTGCCTGGCTTTGCTGGAGGACTGACTGGGACCTGCACAGCCATACACTAGTCTCTCTCTGGGCACTGGGCACATCAGGAAAGTGGACGCAGTTAACTTATTTTTAAATTAAAGGCCAAACCACCAAACATTGTCCCTGCAGAGAAATGCTGCTCACTCCATTGCCCACACATCAACACAGATGCCTCCTCTCCTGACAGTCTCCTCTCCTACCCAGGCACACTCTCCCTACCACCTCATGCAGCCAGTCACAGACACTCTCAAGCTCCTGGCTCTTCCTTCTATCTCTCCTAATTGGTGGATGCTTTGTGTCCAGGAGACAGGGGTGCATTTTATTGGCTGTAAGGCTCGGTGCCGGCAGTTGAGGACCATTAGATATTTGTGGCCCCCCAGCCCTTCTCCTCTCTCCCTCAGGAAAGAAAAAAAGAGAAGACTCACTGCAGTGCACCACAAAAACAAACCTGGGTGGGTCACAGAATCGTAAACTGCAGTGGATTTCAACTCCACTATTCTATGACTGCAATCCAATGCAATTGCAACTGATTGCAACAGCACTGAATTGCAACTGACTATTTCAACTGCCGACGACTGCTCCGGGGTCTAGCCTTAACATCTTTTGAATTGTTTTCAGGCCTTACTTTGTACACAGGCAGATCATCCAGTTTGCCCACAATAGTATGAGGGAGATGATGCCACCTGTCAGCAATTTTGTGTTTGCCATGCAGTCCCAGATTTCTTAACAATACACAATCTCCCTCCTGGAGTTCCTGTGCCTTCACCTTTTTATCATACCTTTCTTTGTTGGCTAGATTTCTTTTGGCAGCCATGGTTTGAGCCAATTGGTGTGCATGATTCAGCTGGGCCTTTAACTTTTGCATATATTGTAGATAATTATCAGCTCGGACCCCATCAGGAGAAACTCCGAAACAAACATCTACCGGTAGTCATGCTTCTCTTCCAAACATAAGGTGGTAGGGAGAGAATCCAGTGGCATCACTTTTGATGCAACTGTAGGCATGTACCAAGGTGCTAATTTGCTGGCTCCATCTGGGCTTGTCTTTTGGGTGGAGATGCCCAGCATGTCCAGCAGAGTGCAGTTAAATGTTCAGGCTCTGGGTCCCGCTGGGGGTGGTAAGGGGTAGTTCTGGATTTTCGCACTCCCCACAGAGAAAGCATCTATTTGATCAAACGACTCTCAAAGTCTCTCCATTGGCCAGAATGGATTCTTTGCGGAGCCCCATAGTGAACAAAAACGTTTTCTACTGGTACTTTTGCCACAGTGGATGCCTTCTGGTCCTTGGTGGGGAAAGCTTGGGCATACCTCGTAAAATGGTCAGTGAGCACCAGCACATTACTAATATTTCTTTGATCCGGCTCCAAACTCAGAAAGTCAATACAAACCAGCTCCATGGAGTGCTATTGGTGATGTTAACAAGGGGGGGGAAGCCCTCTGGGGCAAAACTTTCCTCTGTAAGCAGCGACTACAAGTTCAAATGTGTTGTTCAACATCAGCCCCCCTCTTAGGCCAATGGAATCTGGACCTTACCAAGTCAAGTGTTCTGTCTGTACCAAGGTGCCCCATATGGTTGTGTAAAGACCTCAGTACTAAGTCTCTGAAAGCAGTGGGCAAGACCAACTGTTGCTTGTCTATTTGCCCCCCCCAGTCTACTGTTTCTCTGTATAGCAGTCGATTAATCAGTTTCAGCTTAGGACCTTCCTTGTATAACAATGTAGTTCTTAAATCAGTGGAGCGCAACTTGGACACATTTTTCCCCTGCATAGAGGGTTTCTAGAGCTGATTTGAACATAGGATCTCGGGATTGAGCCCGCTGAAGACTGCCATTATCTAACTGGGGCAGTGCACCAATGTCTATTGCAGAAAAGTGGCAGTAGGCAGCAGGTATACAGTTGTCAGAGGGCACCAAGCAATTCACTAGACAGCCCACTGCATCTGTGGACACTTGTTCCTCCTTGTCAAACTTCTGGCATAGCGCTCGAATATCAGGTTCTGACAGTCTGACCCAGTCATTTCTGGAAACAAGCCTCCGTGAGAGAGCATAAGCATCTATGTGATTTAGGCCTGCTCTGTACTCTACAGTGTAATCATAGGTAGATAGTGCAGAAAGCCAGCTATGGCCAGTAGCATCCAACTTGGCTGAAGACTGCACATAGGTCAAAGGATTATCAGTTTTTACCAGCATCTTAGCCCCAAACAAGTGCTTCTGGAATTGGTCAACAATGGCCCACTTCAAAGCTAGGAACTCTAACTTATGCACAGGATAGTTCTTTTCAGATGGGGTCAGACTTCTGCTGGCAAAGACCACTGGTCTCAGGCCATTCTCATGCTCTTGGTACAACACAGCCCCCAAACCTTGCAGGCTAGCATCAGTGTGTAGGACATAGGGTTTTGCTGGATCCGTATAGGCAAGGACAGGAGCGTGAGTGAGTTGATACATAATGTCATGAAAAGCAGCTTCACAATCAGGTGTCCATCGGGCTCCAAAGACTTAGTTGGGATGGAAATACACTCTCTCAGCCTCTGGGGAAGCTGACCTATTATATTTTTTGTTAGTAGGAGGGAAACCTTGAGTAAGATTAAGTAGAGGACGAATCACTATTGAACAGTCCTTGATGAACCGGTGATAGTAACCACAGAATCCCAGGAATCTTTGCAGATCTTTTAAATTGTGGGTCTGTGGCCAGGTGGTCAAGGCCTCAACATTACTCGGGTCTGTTTCTATTCCCTCGATGGACACTATGTGTCCCACATACTTTACAGAGGTTTGGAAGAACTGACACTTGTCGATGGATAGTTTAAGGCCAAAATCTTCCAATCGGTCCAACACCTTGAACAATCTGTTCTCATGTTCCTCCAGTGAGCTGCCAAACACAATGACATCATCTAGGTAGACCAGGCACTCCAATAAGTTCATGTACCCTACTGCACACTCCACCAGTCATTGAAAAGTGGCTGGGGCACCTGAAATCCCTTGAGACATCCTCATGAACTCATAGAAACCAAGCAGACAGATAAAGGCTGTCTTCTCACGGTCTTCCGGGGCCATCAGGATCTGGTAGTACCCACTGCGAAGATCCAACACTGAGAACCACTTACTACTGTTCAGGCAGTCTAAGGCATCCTGAATGCAGGGCATTGTGTACTGATCAGGAATAGTCCGCCGGTTCAAGGTGCGATAATCCACGCACATCCTTACTGTCCCATTCTTTTTCCTCACTACCATGTATGGCGAAGCATATGGGCTTCTGGATTCTTGCATCACACCAGCAGCAAGCATTTCTTGTAGATGCCATCTTACCTCATCTATGTCAGCAGGTGCCAGGTGTCGAGACCTCTCACGAAATGGCCTTTCATCATGTAACCGGATATGGTGCTCAGCTCCGTGCACACATCCCATGTGCCATTCTTTTAAAGAAAACACCTGGTCTCTCTGGGCAAGCTTCTCACTGATCCTCATTTTCCATTCAGTTGGCAATGAGGAGTCACCGAAATCTGACAAGTCGGGTGTCACCCTGTCATTTTTCCCCGAACACTTGTTACTGGGTAGCACTGCCGTGTCTGCACAATGTATGTTAGCCAGGGTGCAACCTCTATTCACTCGAATTTCTCTGTCTGACATATTATGAACTTGGACCATTACCCACTGAGCATAGGCATGGGCCCAAGCGGGTAAGATACTGGGCTTAATCGACAAACCTTCTGGCAATTTTCCATCGGCTGGAGCATCCAGCACGAGTATCTTGTTCTTGACATCCTTTCTCAGGTGGACCTCTCCTTGTAGGGTACACTGAGCATTAGGCACCAGAATTAGGGACTCAGGATCCTTCTTCCACATGTCCCCAACCGGTTCATCTGGATCCATCTCTTCTGCATTCTTCTGTGCCTCATAGGCCTTCTTGATCAAGGCCAGAATTCTCAAAGCTCTACCAGTTCTTGATCCCTGTTTCTCATAACACAACTGCGCCAACCATCCAAACACTTGCGCAATCATCCCAATTAGTAGAGGAACCCCATCATACAGTCCAGTAGGGGGAAACACTAAGGCCAAGGTCTCTACTTCCCCTGCCACTCCAGCCACGGAGAGGGGGAAAGACAGCCAAATTCGGATATATCCGGAGTAGGGGTACACCTTCTCACTTAACCCCCAGACATGCAGTCCTTCCAACGGTTGTTTAAGGGCACATTGAACAGGTGCTTCTGATACCAATCTTGGAACATAATAGTCACTTAGGAGCCACTGTCTAATACAGCTCTTGTAGACGCTCCATTTACTTCCACCGTTGTCTCCATGGAGGGACCCACCACTTTGAACCATTCCAGAGGGACAGCAGCAGGGGCCTGGGCACATGATTTAGCCACATAGAAATTGGAGTTAGAGTTTCTCGGGCCCTCACGGCGGTCATTTCATGCACCCCTTAACCACTGATTTGTTCTCCAAAGCTCTCCTTGCAGCCGGCTCACCACTCTCTCAAAGTCTTTCTGGGACCGGCATTCCCTCTTCATGTGTCAATCTTTTCCACAGTTATGACACGATAGGCTCCTGGGTCATTCTTGGAGAGAACATTTCTTGAGGAACTGAAGGATTGGCAAGGGGTGGGGGTCCATTAGGGGCTGGTGACAGTGAGGGGTATAACGTGTCTCAACAGTTCCTTCATGGTGTCTATAAATTCTTTGATCTCACTCTGAGGGCTACCTTTGTTATAGGATGCCTGAGGGGGCACCCCCAGCCCCATGGCAGTCACGGCCTGAGCAGAATTAGAGTCTGGTCCCATAGGGGAATTCTCAGGGGGAACCTCCGGTTGTACCTTTCTGACTTCCTTCAGCAACTGTTCTCCCCACTGCTTAGCCAACGATGGCACACTCTCCTTGGTCCACACTTCAGAAGGGCCTTCCCATGCCATGATCACTTGGGCCAAACTCACCCTGGAATTACAATCTCCCTCTTCGTCTTCAACCTCCCAGAGTTCTTTTATCAAGTCACAGTAGTCCGGTGGGTTACCCCTTCTATCTTGAAGCCTTAGTTGAAGGAGCTGCAATTTAGAATGCTTTGCATGCTGCAGTATGTGCCCCACTCTCACTTGTTTTTTCATTTATTTATTTAGTTTTTGTTGACCAGGTAAGTGCACTAGACAAATCCTGCCTATTTTCAGGCACGACCCGGGAGAGGGAGCTACAGATAAATGCCAACTGACCTTGAACCAGATGAAGCTGTTGGTAGAATTTTTTTTTTTAGTGAATGAGGGAAATTTGGCCAGGATACCGGGAAAATTCCCCTACTCTTTTCGATAAGTGCCATGGGATCTTTATCATCCACCTGAACTACCACCAATACAGGCAGATGGGACCTCGGTTTAACGTCTTATCCGAAAGACGGCACCTCAGAAGTGCAACACCCCTCTCATGCTGCACTACAGTGTCAGTACTGGGATATTAACCCAAGTGCCAGATGTGGGAATTGAACCCACAGCCCTCTGATCTCCCGGCCTCAGAGGCGAGTGTGCTACCTACTGAGCCACTGACACTGCTATTTTAAGTCTTTGGTTTAAGTCACTGGCAGCTACCCCACCTTTTCGGTAAGCTTTCTGCAGAGCTCTTTCTAGACGAGTAACATAGGTGGACAAACTCCCCCCTGCCATTGTTTTGTACCTTGAAATTTCCACATCAAGCTCTCCCCTGACTCAGTACTTCCAAAATTACCTTCGAGGGCAGATAGGTACTTCTGGACAGATGCATCAGGGTTCGTGGACCTCAAAAATCTAATGGCCTCAAGAGCGAGACCCTTCAAACTTTCTAGGATTCTTTTTCGTTTCTCAGCATCTGCACACTGCCACTCATGCACCAAGGGGGCAACACAATCTATCCAGGTCTCCCAATCATCCTCCCCCTTGGGGATGCGGAGGGTGCCCGAGAAGATTCTCAGCCTTCTGTAAGATTCATGACTAATGGCAGGTACTGACATAGGGGCCAGCATTGGCACGGGCATAGAAGAAGGAGCAATAATGGGTACTGGAGCGGGAGGGGGTGTTGGGGGAGGAACACCCCCAGGTGGCAGGAATAGTTTCTTCAAGTCCTCCACAGTTTTCCCTTCCTCCAGCAACAATTTAGCAAATTTCTCCTCAAAAGTCTCAGATAGTGGGGGGGGGGACTCATCCCCCCCCCCCCGGGGTCTTTACTGTCTTTAGTTATCACTCTCCAGGCAGTGAGGGCTCCTCCAGGGGTAATAGTCTGTGGCACTTTGGAACTGTCTATGTGGTCCTTATACTCTACAAGGGCCATGAAAGTTTGGGCGAGCAGATTAGCCTGTCGACCCACCACCACAGGGTCTGGTAAACCTTCCACCTTGGAAAGTATTCCCTCTACAGTGTCCTTATTGGTACCCAGGGGGATGTCTAGGATAAGCATAGCATTTTGGGGGTCAATCTCCTGCCCAGTACACCACCCCACCAACTGGTGTACAGCCACTTCTGTTGGGGTATCCATTTATTTTTAACAGTGATTCGTAAATGTGGCCACTAGGGGATGCTAATCCCAGCAATGCCTCCAAGATGTAACCCCTAGGTTGCGCTATCCCAAGGGCTACTACCCCTGCCTGTATGGCTAGTGGCAGGTTAAGGGGCCTTGGTCCAGTGATGGGTGCCTCCACCCAGAGATCAGGGTTGGTAGTGGTTAAACTAGCTTGGGCACAGCCCTCTGGGACACTGGGACCCCCCCCCTTTGATCCCACTAGTAGCCCACATGGTACACGGGAGTTACCTTCCCATACCCCACATATGCACACTCCTTACACATAGAGTACCCACTTACCCTCGAGACTGGTTCTGCAGCACGTTTCTGAGGACCCCCTGTAAAACAAGGTTAGGTAATGCACACAACCACAATGCAATGCTGGTTCTATATGTATTGACACCACAGACAGAATATACTTCAACAACAACAAATCTGATTTATTCAGGGGCAGTAACAAGGAAGGGGGTCAAATCAGGTTGATTGGCAGTAACCACACAAATCACAGTACTGTGCATGCAATTTAGGGTCCAAATGTCACACTCTCTGGGTACCCAGGATTGGGGGGAGGGCTAGCCAGGTCCATTGCCCGGCTGGTGCAGATGGATGGGGCCCTGCAGGAGAAAGTACATGCACAACACACAAATGTAATCTGGAGCCGGATGGCTCAGTTCATGGAAAGAAACAAAGAAATCAGTTGACACACTTTAATTAAATGAAAGGTGCAGGGAGCTGCCCTGATTTATACTCACGATACCCAGAGCTGAGAACAGGATGGAGAATGTTCATGCTGGATTACCAGAAAAGCAGGGCATGGAGACAAGACCCTCGTGACAGGGCCCAACCGCATCTGATAACAGGCGGATTCAGTCCGAATCAGGCTGGGTTCTGCTTCCAGCTTCAGCACACAATTCACAGTAAAGGAGAGATATAATCACGATCCCCCATAAGCACTAAGCACATTCATATGTAAAGGAATTTACTGTACCAGGCAGGCTGCTCCTCGATCCCAATAGCAAAACATTGCAAAAATCTGGGAGCATTCACAGCAGCTTCAGTTCCTGACAGGCCGATCGCACTTTAGCAAAATCTTCGGTCTTCTACAGGTTTAACCTGGCCTCCACACTGCTGCTTCTTTTTCCTTCTCAAACACTCGGATTCAGTCCAATTTAAATGTACTAATGGCCTAAGACCGACTTGGGGCCTACACATGCGCTTCCTGCGTGACTACACGCCGCTCGAACAACAGGGCTCCTTCTCTCCTCACAGTCACCTCAGATCTGGCTTGCCAGCAGACAGCTTAGGGTCTTTCACCTAGATCCAGAGAGTTCGGTTGGTAGGTTCAGTTGTCAATCACACCAGGGCTCCCTCTGTTGGTGCAAAAAGGCACCAGGGTCCAAACTACAATTTCCAGAGGCACATGCCATACAGCCCCTTTATAGCAGGCTCCAGATGAGAGTCCAAGTTCTGTTTCGCCCACACAGGCTCCATTTTAAAGGCCCCCCACACTGATTGGTCCAATTCGGCAGTTCAGGACAAAAATGAAGGTGCTTCACAGTACAGTTCTTGTGCAAAAGAAGCAGGTTAGACAAACTACATTTCCACCAATACTCTAAATGATTTCTGGCAAACAGTTACATCTTTGAAAAGTGCTCACTCTGCCCACTTAGCGACGGCAGAAATGGAGCGATTTGTCAGCAGCTCGAGTGGGACTCAAGCAGGGAAACACACAGTCCCCCCATACAAACTAATTATGTCTGCAAGCAGACAATTCTTAAAGAGACAGTACGTAGAGGCTCTAAAAGCACTCGCTGCAGTGCCAGTTAAACAGCTTAAACGCCGAACACCATCCAGACTTGGAGCACTCAGCAAGCTCCTGGAAGACTTTTGGGAACCCCCATTTGCAGGGGAGTTACACCAGTAATATAGGTTAACCTGAACATGCAGAGGGATTACTTCTGACTACTTAGAATGGGGTCTACAATTTTGACACAAGCAAGAATTAATGGAGTGCAAAAGACTATTTGAAATTTCTGTTTATAACTGATGTGAAGCAGCTGCCAGATCATTTTTTTAAAACTGTTCACCATTTTGAAGCCATTTGATGAGAGACATTTTTTATTAGTGCATTTGAAAAAAAAATTTACACTGTTTGGGCCCCGTACCTTTTTTTTGTTTTTGTTTTTGTGGTCTGATTAAACTTCCTGATTCTCTCCTCCTGTTAAGTTTGTCTCAATAAAAAGGTCTCTTTCTAAGTTCAATAGATAGTGTATCTGAGCACTGTATTTCCCCTCTATGGATTAAGTTTAACGTAAGCTCAGGGGAACAAAGATCATAGGACATTATTTTCCTACAGACTGTTATTTTGTGTTTTATGTGTATGCCTATTTTAATCTATTGTTTGGAAACAAATGACATTAGGGTGGGTGAGTAGTTATATTATTCCTTGTGGAACACCCCATTAGACAAACTGTCTCAGGGCCTTCTAAACGTATTTATTTATTATTCATTTACTTATTTTTTATTGAAAATAATCAGAAACAACTTTTGAGCACAAACTGCTCGTTTGCAAAGGTTCCACATCTTATGAGAACAATACAGTAGACAATACAGAGTACAAATTCATATTAATCAGCTCAAGTGGAGCCTCGTTGCAGGGCTACCAGTGGTTACATTAGGTATACATGATAAGCATGGCACACAATAATACAAATAAATAATCCATTTTCAGAAAATTAAGGTAACTGTGTAACATAATGTAATATAACATAATTAAGTCGTGTGTGGGAAGATCAGATAATAGCATATTACAAAGTCTGCTCAGGAAATGCTAACACACCGCTGTTCAGGTCGGGTCAACGCAGTGGCAAGCTGAGTTCTGGGTAATATTAGCCCTGAGGGCCCATTTGAATTGCAAGATATTGGGTAGACTGGTTATGCTGGCAGGGAGTTCATTTAGCCACACGGCTGCCTGGTTATTGCTAGGGCCTGCCGGGTTATGCTCCGTGTGGTGTAAGTGTTGTGGACAGGCCTAATAAGGGAGCTAATGGTGGGTGGTGTAAGGCCTAGGAGTGCTTTCTGGAAGTGATGCATTGTTTGATTTAAGGAGGAACATTCAGCACTAAGTGCTCCACATCCAAGAGTGGGGCTGGTCCCAAGTTGCACTTTGTGTGCAAAACTTTTTTTTTTAACTTACTGTTTACTGTAGTTTAGTAGACTGCATCAGACTGATTTTGCTTATTTCCAGGCTGACTTTTTCTATATCTATAAATGCCAGAATTGCCTGCAGCTGACATCAGAACAGGGCTGCAGCAGTGGGAGATCCAGCAATAGCTTGCAATGCATGCTAAAGTTTATATCAGTTCTGATTTTTTGTTTGCAGGTCTCGCTGTCCTCTTGAGGCCAAGTACAGTCACAGAGGACTGTACTTCGCATAGACAGAACAGCAGGGCCAGGAAAAAAAAAAAAAACATCTGATTGGGCCGGCCCATCGGCGCAGCTGTTGAATTCTGTCTGCGACGCCAGCAACCTGTGTTCAGGAGCGAGCTTGGGTTGCCAGAGGGCCGGCCAGGGGGAGCAGACTGGAGCATCCAATGACAGCTTGCCTGTTCCGGGGGGAACAGTTGGGAAGCAGCTCAGCATCTGCTGACCCCTAGCGGAGGCTGGGGGCTTAGAAGCACACTGAGCGCCTCAGTGTTCGATTGGCCCAGGGCGAAGGTCTGGGGCTCAATTAGCACTGTGGGCAGCTAGGGGAGGGTGTTGCAGACATTGGCGGTCATGCATAGATGTCAGGGAACTTGCAATGCCTACAACAGACAACATGGAAAATGCCTGCTGTTCCCGGGAAGATGGAATGCCTGGAACATGTCCTCTATGTGCCTTCACCTGCCTGGTAACCTCCGGACTGACAAAACTTTCAGTATCGGGGTGTTTGGGCCCCCACCTCGTCCCCACCCAGGGAGTAAGACGTGGCTCCATGGGGATCCCGAGGTCAGTTCAGATAAGGCGATTGGCAGAGGGATGTTTCTTTGGCGATCCTGTAGGGTTGGGGTCGACAGGTTGAGGGGAGGATAAAAAGTAATTAAAAAAAAAAAAAAACATCTGATTGGAGCTTATAAAAACACTAACATGCTCTGCAGGTTATTGAATCTCCCACTGCTGCAGTCCTGCCCTGATGCCATCTGCAGGGGATTCTGGGATTTGTATTTACAGAAAGTATTAGCCCAGAAGTAGAAACATAGAATTTGATGGCAGATATGGACCACTTGGTCTAACTAGTCTGCCCATTTTCCTTGTTTCATTTACCACAGATCCTAAATGATCTGTGACTTACCCTCTCTTTCCTATCACTAGAGTTCCTTTATGTCTGCCCCATGTGTTTTTTAATTCCCCTACAACCTCTGCCAGGAGGCTGTTCCATGGATCCATCACCCTTTCCATGAAAAAATACTTTCTCACATTACTCCTAAGTCTGTACCCCTCTATTTTCATATCATGGCCCCTTGTTTTTGAGCATCTCTTTTTTTTGAAAGGTGCTACCCTTTTGTACATTATTTACACTCTTGAGGTATTAGTCTCTAACTTATCCCCCCATCTCCTCCAGGGAATATATATTGAGATCCTCCATTCTCCACTCATATGACTTTTGGTGCAGCCCCTGCATCATTTTTGCCGCCCTTCCCTGAACCACTTCTATGCTGTCTATGTCCTTCCAGTGATGCCGCCCCCAGAACTGGACACAGTACTCTAGATGAGGTCTCACCAATGTTCTTAACAGTAGCATCACTACCTCCTTCCTTCTGCTGGAGATACCTCTCCCTATGCACCCCAGCATTCCAATGGCTCTCCTCACAGCCTTCTCACATTGTTTGGTAACCTTTAGATCATCAGATATTATTACTCCCAGGTCCCTTTCCTGTTTGGTGGCCATCAGTACCTCCCCCCCCCATCATGTACTCCTCCCCCGCATTTCTGTGCCAAAAGTGCATGATCTTGCACTTCTTTGCATTGAATCTTAGCTGCCACACCCTTGACCACTCCTCAAGCTTGCTTAAGTCCCTTCTCATTTTCTCTACCCCTACTGCAGTGTCAACCCTGTTGCAGATCTTTGTGTCATCTGCAGAGACACCTTCCTTTTCTGCCCCTCTGCAATGTCACTTATGAAGACAATAAAGAGGACTGGTCCAAGTGTACCCCCCCCACTGGCCCCCCTTGTTTAACTAGCATGGCTTCTCCTCTCATCATAACGTCTATGGGTTACAGAGAGGGGTGGGGGGGTTACATTTTGTGCAAGAAGAGAGGTTTTAAGGAGCAAACCACCAACCAAAGCCACCACATACTAGGTGGACAAGTCTGTTATACAACACAGACAACCAAGTGTGGTAACTACCTGGCAAACACCTGGTAGGGACCACTTGCCATGGCCAACAACCTGGGTCCCTGGGAGAAAACGTTTGCTTAGGACTACGCTAGGTTTGCACTTCTGGACAAGGGCACCCAAGTAACTCTAGATACAAGGAAGGAATAACATTACTGTCCAAACCAGGTTGGGATTCTAGAGTGTGGCTTTTATTGACGTAACAGAGTAGGAATAATCACAGAGCGAAGATGGACCCCCATAGGGATACACATACTGGTAATGCAGATTTCTGAGGTACAGACAGTCCTGAATTCCCATTTAGCATAAGATGAAGAAAACACACTCTGGTGAACACACTGGTTCCTATTCGAAATTGGCACACACGGCCAGGTACTGGTACATTTCCCATATTTCATGAGGATGAAGGTGATACAAATGACTACAAAAGAGCACATCCAGGCTCAGAACTTTCAGAACCCACTATACTGGGGTAAACTGAAAGAAAACAACCCACATACAGGGGTAGACACACTTCTCAGGCATTGGCCAATTGCACTGAAGAAAAAGAAATAGGTGCCCTTCAGAACCCGTAGAGGTAAACTGGTTACTCCAGATGGGGGACTCTCCCACCTTTTGTTTCCAAGATTATACATGCCCATTCCTCTGGTTAATAACACCACACAACTTGTAGAAAACTGTAGCTGTTGTCTTAAATGTTTATCACACTTAACATACTACACACCCCCTGGGGTGTCAGAATTAAAGGTTATGTACTTGGACAGTCATATACAGGACTCCAACGTAGGCATAAAACTTTTAAACCAAAGTCTAGGTGACAGGGTCCCTTTATCAGAGAAAATCAGCTCACAGGCATTGCAGGTACTCCTGGGTTTTACTCAGAAAACAAACGTACTCACAGAGCAGTTGTCACAAGGCAGCTTCAAGAGTCCAAAAAGGACCAGAGGATTGCCGCTGCATCCTGAAGTTCACCCCATCCCCCCTTGGATGGGGCACTGGGAAAACCATAGGACAAAGTCTCCACCACTTCCAGAACTGATACAGTTGTCAACCACTAGGGTGAGAACTTAAACACAAACTGGTAGCTCTCTGACAGAGCTGAAGGAGGAGCAGCCTAACACTATAGCCTCCTCCACTGAACTCCAACTATAGACTCTCCCAACATTCTAAAGCTAGCTCTACAGCTGCTAGCAGATTGTGGCTTATGTATCTGCGACAGTTCTAAATGACATCATCCCTCCAGAGCTCAGCTGAGACTGAGAACAGAATGAGACAGAGTGAAACCCATTTAACTGATATTTCACTAGCTGCATTCCCTGCCTACCACTGATTCTAACTGGGATTCTAGTAACCTCTGGGAACACGGGGGTTGCACAAGCACTGATCCCTGCTGGTTACCCCCCTCTCTTCAGATTGAACTCCATTCACCACCACCCTCTGTGTCCTATCGCTCAGCTAATTTTTGAGCCAGTTTACCACCCTTGGACCTACTCCCAGGTTGCCCAGCTTGTTTACTAGCCTCCTATGTGAGACAGTGTCAAAGGCCTTGCTGAAATCCAGGTAGGCCACATCCACCGCCCCTCCATGATCCACCTCCCTACTCACCCAAAGAAATCTATCAGATTTGTTTGTCAAGATCTTCCCACTGTGAATCCATGCTGCCTTGGATCCTGTGCTCCATTGGATTTGAGATATATCACAAACCTTTCTTTTAGTAATGATTCCATTACTTTCCCCACCACCGAAGTCAGGCTGACTGGCCTGTAATTGCCAGCCTCCTCCCTGCTTCCACTTTTGTGGAGAGGGACTACATTCACCCTCCTCCAGTCCTTTGGTACCACACCTGTTCCCACTGAACTGTGGAACAGGGCTGTCAGAGGTGCTGCCAGCACATTCCTGAGTTCTCTTAATACTCTGGGATGTATCCCGTCTGGCCCCATTGCCTTGTCTAATTTCAGATTAGCGTGCTCCTTTAAGACTCTCTCCTCCTTAAATGGACTGGAGTTCACCTCCCTCCCAGTGGTGTTTCTGTTGCCTAACATTGATCCTTCCCCTTCCCCTGTGAATACCAAACAAAAATACTTGTTCAGGATTTCTGCTTTTTCTTGGTCCCCCTCTGCACGCTTCCTTCCTTCCTTTTTCAGTCTCACAATCCCACCCTTAGTCTTTTTTTGGAGCTCTTAGTGCTAACTGTTCCCTTAAATATGACATCTAATTGAAAGCCATTTCAGCTGTGATATCACTGCAAGTAACCCTATTTAGGTGGTGATCCTTCACCAAAACTCCACCCCCAGACAAAATTCATACATTTTTGAAGTGCTAGGGCATTTATATGTTGGAGTAACAGAATTTAGGTATTGCACTTCTTGGTTTGTTAGTTTTTCTCTGAACTGTTTGCATGTATTGCACAATTAGAATTTGTCAGCAGAAAAGAACCACTTGGCCCACCCAGTCTGTCCAGAAATCACAATATTGCTTCATGAACTGGTATCTGGATATTGCAATCTGAAAAAGTGCTACAATAAGTACATCTCTTGTTTGGCAGTACTTTTCCTGTGTGACACCCCCTCAGAGTGCACCCATTCCTGCAGCTGCTGTAGAGAAGACCTGTCCCTTCTAGTTGAAGAAAAGATCTGAATTTAAAGGGGCACAGCACGAAGACCACATGATTGAGTGGTAGGAGGACTCAAGTTAGAAGACTGTTCTGGTGACTGAGCATACTCAGTAGAAGAGTGCCTACATGGGTACAGTGAACTGAATCTAGGAGACTTGGGTTTAGAACACTCAGGGTGAGCATACCAGAGAGGCAGCTTGCAGGAAGAGTACTAAATGGGATACATAAAGGATAGTTACTTACCATAGCAGTAGATCTCCGAGAGAATCTTCTCCACTGAGCCACATCATGGAACTGTAAGCCATTGTCATAAAGACCACATGGAAAATTCTGCTAGCTGGGTCCACTCATTTTGCTGTGCCTCATCACTGCTTATATAACGTGGGTGACCCCATCATGTCTCAGTCTCCCCGAGACAAGCCTGGAGGATCAGCGGACTGGCAGGGACTGAAGCAACCAGGACCAAACCAGGCACACTGGAGAGGCTATCAAAGCCTGAGTAAACAGGCCAAATTCAGGGACAAGAGGACAACCAGCATGCAAGAGCAGGCAGAATAACCATCTGTCAGTCAAAAAGGGGGGAAGGAAGGGAGAGCTGTTGCTCAATGGAGAGATTCTCTTGAAGATCTACTGTTACGGTATGTAACTATTCAAACTTCTTTGAGGATTGCTCCCACCACTGAGCCACATCATGGAATGATTCCCATGCAGTACTGAGGGAGGGAGGGAGGATCTAAGGACTCATCATGCCTCAGCTTCCCATTAGAGTCAAGCTCGGAGTAAGTCACCTTGGTAGATATTTAACTGCACTATCCAGTTCAAGCTGGGGGGACTTCTGTGCCATTCAGTTTACTGTTCATAGTTATGTTGTTAAATAGCATTCATGTTTTACCTTCTGCTTTTTAAAACCTGTTCTTCTAACATGTTTTACTGTTTATGGGTTTAACTATCCCTTCTTTTTCTTTGCTTAATAATGCATTTCTTGTGGTAGGGTGATGTAACAGCTTAGAAATCTATACATGGAGTGATCAGATTAACTCTCACCCTTAATTGCTATTAGCTAGATCTATGAAACTCTGTATTTTTGTTTTTTAAGTTCTAAATTGTGGATCTTCATAACCTACTCGATAGCTATATTTTTAATATCTTATATGTGATGTAAGCTAATTGAAAAACAAAGGTTTTCTGAGTCAAAAAAGAGACAAGCCTGGAGTATCATCAGATTGGCAGGGACTAAAGCAACCAAGACCAAACCAGGCACACAGGAGAGGATATGAAAGCCTAAGTAAATAGGCTGAATCAGGGACAAGAGGAGAGCCAGCATGCGAGAACAGGCACAATAACCATCTGTCAGCCAAAAAGGGGTAAGGAGGGAGGAAGAGCTGATGTTCAATGGAAGAGATTCTCTTGAAGAGCTACTGATGCAGTAATTATTCAATCTTCTTTAAGGATATCGCCCACCACTGAACCACACCATGGAATGATTCCCATGCATTACCAAAGCACGGAGGGAGGGAGGATCCAAGGACCTTGAGTAAGGAGGCCTTGCAGGACAGTAAGGCCAAATCCAGCACATCTATGAGAGATGATGTCCAGGCTGTAATGTTTGGTAAATGTATGAACAGTACTCCAAGTGGCAGCAACACATATGTCAGCAGCAGACACACTGTGGACAGGAACCATGGAAGTAGCCACCCCATGGGTGGAGTGAGCACTGACAGGACCAGAAAGTTGCTTACCATGCTTCGGGTAACAGAAATTAATGCAGCAGGCAAACCATTTGAAAAAGGCCCTGTACTGAAATTGGGGAACCCACTATTCTGGGGGTGAAAGCCACACACAGCTGAGAGGATTTTCTACAGTCCTTAGTATGATCCAGGTACCAACATAATGTCTGATGGACATCAAGCATATGCAGACGATGTTCCCCACTATCCGTGGGAGTTGAGAAATAAACCAGAAGGGCGAGAGTCTGATTTAGTGTTTGCTCAGAACCAACCTTCGGCAGAACACAAGGACTGGTAAACAAAGTAACCCAATCTTTATAGAAAATAACAGAGGGAGGATTTGCAACCAGAATCTGCAACTCAGAAATGCGTCAAGCAGATTCATAAACACTAGAAATGCTGTCTTCCAGGAGAGGAATCACAGCTCATAAGCAGCAGGCTCGAAGGGAGGTGCAGTAAGGGTCTCCAGAAGGAGGTGCAGTAAGGGTCTTCAGAACCAAATTAAAGTCCCACACCAGAAACAGATTGTGGATAGGGGAGCAGAAGTAGAATATCTGAGGAAGCTATGAGGAATCTCAAGCTCAGCCACCATTTTGACATTGGTGAGGGCATGAAAAACCAACACCATGGCCAAGTGGACCCTAATAGAATACCCGAGGCACAAGTCTGTAAGGGAGAGGAGGTAGTCTATCAGATTGACTGGTCATGTAATCGGGTTCAGCCAATGGGCAGCACACCATACTGAAAAATGCTTTCTTTTTTATGAGTAGGTGTACCAAGTAGATGGCTTCTGAGCCGCCAACAGAACAGCTGCAACCATCGGGGAAACCTCAAAGTGGGAGGACTCTACGTGCTCAGGAGCCAGGTGTGGAGGTTCGGGAATTGAAGATCTGAATGCACCAGAGTACCCTGCTCCTGTGACAGAAATCCCATGTGAAGAGGGAGCAAGACAGAAGGTTCCACTGCCAACTGCTGAAGCAGTGGAAGCTAGATTTGCCTGGGCCACTACAGGGCCACCAGAATCAGGGTGGCCAACTTGCCCCTCAACTTGACCAGAACCCTCTGTATGAGAGGGAATGGGGGGGGGAAATGTGTATGTGAACCTCCCTTTTCAAGACAGTGAAAATGTATCTCACCAAAAAACTCCAGATGCTGGAGTGAGCTAGCAGAAATGCGGCAGTTTTGCACTGTATGGAGATGCAAAAAGATCTATGTCTGGCTGACCCCATTTTTTATTTATTTAGTTAGTTTTTGTTGACCGGGTAAGTGCACTAGGCAAATTCTTCCTATTTTCAGGCACGAGCCGGGGGAGGGGGATACAGATAAATGTCAACTGACTTTGAACCAGATTAAGTTGTTGGTGGTATTTTTAGTGAATGGGGGGAAATTTGGCCAGGGCACCGGGGACATTCCCCTGCTCTTTTTCGATAAGTGCCATGGGATCTTTAACATCCACCTGAACTACCACCAGAACAGGCAGATGACCTCAGTTTAATGTCTCATCCGAAAGATGGCACCTCAGGAGTGCAGCACCCCCTCATGCTGCACTGCAGTGTCAGTATTGGGATATTAACCCAAGTGCCTGATGTGGGGACTGTGTGTCCAGAACCACACCTATGTACTGGAAACACTGGCACAGAGTGAGAGCCGACTGCAGCTCATTTTAGGAAGAGGTTGTTTCACAACACAGTCTAGTAACTTCCATTCATGGCAGAGTGTCTAGGACCAGATAAAATAGTCCGCAAGGGTGTTAAGGGTGCCAGGCAGGAAGATGGCTGACAGGATCATGTTGTGCTCCATGGCCCAGTGCCAGACTCTCATCGCCTCTGTACAGAGAGGATATGAATGGACACCACCTTGATGGCTGATGTAGTAAATCACCGAAACGTCTAAACAGATCAACAGCTGATGACTACGAAGGAGGTGGAGTGAAGGCCTGTAGGCCAAGCAGAACAGCCCTCATCTCTAGAGTGTTTTTGTTCAGAGTCGCATCCAAGGGAGACCATTATCCTGGAATCCAGAAGGGGCCCAGGTGGGCATCCCATCCCAAACATGAGGCATCTATCATCATCACCAAAAGAAGAGATGGATGGAGAAAAGGGGATCCTGTCTTGAGGCTGGAGCATTCAAACCTCCAGAGCAGGGAGTGACAAAGCAGAAGTGTCACTTCTATCAGACACTCCAGCTCCTTGGAATACTGAGCCCACTGGGCACAGAGGAACCACTGTGGAATCCTCATGTGCAGATGCTGCAGCAGGACAGTGAGAATGGCAGTAACCATGAAGCCTATCAAACGTAAGAGTCATCTGGACGAGACATACTCATTGGAAGAGATCAGCACAGCCTGGGCAAAAAGTGCCATAGCATGGTTTGAGGGCAGGAAAGCCAGACCCAGCTCTGTGTCCAGAACCACACCTATGTACTGGAAACACTGGCACAGTGTGATAGACAACTGCAGCTCATTCATCACAACACCCAACCGTTTAAACTGTTATCTAGTTCAGAACAGTGTGTAAACAATAGCGTCCCTTGACGGGGCCTTCAAAAACCAGTTGCCAATGTATGGGAAGACATACAGGCCTTCTCATCGGAGGGCAGCTACAACCACTGCAAAGTATTCTGTAAAGACACACAGTGTAGATGACAAACCAAAGGGCAATACACAAAACTGATAGTGTGAGCCCTGGACCATAAAACACAGGTACTGTCTGCGAGACTTGTAGATTTTGGTATGAAAGTACGCATCCTTCATATCCAGAGAAATCATCCAAACCCCTTTTACAAGCAGGGGGAGGAAGGACTGCAGTGAGATCATTTGAAATCACTTGTATTCTATAAACAGCTTGAGGCTCAGAGGTCTAGGACAGTCCTTAAATCCCTGGTCCGTTCTGGCACCACTGGTAGGAAGATGGATATGCAGCCCCATAGTGTGGCTCCCTGTACTGACAGGGCCAGAGGAAAAGGGGAGGGAGTCAGAAGGCAGTGGGTCGGCAGGAGCACTGCCAATATTGGCACCCTTGGAGAGCCCGGTATGAGCAACAGGAGGCAAACTGGCCTGGTGGGAGGCCTTTGGACACTGAGAACACTGACCAGGACCCCTAGAGTAACCCCTGCCAGGACAGGCATAGGGCCTTCGAAATGGACCCTTACCCCTACCTCAGGGATTTGGGTGCAGTGACCTCAGGGTCATTTTGGACATCTGAAGGTCTGGCACAGCAACAAGGAAAGGGAACATTGTTTAAGCTAAAGCTGAAGCCTGTTACCAGATGTGATCTGGGAGCACAAGAAGGTTAGGTGACTTGCTCAGGATCACACAGTATGCACCTAAGTGGCTGTGGGACTCAAGCCCAGGTCTCCAGATCTGCAGCTCAGAGCCTTAACCCACTGCGCTATACTCCCTCCTAGACTCCTGTCACTCTTGAGGACTGACCTTTTCTTAAATCTGTTGCAACAGTTCTTCTATTTCTTAGCCTAATCTATTCTTTACAATTTCTAGTCCATAAGACTGGCCACCTATGAGCACCCTCCTCCCCTTCCCTGACTATGCTAGAGTGTCCTCTTTAAATTTTCCTTTTCCCTATCAGGTCCTTGCAGGAGGTTATTGTGGTGACCTCCGAGCTGATATAAAACAACAAGCTGTGTTCTTCATTGTTGGATTTAGTATGCAGTGGCACTATGTCACAAAATACATTAATGTATATACCTTATGTGTATGAAACCTGCAAATGTTGAAAATAGCATGGCACTAAGTGTTTTTGGAAAAGGTAAAACGTTACTAGGAGACCGTATTATAAAAATTAAGTTAGTTGTACTATTTAAAATGCATGTAAATTGCTGTAAGTTGAACAAGTCTGAAATGTCATGGTGATTAGCATACATCCCATGATGCTTTGCACTATGGAAGTGTGTGTGATGTGTTTATTTGAAACTTGGCTTATTGTCAATTTCCTTTGGGGTAACCCTTATTTCAGTGCTTCTGCACTAAGGTTCTTTGCCTTTACCTTGCTTTTTTTTTATTTATTTTTTTTTATTTGAGTCCCCACCACCCAAGCAAACAAGACCCACATAGGGGAGGCTAAATCTCAACAGATACGTTAGATCAGAGATCAGTGAGCCAGTAGGTGCTGGCTAAGTGTAGAGGAAAGACTTGCATAGTCTGTTGCTACAGACTGATGTACTGAAGAAGGGATACGCCATTGCTGAAGGTTCTCTCTGCATTTTTGAATAAATATTACACACAAATTGTGTGTTGAACTTGAAGTTCGGTGTCTGGTCCCTCTGTTATCCCACAACCCCTCCACAAACTTGGTGTCAGAAGTGGGATAACTTGCTGGAAGCATCTGGACTGGCCGAAAGGGAGGTTTCCCAGTGGATATTGCCCAGATGTCCCAGGTGAACTGATGCACCAGGAGTTGCCATGGGAGAACCTGGAGAAAAAAGTCCACAGAGTTCTGACCAGAACCATGGCCAACAGACTGGGAGAGAAGCTGCTGCCTGGACTGGACCTGGGAGCTCAGAGGACAGCCTAGCCTGAAGATGATGAAGAGATGCAAAGGGGATGAGGAGCTTCCGTGGGGTCGAGGCAGACCACAGATGCAATATGACACCCCGATGATGGAAAACCTGATGACGCAAACAGGAGCAGTGAGCTATCAGCTGAGCATGCCCAGAAAGAGACCATGTAAACCTCCTTGGGAGATGGCATGAGAAGTGTAACCCCTCCCTTTATATCCATCCTGAAGTTAGGGGAGTCAGAGCTGGAGGTTGCCTATAAAAGGCTAGAGCAGTCAGGACCATTGGAGGAGATTCAAATAAACCCTGAATTGGAGCCTCAGCAACAGAAAGATTTGCAGGGGGTATTACAAGAATTTGAGCCCATTCACAAACATCCTGGGATGGGCCAAAGGAATTGTGCACACCATAACTGCCACGCAAGACAAGCCCATACACCAAAAACCCTACAGACTGCCCATGAAGGTGAGGGATGAGGTGACTCAGGAAGTCAAAAAAAATGGAGCAGTTAGGCATAATTGTGCCCTCAAAGAGTGCATGGTCTTCACCCATTGTCATAGTGGACAAGAAAGAGGGTGGGATGCATCTATGCCTAGATTTTAGAATACTTAACTATGTGTCACTATTCGATGGCTACCCAATACCTCGAATAGATGACATCATTAACAGGCTAGGCAATGCACAGTATATCTCCAGCCTGGACCTTATGAAGGGATATTGGCAAATCCCCTTGTCACCTGATTTACAAGATAAAACCGCATTTAGCACCCCAGTCGGTTTATACCAGTTTGTCACAATGCCATTTGGACTACATGGGGCACCAGCCACTTTTCAGTGTTTTATGGACCACATACTAAGACCACACACTGAGTACTGTGCAGCTTATTTGGACAATGTGGTCGTATTCAGTCCTGACTAGGAAACCCATGTTAGACACTTGTTCCAGGTATTGTAAGCAATAAAGGAGTCAGGCACGACCATTAACCCTGCTAAGTGTGTCATAGCAAAAACTGAGACAAGATACCTAGGGTTCATTTCAGGATGGACAAGTAAAGCCCAAGGTAAAGAAGGTTACAGCAGCAGCAAACAGCCCAATACCTACCACAAAAAAACAGCATGTGAGATCTTTCCTAGGCTTGGCTGTTTATTACTGGAGATTTATGCCTAATTTCTCAGCCACTGCTAATCCTTTGACTGATCTCACTAAAAAGAGGTGCCTGAATAAGGTTCAGTGGACCCCTATTTGTGATGAGGTATTTAGGAATATCAAGGCAATTCTGTGTACAGTTCCTGTATTGAAAAGCCCTGACTTCAACCAAGTGTTTGAGATTCAAACTGATGTAACAGAGAATGGTATTGGGGCAGTCTTATATCAGAAAGTAGATGGGGAAGAACATCCAATCACGTATATCAGCAGGAAGCTACATGAGAGGAACAGAAGATATATTACCATAGAGAAAGAATGCTTAGCTCTGAAATGGGCTATTGCGTCTCTGAAATATTACTTGTGGGGGCTGAATTTAAAGTTGTAACTGATCACAACCCCCTCTGCTGGTTGCACCAAATGAGAGAAAAAAATACCTGTATAATGCGATGGTACTTGACTCTTCAGCCTTATCGATTTACTTTGTCCCACAGGGCAGGGACAAAACATGTAAATGCTGATTTCATGTCTAGATATGGTGCAGGAATTGATGTCAGTGAAATATGATGTACTTTCCCCTAAAAGGAGATAGTTCAGGGAAGGTAACATTAGTCTGTGTTGAGAAATGTATTAATGCCTCAGGGTAAAGAATGATGGTATCCACTATGTTTATGATAGATTGTTTATCATTAATAGGGACCCTGAGACACAGCTTCTGAATATGGATGGGTGGAAGCTCCATCCCTTCCTGGGACAGGTAGGTGGTAAGCAGTCTGCAATAACTGCTTCCCTCTTAACGTGGAGGATATGTGACAGGGAGCTCCTGTCACTCTTGAGGACCAACCTTTTCTTAAATATGTTGCAACAGTTCTATTCCTTAACCTAATCTATTCTTTACAATTTCTGGTCCATAAGATTGGCCACCTATGGGCACCCCCTCCCCTTTTTTGACTATGCTACAGTGTCTTCTTTAAATTTCCCTTTTCCCACTTAGGCCCTCGTACAGGGAGGTTATTGTGGTGACCTCCAAGCTGATGTAAAACAACAGGCTGCATTCCTCATTGTTGGATTTAGTATGTATGGCACTATGTCATAAAATACATTGATGTACAGTATGTACCTTACATGTATAAAATCTGTAAATGTTGAAAATACCATGACACTAAGTGTTTTTGGTAAAGGTAAAAAGTTACTAGGGGACTGTATTATAAAAATTAAGTTAGTTGCTTTGCATTATGGAAGTATGTGTGATGTGTTTCTTTGAAACTTGGTTTGTTGTCAATGCCCTTTGGGGTAATCCTTGTTTCATTGCTTCTGCACTGAGGTTCTTTGCCTTTAGCTTTTTTTATTTTATTTGAGCCCCCACCACCCAAGCAAACAAGGCCCGCATAGGGGAGGCTAAATCTCAACAGATAAGTTGGATCAGAGATCAGTGAGTCAGTAGGTGCTGGCTAAGTATACAGGAAAGACTTGCATAGTCTGTTGCTACAAACTGAAGAAGGGCTATGCCATTGCTGAAGGTTATCTCTGCATTTCAGATAAACATCATACAGATATTGTGTGTTAAACTTGAAGTTTGGTGTCTGGTCCATCTGTTATCCCACAACCCCTCCACACCCTGGTACCGCAGACTGAGCACAGGTCTGTGCCAGGCAGCTAGAGTGACATCCTCCAAGAGTCAAACAGATCAGAGGAATAAGTATTTGTAGGGGAGGCAGACACCTCTATGAACTCAAAGATTTCTCCAAGAGGAATCATAGCCCTCTGCCACAAATCCCCGTTTTGACTGGACCTGTGTGAGGAAAGCCTGAAAAGGTGCATCCTCAGAAGGGGACCTCTGAGTGTTTTTCACACTTTCCTCACTACAGGAGGACAAAGCAGAGCTGGAAACCACTAAATCTAGAGGTAGCATGCCAACTGAGTGATTCAATTTGAGTGAAGAAAGCAAAATGAGCAACAGTCACTTTATAGCGACTGGTACATTACAGTGACTCCACAAATACAGTGAACCCCCAAATCAATGTGCATTGTGGAGTTATAATCCTAGAGCAGGGGGTCCGGGGGGGATGCAGGGGGGGCACAGCCCCCTGCAAAATATGGAAAAGTGTGCATGTAAATATTTAGCTGAAATGTGCTTCGCTCAGCTGTAGCGTCACCCAAATTGCAGTCACTAAAAAATATTCACTCAAATTGAAATCACTGTAAAAAAAAGTCACTCAAATGACATGGAACCAATCTAGAGGATCCAAACCTTCCTCCATGTTTTCTTCATAGTCTTACTCTATATATTCTGGATTGTATTCCAGTTCTTAGTTCGTGTCAATGGTTATTAGCAGTGGGTCACCAAGCATAGGAGGCACCATCAATGGACTTATCGTTGACAGAGGCTGATCTATGCCTGGCATTACAGCAGGCAGAGGGAACTCCTGCGTATTCAATGGCAACTCAAGAGGGTGTCAACAGGGATGGCATCAATGACAGAGGCAAGAGCATTAGCCTTTGAAACAGCTCGGACATTTTCTGATGAGTAGCTATGCGTCGATGGACCCCTGATGGAGTTGTCAATGATGGAACTGTCGACAGAATGGTGACAGATGGTGGAATCAGCTGTAAATCCACTGGCAGGGGATTAGAGCCTGTGCCAGACCCTGATTTTGGTGTCTGAAAGATGGTCGGGGGGGGGGTCTGCAGAACTGGAGGCCTTGGCCTGGGTCCTGTCTTTTTCACTTGAGTTACCTCTACAGAGGAGACTGGGACCAGACTGGAGAGGTATCCTTCTGTTTGTGCCTCTTCTCCTTGTCTGTGTGGCAGTGTTTGCCAATTTAGCAGACTTGTCCCTCCTTTTTGGTGAATCAGCAAAGGAGGCAGTCGACCACAGAGAATGGTGCATTGCTGGCAAACCTAGGAGAGAGAGGGAGTGGTTGTTGAAGTTGAAGCCGCCTTGGATGCACCTTGCTTCTCGTCATTGCCTTGATTTTTAAATACAACTCCAAGGCCTTCTTGTGATGTCTCCTGGTGGACTGGTTAAAGCCCTGGCAACTTTTTCAGGCCTTCACGTTGTGAGTTAGGCCCAAGCAGTGAATGCACATGGCGTGGTCATCATTCTTGTACATCTTAACATCACTACATTAACAATAACAGAAAAACAGTTGCTTTTCTTTTGATGATGGCATAAAAGGATTAAGTTTTAAAAGAAAGTAGTAGCAGCATTAGAGATACTTGCAAAGTTCAATGGCATTCTTCAGCAGCAGTAGACCAATGAGCAGTTGACAGGGAAGAAAGAGTAATAGCTTATTCACCTGTAACTGTGGTTCTAGCAGTGGTATAGTTCACATCCACACATAGGCAGTTCCACTGGAAGTGTTCATTCATCGGAATGTCTTCAAGCTAAGCTCCTCCCACCACCTGGGCAGTATATCCTCTGGCACCACCCCATGACATCACATCTTGCATGCTGGAAACAGGAATCCATGTACCATTTGCCAGGAGAGGCCGGGAGGGTGGTGTGGATGTGAACTATGTACCACTCCTAGAATTATGACTACAGGTGAGTAACACATTTTTCTAGGGCTATAGTTTACTATCCATACAAGAAGACTTGCAGCAGTTATCTGGGGAGAGGGGCAAGGCAGGCACCTGTATGTAGTGAACAGGGATTAGAAAACAAAGTTCCCAAAAGCAGCATCCTGATAAAACTCAAGGTTGATGATGTACTGGGAAATAAAGTTATATGCTGACTTTCAGGTGGCAGTCGTGCAGATCTCCTGGATAGGAATGTCCCAAGAAGCAGGCACTGAGGGAGCATATGTCTAGTGAAATAAGCCCTAAGCCCTTTGGGAGGCTTCCTACCAGCCAACTTACAGTAGAGGTCAATGCAGAATATGATTCACCTCCCAATCGTCCACTTTTGGTGCCAGTCTCCCAGGCACAGCTTCAGAGTAAGTAACAAACAGCTGGTGAGCTTCACCCCAAACTCCAGCCATGTGCTCCTTAGCAAGTCCAACATATGAAGCCTACAGGTGGCCTCTGAAGATGGGTTGGTGAAATTTACCAGAAAGTTCATAGCCCAGTTAAGATGGAACTCCGATACTACCTTTGGGAGGAACGTCAGGTGGAGCAAAGGATGACTTTGTCCCTGCGGAAGGCCACATATGGAGTCTCCACTGAGAGCACTTGGAGCTCACTGATCCTGGCAGGTCCCAAATCTCTGGATGACCTAAAAGCAGATGGGCATGATGATTCTCCAAAGTGGATGGATGAAAAGTGTGGCAACCGCCGCAGGCCTGGGGATCGTGGTCATGGCCAGGCAGTACATGCACAAGGTGTGTGGATCCATTTGGGACATCTTCTGCCTGTAGGCACATTTCCGGAATCCCAGAACAGACTTTGCGTCATTTGTGCTGATGGCGAGAAGAAGAGCCTGAAGACAAAGTTTTTACTGAAAATCCAAAGATATAAAGCAAAGGGCCTCTTCAGCATGAGAGTGGTAAGGAGAAAACCTTCTTCTTCCAGCGGAAAGGAAGATCTGATGTCATGGGGCAGTGCTGAGGGAGTTACCACCCGGATGGGTGGGAGGATCCAGCTTGAAGATGTTCTGGCAAACCTTAAAGGGGAAAGAACACTGTCAGAAGTGTGGATTGAACATCAGATCCACGTCCCTAGAAAATCTCGACAAATTGCCTAGTGTCGAGGTTGACAAGGCCAACAGGGGCAACATGGCACTGTCCATTGATCCCTCGACCAAGTGAAGCTCGACTGGAGTCAAGGGGATGGGAGGACTGCAATCTCTCTTGATCCCACAACCAGCATTGGCAGCACTTGTGCTTCTTACCGCAGTGGACAGGACTCTCCCCATAGGCCTGGAGGGCTTGACATATTTCATGAAAGTCCACCATGAAAGTCCCTCCAATGCTTGCCCCAACCATGAGCAGTGACAAAGCCAACAAGGTGCCTACCATGGCAGCCACTGATGCTTCTTCCATGGCCATAAGCTGAGCTACCAACTGTGCCGCAGTGCAGGTTGTCTTACACCCTTTGTCTGGAGCTTAGGATCCCTGTCGTCCAGCTGGCCACAAAGAAGCCAGGCCAGGTGATCTTTGAGAGAGGAGGGAAGCATCGCCTGACATAGGCCTCACCCAGAAACATCATGTGCCGCCCCTAGGCAAAAAAAAAAAAACAACCAAGACAAGTGTGAGTCCATCTTCAACATTTTTTGTCAACACATGGTGCAGAATTTGAAGACATGGATTGGTTTTGCTTCCTTGGAGTCTATCTTCCGTCGACAAGGCAGAGTGGAAGCAAGGAAGAGGAAAAAGGTGATCTTTGTTGAAAGTGGAAGAAAGAGTTTCAAATTCGCCAATCACACACTTAGGTAGCCTACAACACTGCTGAGCTGCAAAGGAGGAGACCAGACTCTTCTGGCAGAAAGGAAGATCCGATATCACGGGGCAGTGCCAGAGGATATACTGTCTGGGTGGTGGGAGGAGCTTGGTTTGAAGACATGCTGATGAATCAGCACTTCCAGTGGAACTGCCCATGTGTGGATAGTGAACTATATCCACACCCCTAGAAATGAAAACTACATTTTATTTTATTGTGTTTAGTTTTTGTTGACCGGGTAAGTGCACTAGACAAATCCTGCCTATTTTCAGGCACGACCCAGGGGAAGGGAATACAGATGAATACCAACTGACCTTGAACCAGAGTAAGCTGTTGGTGGTATTTTTAGTGAATGATGACATATTTACTGCAGTTCTTGATCTTCCAGAATATCTTCACAATTCAGTCACATTGATGGGTCTAAGCCAGAGGCACTATGACGCTGCAGGAGAAAAGTCTTTTGCAGCTTAGGGAGGGAGACCGACACTGGTGCCGGTGCTGCTGAGGCAGACGTAGTGACATTGCACATGTGGACTTGCCAGTAACTGATACCACTCCCCCCCTCCTTCCTCAGTTCTGTTTGCAAGGACAGAAAACAAGTGGGAGAGAAAAAGAAGGGTGCTGTATACTCCTAACCCAAAGGAACAGGAAAAGGATATAAGATAAAAATAATAAACACATTAAAACGATTACCAACTAGTAGAGCTAAGAGCTGGGCATAAGAGTGGCACAAGGGCAGCAGGTGTAAGAGCCAGAGCCTAACTCAGCCACCTGGACAGGAAGGTGGAGAGGACAAAGGGCAGCAGCCCTGGCATAGAGCTATGGCTAGTACAAGAGGCCCAGGGAACCTCAGTGTAGTTAAAAAGGGAGGATGCCAACTTAGCAACCAAAAAACAAAAGCAGGCTCAAACATTTGTAAAGGAAGATGCAGTCCACTTGTTAGGACACACTATTAACTGATTCTTTAATGTAAAAAAAAAAAAACAGTTTAAAATGAAACATTTTTTCAAGTACATAAAGGAGTAGCACCCCTTCCTCTAACCATCAACATTTCACGCCGCGCTGGCGCTTTTTCAAGACTTGTGCTACTTGCTTCATGTACTTGAAAAAATGTTTAATTTTAAACTTTTTTTTTTAACATTAAAGAATCAGTTAATATTGTGTCCTTATAAGTGGACTGCATCTTCCTTTACAACTGTTTGAGTCCGCTTTCGTTTTTGGCTGCTGTGTTTCGAGTTTAGTGTGGCTCCAGTTGGTGTTCTTCCTGAGCAACCTCCAGTTTTGCTTATGAGGATGCCAATGTAACCTAACTTCTTGGGCTCTCCAAAGGACAAGAATAGAGGAGCAAGTGTTCTTGCACAGAGTTCAGAAGCACAAAAAAACTACCTATTTACTGTTTCCCGCCCACCATCTCCTGCACCTTTCCCGCCCACTAACCGTTTCCCCACCCACTTTTCCCCTCCTAGTCTCTCTTTCCACATCCTACATTGCCTTCCTTCTCCTCCCCCAGCTTTAATGGGCTTCTTCACCTTTGCTACCTCCCCCCCTTCCACTCCTCCTACCCTTTCTCCTTACCTCCCTACGTCTTCCTCTCCTACCCCATCCAAGTTGGGCTCCTATACCCCTCTCCTACACCCCTACCCTACCACTCTTATCCCTTATCTGGCTTCTCCCCCCCTCAAATCAACTGTTGCTACCTCCTGACAAGCGCCTCCTCCTGGCTGCATAAATGTAATAAAAAATTTATATATATATACACATACACACACACATATACACACACATATTTATGCACACATATTCATACATCACACAATTTTTACATACCAGATTGTATAAATCCTGCTACCTTGTAAAATGCACTGTAAATCTTGTATATATAATGTAAATATTGTGTGTCTCATCATGTGTATCCATATTATCTACATCCACTTGTAAACAACTCATGTTATCTGTCTGTTGTTCTTGCTACTTTTTTGACGTGGAACCTTTGTAAATGAGCTCCAAGCACAAAGGTTGTATCCAAGACAATAAATCAATCAATAAATAAACCACTTATCTTCTTGCCACTCCAAGAAATGCAGAATAAGCAGAGAAAAAATGAATCCCAAAATCAGGGTGTGGGAGAAGTACCCACTCAACTGGCTGACAGTACACCACAAAAAAAAAAAAAACACACACACACACTTCACCTGCTATTCCCTACAGTACATGCAACATTTTGTAAGGATTAGAGGCTGTCACATGGATAAGGCTCAGAACATAGACAAGGTAACAGACTGTAACAGCAGCCAAGCGATATGTCTCAAGGATAACCCAAAAGGGATAGGAGGAGAGCTCAAGGGAATAGAAAACATGCATTTGTCAATGCCGAATGTTGTCTCGCTGGCATTGGTAGTGCAGGAGTCAGAGATTGTGAAGTATTGAACTGACACCAACCCCACCCCCACCCTGCAGAGACTGACAGGCGTTTAGTGTTGGGTAAGTTACTTTTTCTATTACTTTCTATTTCTTTTGAAAACTTGTTCCAGGAAGCTATGTGCAGTCACTAGCAAGGATGGAGAAATACTAGAAAAAGTAATACACCTTACAGTTACAGTTACATATTTTGTTCCATACAAAAACAATACAAAAGTAATAAAACACTATAACAGATTACATTTTTTGAGAGTAATAGGTTAGTTACTAGTTACTTTCAAATAAATGTGATCAGTTACAGTTACATATTACTTTTGTATAAAAAAGACATAAGCAACTGTAACTGTAAGGTGTTTCACTTCTTGTAGTACATCTCCATCCTTGCTAGTGACTGCACAGAGCTTCCTGGAACAAGTTTCCAAAAGTAATGAAAAAGTAACTTACCCAACACTTCAGGCGCGAGGTGTCATTAGCTATAATGCTCATGCCATTTAACTTCACCCTACCATGTAGACATTGACAAGTGTTGTGGTGTGCTTTGGGGGTCATTGGGCCTTATACGTACCCCATTCCACAAGGAAATACACTGAGATGGGTGCAGTATAGGAGAATGGGGTGAACTTTAGGGCCGAACACTCCAAGGCACAACTCAATGCCTGTCACTGGCTGCAGGGTGGGGGGGGCGGAATGGCACAAGCATTACAGCCAATGATCCCAAGTCACACCCCTGACACCGGTCAGGTTCTACAGGGTGGGATGTTACAGTTGGAAACCCTGATATAGGCGTTTGTTGGTATTTTCACTCCAAATTTTCAACATGGGCTTTTTGTGACCCCACCTCATGAAGAGTGGCACTATCAGTTTGTTAGCCAAAAGGTGGTTTTGCACAGTGACTATGCCATTTGGCGACACGGGCACGTAAACACATTTTGGGCAGGATGTGAAAAATGACAGCTGTATTTTTCATGAGGAGGTGTAAAAAATGGCAACGCTGAAAATCTGGAGTGAAAATATGAAAAACTGGTGAAGTCATGAGCAGGCATAGAAACTGCGCAACACACGTCCATAACCAAAGCATTTTGGGGATTTTTTTAGCCACATTTTCAACATAGGCATTTTGGGAACTCCCCTCAAGAACAGTGGCACTATGATTTTGTTAATCTGTCCCAAAAGTTGATTCCCACAGGTGAGAAAACACATTTTGGGCAGGATGTGAGAAATGACAGCTGTACTGTTCATAAGGAGATGTGAAAAAGTGCCAGTGTTGAAAATCTAGCATGAAAATATTGCAAATTTGCGAAGTTACAAGGGTGTATAGAACTGCGCAACGTATGCTTGTAACACAGTCATTTTATGGACGTTCACCACCAAATTTCAACACAGGCATTTTAGGACCTCTGCTCATGAACAGTGCCACTGTAATTTTCTTAATCATGTCCCTAAAAGTGATCTCCCACAGCGACCGTGCTATTCTGTGCCGGAAGTGCGAAAACACATTTTGGCCAGGAAAAGTAAAACGACAGCTGTACTGTTCATAACGAGGTGTGGAAAAATGCCAATGTTGAAAATCAGGCGTGAAAATATTACAAATTCACTAAGTTATGGTGTGCCTTACGGAAACTAACAACGCGTAACAAATAAAAATACTTTGGATTTTTTCAACAGACTTGCAACATAGGGTTTTGAGAGCCCACCTCATGAACAGTGGCACTGTCATTTCATTAATCAGTCGAAAGGTGATTCTGCACAGTGACCAAGAATCACCTTCGGGACTGAATAATGCCATGACAGTGACTGAATTCATGAGGAGGTCCTAATAATCCCATGTTGAAAATTTCGTGCAAAATTCCCAAAATGCCTGAGATATGCATCAAAGTTTAAAAACCCTACTTATGCCATTATACAGCTTACCAGCATTTCTTCAGTTCGCAGTCAGCTTTGAAGAGTGCAGACATGTTCCCGGTCCACGAAGATCGTCGCGCCCGGACTCCGGAGGAAAGTATGGGGTGGGTGGAGGCAGGGTACGCAAAGGGTGGGTGCGGGTTGGAGAGGGGGCAGGAGAGACCACGAGGGACCGTTTTCTTCTTTCACAGATTTAAACAACAAAAAAAAAAGACAACGAGGGTCAGTTTTCTTTTTTCACAGGTATTTGGTACACTGGGGTGGGCTCCCAGTGTACCACCTTCTGTACATTTCAAGGCGGGACCGCAGCCGATGGGGACTGGGCCCGGTCAGAAATGGGTGGGTGGCGATGGTGCTGAGGGGATTGCACCCCTTGGCATGCAGCAAATTGGGGTTGAGACATTATGCCGATGGGGAGTAGGCTCCCCACTGGCAAACTGACTGGACAGGGAGGACTGAAGCTGATGGGACTGGGCCCCCAGTCGGCAAGAAAAGTGTGTGGGCGTGCACGGCTGCGGGATTGGGCACCCCCTCAGCACACAAGCGGAATGGAAGGGTGCATTATGCCAATGGGGAGTGGGCTCCCCCATTGGCAAATGAAGTGGATGGGTCACTCTGTGCAGCGGCAGTCAATGCAGCCATGTTTAGTAAACTGCTTCACCAGGAAAGGCATGCGCTGCATGACGAGCTTTGCTCTCATTGCAGCGGACCTTTTCTTTGATCTGGTGGCCAGTTTACATGTTGCTGGTGTCAGCGCCTGCAGCTGCCTTATTAGGGAATGAGGGATGCACTTACTGATGCATGCCCTGCATTTGCCCACAGTGACCGCACCTCCAAATCTGCTACTACTGCAATATGTTGGCTGGTGCACCAGTGTGAACCAACATAAAAAGGACACCCAAGAAAAAAACAACTTATTTTTTTGTTTGTTTTAAAGGAGTTTCACCCTACAGGAGAAATTAGAAGAGAAAGGGCAAGTTCCCAAACTGATGCACTTACAGAAAGAGAGCTGAGCCGAGAGAGAGAAAGAGTCCTGGGGGAGTAGGGAGAAGTGCCAGTGTGCACACACAATGGGGTGAGCTGCCAAAGAGTCCTAGATCTTACCTGAGTGGGGTGGGGTGGGTGTGTGACTGAATGGTGAAGATAGGCTGGGGGATCATAAATTATGGTGAGTACATAATTTTCATATCTTCCAAGAGTCAGTCTTCACCATTCAATCACAATGATGGGTCAGAGTACCAAGTTTTCCCCAAAAGAGTGGTGGAGCTGGCTAACCCTAAGGGAACAATTATCCCTCTGTCCTCTGCCAGGGGATAACCACTGGAGGGCAGTGACTCCTCACAGGTCTGGTGGTTCCTGAGACTGATCAGGGGCAGGCAGAGGCTTCCGTGGCCTGGGAGCAGCAGGGTGCCCCAACAACTCATGCCTGATTCTGTGAAAGAAAAGTGATTCCCCTGGTAATGCAAGTTAAACACCCTACGCTGGGCCAAGGGTGCCAACCAGGAATGGCAAAGCCATGCTGTCTGTCAAATGCAGACTACTGTTGCTACCAACCTAGAAGCTACCTTGTTGGCATCATATGACAACCTTGCATGGTGCCTCAACAGCTCCAGCTCCTGGGCAGAAAGGCGAATAGCCTGCCTGGTTAACTCTTAATCTGGCATGGCAGCTAAGATCTCCCATAGAAGCTTGTTGCAAGCTGTCTGATGTACAACCGCTGCAAAAATCTTTCTGTCCCAACCATTGATCTCCACAGCGTTGGGGTCGAGTGTGGTCATGCACCAGTGCTTTGGCCCAGTGGGGCTCTGCAGCACCAGAATACCTGAGGTGGTGTGAGAGACAGGCCCTGGAGACCCCGCAGAAGCACAATATCTGTGCTAGACATCTCTAGGGGCTGGAGAAGGATCACAGGGACAGAGCCAGACATTCCTGGATGCCTCCGAAAAAGACAGGCCATGAAGGGATGACAAAGGAGTCATCGCTGAAATCCCCAAGGAATCTCAGTGCCGGGTAGCAGTATTGCAACCTACAAAAGAACCTACATTCAGCTCCTGCAATATTATCTGTCAGAAACCGCTTGTTACACAGAGTACTCAGCATCTGAGGACATGTGGATTGAAAAATCCTCTTCCTAAGAGTGGAAGTAGGAGAGGAGGAGCCGGATTCACAAAAAACTCACCATTAACAGTAGTTCTAAGAGTGGTATATGCTGTTCATCCACACTTTGGCAGTGTTCTTTCCCCTTTAAATTCAGCCAGAATGTCTTCCAGCTGGCTCCTCCCACCCACCCAGGTGGTAACTCCCTTGGCACCACCCCATGATGTCAGATCTTACCCGCTGTCCACTTGCCAGGGGTGGTTGAGTAGGTTCGTGTTGATGAACACCATATACCACTCCTAGAACTACTGTTACAGGTGAGGAACCTGATTTTTCTAAGGTCATGGAAATGGTATTCTATCCACACTTAAGCAGACTTCTAGCAGTTCTCCGGGAGGAGGGGGCAAGGTGCACATCCCCCTACTTGGGAAACAAAGATTGTAGAACTGAGGCTCCAAAACCAGCATCCTAGCATGACTCAAGGTCGATGTGGTAATGGGAAATAAAGGTATGTGCTGGTCTCCAGGTAGAAACCCTGCAGATTTTCTGGATAGGGACTTCCTTGGAAGCAGCTACCGAGGCAGCGGTATGATGGATGGAATGAACCCTTAGCCCTATGGGAGGCTCACTAACCACCAACCTATAGCAGAGGTCAATGCAGGAGACTATCCACCTGCCAATCGCCTGCTTAGCTGCCAGTCTGCCCTGTGCAGCTTCAGCGTAGGTGACAAATAGCTGGCGAACCTCTCCCTGAACTCCAGCTGTGCACTCCTTATATTTTTTCCATTTTTGTAGACTCTTTCTGCACCGCAGATGTGGAACTCTCTCAGGTATCCTCCACTCCCATGTGCTCTACCTCCTACCTGAAGCTCTCCTCCATCACCCGCTTCAGCCAATCAGATCCCCCAGCTCTGCATCCCCGATGTGGGGCCGCCCAATCCTCCCAGGGTGCTCTATCTCACAATCTAATGTGCCTGGCTGAGTGGTCGACCCAGATGGAAGAGAAACCCAGTATTGGAGTGCAGCAAATGGGGCAGGGTGCCGGTGCCTATCCCTGTCAACAGGGATTTCTCACTTTACGTTGCCCCCCATGGAGCACGGCATGCAGTGACACCTGCACATGGCTGCCCTCCTGGTGTCTGCCATGCTCCACCCATCACGTCTGGTTGGTGTTCCTGCAGTGCCCCCGATCTCCATTGGGGATGCCAGGACACCGAGCAACCCCTGGATCCCTCTCTGGGAGAGGAGAGCTGTCCTCCAGATGCTCCATCCACTCCCGGCCCCGCCGACCCCCGGCTCCCCAAGTCAGTCAACGAACCCCGGTCACTGGTGTGGTATGAGGTGTGGCGTCCAGCGCTTCAACCCTCAACGCCACCGGGCCAGCACCTGTGTGCTCCTTATAATAAGTGAGTGCTCACCGCATGTCCAAGGTGTGGAGCCTGTGCTCGGCCTCTGAGGTGAGACTAGTAAAGTACACCAGGAGACTAGTCACCTGGTTAAGGTGAAAATCAGACACAACCTTTGGGAGGAACTTCAGGTTGGGGTGATGGACAACCTTGTCCCTGTGGAAGACCAAATAAGGAGACTCCACCAAAAGCACTTGGAGCTCACCAATCCTTCTGACTGATGTGATGGCTACCAGGAGGCGGTCTTCCATGAGAGACGTGACATCTCACATCTGTGCGTTGGTTCAAATGGCTTGCCCATGAGCTTTGCCAACACCAGCAACAAGTCCCGAGGTGGTGGTGATTCATGCACCAGAGGGGAAATGTGGTCAAGGCCTTTGAAGATGCGCCAGACCACCTACTCCTGTGCCGATGGCTGACCGGTCCGTGCCCGGTAAGCAGACATGGCTGCCAGGTGTGCCTTAAGGGTTGTCGACCAAAGGCCCTACTGAGAGAGGAACCAAAGGTAGTCAAGGATGCTAGCCACTGGGCAGGACAAAGTGTCCAGCCCCTTGCACTGACACCAAATGGAGAACCTCTTCTATTTGAAGGCATAGCATGTCCTGTTGACTCCTTTCGAGAAGCCTCGACCACATGGGGAACATCTTCAGAGAGACCAAATGACTCTCAAATGGGGACACAGAAAGTATCTTGGATTTAAAGTAGGTAGCCATCTGGGAACAAGCGACCACCAAACAGTGTGGTTCACAATGAACACAGCCATAGAGTCAAGCCATATAAAAGCAAGTGTATTGGACTTTAGGAGGGCTGACTTTGGGATAATGAGAGAGTGCCTCAGAAAAGCACTACCAAACAGGCCAGAATGAGGGGTGGAGGAACAAAGGGGAATAATCAAAACAGCCATCACAGAGGCAACAAGCCTTTATGTGAAGTGAATCAACAAAACAAAAGGGAAAAAAACACTATGGTTCTCAAAAGAGATGGCAGGGAAGGTTAAAGAGAAAAGGACAGCATTCAGGAAATATAAGGAAACACAGAAGGAGCAGGACAGAGAACTTTATCAGTTAAAGCAGGAGGCAGGGAAGGCAGTCAGAATAGCAAAGGCCCAAACTGAGGAAAAGATAGCCAACTCTGTTAAGAAGGGGGATAAAACATTTTATAGGTACATTAGGGAGCGAGGAAAGACAAAGAGATGGATACTGAGGCTTAATAAAGGGGAGGGAACATGGGCAGAGGGTGACAGCAAAAAAGCAGGGATACTGAACGAATATTTCTGCTCACTATTCACAGTGGAAGAGGAGGGGGAAGTACCTAAGCCAAACAAGAGAAACACTCTGGATAGGGGGGTCGATATCAGTCTATTCACAGAAGAAAGGGTTTTGAAAGAACTCTTGAAACTGAGGGTGGACAAAGCAATGGGGCCTGATGGGATTTACCCCTGAATTCTAAAAGAACTAAGGGTAGAACTAGTGACACCACTAACTACTCTTTAACAAATCATGGGAGGATGGGGTGGTACCTGAGGACTGGAGGAAGGTGGATGTGATTCCACTTCATAAAAGTGGGAGCAGGTCAGAGGCAGGAAACTACAGACCAGTTAGTTTGATCTCAGTGGTAGGGAAAATGATGGAATCACTTCTGAAGGAAAGAACTGTTGAGTACCTAGAGGCCAGTGGGGCATAGGACCCAAGGCAGCATGGATTCATAGCGGGAAAATCATGTCAGACCAATCTAATAGATTTCTTTGACTGGGTGACCAAAGTAGACAACCAGGGAAGGGCTATGGATATGACCTACCTAGATTTTAGCAAGGCATTTGACACAGTCCAACACAAAAGATTAACATACAAGTTAGCCAGCCTTGGAGTGGGTCCCAAGGCAGTAACCTGGATAAAAAATTGGCTGGACAACAGGACACAAAGGGTAATAGTAAACAGAGTCCACAGTAAAGAAAGGAGGGTAACTAGTGGGGTACCTCAGGGTTCAGTACTGGGACCACTCCTCTTTAATGTCTTATAGGAGAGTACCTGGAAGGAAAAGTATGTCTCTTTGCAGACGGCACAAAGATCTACAACAGGGTTGATACACAAGGTGGGGTGGAAAGGATGAAAAGGGACTTGGCAAGGTTAAAGGAATGGTCAAATGTATGGCAGCTCAGATACAATGCAAAGAAGTGCAAGGTAATGCACCTGGGAAACAAAAACCCAGGGGAAGAGTACACAATGGAGGGTGAGATACTAACAACAACAAAAATCTAAAGGGACTTGGGAGTAATTATATCAAATGACCTTAAGGTGGGCAATACAAAGGCAAAAGTACTGGACTTTAGGAGGGTTGACTTTGCCAAAATGGGTGAGTGCCTAAGGAATGCACTCGCAAATGGGCAGGAAGGAGGGGTGGAAGAACAATGGGGAATAATAAAAACTGCCATCCCAGAGGTAACAAGCCTTTGTGTGAAGCAAATTAACAAAACGAAACGATGTAAGAAACCACTATGGTTCTCAAAGGAAGTGGCAGTGAAGGTTCAAGAGAAAAGAAAGCATTCAGGAAGTACAAGGAATCACAGAAGGAGCAGGACAGGAACTGTATCAGTTAAAGCAAAAGGAAGCTGGGAAAGCAGTCAGAACAGCAAAGGCCCAAACCGAGGAAAAGATAGCCCACTCAGTTAAGAAGGGGGGATAAAACCTTTTATAGGTACATCAGGGAGCGAAGGAAGACCAAGAGATGGCTAGTGAGGCTTAATAAAGAGGAGGGAGGGTGGGCAGAGGGTGACTGTGAAAAGGCAGAGATACTAAACAAATATTTTTGCTCAGTATTTACAAAGGAAGTGGGGGAGGTACCTAAAACAAACAGTAGAAACACTCTGGATACAGAAGTTGATACCAGCCCATTTACAGAAGAAAGGGTTCTGAAAGAACTCTTAAAACTGAAGGTGGACAAAGCAATGGGGCCTGATGGGATTCATCCCAGAATTCTAAAAGATCTAAGGGTAGAACTAGTGACACCACTGACTACCCTCTTTAACAAATCATGGGAGGATGGGGTGGTACCCGAGGACTGGAGGAGGGCAGATGTGATTCCCCTTCACAAAAGTGGGAGCAAGGCAGAAGCAGAAAACTACAGACCTGTTCGTTTAACCTCAGTGGTAGGGAAAATGATGGAATCACTTCTGAAGGAAAGAATTGTTGAGTATCTAGGGCCAGAGGGCTCAGGACCCAAGGCAGCATGGATTCACAGCGGAAGGTCATGCCAGACAAATCTGATAGATTTCTTGACTGGGTGACCAAAGTAGTAGATCAGGGAGGGCTGTGGACATGGCCTACCTAGACTTTAGCAAGGCATTTGACACAGTCCCACACAAAAGATTAATATACAAGTTAGCCAGCCTGGGAGTGGGTCCCAAGATGACAGCATGGGTAAAAATTGGCTGGAGAATAGGACACAGAGGTAATAGTAAATGAGTCCACTCTGAAGAAAGGGGTTACTAGTGGGGTACACCGAGGTTCAGTATGGGACGGTCCTCTTCAATGTCTTTATAGCGACATTGCAGAGGGATTGGAAGGAAAGTATGTCTCTTTGCAGATGACACAAAGATCTGCAACAGAGTTGATGCACAAGGTGGGGTGGAAAGGATGAGAAGGGACTTGGCAAGGTTAGAGGAATGATCAAATGTATGGCAGCTTAGATTCAATGCTAAGAAGTGCAAGGTAATGCACCTGGGAAACAAAAACCCAGGGGAAGCGTACACAATGAGGGGTGAGATACACACAACAACAAAAATGGAAAGGGACCTGGGGGTAGTCATATCAGATGACCTAAAGGTGGGCAAGCAATGTGAGAGGGCAGCAAGAAGGGCTGGGGGGATACTGGGATGCATAGGGAGGCATCACCAGTAGAAAACAGGAAGTTATTATCCTCTGTACAGACAGTTGGTGAGACCATCTGGAGTACTGCGTGCAGTTCTGGAGACCAATCTCTGCAAGGACATAGACAGGATGGAGGCTGTCCAGAGGAAGGCAACTAAAATGGTGCAGGGTCTGCACCAGAAGACATATGAAGAGAGACTTAAGGAGCTGAATATGTATAGCCTCGAGGAAAGGAGGGAGGGGGATATGATAGAAACTTTCAAGTATCTCAAGGAATCAACAAAGTCCAAGAGGGTAGCATCTTTCAAAAAGAGGTGTGCAAGAACAAGGGGCTAATTTGAAGATAGAAGGGGCGGCTCAGAGGTAATTTAAGGAAGTATTTTTTCACAGAGAGGGTTGTGGATGCATGGAATGGACTTCCGGAGGAGGTTGTGGAGTCAAAAACAGTGGTGGAATTCAAGCATCCATGGGACAGTCATAAGGCAATTCTAGGGGGTTGGGGTAGGAAGAAGTAGGCTGCTGGTTAACTAGGATCTGCAGCTTATCCAATAGGTAGGGAAATGGGCAGACTGGGTGGGCCAAGGGGTCCTTATCTGCCGTCAAAATCTATGTTTCTATAATGTGAGAAGGCAGTAAGGAGGGCTGGGGGGATACTGGGATGCATAGGGAGAGGCATCAACAGTAGAAAACAGGAAGTTGTTATCCCTCTGTACAGACAGTTGGTGAGATTTCATCTGGAGTACTGTGTGCAGTTCTGGAGACCCCATTTATGCAGTTTTCAGGGAGACATTCTGGAACCTGCGTTGCTGCCCTATTTGCAGGCAACTGTCAACTCTGAGGGAGGAGGTTGCCCACCTCCAGGCTGAACTGGCAAGGACTAAGGAGGCCTCCCCTACCCAAAGAGCACCAGTTCCACAACCACTGCCTCAGAGGTTGCCATGTGTGAAGAGCAGATGAACCACAGTAGGTTCTGGGAGGGTGAGGGTGGTGGAACAGAGGCGTAGCCCCCGAGTTGTACCTCTACACAAATCATATGTCAGTCTGGCAAATCAAGGTTCTCCATGATGACACCCTCAGTGGAGACCAAGAAGAATGCTGGGGACATCCACAAGGGAGACCCACAAAAGAGTGGCAAGGGACACCACAGGGGAAAGAAACAGCTTCTGATAGGGGACTCAATTGTTAGGGGTGTAGACCTGGGGAAGGGAGAGGAGAGTGAATTAAGGTGCCTGCCTGGTGCCATGGCTTGGAGGGACAGGAAGCAAATCCTCAGGATTGCAGAAGCAGTATCACAGGAGAGGGAACTAGATATCATTGTCCACCTCAGGACAAATGACCTAGCTAGGCATGAGATCAGTGCAGTGCAGGATGAATTTGTGGAGTTGGGGAGGGGCCTCAGATAGGTAGCAAGCACAGTAACCTTCTCAGAGGTGCTGCCAGTCTATGGCAGGGGTGAGGCTAGGGTACTGCACACCATGCAGTTTAATGAATGGTTGCAAAACTGGTGCAGAGCACAGGCCTTTGGCTTCACTGGGGACTGGGGATCCACCTGGAGAGATGAAGGTCTATACTGGCATGATGGTCGGCATCTGTCCAGGAAGGGAAACAAGCTCATAGGTGACAGGTTTAAAGGCTTCCTTGGCAAGCTTTTAAACTAGCCAAGGGGGAAGGTGCTGATAGGAAACAGGAAAGTTCAAGCCTCCACCCACAAAACATGGCAGGTAGTAAAGTAAACACTGAGGTACAGAGCTTGACAGAGGGCGGGACAGGGGTAAATGGAAAAATAGACAAGGGCAATAAGAGCAGGGATGGGGTAAAAAAGGATAAAGCCAACATTAAATGGAGGGCAATGAGTACCAATGCCCGTAGTCTGGGAAACAAGCTTCCAGAGCTAGTAGCCCTGATGGAAGATGAAGAGGAACACTTGGATATTGTGGCAGTCACACAAACATGGTACACGGAGAACCATGACTGGGATGTCAACATACCAGGATACACAATCTACAGAAGGGACAGGGAGGGTAAAAGAGGAGGTGGATTAGCTCTCTACATAAGGGCAGGGATCAAAGCTACAGAACTAAAAAGTAAAGGGGAAGGACAAGAGGCACTCTGGGTCACCTGGAGAAAGGGAATGGCATCACAATCCGCACAGGGTTGTATACAGACCCCGCCTCAAGGGGAGGAAATGGACAAGAAATGATAGAGGGCATTCTCAAATGGTTGAAAAGGGAGATACTGTTGATGGGGACCTGAATATGCCAGATGTTAACTGGACGACATGGACTGCAGCCACATCCAAGAGCAGGGTCATTCTCTATGCCCTACAGGGGGCATGCCTTAGACAGCTAGTGGTGGAACCCACTCGGGAGGGAGCAGTATTAGACCTGGTACTCTCAAATGGAGAGAGGATCACAAATTTAGAAGTCAGTAGACATCTGGGAACAAGCGACCACTGCACAGTGTGCTTCACAATAAACACAACCATGGAGACAAGCCATACAAAGACAAGGATACTGGACTTTAGAAGGGCTGACTTTGGCATAATGGGTGAATACCTGAGGAATGCATTAGCAAATGGCGAGAAAGGAGGGGTGGAAGAACAATGGAGAAAAATCAACTGCCATCATGGAGGCAACAAGCCTTTGTGTGAAACAAAGAAAACAAAGCGGAATAAAAAACCACTATGGTTCTCTAAAGAAGTGTCAGGGAAGGTTAAGGAGAAAAAGGCTGCATTCAAAAAGTATAAGGAATCACAGAAGGAGCACAACAGGGAACTGTATCAATTAAAGCAGAAAGAAGTGGGGAAGTCAGTCAGAAAAGCAAAGGCCCAAACCGAGATAAAAATAGCCAACTCAGTTAAGAAGGGGGATAAAACCTTTTATAGGTACATTAGGGAGCATAGAAAGGTTAAGGGAGGGATAGTGAAGATTAATAAAGGAGAGGGGAGGTGGGCAGAGGGAGACAGTGAAAAGGCAGAGATACTGAATGAATACTTTTGCTCAGTATTCACAAAAGAAGAAGAGGAGGAGGAGTTACCTAAACCAAACAATAGAAGCACTCTGGGTAGTGCGGTTGATGCCAGTCCATTTACAGAAGAAAGAGTCCTGAAAGAACTCCTAAAACTCAAGGTGGACAAAGCAATGGGGCCTGATGGGATTCACCCTAGAATCCTAAAAGAGCTAAGGGAGGACCTAGTGACACCACTAACTACACTTTCTAACAAATCATGGGAAGATGGGGTGGTACCTGAGGACTGGAGGAGGGCAGATGTGATTCCCCTTCACAAAAGTGGGAGCAAGGCAGAAGCAGGAAACTACAGACCTGTTAGTTTGACCTCAGTGGTGGGGAAGATGATGGAATCACTTCTGAAAGAAAGAATTGTTCAGTACCTAGAGGCCAGCGGGGCACAGGACCCAAAGCAGCATGGATTCACAGCAGGAAGGTCATGTCAGACGAATCTAATCGATTTCTTTGACTGGGTGACCAAAGTAATAGACCAGGGAAGGGCTGTGGATATGGCCAAGGCCCCTGGAATTCTGCGGTTGCGGAATTTGCCGCAGAATTTGCATCATGCCGCAGAATATATATAGTGCCGCAGAATTCATTGTTTTTGGTGAATTTTCATATAAATATACTGTTTTTCCATAGCGTCAGGCTTTCTTTCCCACCTCGTTTATCCTGAAGCCCCTCCTCTATGCTCAGCATATGATGTCATTGATGACATCACATCATATTTAGCCAATGACAGGGCTGCATTCTGCCAGAGAAATGAATAAATCATGCCGCAGAAATCAGAAAATGCTGCCACAGAAGTCAAGGAGCCCTGCCGCAGAAATCAGAAAATTCTGCCGCAGAACACCAGGGGCCCTGGATATGGCCTACCTAGACTTTAGCAAGGCATCTGACACAGTCCTGCACAAAAGATTAATAATCAAGTTAGCCAGCCTGGGAGTGGGTCCCAGGGTGGTAGCCTGGGTAGCAAACTGGCTGCACAACAGGACACAGAAGGTAATAGTGAATGGAACACATTCTGAAGAAAGGGGGGTTACTAGTGGAGTACCTCAGGGCTCAGTACTGGGTCCAGTCCTCTTTAACGTCTTTATAGGTGACATTGCAGAGGGTCTGGAAGGAAAGGTGTGCCTCTTTGCAGATGACACAAAGATCTGTAACAGAGTTGATACATGGGGGTAGAAAGGATGAGAAGGGACTTGGCAAGGTTGGAGGACTGGTCAGACATATGGCAACTTAGATTCAATGCAAAGAAGTGCAAAGTAATGCACCTGGGAAATAAAATCCAGGAGAAGAGTACACAATAGCAGGGGAGGTACTAACAACAACAATAATGGAAAGGGATCTGGGTGTAGTCATATCAGATGACCTAAAGGTGGGTAAGCAATGTGAGAAGTCAGTAAGGAGAGCCAGGGGGATACTGGGATGCATAGGGAGGGGCATCACAAGTAGAAAAAGGTAAGTGGTTATCCCTCTGTACAGACAGTTGGTGAGACCCCATCTGGAGTACTGTGTGCAGTTTTGGAGACCTCATCTACACAAGGACATAGACAGGATGGAAGCAGTCCAGAGGAGGGCAACTAAAATGGTGCAGGGTCTACATCAGAAACCATATGAAGAGAGACAGAGAGCTTAATATGTACACCCTTGATGAAAGGAGGGACAAGGGGGACATGATAGAAACTTGAGTACCTCAAGGGAATCAACAAAGTCCAGGAGGAAGCATCTTTCAGAAAAAGAGATGTGTAAGAACAAGGGGGCACAATTTAAAGTTGGGGGGGGCAGCTCAGGGGTAATGTGAGGAAATTCTTTTTCACGGAAAGAGTAGTGGACGTGTGGAACCGCCTTCCTGGAGAGGTTGTGGGTTCTAAAACAGTGGGGGAATTCAAACATGCATGGGACAGACATAAGGCAATTATAGTGGGGGGTTGCAGGAAGTAGGCTGTTTGTTAACTAGAATCTGCAGCTTATCCAATAGGTAGGGAAATGGGCAGACTGGGTGGGCCAAGTGGTCCTTATCTGCCGTCAAAGGCTATGTTTCTATAAGACAGAGTGGAGGCCGTTCAGAGGATGGCAACCAAAGTGGTGCAGGGTATGCACCAGAAGACATATGAAGAGAAACTAAAGCAGCTTAATATGTATACCCTTGAGGAAAGGGGGGAACATGACAGAAACTTTCAAGTACCTCAAGGGAATTAAAGTCCAAGAGGGTAGCATCTTTCAGAAAAAGAGATGTGCAAGAACAAGGGGGCACAATTTAAAGATAGACGGGGACAGCACAGAGGTAATGTTAGAAATAATTTTTTCATGGAGAGGGTTGTGGATGCATGGAACAGCCTTTCTGAGGAGGTTGTGGAGTCAAGAACAATAGGGGAATTCAAGAATGCATGAGACAGACATAAGGCAATTCTAGTGGGGGTAGAAGGAAGTAAGCTGTTGGTTAACTAGGATCTGCAGCTTATCCATCACATAGGGAAATGGGCAGACTAGGTGGCCAAGTGGACCTTATCTGCTGTCAAATTCTATGTTTCTATGTTTAGACCCAAAGCCTGGAACTCTGGACGCTCAGGAACCAGGCTGTCAAGTGCAGGGATTGAAGGTCCTGATGGAGCACCTTCCCCTGACTGACGGACAGCAGGTATGGGTGGAGAGGAAGTCTCGGAAGCCTGCTTCTGAGGTTGAGGAGATCAAGGTACCAAAACTGGCATGGCCAGTCTGGAGCCACCAGGATTACCCATGCCTTGTCCCTCCTCACCTTGACCAACACCTTGTGGATCAAGGGAAATGGAGAAAAGGCATACAGGAGGCCAAGGGTCCAGGACCTTGAGAAGGCATTCTCCCTGCTGCGTTCCCTGCTGGGGGGGGGGGCACAATACAGCCTCAGCTTTGTGTTCTCGAGCTTTGGATTGTTCAGACTTAGGCACTTCTGTTCCACAGCAGGATCTCATTTTCCAAGCATTGCTTAGGAATATGCATTCTGCCTTGATTTTGAGCCTTCAGCCACTGAGCCAGGTAAACGTTTCTGTCTACAGTGATTAGACACTGCTGCCATGCCGGTCAGTTTAGTTCATCCTATTCTGCCAGCAATTGAGATATTTCAGATACGGTCTAGAACAGATCTACCTCCATTCCTTCGATCTGCAAGCACATAGACAGGTAATGTGCTACCCCTAAGGAATGACCAGTGTATGTTTCTCCACCGACAGTTGATGCCATTGTTATTTTCTCTGAGAATGACAAAGCCATTCTTCCCTAGAAGGTCACTGCACACCCTAGTAACAAAGAGTCACACTAGACTGACACTATGGACAAGTGGGCTTTCACAGCAGCTACTCTTGGCATGTGGACTGCTAGCTACCAAGGGCATTTTTCCAGGTATGACTATACCCTTTGGAGCTTGCTAAAGTCTCTGGCAGAGTCCCTGCCAGACTCAAACTAAACCGAAGATTCTGCAAACTGCTACTCATGGTACTGAGTCTAACAGTCATCAGCTCAAAGCAGCAATGGACACTTCTGATACTGCCTCCCAATCGGTTGCAGTAGGCATCTGTATCAGAAGGTATTCCTGGTTGCATACTTCTGGTTTTTCTTAGAATGTCCAGCAACAGGTAATGAACATCCCCTTCGATGGCACTTACCTGTTTGGACAGCAAGTAGAAAAGTCTATTGAGGAATCTCAGAAAACTAAAATAACCATTAAGACTTTAAGGCCAGCTCTTGCTAAACCTCAGAGGGGAAAAGGACGCAGTTTGTTTCAAAACTAGAAGTCTTTTTGTAGAAAAGGTGGGGAGCCCAAAACAAATCTCAGCCTCCCTAGCCTCAAAAGAAGGCATAGCTGAAGGCAGACACTGAAAGCACCCAGTGCCTTCCCCCTGAAGCTCAGGCCCTGGACCTGCCTCACCTACCCAAGGCAGACATCTCCTCCCGGGGGCGGGGGGTGCCTGATCAAGTTTTACCATCAGTGGGAGTTCATCACAATGGACAAGTGGGTCCCAGGATTATCCGAGAGGGACACTCCCTGGACTTCACACAAATTCCTCTGTACTATCCACCCAGAAGGCAACCCCTTTTCTAAGCCTATATGTCAGAGCTTCTTGCACAGGAGATTGTGGGGCTTCTGAGCAACAGGTCAGTGCAGGTAGTGTCAGAGTCAGAAAGAAACCAGGCTTCTTCTCCCATTGCTTCCTAGTTCCAAAGAACTCAATGGGCATGTGCCCCATTCTCGGCCTCAGAAACCTGAACAAATTCATGGATCGAAAAAAATCCAAAATTATTTCACTGGGGTCTCTGCTTCCCTTCCTGAAATCTCAGGATTGGTTAGCTTCATTGGATATGCACAATGCATATAGTACACCACAGATACCTCTGATTTGTTGTGCTAGGGCAGCATTACCAGTTCTGAGTCCAGCCCTTTGGGCTCTCTTTGGCATCAAGTCATGTGCTGTGCAGTACTCGCAGTGCACCTCAGAAAACAAGGACTCCAGGTTCAACCTAATCTACATGATTGACTGACAGCCAGTCCATCCAAGCAGTATATGGAAGAGGCAGTGGCCATGGCCTTTCAGTCTCTTACCTCCACGGGGGTGTTGCTGAATTGAGAGTAGTCTCAGCTCCAACCCTCACAGCAGCTACTATCCATAGGAGCTCCTTTGGATTCGACCAAGGCCTCGGCCTTCCTTCCAGACAGCAGAATACAGGCGATACTGCAGTTGCCATTCTACATAATGGGGTGCAAATCTGTGTAAGCCTACTCTGTGCAATACATGCTGGGTCTGACTGCTTCCTCAGTGTTCACAGTGCCCCTGGCACAACTACACGAGAATGATTTAGCGGATGCTCAGTTCACTGTGGTAACAAGCATCACATCTTCAGAGCTACCCCTTGTGAGTGACCAAGCCCCCAGTTCAGTCACTCACAAGGTGGCCAGTGGAGAAAATCTCCAGGGCTTTCCCTTCTCCCAACTGGAGCCTCAAGTGACTCATCACGGATGCCTCCCTGTTGCGATGGAGCACCCAATGTCAAGGCCTCTAAGCAAAAGGTGTCTGAGACCCACTGGGACTCATCTCCATATCAGTGTGTTAGAGATGTGAGCCATGTTTTATAGTCTGCTAGCCCTGGTGGATCTTGGCAACAAAACAGTCCTCCTCCAGATGAACAAGCCTGCCAGTGCTCCCTCCTTTATCCGCCCCTCCCCCTTTATCTGCCACTCCCACTTACTGCCAGTGTGAGCTCGTCCCATTTTCGAGGAATGTTCTCTCTTCCCTTAACCACCACCCTCTTTTATTCGCCAGCATTTAGAATATATGGACGCTGGTGGATAATGAAGCATTCCATTACATCAACAAGCAAGGAGGAGCACACACACCCTTTCTACAGGGAAGCAATAACAGTATGGGAATGGCGCCTGCAGCATGAGATCCTGCTCCAAGCCATTAACCTGCCAGGAGTCCAAAACACTCTGGCAGATGAGTTCAGCCGATCAAAGGCTGATCCTCATGAGTGGTCACTAGCTCCAGACATTGTGAGGTCACTATTCCATGAGTAGGGTACCCCCATATGTGCACCTTTTTGTGTCCCTACTCATTGCCAACCTACCTTGATTCTGCTGTGGAAATCCAGAACATGGTGTTTTCTGTCAAAATGCCTTCAAACTGCAATAGCAAAATCTTTTTCTGTATGCATTCCCTCCAGTCCTTCTAGTGCAGATGGTACCACTCAAACTGGAGGTGCACGGGGGCAAGATGATACTGATTGCCCTCTGCTGGCCTTGGCAGATATAGTATCCTCTGTTGAACAGACTAGCAATCAGGAAACCGAGGATCCTTCTACTTGGGATGGACTAACAGACTCAGGGTCACCTGATCCATCTCAACCTGTGTTCCCTTTACCTTCAGGTTTGGTGCCTGAAGAGACAGAAGTGAGCAGGTATAAGGTATCTCGGAGGATCTCTGAAATACTTCTGGCTACCCATAAATCTTCCACTAGGAAGACTTACACAGCCAAGTGGAAAAGATTTTCCATCTGGTGCTCCAAAACCAACATGGACCCCTTTTGGTGCACACCTGACAAGTTTCTGCAGTACTTGAACCTTTCTGATGCTAGCTTGCAGTATTCCACAGTCAAGGTCAACTTGTGTGCTATTTCTGCATACCACAAGCCCATCAGTACCCTCTATCTGGCACAGTTGCCATTCTTCAAGTGGTCCTTTAAGGGCATTTTACATACAAGGCCTCCCATCAGGACGCTGGTGGCTACCTGGGACATCAACCATGTCCTGGACATGCTCACCCTCAAGCTCTTTGAGTCCCTTGTAACCTGTGAATTAAAGTTTTTAACTTGGAAAGCAGCTTTTCTAGTGGCCATCACCTCTGCTCACAGTGTCTGAAATCCATGGCTTGGTCACAGATGCCCTGTATACTGTTTTCTATAAAGATATGGTAGTTCTCTACACACACCCTAAGCTCCTACCTAAATTGGTGTCAGGGTTCCATCTGAATCACCAACTTGTGCTACCTACCTGATTTACTAACTTCCAGAATGAAGGAGAATGCACTCTCCATATCTGGATGTTAGGAGGGTCCTATTATCTGGATAAAATTAAGGACTACAGGCAATCCAAACAGCTGTCTCCTTCAATCCCAATTGGGACAGCCTGTTACAATCAAGTGCATTTCTGCCTGGATTGTGAGCTGCCTACGCCACTGCTATGCCATGGTGTAGGTCAAGCTGGAAGATCAGGTATGTGCCCACTCCACCAGAGCAGTTGCCACATCCCTGGCAGAGATCTGCTCTATGCCTATCAGTGATATTTGCAGAACTGCAACTTGGAGCACAGTGCACACACTTGTTAAGCGCTATGCCTTGGATGTCAACGCCAGGCAGCATGCCAGCTTTGGCAGACCACATCTGAATAGATTACTAACTCTGAGCTCCAGACTCCCTAAACTTGGGGACTTTCTCTGAGCTTGGTACTTTGTCTCATTAAGGTGAATCAACGGTTAAGATCAATTCCTGGAAGATACGAAAACTACGTACTCGCCACAATTCTTGATCTTCTAGATATATCTTCACCATTGATTTACATGCCCACCAGCAATCCTCCGGGCTCACTCCAGTCTTTTTATTGATCTTCACCCCTTGTTCTTGGTTAGGACTGTGAAGAGACTGCATTACTGGTTTGTTGACCCTTCTTACATAGGTCATCAGAGCTATTTTGTGCCCTTATGTTTAGTGCATAAATGCTAATTAGATTATGCTGCACCTCCTAGGTAAAAAAGGTACTGAGGAAGTTGATGGCTTGTGCTGAGGCAAGTCATGTAGCACAAGTCAGTCTCGAAGTGCCGCATATGCACACAGCTTACCTTAGTGCTGGTCCAGGTTCTGGCTCCCGCAGGGTCCTAGCACCTCTGACACAGATCCATTAGTGTGACTCAATGGTGAAGATACTCCTAGAAAAAGAATTATGGTGGGTATGTAAATACAGGTTACTCACCTGTAACAGGAGTTCTAGGAATGGTATATGTTGTTCATCCACACTTATTGGCAGGTTCCTTGCCGGAAGGTCTTCAAGCTGGCTCCTCCCACCCACCCAGGTGTTAAAACTCTCGGCTCCGCCCCATGACGCCAGATCTGGCCTGCTGGAAGCTCAGGTTGTGCGTCAAAGCCGGGGAGGTTGGGTTGGTCATGTGGATGAACAACATATACCATTCCTAGAACTCCTGTTACAGGTGAGTAACCTGTATTTCTAGGGACATGGATATGTTGTTCATCCACACTTATTGGCAGACTCCTAGCAGTTCTCCGGGAGGGAGGCAAGGCACACCTACTTAGGAAATAAAGACTGGAGAACCGAGGCCCCAAAACCAGCATCCCGACGTGACTCAAGGTCGATATGGTAATGGGTAATAAAGGTGTGTACTGACTTCCAGGTAGCAGCCCTGCAGATTTCCTGGATAGGGATGTCCCTGGAAGCAGCCACCGATGCAGCAGTATGACGGGTAGAATGAGCTCTTATCCCTCTGGGAGGCTCCATGCCTGCCAACTTATAGCAGCGATCTATGCAGGAGATGACCCACCTGCCTATCGTCCCTCTGCAGGTCTGCCAGATGCGGCTTCAGCGTAGGTGACAAACAGCTGGCAAACCTCTCCCGACTTCAGCCAGCGCGCCTTATAATAAGCGGCGCCTCTTCTAGGGTCCAGAGTATGGAGCCTATATTCGGCCTCCGAGGTGTGATTGGGGTAGAACACCGGCAGAGTCAGCACCTGGTTAAGGTGAAACTCCGACACCACCTTCGGAAGGAATTTCGGGTTGGGGCGCAGGACAACCTTGTCCCTGTGGAAGACCAGGTAAGGAGACTCGATGCAAAGCGCCTGGAGCTCTCCCATCCTTCTGGCTGACGTGATAGCCACCAAGAAGGCGGTCTTCCACGACAGGTGAGAGAGTTCACACCTGTGCATTGGTTTGAATGGCTTGCCCATGAGCTTTGCCAGTACCAGCAGTAGATCCCACGGAGGTGGAGGATTTCGCACCGGAGGAGAAATGTGATCAAGGCCTTTGGAAAAGCACCTGACCACCTTTTCCTGCGCCACCGACTGCTTCCCAGCCCACGCCTGGTAAGCAGAGATGGCTGCCAGGTGCACCTTTAGGGTCGTCGACCTAAGCCCTTGACTAGAAAGGGACCATAAATAGTCCAAAATGCTTGCCACAGAACAGGAGGAAGGGTCCAAGCCCTTGCCCTGACACCAAATGGAGAATCTCTTCCATTTGAAGGCGTAGCATTTTCTGGTTGACTCCTTACGGGACGCCTCAACAACATTGAGGACCTCGTCGGAAAGACCCAAGGCCTGGAACTCTAGCCGCTCAGGAACCAGACCGTCAGGTGCAGGGATTGAAGATCAGGATGGAACACCTTCCCCTGATTGACTGAAAGCAGGTCTGGGCGAGCTGGAAGCTGCCTCTGGAGCCTGGAGCTGAGGCTGAGGAGATCTGGGTACCAGAATTGGCGGGGCCAGTCTGGGGCTATCAGGATCACCTGCGCCTTGTCCCTCCTTGCTTTGAGAAGCACCTTGTGAATCAAGGGAAATGGGGAAAGGCGAGAAGAGGCCCGGGTCCACAGCCTGAGAAGGCATCCCTGCAGCGAGCCCTGCTGAGGGGCGGCATGAAACAGCCTCAGCTTCGCTCTCCTGGAGGCAAACAGGTCCACCTGAGGTGTGCCCCAGTGGAGAACAGATCTTGTACTACCTCCAGCAGGAGAGAACACGTGAGATGCAGCCCCTATCCGGCTCAGGGCATCGGCCAGGGTGTTGGAGGCTCCTGCCACATGAATGGCTAGGAGATCCCCGCCAGGCTCTTGCACGAGTGACCAAATGCGGAGAGCTTCCTTGCATAGAAGCATGGGGCAGCGGCCCCTGCCCTGGTGGTTCAGGTAGTACATGGTCGTGGTATTGTCCGCCTGACCTGGACCACTTGACCCCAGAGAAACGGAGCAAAGGCGGTGAGAGCTAGGCGGACCGCCGGAGCTCCAGCAGGTTGATGTGGCATCGACAACCCATCAGAGAGGCGCCGGTCGACAGAGAGACCGCGGCTCGGGCAGACAAACGGATGCCCTCCTGCAGATGGAATGGAACGGTCCACCACTGGAGAGCGTTCCACATCTCCTGGGTCACTATCACTAGCTGGTCCAAAGGATCGCAGCGTTGTGACCACTGGCTGGCCAGTCCCCACTGAAGGGGCGCGTGCGAGGGCCCAACGGACCACGCTGGTACAGGCCGCCATGAGACCCAGAAGGCGCAGGAAGTCCCGGGAAGCAATTGCCCAACCAGAAATGATTGGGCAAAGGAGGTAAGACCTCGGCCCTGTCCGCCAGGAGCCGGTTCTGGCTCAAGAGAGTCGAGCTCTGCCCCGATGAACAGGATCACCTGCTTCGCTCGAGTTCCGACTTGGCCTCGCTGATGAGAAGGCCAACTCGAGAGCAAACCTGGAGGCCAGATCTCTGGACCGCTCCACCTCCGCCTGGAGGAGGCTGCTATCAGCCAATCGTCCAGGTAAGGGCAGGCCCGACCGGCACCAAGAGGAATGCTGTCACCACTGCCATGCATTTGGTGAAGACCCTGGGAGCTGGAGATAAGCCGAAGGGCATGGCTCGGAACTCGAAGAGGGATCCCTCCGCTCGAAAGCGGAGGAATCTCCGATGTGACAGACGGATAGGGACATGAAAGAACGCGTCCTGTAGGTCCAGAGAGCAGAACCACATGCCGTGTTCCAGAGATGGTATTATCTGCGCCAGAGTGACCATCCTGAAGGTTCGAGACCTTAGGAACTTGTTCAGGTCGTGTAGGTCGAGAATGGGGCGCCAGCCCCCCGTCCGTTTCGGAACCAGGAAATACCTGGACACGAACCCCGGGTCTGAAGGGGTCCTCCACCTCCGTGATCACCTCCTTTTGGAGGAGGAGAGCGATGTCGGCTCGGCGAGCCGCCAGTGAGGCTGCGGACCCCGAGGTGCGACGGCTCTGAAGGGCGGGGCCTGCTCGAATTCCAGAGGTAGGCCTTTTCCCACCACCTCCAGTACCCACCTGTCCGTGGTAACAGCGGACCAGGTGGAAAGGAAGTGTCTGAGCTGTCCCCCCATGGGGGGAACCAGGGGTGAGGTGACAGGGATGGGGCGACACCCCTCAGCCCGTCACTGGGCAGGCTTGGAGGAGTGACCAGCCGAGGGACCTCCTGGGCCTTTACCTCCCTGCTTCCTGTTGGAGGAAGCCGACGGCTTGGGCTTGGGATACCAAGGTCGAGCCTGATGGCCCTGACGTTGCTGGGCCGGGCGCACGCGCAAGCAGAAGGACGAAAGGGCTTAGGCTGTGGCTTGCGGCCTTTGTCCTTCTGAGCGGAAGAAACCGAGTCCAAGGTAGCATTGGACTTCTCGATCCTCTGCAGGTGACCTTCCACCCCAGGGCCGAAGAGGTCAGTCCCCAAAAAGGGAACTTCCGCCAACTTGTGCTGGGTATCCGAGGTAAAGGTGGATATCCTCAGCCAAGCCCGACGACGCATGGCCACTGCGGCCACCACAGACCTGGCACATGAGTCCCCGATGTCTAACGCAGTCTGGAGCTGCTGTTTAGCCACTGCCCTGGTCCCACACCTGCCTGACCGTAGTCTGCAGATCTGCGGGAAGATGAGGGACAATCTCATCCAGGGAGCCCAACAGGGCGTGAGAAAAATGTGCCATGAGGATGGCCGAACTGGCCTGACGAAGGCCGAGAGAGGACGCAGCATAGACTTTTCGCCCGGCATAATCCAATTTCTTGGATTCCTTGTCGGGAGGTTTGTCCACATCCCTGGAGTTCCCGGCACGCCGGAAAACGCTGTCGGTAACCAACCCCTCGGCCGAGGGGTGTTCCGAAAAACCGGACAGGGAACCGGTAGGGACCGCATACTTCCTGGCCAACCTGGCCGAAGGCGCAGGGCAGGAAGCAGGACGCTGCCAAAGTTCCAAGGCCGGACCCACTATGGCTTCGGCCACCGGAAAGGCCTCCGTAGGAGAATCCCCTCGGTCCAGAATCTCCGTGAGGGGATACCTGGCCCATTTAGAAACGGGTTCGAGCTTCATCCCGGTGGACTCCGAGATGAGTCGAAGCAACCCTAAGAAGGACGAAGGGCTATCGTCCATTGACTGCCCTCCCGAGGACTCCAAGTCCATGCGCTTGGAGAAGAGGGAGGAACCATCATCGGACTCAGAAGAGTCCTCAAAGAGCTGCCTCAGGCCTGAGCCACCCTCCACCTGCTGAGGTTTATTGGGAGTGAGGGTGACAGACAGCCTATGGGGCAAACCCAAAGCCGACCGAGAATTTTTGGTCGGAGCCCCAACTAATGGCTGTGGAGGCGGAGGTTCCACCAGAATCGGTGGGGCAGCTGGAATTGGCGAACCGCCTGAGAACAGGCTCCTCACTACAACGAGGGGTTGTTCGGCTGCTCGGTGACAACCCTTAATGGCGGGGAAGACAACTGGGTCGGCTTATTCCGGTCAAAGGAGCTGTTGCCACATAAGTTCTCGCATCTGACCCTGGTGTCAAGCCTCGAGGAAGCGGGCGGCGCCGCTTGCCGGGTGCCGAGACCGCCTATGACGGTAGGGGATCGGTTGGACCAGCGAGGATGTCCGAGACCGAGAGTCTCGACTAGGCCGAGGAAGGCGAGGAGAAGTGTCGGAACGGCACTCGGCTCGGAAGATCCCACCGGAAGGCCCGAACTGGAGGCACAGACGAGCCGACGGGATCCTCAACTCCCACCGGGGGAACCGGGGAGAGGGGATTCTCAGCTTCTCCAGCCGACAACCCGTCTAATGGGTCGAGAAAAATCTCGACCGCGTCGCCGGGAGTCTCGGTCAACTGGCCTGACGGGGACACCGTGAAGCCAGTGGCCGAAGCTGAGGGGTTGACTGAAGTCGACTGTCGACAAGGGGAGGGGGATCTTTCCCGCTCCCAAGAGCGTCGATGGAGAGACTTACTTTTGCTCTTTTTGGACCTGGAAAAAGGTCCCGAAGAAGTTGGACCCTCACCTTTGGTCAAGAGGGTCAGACAAAGCTCACAAAAGAAGCCGATCAGAGGCACCGAGAGAGAGAGCGGGACAAATGCCGCGAGCGAGATAGAAGCGGCCCGCCACCTCCTCTTCGAGGGCGATCATCTGCTCAAGCTGATCCGCCGAGCCCGCCACCGCGGACACTGCCAATCGGGCCTCTTTAGATTTCACCGGTGGAATTCTTTTCTCGGGGCGCCCCAGTTGTAATCGGGCAGCACGGTCTTCAAGGACGTAGGCCGAAAAGGAAGAGCACAAGTCGCAGGCCTGCGGGTTGTGCTCAAGGCCCAGGCAGTAGACGCACGTGGAGTGCGGATCCGTCCTAGACATCTTTTGCCCGCAAGGGCACCTCCGAAAACCGGGAGTCGATTTGTCCATCGCAGCCGCTAGGAGAAGAAAACCGAAGTCTTTTAGCAAAAACTTTTTAATTTCGAACTTTTCGAAGAATTAGGAACCAGTCTTAACGTGTTAAGGAGGGAACCTGAGCTTCCAAGCGGTAAGGAAGATCTGGCGTCATGGGGCGGAGCCGAGAGTTTTACCACCCGGGTGGGTGGGAGGAGCCAGCTTGAAGACCTTCTGGCAAGACTTTAAGCGGCAAGGAACCTGCCAATAAGTGTGGATGAACAACATATCCATGTCCCTAGAATTTTCATTTCTGTAAGGCTATAATATTTATAGCCTCAGTTGTGCTGCTTTATTCATCTAGTCCAACAGTTCTCAAACTTTGTCACAGTGAGCCTCCCCAAATCCATGGAAATGATTTTGAGCCTCCCCCAAAAACTGAAATAATCTTGGGCCTCCCCAAAGAAAACTAACATACTGTGCTTTGCGCAGTACACCATGAATGAATTGAAGCCCCTTTGAATACTTGACTCACATGCAGTTCTTTGTCTTGTACTGATTTGGAACCTTTGAAAAAGAGCTCCTGTGCTCAAAGGAGTTATCTGAATAACAAATAAACAAATATTATTCAGCTTATTGTAACCCACCCCCACAGACCAGCCTACTTGCTCTGCTGATTTCATTCTTGAACCATTATTACCCCTTGTTGCAGTACCTTCATGGGTCAGACTACTTTCTCTATTCCTCTCTATATGAAATAACCGTCCTACATACTTTGCCTCTCCTCCTCCTCCTTCCCTGCTCCTAAGCAACTTCTCTGGGATTACTTTGCTCCTTCCTGCTGTTGCTCTTAGCACTTCTTTGCTCAACCCTTGTATTTGGGCTGTTCTGCCGTCAGTCCACAAATTGATCAATTACCACCACTCATTATTAGTTTATTGTTCATATTTGTTTGCACTGTTGTTTATTGTATATTTCTTGATTGTTTTGCAGTTACCTTTTGAAATGTATTCACTCCCTACCCTTCCCCAGGTAGACCTGAAATGATCCTTGGCTCATTCACCTTCCCTTGTCACCTATTAGTAAATAAATACATAAATACATAAAATTCACCTACTATTCTTTCAGTTTGCTTCATCTCTTCACACAACATATAGAAAACTCAAAATTTAAATACTGTACTTATTCAGACTTGCTTGAGCCTCCCCTTGAACAGGTTGGGGCCTCCCCAAGGAGGCTGGCCTCACCATTTGAGAACCCCTGAATTCTAGTCTGTTTTACAGCCCGGTTGCTTACCTAATTCTACCTGGTTTATTGCTCCTGCAACCTGTTGCCACTAAGGATTGCTGCCACTTTAGTTATACCGCTAGTTTGGAGCTTTGCCTTAATTTTGTTCATTCAGCTTAGCTGCTGCATGTTTCACTGACACCGTAACTGCTGTTGTTTTACCTAGGTAAAGTCATCTGCCTCTGAATTTATGTAACCGTTCCCTACCTTCCATTTTGCTTCACCCTTCTCCCACTCCTATTTCTGTTCATTCCCCACACCTCTGTTCCCCATCTCTGTCTGCCTCCTCTGCTTCCCCTCTCAATTTTTCTTCCCCTCCCCTGCCCTCACTTTCCCCCTTCCACTCAGTCCCATGGCTCCTTCCTTTCCCCCTACTACACCCCCACCATTCATCCTGGGCTACGCTTCTCCCCCTTCCTTAACTCTGAACTTCTCCACTGTGCCTTCTCCTCCCTTCCCCTCTTCTTCCTCCCTCCCTGCTTCTCCCCCTATTCAAGGGGCTGGAAGTCCCACTCCATTCTCCTAGCTGGTGATGCAGAATCCAACCCTGGCCTTCTCACCTCTCCCCCACACTTCCTCGAGGCCTCAACATTTTCCACCTTAATGCTAGGAGCCTCCTCCCTAAACTCGACCCCCTCAAAGTCTGGATCCCTCAACACTCTCCAGGCCTCTTGTTTATATCTGAATCTTGGCTCTCCTCCAGGGTACCAGACTCTAGTTTGGCTCTCCATGACTACCACCTCTTCCGGCTGGACTGTGGTAAGTGGGGTGGTGGTGTTGCTCTGTAACGTCTGTCAGAACCTAACCTGCGCTCCATCACTTTCAGAGAGTCTGTCTCTTCCTCTCACGAGCTCCTTTGAGCTGAACTATCCCCCCTTCCACTCTCCCAATCTATTGGTATTTTCTGTCCCTCTTCTAAAATCTCTTTTCCTTGGTCAACTCCCTCTCATCTCCCGTGCTGTCTCCTGTGAGCTCATTCTCCTTGGGGACTTCACCTTCAACTGGCTCTCTCTCCTGCCTCCAGGCCCACTTCACACTGGATTGAGTCCCTAAACTTTACTTAATTAATCTCCAAACCCACCTGGCTCAATTCTTACTCCTCTAACCACTCTTTTCTGGACTGTGTGCTCTCCTCCCACCTCCACCATGTCACTGCAGCAGGCACTCCAGCTGGACGCCTTCAGTGACCACTGTATGACCTACTGTATCAGGAAAGTTAGATCCACCCCATCTGCTCCCAATATATTTGGTCCAGATCTCTCCGGTTGCTTGCTACAAGTGCCCTCTCAAAAGACCTTGCCGCCACCGACTGATACCGCATCTATCTGGCCCCAGACATTGACACAACCCTCTCCCTCTACCATGCCAAATTTAGCTACATCTGGGACAAGCATGCCCTCCTTAGAAAGTCCAGGGTCAAATGCTCTCACCACTTCTGGATTACACCTGACCGATCAACTGGTGCAAGTCCTGGGACCAAGCCTGGACACATTTCAAATTCTCCCAAAATTCAAAGTGGGCCTTGCTGGTGGGGTACTCACAGAGGTGGAGGGCCCACCCTGGTTGGCGTTGGTTGTCTGGCTGGTCTTCCCCTGAGGAGAACGGCTCCACTCCTGGTGTCTCTCCTTGTCCTTTTCTTCTCGGTAAGGGTCCTCTTGCAACAGCTGCACGTGGCCTGGTTGAAGCCCTGGCCGATGGTACACTTGGCCGAGCTGTGCCTGGGCCCCAGGCAGAGGACACACTGGGAGTTATCATCCCCGTGTGGGATCTGCGTGCCATGAAGCACTTCTTTTTGGGCCGACTAGACAACCTACACTGTAATGGGCGATTTTTAGAACAAAGAGAACGTTTAATTATTTTAGAAACCAAAAACGGTGGGCGACTGAATGCTGTTCTACCACGTTTGTCAAACGATCTGAGCGACGGCAGGAAAAAAAACGTGTGTGTATGTGGGACCTCCCCCTTTATAGTCACGCTGACGTGTCACCTGACGACGGGGCGGTCCTGATGACGATTGCTAGCTGCAAGTTTGGCGTGCAGTCCTGACACCAGGGGGCACAGTCCTACGTGTGAAGACCTACTGCAGGAACCCTCTCGAAGTAAGATCATTAGTTCCCCAGCAAAACTCTGGAAGGTTATCCACTCCCCTTTTGATCCCCCCTGTACAGTCTGCTCCCCCAGTCCTCCTAGTGTACGGCTCACAAGTTTCCAAACCCTCCATTGTTCTTGTTTTAATTAATTTTTTTACCACCCGTGCACTCCTCTCTTCCCCATCTCCTGGTCCCTCTCCCCCCACTACCTTCTGCTGCCTCTCCTCCATTCCACTCCCCTGCCATTGCTGCTCCACTCTCACCTTCTGAACTTTTCTTTCTCCCTCAGTACTGTTCCTCAGACCTGGAAGATTGTGAAGGTTCTGCCTCTTCACAAAGGGGGTGACCCCTCCTCCCCCAGCAGCTTCTCGCTGATCTCGCGTCTCCTCTCTCTTGCTAAGCTGCAGGAGGGTATAATTTACTCCAGGCTTGTTGACTACCTTCATTCTTGAAACTTCCTCTCCCCTTCCAGTCTCTTTTTAGGAAGTAACACTTCATTGTCTCCTCCTTCCTATTGGGATGTATCAGGGACATATCACTGCTGCTATATTCATCAATTTGGACAAAGCCTTTGACTTGATGTCCCATCCACTCCTCCCGGACAAGCCGAGCTCTGCTAGCCTCTTAGCTCATGCTGTTGACTGCTTCTGTTCCTACCTTAAGGGCTGCCAACTTTCAGTATACAGTACAAGTCACATTAAACTGTTCGGCCAATGGGTTGCTATAGCATTTTTGATTGAGTTGCATAATTGTTTTTGGATTCAGTATAAAACCTTGCATAAACTGCTTCTTAAGAGTTACAACTCAGTTTTGCATTGCATTATGATTGGGCTTCATGTACATGCCAGCTGAGTAGCAAAAACATTTTTATAAACATTGCTTTTGAGCTAATTAAGTGTTGGAAAACTATGCAATGTGAGTTGCCAATCATAAAAAACAATGCTAAATCAGGTTATTATTAGGACAGTTTAATGCGACTTGTACTGTAGGTGGGAGGTGTCCTGTCCACTCCTCTTCTAGCAGGGGTCACACAGGACTCCATCCTGGGTCCTATCCTATTCTCAACAACCTAACCTCCACTTGTGTCTTCTCACATATCCCATGTATACAGATGACATGGTCATTTATACCTCCAGTTAATTGGCTGTGGGAGGTCTGCTCCATCAAGATTTTCACAACATACTGCACTGGTCTCACACCAACCAACTCAGGGTCAACACCAAGAAAACAGTGTCCATGACCTTTGACACCAGACAGAAACTGGCCAGGATCTCGTCCTCACCTGTCTTCATGCTAGACGGCACTCCTCTGGAGGTAGTCCCTGCCTTCAAGTATCTCAGTGTGTGGCTTGTTAGTAAGCTTAACTTCTCTGTCCACATTGACAACATCCATGCCAAGCTTCACCCCAACCTCAGTGCCCTGTACTACAACAAGAACAGCCTTTCTCTGTAGCTCTGTTGGGAGCTGGTCACCAAAATGGTTCTCTTGGTCTTTGATTATGCGCTAGACTGCTATACATTGATAGACTGGATACCCTCTGCGATGCTTTCTGTTTCACTACCAACCCCGTACTCATCACTACTCCTTCTACTCCTCCCTTTCCATTCTCCCATTCCCTTCATGCCACCAGTCCCACTGTGCCTTCTCCATCTCTAAATACCAGTTTGGGTCCCTCTTCACCTACCTCTCCTCACTCATTCTCCTACTCTCTCCACTCCTGGGACCCCCCCTTTTACCTTCTCCATTCCCCACTCTCACTCTTCTGCAGGGCAAGCTGCCTTCTCCTACAACCTCCCCTCCCTAAGGAACCAATTCCCTTCATCCATCTGCCTCTCCCCCTCATTCCCAGCCCTTAAGATACCAACTAAAGCACCCCCTGTTCCTTCCTGTCCCTGACAACCCCCCTTGACTCACCTTCCCCTCTTTCCTATCCTCCCCTCCTGCTTATGCCCCCCCCCCATCAATTAGGCTATGCCAGTGGTCTGCGTCTGTACCCTTAAGCACTATCACCATCTCCAGCAGGCAGTGAGCATCTTTTTAGTACTTGCTCACTTATCTACAATTCATTGCTAAAAGCCTTGGTGTTGTCTACCTGCTTGATCATCATCATTCTGCTTTTGCACCTTTAAGTTGTCTATGTAACCACATTGTGATGTCTGTTGTAAGTGTTCTCCTGTACTCCCCTTCACTCTCCCCTTGGTCGCACATGGAAACGAGGCTCAGCGTGACTTCCCCAGTCACCAATTTTTAAATACATACATAAAAGAAATATCCAACTTGTTTTTTGTGCACCTTTTTAAAGCAGCAGTGTAACAAAACATGGTGTTTCCAAAAGCTAGTTTCAACTAGTTATTAAAAAATGAATATTACATACCTACCGTAATTCTTGATAGTCTTGGACAAAGTCTCCACCATTCATTCATTCACACTAGTGGGACTATGCCAGAGGTACTAGGACCCAGCGGAAGCCAAAAATCTTCAGGAGGGCTTGTGCTGAGGTAGGACCGCGCATGCACAGCGCTGCAAGACTGGCCTGCGCCATATAGGTTATCTCAGCGTCGACCCTCCGACCACCTCAATACTTTTACCGAGAAGGTGCAGCTTAAACTAATCTCGGAAACTAACCTAACCCGGACATAAGATAGTTCACATGGCCTGTATAAGAAAAGTCAACTCAACAGCATTTTCACAGCCCAGTCAACGAGGGAGTGAAGACCAGAAACAGGATGGGTGAGCTCGGGGTATGGTGGGTGGGCATGTGAATGAGTGGTGGAGACTTTGTCCAAGAAGATTAAGAATTACAGTAGGTACATCATTTTCAAATCTTCCTGGACTAAAAGTCTCCACCACTCATTCACACTAGTGGGAGAGTACTGAGCTGAACACAATCCCCCGAGCAGGGCAGCAGGAAAAAGGAGATCACTTAGGACAGAAGTCCATTAATAACTGACCTGTCAAAAGAAGGATGCCGTCTGGCATGGACATCCAGCGTGTAGTGCTTCACAAAAGTGTGCAGAGAGCTCCAAGCGACTGCATTACAGATGTCTGCAATGGGCATGTTCCGAATCTCTGACAGGGATGCTGCGACCGCTCTGGTAGAGTGGGCGTACACGCTGCCTTCTAGCTTGACCTGTACCACCGAGTAGCAATGGCGAAGACACACTACCAACCATGCTGAAATGCATCTGGTGGCAACAGCCTGACCCAGCCAGGCCATGCTGAAGGATACAAAGAGTTGTTTGGATTTGCGAATCTCCTTCGTTCTGTCAATATAGAATCACAAAACCCTTCTGACATCAGGAGAGTGAAGGGTGCGCTCCCCTTCATTCTGGAAATTTGCAAAGTAGGTTGGAACGACCAAGGGCTGGTTAAGGAGAAATTCCGAGACCACTTTGGGTAAGAATTTAGGGTGAGTTCTGAGAACCACCTTGTCCTTGTGAAATACTGTGACCAGGGCATGTATTTCAGATACTCTGCTAACTGAGGTAATGGCCACTAGGAGGCTGTCTTCCAGGTCAGAAACTTCAAGTCGCAGGTTGCTAGAGGCTCAAAAGGTTTACGGGTGAGCATGTCTAGCACAACATTGATATCCCACATGGCCACCAGTCTCCTAACTGGTGGCCTAGTGTGTAGAATACCTTTAAGGAATCTCGGTAACTGAGCCACTGACATATTATGTGCTGGCTTGTGATAAGCAGAAATCACGCAAAGGTGCACCTTTACTGTTGAGTATTGCAGTCCTGCATTCAACAGGTCTAGGAGGTACTCTAACACCTTACTTGGGCAAACAAAGAGGTCTAGGGCGGACTTTGCGCACCAAATGGAAAACCATTTCCACTTGGCCGTGTAAGTCTTTCTAGTGGATGGCTTGCACACGGCTAATAGGATTTCTGAGATTCTCTGAGAGACATTAAACCTACCCACTTCTATCTCCTCAGGAGCCAGGCATGAAGATGAAGGGATTGTAGGTTGGGATGTACCACCGGACCTTGTGTCAGGAGGTCAGTCTGTATGGGAAGTTGTCTTGGAGAGACTTCCAATAATAAGTTGATTAACGGAAACCATATCTGATGAGGCCAGTATGGGGCGATGAGAATCATGCTGCCCCCATGTACCTTTAACTTGAGCAGCACCCTCGGAATTAAGGGAAGAGGAGGAAATGCATACAGAAAGTATCTTGTCGACTGCAGTCTGAATGCATCCTGACAGAAAGTGCCAGGTACTGGATTTCTAGAGCAGAACAGACAGTTTTGCGAAGAGTGGGAACACAAAAAGGTCTAGGTCCGGAGTGCCCCACTCTTCGAATAGCGACTGCATGACGTTTGAGTCGAGAGACCTCTGTTCTGCTGAGGCAGTCTGCTATATCGTTCTGGCTTCCCAGCAGGAAGAATGCCTGGATCGGGGCCTTGTGTTCGAGAAACCACTCCCACACTCTCATGGCTTCTCTGCACAGACGGTAAGAGTGGGCTCTACCCTGCTTGTTGATGTAGTACATCACAGCCTTGTTGTCCGTCTGAAAGAGAATTACTTTGTGACAGAGGACATCCTTCAGGGCTCAGACAGCGTACAGAACAGCTCCATCTTCAAGACATTTATGGGACTCCTCCCAGCTCTACAAACCCTGGGTATGGAGGTCCTGACAGTGAGCTCCCCAACCGGTCAGAAATGCATTTGTGGTGATGGAGATCTGTGTTTCCAGTGGGGCAAAGGGGAAATCCTGGAGAAGGTTGTCCTCCTGAGTTCACAAGGTGAGAGATCTCATCAGAGGCTCTATCACCCTGTTGTGGAAGGTCTGCAGATGCATGGCTGGAGACCACTGAGTGCTGAGCAGCCACTGAGTGGTCCTCATGTGTAAGCAGGCTAGATGCACCATGAATACGGATGATGCCTAGCATCTGCTGCATCAAGACAGCCTGAATGGAGTTGTTCTCCTTGATGAAGCAAGCCATCTGGAGAATGTCATTCCTCCTGTCTTCTGGAAGAAAAGCTTTTTGCCCTGGAGGTGTCCAGAAAGGCTCCTATGAAGAGAAGTTGTTGGGAGGTTTGAAGCTGCAATTTTTCCAAGTTCAGTAGTGCCCCCATGGATGTTAGAAACTTGGAAGCTGTGGAGACTACTTCCTGTATCCCCTGCCTGGAAGGGCTCGCTAACAGCCAACTGTCCAGGTACGGGAACACCTGAACATTGAGTTTTTTGAGATGCACCGTGAGTACTTCAAAGCACTTTGTAAAGACTCGTGGCGTCGAGGAGAGCCAAAAGGGCAGGACTCTGAATTGGTAGTGCTGACTGAGAGCCACAAAACGTAGGTAACTTGTGGTGGGCTTGGGTGCACTGGAATGTGCTGGTAGGCATCCTGCATGTACAGAGATGCCAACCAGTCATTCTAATGAATAAGAGGCAGTAGCATTCCCAGCGAGATCATCTTGAATTTTTCCTTGAACAAATATTTGTTCAACTTCCTTAGGTCTAGAATAGGGTGCATGCTGCCTGTTTTCTTTGGAACTAGGAAGCAATGGGAGTAGAAAGCTGTGTTGCATTCTGCCTGCAGAACTACTTCTACTGCCCTGTTGTTCAGAAGGCCCTGAATCTCAGAAGCAAGAGGTCTGACTGAATGGTGGACAGCTTGGGCTGTCACTTGGTTGGACGATCCAGGGGAGTCTCAGTGAAATTGAGAGAGTATCCCTCTTGAATTATCCTGAGGACCCATTTGTCCATTGTGACGGATTTCCACTGGTTGTAAAATCAAGTCAGATGACCCCCTACTGCCGAAGAGGAGTCCACCTCAGGCTGAGCTGAGGTGGGACATGGGCCGGTTCTTCAGAGGGTGGCACTGGATGCTTTCGGGGCCTGTGACTTCTGCTGCATTTTCTTTTGCAGCTGAGGGGTTTGGGTCTTGTTAAAAGCTCCTCAGCATTTACCTCAAAAGGACTGCCGGTTATGGAACTGTCGGCGGCTTCTGCCCCTCTGAGGGGCGGCACAAGCTAATCTGGCAGTCTTAACAGCAGTCCTGGTCTTCTGAGTGGCCTCCATTGCATGCTCCAGTTGTTGGTCAAACAGATAAACACCATCAGAGGGGAAATTCATGACTCTTTGCTAAGCATCATTTGTGAAGCCTGATGTCCTTAGCCAGGAGTGTCACGGAGTACAAATCCCGGCTGCTGCTGCCCTAGAGGCAGTGTCAAAGACATCCATAGCAGCTTTCAGTTGCTGATTATTGGACTCTATGCCTCTGGTAATGGTCTGAAGAAGCTCTGCATTAGTGTCCAACTCCAGGAGGCTCTCGATCATTGCTTTGAGTGAATGCCAGAGGGAATACTTGTACTGAGAGAAATGGTCCTGGTAACTAGCTATATACATGCCCAAGGTAGCAGCAACAAACACTCGCTTCCCCAGAATGTCTATTTTACAAGATTCTTTATTCACCAGAAAAGCCGTGGATTCCTGGGGGAGCATGGCTTTGTCATTTTCCGCCAGAACCTCCAGGGCAGCCACATCTGCGAAGGCTTGAAAAGCAAGTATTGGCCTGTCCTAAGGGGGAATGTACTTCCTATCTACAGACTTAGCCATGGAAGGAATGAGTGCCGGTCTGTCCCACACGGCTTAGGAAAGAGTCTCAAAACAGGGTTGCACTGGCTGTGTCAGACCCACAGGAATTTCAGGAACATGCAGGTATTGCAGGTGCAAAAGCTTCCCAAGGTTCATCACAGAAGTCTGGAGAGCCAGGCTGGAATTCATATTCAGCAGAGATTTAAATGAAAGGTCTTCGACCACAGGCTCAGCTGAAGTAGAGAGCTTACTCTCCATCCCATAAAACAAGTCCTCATCCACATCATCTGTCAGGCGCAGATCAGGATCAGATTCATCAAAGTCCCCCTCCCCAGAAGGGATAGCAAAGGTAGGAAAAGAAGGGGGAAAAGCCCTGGAATCGGAGTAGAGAACCCCAGTACCCGAGTTGGAGCCGTCACCAAAAGCGGCGCCATACACACCGGCACCACTGCCACAGCTGTAGCCACACACGGCACTGCAGTCAGAGCCGAACTAGCGTCTGGTGTCCCTGACCCCAACACCGGGACTCCAGAAGGCTGCGACACCACCCGAGACCTTAAAATGTGAACAGGAGTAGGGGGAGAATGCAGTACCTGTGCCTCAGCCATGCAAGGGGGAAAGGCACAAGGGAGCGGCGACAATGGCACCGTGCGAGCAAGTTGACCCAACCACTCCGATCACAGGCCAATGATCCCTAGGCCCGAAGGCCCCCGAATCTAGTCCACAGGCAAGGGTAGTCAAGACACCCGCTGAACCCAGTGCTCCATAAGAGTAGCCCAATGACGAAGCTGCCCCCAGAAGACCCCCTAGGGGTTGGGGAGGGACTCCGGAGCCAAGGACTGTGGCTGTTAGGGACCAAGGCTGAAGGCGACTCCGACGGAGCCAGGGTCGGCCTACCGTCCCCTGCTACCTATGATCTCCGTGCAGACGTACCAGAGGGCGACCTCGAGCAGTACGCTTCTTCAACTGGTGGGAAGAAGAAGAGCTCGAGATCGAGCAGTGCCAAGCCCCCGACCGAGATCGGGCTTGTTTCTTTTTGTGCTTTTGGATGTACCGCCCTTCCTCCCGAGCACCGGAATGCCCGTGGTCAGACCCCCTCCCTCCAAAGCAGGCGGTGGACTGGATCCAGCCCCCCAGCTTTCAAACAAAGTCTCCCTTCTGTCACTGGCACTGTTCACAGTCGACTCCATCGATGGCGGGCTGAAGACTTCTTCTCTTCGTTACTTCACTTTAAAAATAATTTTTTTAAATAAACAATACTAAAACACTAAACCTAAATCAAATACTGAACGACTAAAGCTGCTGTCGTATAGATGTGAAGATTTGACTCCCGGAGGGAAAGTGATGTCATCGCTGAAGTGCACTCAGGACAAAAAGGAACTGAGGCGGTTGGAGGGTTGACGCTGAGATAACTTATATGGCGCGAGCCAGTCTTGCGCTGCCACACATGCGCGGTCCTACCTCAGCCCCAGCCCTCCTGAAGATTTTTGGCTCCTGCTGGATCCTAGCGCCTCTGGCATAGCCCCACTAGTGTGAATGAGTGGTGGAGACTTTTAGTCCAGGAAGATTATTAGTATTCCTGTAAAATCTACTTTTCTAGATATCTCCTATGCTATGCACCATGAGTTTTTTATTTTCTTAATTCTAACCCTTGCCAAACTAGAACGCGATTTCTAAGCCACATGTGGTGGCCACCTTTTTTTTCTTGAGGAAAAACTCAGTTAAGACATTTATAAAATACTCAGATTGTGATGAAACTACACATTTTTTTACTACTATTAAAACTGGAAGATGCCCGGAAGGAATCTTTTATAGTAACCAAAAAAAAAAAAAAAGGTACGGTCAAATTTTTTGCCCAGTTTTCATTGCACTGTTGCATTGAACAATGTACATACTCTAAAGTCACATTCCCAGAGTAAAGTATTATGGGTATGAAAACCCCTGTGCAAGTCAAGCTGACAAGGCTTCACCAGAACAGACAGCACCTTTTCATTTATTTATTAAGAATTCGGAAATCCACCTTTTAAACCTTCTACATCTGAATCTAGGTACTGTAGTTACAATTGTTTAAATGCACTAGGAAGTTGTCTACAAACAGAGCATTTTGCTTTTTTTGTTTTAAGGGCTGTCATATGATTGCTGTTGGTATATTTTTATATAACCTAATTAATTACATTATAAGAATATTACTACTTTGGTACCTTACCATTACTATGGCTCCCTTGTCCTGCAGTATAAATTGGGGTGTAGCCCGCCCCCTTTACATTTTTCATTATTTCTCACTATGTTAATGAACTGTCTGATAGCATGGAGATTAGGAACACTTAGGTGTTAAATATTTTTATTACAGACACTGCAGCCCTGAAAAAGAGGCTACGCCTTGAAACATCTGTGTGCTTAGCAGTTATGTGACTATTTCTTGATCTGTACACCAATTAATGAGATTACTTTAAATATGTGGTGCGTATGTGAGTTGTCTCCCCAATACCTGTTGCACACTTTGAAATCCGGATGAAGTAGTTCACATGTGGCGTTCCGTTCGTGTTTAATCATTCATGAGAAATAACAATTGGGTAAGTGTTTATACAGCTGGATGTAACTGTCCGTTACAAATGCGTCGTAACACACCTGTGTATAATGAAGCAAACAACTGCAGCCTATTTATGACAAAACACTTTATTCTGTACCATGCTGCTGTTCCAGTTTCACTGCCTGGGTGGAAGAGCAGCAGGGTACAACTTAACTTCTGTCCACATTTGAAGAGGGACTCCGGTCAAAATTTCTGGTATCAATACATTCAGAATCTGGATCAGCATAGCCTCAATGAGCCGCATGCCAAAAATGAGATCTCTAAGTTACTTTGTTTAAAAGTTACAAGTCATTTTACAACCCTAAATTCACTGCCTGTTCAGAAAAGCCAGTTTCAGTGAAGAGCTGCTGCTGCTGTCATCTCCTGAACTCACAGTTTAGTCCTCCCGGTCAGCAAGCTTATACTGTAGGACCCGTTTCTTCAAAGTTTAAAGATTATGTTCAGTGGTTTCCACAAGTAAAACAGGCAGCACCATTCAATAAACATTGCTTTAAAAACTGTGTGTGTTTCAGGTTTTGCAACAAAGTTGACAAATTCATATTTTTAATGCCTCTTTGGTGTGGTCCATTCCTCCAGGGTTGCTGGATGTGGAGTCAGCAGGCCTCCAGGCTACTACCATTTGGGGTGCTACTCAGTGCTTGTAAGGAAGTTACATTGCTACTAGTATTGTAATGTTGGTAACTTCATTGCTGTTTGTCAGTATCTGCTTTACAATAAGTTTTAATAGTGGCCTTATGTGTGATAATTCCTACTACAGGTGGAAGTGTTAGCCCTGGTAAAATTATCATTTTAATAACAGAATAAAGCATGACATGGTGTGTGTTGTTCTGGGATAAGGCCAAGTGTGTCCACCGCCTGAGAAGTAACGTTGTCCCAGCACAATACACACAAGGAGTTTTACTTGTGAAAACCACTGCACATGAGCTTTAAACTTTGGAGAAACAGGTCCTGTATGTTTGCTGACAGGGAGGACTGAACTGTGAGTTCAGGAGATGACATCAGCAGCAGCTCTTCACTGAAACTCGCTTTTTTGAACAGGTGGTGAAGTCAAGGTTACAAAATAGCTCACAACTTTAAAATGAAGTAATGTAGAAACCTAATTTTGATATGAGATTTATTGGGGGCATGCTTATTCTAATTCTGCAGTGTAGCACTTTTGGCTGGACTCACTATTTAAAAACCCTAAATTTTAATTCTGGCCTATCGGCGCAGCAGTAGTGCTCCTGCTCGCAATAGTGGTGACCTGGGCTCAGCACGAGCCAACATCATCTGGGGCTGGGTGGGGGGAAGACAGAGCATCCCAGAGGACAATCTCTATGGGGGGGGGGGGAGACACTGCCTCCATCACAATACTGCCATGTGGGTGGCAACAGGTAGCAGTGCAGCAGAGACCCTGTAGAAGGGAGGAGAAGATGCCAGCTGGAATCTGCGCTGCCATGCGTTGCGTACGCATACATTTCCAAGCAGGACAACATCCATATTGGCAGGGAACTCCCCAGTGCGCTGAAGGATGATAGGGTACACTCGACCTCAGGTCCCAGTGACCAGCCACCCTAAAGTGGAGGTCCTCATACAGAAGGAACAACACCTTACATGGTGTGGCTGGTCAGGTAAGCACTGACTCGAGTACGCTGAGGAGTAGGAAAGGGCTTGAGTACAGGGCTGGGTGGTAGCTACCAAAAGGGGGCAGCACCGGAGTGAAGGGGACATATACAATAAATTACATACCTCTGCCCTTTAAAGGAAAACAGTGGAAAAGGCACAGCTTTTCCCAGCTGCTACAAAAACGCTCTATTAGGGCTACTGGACAAACAACGTTTTTTAAAATGTCCTCCAAATGCTTTTTTAATGATTTAAACAGTGACCTGCAACATCAGCTTTCTATTTACGGCAGCCACCATCTCACGAGCAGCCACGAGCTTCCCTATCTTGCTTTATGCTAATACACCCTGCCAACCTATGGCTGAGGTTGGCAGAACATAATAGCATAAAGTGAACTAGGGTTTGCTTGTGAGATGGTAGCTGCCAGCAGTAAAAAGCAGAAGTTGCAGATCACTGTGTAAATCATTAAAAAAGTTCTTAAAGGGACACTGTCAACCTTTCATGCATCATATTTTTAGGTAAAAATACACATTTTATGATTATCTTCTCCAAAATTCATTGATGTGGCTGGTTGTTTTATCTGTCTCTTTGCTTATTAGAACTGAAATGCATGGTAATGTATAGCTATACCCAGCCTTGTTTTACTTTAAATCACTGAACTACTCTTTTGCACACTTTCTGAACATCAGAAAACGCCCTCAAACAGTGCAGCCACTCATGATACAATTGTTTCCTCTACTTTCACTGCATAATGAGTGGCTAGATTGTGTTGGGGGTGTTCCTGAGTCCAATAAAGATGCCGAGGGAGTTGGTCAAGAAATGTAAACAAACACGTTTTGGTGTGGTAACACCAGAATGGTGGGTATTCAGGTTTTCACTTTTTAAAAGTGAAAAGGGAACTGAATGAAACTACCAGCTGCATCCACAGTTACTACAGAACAGTAATGATCATAAAATGTGTTTTTTAAACTAGGGACAATTTTGAGTCCTAAGGGGGTTGACAGTGTCCCTTTAAGAGGTAATTTAAAAAAAAAAAACTGTTACTGTACGAAACCGCTAATCGGGTGTTTTTGTAGCAGTTGGAGAAAGCTGTGCCTTTCCCACAGTCTTCCTTTAAAACTTATTACAAAAAATAAAGCATGGGGAATATGGTGGGTTTTTTTCTACACAGACTTGGTGTATATATGAAGCCGGGTTTAACCACTCACGAAAGTGGCATCCCACAACGTGGGTGTGTAAAAGAAGTGTGCTGCTGGCTCCAGCCAATCCTGAACTACAGTGAGAATATTTTTGTTCATGGGGGCCTAAAGCGAGAATAATTCAATATTCTTACTCTAGATGGGAAGAAAGCAAAAATAACAGGATTAAGTGACAGAAAATATCCTCACAAGTGTGGGATAAATGCGCGCGTGTATGTGTGTGTGTATATATATATATATATATATCTATACACATATATATATACAGTATATCAGCAGAACCCTGATTCCTCAATCCCCCTTTTGATTCACTGCAGTGCCTCTCTAGCCATACAACTTACCTCTCAGTTACTGTTTCTCTCCACAGAGCAAGGGCCTTGCCTTGAAACACTCACACTATAAGGTCAGGCATAAATCCTTTGAATCATTCATGCCCAGTGACCATCATAGTTTGAAAGCCCATAAAAGAAGCTCTTTCAAATGAGGCATTGGGCTCACCTGTAGCTGGAAGTACTATAGAGAGATATAGTAGAGAAATGAGTAATACTACACTGCAGCGCCACTAAGGAACAAGCCTTCGTTGCATGTGCTCCTGGGCTCTGAAACTCCCCTTTGCTATCTGTTCAGGGTGTCTCCTCTCACTAATTCTTAAAAATATCCTAATGGCAGTATCTGAAAGACTCCTCTGCCAGCACTTGCACAGGGTGACTGTCCCTTGCCTTAAATCTAATTAGTTGTGGGCCTAGTATTTTCCCCTGGGTCATTCCATATTGGGCATGCTGTGCTCCTCATTCAATGAGCATCTTGCTCTTACTGTAGTGCTTTGCTAGTACTGAACCAATTTGTTACAGTGCCTTTTCAAACTGTACTGATTCATCTTTGTACCTCGATTCTTGCTTCCTTTGTACTACTAGTATAGTGTACTGTTTCTGTGCATTTCTAATACTGTAATTGTTCCTGTGGCTTTACTTTGTACTGTAACTCATCTGTTTGTATTACCCTGTTGTAACCTCCTTGGTCATACCTGAAAATAGGCATTTAATTGTCTGTGTGCTTACCTGGTCAATAAAAACAGGTTACTCACCTGTAACAGTAGTTCTAGAAGTGGTATATGTTGTTCATCCACACTTGTTGGCATGCCCCTTTCCCCTTTAAATTTCGCCAGAAGGTCTTCAAGCTGGCTCCTACCACCAACCCACCCAGGTGGTATAACTCTTGGCTCTGCCCCATGACGCCAGATCTTAGCCTGCTGGAAGCCAGATGTGTGCATCACAGCCGGGGAGGTCGGGTGGGTCAGTGTGGATGAACAACATATACCACTCCTAGAACTGCTGTTACAGGTGAGTAACCTGTTTTTCTAGGGATGTGGATATGTTGTTCTTAGCCACACTTGTTGGCAGACTCCTAGCAGTTCTCCAGGAGGAGGGAGGCAAGGCGCACACCCCCTACTTTGGGAACAGAGACTGGAGAACTGAGGCCCCAAAACCACCATCCCGGCGTGACTCAAGGTCGATGCGGTAATGGGTGATGAAGGTGTCTGTTGTCTTCCAGGTGGCAGCCCAACAGATTTCCTGGATAGGGATGTCCCTGGAAGCAGCCACCGATGCAGTGGTATGGCAGGTGGAATAAGCCTATAGCCCTACAGGAGGGCTCCCTACTCGCCAACCTAAAGCAGAGATCAATGCATGATGTAATCCATCTGTCAACTGTCCGTTTTGCTGCAGGCCTGCCAGGTGCGGCTTCAGCGTAGGTGGCAAACAGCTGGCGAACCTCTCCTTATAGTAGGAGAGAGCACGTCTCAGGTCCAGAGTATGGAGCCTGTACTCGGCATCCGAGGTTTAGTTCGGGTAGAACACAGGCAGCGTCAACACCTGATGAAGGTGAAACTCTGACACCACCTTCGGGAGGAATTTCATGTTGGGGCACAGGATAACCTTGTCCCTGTGGAAGACCAGATAAGGAGACTCCACCGAGAGCGCCTGGAGCTCCCCAGTCCTTCTGGCAGATGTGATAGCCACCAAGAAGGCTGTCTTCCATGACAAGTGTGACATCTCACACTTGTGCACTGGTTCAAATGGCTTACCTATGAGCTTTGCCAAAACCAGCAGTAACTCCCACAGAGGTGGAATTTCATACACAGGAGGGGATATGTGATCAAGGCCTTTGAAAAAGCACCAAACCACCTTCTCCTGCGTCTGCTGACTGGCTTGCACCCGGTAAGCAGAGACGGCTGCCAGGTGCACCTTAAGGGTTGAAGACTCAAGACCCCCTTTGGACAGAGAACAAAGGTAGTCCAAAATGCTCACCACAGGACAGGACAGAAGGTCCAGACCCTTGCCCTGACACCAAATGGAAAACCTTTTCCATTTGAAGGCGTAGCACTCTCTGGTCGACTCCTGGATGCTTTCACTACTGTAAGTACATCCTCGGAGAGACCCAAAGCCTGGGACTCTAGCCGCTCAGGTACCAGGCTGTTAGGTGCAGGGATTGAAGGTCCGGATGGAATACCTTCCCCTGATTGACAGATATCAGGTCCGGGCGTGCTGGAAGATGCCTCGGGAGCCTGTTGTTGAGGCTGAGGAGATCTGGACACCAGAACTGGTGGGGCCATTCTGGGGCTACCAGGATCACCTGCACTTTGTCCCTCCTTGCCTTGAGAAACACCCTGTGGATAAAGGGAAATGGAGGAAAGGAGTAGAAGAGGCCTGGGGTCCATGGTCTCAAGAAGGCATCCCCCTGCAGCGATCCCCACTGGGGGGGCAGGCATGAAACAGCCCCAGCTTGGTGTTTTCCCTGGAGGCAAACAGGTCCACCATCGGGTTGCCCCAGTGGGAGAACAGGCTGTAAGCTACCTCTGGATACAGAGACCACTTGCGGGATGTCTCGCCTTTATGGACGAGAGCTTCAGCCAGTTGATTTGAGGCTTCTGCCACATGGATGGCTAGGAGATCCACCTCCAGTCGGCTCATGAGTGTCCAGATGCAAAGCACTTCCCTGCACAACAGCCGGGAGTGCGTGCCGCCCTGCTTGTTGAGGTAGTACATGGTCGTGGTATTGTCCGTCTGGACTTGAACCACTTGACCCCAAAGCTGTTCAGCGAATGCTGACAATGCCAGTCTGACTGCTCTGAGCTCCAACACGTTGATATGGTATTGGGATTCCTCGGGGGGGGGCCAGAACCTGTGGGCCCTGTTGTTCCCCATGTGGACTTCCCAGCCCGTGAGAGAGGCATCAGTCGTGAGGACAACCGACGGTTTGGGGTGGACAAACGGGATCCCTTCCTACAACCGGTCTAGGACGGTCCACCACTGGAGAGCATTCCACATCTTCTGGTTCACGGTGATCAGCTGGTCGAAATGACCTAGGCGCTGAGTCCACTGGGTGGCCAGCTCCCATTGAAGGGGGCGCATATGCCACCTGGCCCAAAGGACCACGGTGGTACAGGTCGCCATGTAGCCCAGAAGGCAGAGAAAGTCCCGGGCAGGGTGCGAGTGCCCAACCAGAAATGACTGGGCAAAGGAGGAGAGAACCTCCACCCTGTCTGCTGGGAGCCGAGCTCTGGCTTGTCAAGAGTTGAGCTCTGCCTGATGAAGCATATCACCTGAGAAGGCACGTGCTCCGACTAGGCCTCGTTGATCAGGAGGCCAAGTTGAGAGCAGGTCTGGAGGGCCAGGTCCCTGGACCGCTCCACCTCTTGCTGGATGGACCCTGCCAAGAGCCAATCATCGAGGTAGGGGTACACTCCTACCCCTCGATGCCTGAGATGGGCTGCCACCACTGTAATGCACTTGGTGAAGACCCCTGGGGCCGATGACAGGCCGAGTGGCATGGCTCGGAACTTGTATAGGGTTCCCTCTGCTCTGAAGCGGAGGAACCGCTGGTGTGATGAACGGATTGGGACATGAAAGAATGCATCCTGGAGATCCAGTGAGCAGAACCACATGTTTTGCTCCAGGGATGGTACAATCTGGAACAGAGTTACCATCCGGAAGGTGCGTGGCCTGAGATACTGATTCAGGCCACGCAGATCTAGAATGGGGTGCCAGACCCCTGTCTGCTTCGGGACCAGGAAGTACCTGGAAATGAACCCTGGGTTGGCTTGAGGATCTGCCACTCGAACCACTGCCTCCTTGAGGAGGAGCTGGGCTATGTCGCCTCAAACAGCCAACTAAGTGCGGGCTGATACTCTCTCCTCCCAAGGGGCGCATGCTCGGCTGGGAGGGTACGGCTCGAATTCCAGAGGCAGACCCTGGCCGACCACTTCTAAGACCCACCTGTCCATGGTAACAGCAGACCAGGAGGAAAGAAAGTGGCGAAGCCGACCCCCCCACTGGAGGACCCAGAGTTGACGTGATGGGGATAGGGATGGCAACCCCTATCCCATCACTGGGCAGGCTTGGAGGAAGAGGGTCCAGAGCCTAAATCCCAACATCCCTGTCTGCAGGCTGGAGGAGGCTTGGACTTGGGCTGAGGGTGCCAAGCCTGTGCCTACTGTTGCTGCCCACCGTGAAAGGAGGGCTGCTGGGCCGCAGGAGCAGGGTGCCGAAAAGGCTTTTTCCTTTTCTGCTGCTTCTTGGCGCCAAGGCGCTTTAAGCAGAAGTGGCCGAGTCCAAGGTGGCACCAGACTGCTCAATTCGCTGAAGGTGACCATCCACACCTGGGCCGAAGAGATCGGTACCCAGGAAAGGAACATCAGGGAGTTTGTGCTGGGTATCTGCTGGGAAGGTGGAAAGCCTCAGCCAAGCCCTGTGGCGTGAGGCAACCGCGGCTGCCACCAAATGGGCACAAAAGTCCCCAAGGTCCAAAGCCGTCTGAAGCTGCTGCTTGGCAATAGCATGGCCCTGGTCCTGGACCTGCCTGACCGTAGTCTGAAGGTCCATGGCAAGGTGCAGGAGAACTTCATCTAAGGAGCCAAACAGGGCATGAGAGAAGTGCACCATGACAATGGCCGAGCTCGCCTGATGGAGGCCTAAAGAGGAAGCTGCACAGACCTTCCTGGCCCTGTGGTCCAGTTTATTTGGACTCCATGTCAAGCGGTCTATCAGTGTCAGCAGAGCTGCCTGTGCATCTGAACATTGAGTCGGTCACCAACCCCTTGGCCGAGGGGTGTTCAGTGAACCCCAAGAGGGACCCAATGGGCACTGCATACTTGCGAGCCATCCAAGCAGATGGCACTGGGCAGGTGGCAGGATGCTGCCAGAGCTCCAAGGCCAGGCTAACTATGGTTTCGGCCACAGGAAAGGCTTCCGTGGGAGTATCCCCTCTTTTAAGAATATCTGTAAGAGGGTACTCTGCTCTTTTCTAGAGACAGGCTCCAGTGGCATCCCCGTGGATTTGAAGATGAGGCGGAGAATCCCTTGAAAAGACGAAGGCCCCTTCTCCGTCGACAGACTACCGATAGACTCATCGTCCCGCGGGTGACAGTGTAAGTCTGTGTCTTCTGTATCCAAAGAATCTGGATAGATCGGTTGGCCACCAAGGTCCCCTTCAACACGCCTGGGGCGATCAGGCATAAGGGTGACCGACAACCTACGTGGGAGTCCTGGAACCGTCCGAGAATCCTTTGTAAGAGCCCCTCCCGAAAGCTGTTTAGGCGGCGGCTCCACCACGATCGGCGGGGAGACCGATTCTGGCAAACTGGGGCGGGTTTGGCCGGCTCTGTTGGCAGGCTAACTGATATGACTGGTTCCAAAGGAGTCGGCTTTGGCCTAGGAGGCGAAAGCCAAGTAATGGCCGGAGTAGAAACCGTGGCCAGCTTCTGTCTGGACAGAATCAGCTGCTGCCACATCAAGTCCTCGTAGCACTGTCAGAGTTTCAACCGAAGCCTATCCTCATCCGAGGAGGACAAGGTTGACCGATGGTGTCGCCTCTTTTTAGAGCACTTGTGCGCCTTCCTCGGCCTGTTGGTCAAGGGGGTCCTAGATCTTAACCTCGATCGGACTGACCGACTAGGTCACTCGGGAGACACCGGGGGAACCAGTAATTTACCCAGATCAGGGACCGGTTCCTTGATGGGATTCCCAGCAGGCTGGGTCTCCTCATCAGGAAGAGGCAGGGCCGGAGTCCTTGTCAAAGAGCTGTTGGCCTCATTGGGCGACAACGGGTTGACGGGATTGAGAACGATCTCAACCTCATCGACCGAGACCTTGGTCATTTGGCCAGACAGCAGGGCCAAGAAAGCAATTTCGACCGAAGTCCACACTGCTGGCTCCTGGGACAGAGATTGCTCACGATCCCAAGAGCGTCTTTGCCGAGACGAATAAGATTTCAGATCCTTTTCCCTTTTACGGGACAGAGAGGAATGTGAGCCCGCAGGTCCCTCGCCTTTAGTAGGGAGGGACTGACACAGCTCTCAGAAGGAAGCTGAAAATGTGGAACCCAGGTTGAGGGGAACAAAAATCGACCAAGAAGATGATTCCGCAGCCCACGCTGCTTCTTCTTCAAAGGCCTGCATGTGTCCCAGCTGCTTGGCGGACCCCACAGCCATGGAAACTGCCCACCGGGCCTCTTTGGATTTCACCGGAGGATTCTGTTTTTCAGGCCTGCCCAACTTGAGGCGTGTGAAGCGATCGTCAAGGACTTTCGGTGGAACGTGAGACACATCTCGCAAGTCATGGCCGACACCCAGGCAGTGGACGCACGCGGTATGCAGATCAGTGCACATTTTTTGGCCGCACGGACATCGGCGAAATCGGGGAGAAGATTTATCTTCCATGACCGAATAACAAAGAGCACAGTCGCTAGCTCGAACGAGCCTAATTTTCGGAATAACCAAAGGTTTGGAAGCCAGGGCCTACAAAAAGCAATCACAAAGAGGAGGCAACTTGAATCTTCCAGCGAAAAGAAAGATCTGGCATCATGGGGCAGAGCTGAGGGTTATACTACCTGGGTGGGTTGGAGGAGCCAGCTTGAAGACCTTCCAGCGAGATTTAAAGGGGAAAGGGACATGCCAACAAGTGTGGATAAGAACAACATATCCACATCCCTAGAAAAACTAACAACAATAATAATGCCATTGAGGAACATGCTGTGCCCAACTACACCGAGTAAAGTACAGCTTGTTCCTCTGACATCGCAATGTTCTAAAAATGGCTGCAAAGTAATGTTGAGCAGACTCAATCATCTGTATCTCTAGTGTGCTTCCAGCTACACATGAGCCTGATATAGCATTTGAAAGAGCTTTTTATGGGTGACCAAACCTAATCCCTATACCCTACTCACTTGACAAGTATGTGTTAAAAAATCCTACATGTAAACGCTAGTTTATTCTTAATATTTACTTCTTATAAATAAACCTTGTGTCCCAGGGTTTGTGTATCTTTTACCAACTCAAGGCAATGTGGTTTCTATTGTTTACCTTCAGCTTCCGTTCGGATTGGAAAAACAGTCTTCCAAGAACCCTGTACAATAAAAAAGTTACAACTAAAAACACACACACACACACACACACACACACAATCTTCATGCAACTAAGGCAAATGAAAGCACAAGGACACCTGAAGAGTTTGTTATATTCACAGTAGAGGGAAAGCCTGGCTCATGATGTACAAGGTGGAATGGTATTAAGCCTTTTACAGAAAATAAAAATCATAAGGATTATTGCTACAAAGGAAACAAAATAATAGAAACATTTTACACTGTACAGTACAGGATTGGAATGTTCTTATTAAAACCTCAAAGATTCAATTGAACAAAAGAAAATTAAAATAGCAACAATCATCACGTCAGGTACTGAGCTGTTTCTAGGGAACTGCTGACATGCAAAGAACATTTTGAAGAGACTGTATTGGTTGCTTCCCTGGTAGGTCTCACAAGGCAATATTTATCAGAAGAGGCTCTGTTCTCATTTCCCCATAGTCTTTGTTAAAGAACTAGTACCCAATGAGTGAAGTTAGGCTGATAGGTACCTACTAAGTACTTAAGTGAACCGACACACTTGGATTTCAACATAAGCCTTTAAAACTACTAAATTCAGGGCCAGGCCGGTGGCATTGAGGGTTGAAGCACTGGACGCCAAACCTCGCCCTACGTCGGCGGGGGGCAGGAGATGAAATGAGCAGGCCATAGGGCGGCTTCCCACTCCTGGGTGAGGATTCAGCTGCTCCTGCTGCAAGGCTGCGCCGAGTGAGCCCAGGGCAGTGTAGATGGGAGCGACTAGGCAGGAGGCCTGGTCGCTGCCTCACAGTCTGAGCACCATGGCAGGGAGAAAACAAGGTGGAAAATGGAGCTGGCAGGCTCATAATGGACCCACAACACCCATTACCAGGCCCTCCGGAATCTGGATGTTGGTCTCCGAAGCGTGCCCTACCGCCCCGCCACCAGGGGCTACAACCCATGCGAGATCACTGGATGGGTCAGGTGTGGGGACCAGAGATTGAGTTACCTTCAAGGGAGGAGCCAGAGACGCCTGCCAAGCTCAGGGATGGAGGATAAAATGCAAAAAAAAAAAAAAACATACTAAATTCAGAGTAAACCCCATCTCCCCCACACTGGGAGCCTGAAAATGGAGGTGGAGGACGAGCTCCACCCCTCTGATGATGTGTCAGGGCAATCAGGAAGTGCTACATTCGACAGACTGAGAGGCCCACGAAAACAGAGCCTTCAGCCTCATTTTTTGGCACTTGACATAAAGAAAATATGCATTACAGAGGGGAGACTGAGCCCTCCATCGTGCATACATATTTTTTATTTCAATTAGGTGCCACAAATGAGGCTAGATGCCCCGTTTTTACAGGCCCTTATGAGCTAACGGGGGGGGATTCAGGAAGGATGCGAGACAGTTTTACTTTATGGAGAACAGCTGAGCCAGGTAATAGCCTACCAGCAGAGGTGGTGGGCGCAAAAACCATTAATGAGTTCAAGCACGACTGGGAGAGAGTAAAGAGCTTAAGAGTTACCCAAGAGGGCAGCTGTAAGTCAGGGAGTGAGGAGGCGGGGAGGCAAAGACGAAAACCCTATCTATTGGTCATGGGGTAGTGTAAAACGAGCAGACTGGATGGACTAATGGTATTCTTCTGCCGACAATGTCTATGTTTCTATGAGTATGACCTCTACAGAATACAAACGTTCCTGATTTCCCTGGCTCATAATTAGAGGGGTGGGACAAGCATCTCAGACTCCACTGGGGATTAGTAGGTTTCAGTGTTCATTTGAAAGTCTAAATGTGGCTCTTCCCTTGGTAAATCTGACAACCTCTCTACTTCCATTTGGCAGCTTGCAGTACTGGGTGGGTTGGGGGGTTAAGGGTGAGTTTTTAGATTTAGAATTTAGTTGGCTAAAATCCTCATTTTAAAATCGAATTTTGGCAGTCCCCTTAGTCTGATAGCTAACCTCTCCACCTGCATTCTGCGCCTCGCAGTAATGGAGGTGGGGGACTTTGAATCTTGTACATCTCAGTGCTCAGACCTACAGTATCAGCCTAACTTTACATATCAGGTACTAGTTCTCTAAAGGTGAAAGAAAACCATTTTAAATATTTGTACATTCAAGTGATTCCTCGTTTCCTAAGTCAGTCATATACATATGTAGTCTTCCAGCATGCTCTTTTTTCTAAAATAAGAATTTTATGACTTTATTTACTGCTAGGGCATGTGATGTGTGCTTCGCATCTTTGGTGTTTACACGGCTCTTTATAGGTTTCCTGGACATTCTAGGATGACACTTTAACACATTCTAGAATGTTAACTGCAAACACTCGCACAAAGAGTGTATAATTAGTAAAGGACATGCCTGTAACGCACACAATTACAGTCAGCATTACAAAAGTAATAAAAATCATTTTTTGACTCATGCAGCCAAGACCTGTCAGAACAGTTCATGACACTGCATGGAAGACATAATAGCATATTTAATAATACATGTGATAATATTTGAGAAAAATGGATATAAAATCAATTCTTATTCCCTTTAAGATACCTCCCTAATTTCTATGTGTTGAGAAATCTTAACTGCTTGAGGGAGGGGGTTCCTTGGAAAATCAAGACCAAGCAGAGTTTCATCCAAGAGGAACACACCTGTCCTCCCAACATTCTATCCCCCAAACCAGTCCTCCCTGATTAGGCTTCTTGAGACCCCAAATTAATTTCTTCATTCCCTCTCTGTCTTTATACTGACTCCAATGTAGCAGCGTTAATGTAAACAAACCCATAGCAGTGGGGCACCATTTCGTATGCTCAGTGTGGCTCCACTGTGTCACTTGTATAGTAGAGCGGTGCAGAGCCACATTGAGTATGTGAAATGGTGTCATGCCACTCTGGGCTTGTTTACACAAGTGCTGCTACATCAGAGCCAATGCAAAGACAGGGAGTAAAGAAAACATTTTTGGGGGTGGACTGCTTGGAGGATATCTGTTCTCCTTTGAAAGGTTACAGGAGAAGCTGCCAGCACACACTGTGCTAAGCTCAAGAGGGACCTTCACAAGGTTTTACTCAACACTCCCACCAAAATTGACTATCAATTGGGGTAGTTCCAAAAGACTGGAAGGTGGTAGATGTAGTTCTGCTCCATAAGGGGTTGGGACAAGGAACATACGGGGAACAACAAACTGTCAGTTTTATCTCTACTCCAGGGAAGATGATGGAGTCACTAGTCAAAGAGGTCCTCGTGGACTACTTGGAGAGCAATGCGCTCCAAGACAGTAACCAGCATGGATTTGTGGCAGGGAGGTCTTGTCAGACTAACCTGATAGTTTTCTCTGACTGGGTGATAAGGGAACTGGATAACTGCCATGCTGTGGATTTACTCTACTTTGACTTCAGCATGGCTTATGACTCGGTGCCACACAGACACTTGCTGAAGAAGATGGAGGAGCTAGATGTGGCTAAGGTCACAATAAACTGGGTAGGCAAATGGTTAAAGGGGACGCAGCAGAGGATTACAGTCAACGGGGTCAAGTCAGCACAGACTGAGGTCTCAAGCAGGGTGCCACAGGGATCCGTCTTGAGACTAGTCCTCCTCAATATATTCATTAGCAACACTGGTGAGGGTATCCAGGACAGGCTGTGTCTCTTCGCAGATGATGCTAAGTTCTGTGGGAAGGTCGATAGTGACAAGGGAATCAGGGAAATGCAGAGTGATGTACAAAAGCTAGAGGGGTGGTCTACGGTTTGGCAGATGAAACTCAATGCCTAAAAGTGCAAGGTAATGCACCTATGGAAAAACAACAACAGGACAGAGTGCTGGAAGGGTTGGGTGAGACTTCACACTATGGCTGAGGAACAGGACCTTAGAGTTATCATCACAGAGTCTTTCAAACAATCGATTCAGTGACAAAAGGCATACAGCAAAGCGAGTAGGATGCTGCAACATATTGGAAGGGGGTACTAATAGCAGAAGGGAAGAGGTAATACTTCCCCTATATAGATCCTTAGTGAGGCCATGTCTGGAGTACTGTGCCCAGTTTTAGAGTCCTCACCTCAGGAAGGATAGAGATAGGCTGGAGATGGTGCAGCACAGGGTAACAAAAATGATTCTGAGCCAACAGGACAAGTCCTACGAGGAGCGCCTCAAGGCACTGAACATGCACTCACTGGAGACCAGAAAGGAGAGGGGAGATATGAAAGTTCCTAAAATGAATTAATAAGGTGAACTGTGGGGAAATATTTATCTCGAATACCAGGTGGAAACTGACAGGAGGGAGGCTCAGAAGGGACATGAGGAAGCATTATTTTACAGAAAGGGTGGTGGATCAGGAACAGTCTGTCTGTTGAAGTGATGGGTGCTAAAACTTTTGGTGGGTTCAAGCACGGCTGGGACAGAATGAGTGGTATAGTGGTTGCTCAGGGCAGCAGAATATATGGGAGGTAAATAGGAGGAAGGATGGGGAGGGCTAAGACCTTGGCGGGACTGTAGGTCCCAGGGCTAAATAGAGAAGTCGGGCAGACTGGATGGACCGCTGCTCTTTTTCTGCTGTCACTGTCTGTTTCTATGTAACTCTGAAAACAAACAAAAGAAATTAAATTTAAAAAAAGTATATTAAAAAAATGTAGATTTTGCTTTTGTGAGCAGATATTTGAAACAGCTACACAAGCAGTTTACAAATACCTAGTATGTACCCAAGCAACTGTCTACGAACACATCTGCCCTGTCATAGCACACTATCCACGGTTAGAACTGCTTGTATTAGGTTGCTTGCAATCCCTTGCACTGGCCAATTAGAGAAGTATGAATGTGAAGCTGAATGCTTACGGAAATTACACTTATGCTAAACTAAAGCTGACAACCCTGTACCTGTACACTTCAGCATTCCCAATGCCTGTGTGTTCCCCCTTCTGTATACATTGTTTTTGGTTTTTCACCTCCCTGATGTTTAAAACCAGCTCTGTATGTAGTGCCTCACTGTGCTATTATAAATTCTCCAACCAATTACATGACTGGTTAGAACAAATCAGCGGCTCCGGACACTGTTACTGCTACTGGTATGGGCTGCTAGATGGATGAAAACAGAACAGCTCCTCCGTTGGCTCTGTTTTTCATATAGTAGCTAATGCAAGTAGCGGTAACAGTGTTGCGAGCTGCCGAATGACACTGCTCATTTATTCCCTGCCAGACATACGGAGACCACCTCGAGAGGGTGACAGGCAGCTCAGACTTCACGCCCATTAAGTCCCTGACTGACACGGAGGACCACCTTGAGTGGGTGAGAGCAGCTCAGACTCCCTGTCCATGCCGTCCATGGCCGACACGGAAGGATCACCTCGAGCGGGTGAGCAGCAGCTCAGACTCCATGCCCATTCAGTCCTTTGCTTCACATGTGGAAGTGGGACTGCCAGCAAGAGGGGGGCCATTTACTGCCAACTGTGATGGTGGTTTTGTGATAGCCGTCCATAAGGGACTGGACTGAGACTCGCCGCAGAACATTTCATAAACAAGCCACCAATCACCAAGTGAGAACACTGTTCGACCACTGCTGGTGTTTGGGCTAGACTGGACCAGTAACAAGCTCCGAAACTCCTCACTATTCTCAGGTCATCCAGTCCCTTCTTAGGTTAGTGTGGTCTAGTGGTTCTGATTTTGGAACCAGGAGATCACAGGTTCAACCCTCACTAGAGTTAAATACTCCTATTTGTGACTGTGGGCAAGTCCTTTAATCTTTCAGTGCTCTAGTCCACTCAGTTGTGACAATGCATAGAAGCAACATCGCACTAGAAATGAGATACAGTACAAACTTCCAGTTGTGTCACAAACAATGATGGCCGCTCGAAACCGGCTCGCATTATCTCCATCAATACCCCCCTGCATATTCCATAAAAACACAAAAGAACAGCCAGAATAGCTCATTACACCTATCCAGGAGGAATGAAATACTATGCTCCATTTGACTTCTTGTTGTGGAGTCAACTGGTACAATAAAAGAAGCTCACCTACCTAAGGCGGTGGGTGTAAAACCAGAACAGAATTTATCGGCAGATACGGACTGCTTGTCCCACCCAGTCTGCTCATTTTTCACTACTTAGAATACCATTGTAGACCCTACTTGATCTTTGTGCCCCCCTTTTCTCTTCACTATGATCCCCTTATGCATATCTCGTGCATTCTTGAACCCCATCGCATTTTCACTCCCACCACCTTGGCTGGTAGGCTATTCAACGACTCCACTACGTTTTCTGTGAGGAACTACTTCCTCGCCTTTCACCTGAATCAATGCCCCCTCCATCTCCATAGCATGTGTCCTTGCTTTTTGTGCATATCTTTTTCTGAAAAATACTTCCTTTCTGTACCTTATACACCCCTGTGAGATGTTTAAAGTATCATATCCCTCCTCTCCCTTCACCTATCACCCTTCTCAATAGGTGATCCATCAATAACATAAACAGTGCTATTACATTTTGGTCACACCATAAAGACACATCGACAAATATCTGGAATTGTGCTGTGAGCAGAAAGCAAACCAAATATAAACAGAGCGACATAGAGAAAAACCAACAGTGGTTAACAAAGGCAAACATTTACACTATGCACTAGGACAACTGCAACTACCGCAAACGGCACGGGATCACCTGATTGCTAACAAAGTGGGTTCCTCGAAGCCCTGGAGGGAATAACCTTCCTTCCCGAGGTAGCGTTACAGGTGCCCCCCCTCCCCGGTCCACCAGCTGAAGAGGCAGTTGTGCCCTCTGAATTACGCTGAAAATGGCTCCCGGTGCGTCTGCCCTTGCTCTCCCTCACCAAGAAAATATTCCCAATTCCTAGTGCTCTATCTCACTGGGTTCTGCTATATAACGCTAGGCTATGTATCCACTTGCCAAGCTACCTGTCTCAATGTCATGGGTATCCAACTGGGTGAGTAGCAAAAATCATTTGCCCTCCTCCTCTAACCTCCCACCATTAATATCTGCAACAGGCACCTAAGTCTCAGAGATGTCACACTGTCCACAGTCCCAGTTTTCTCTGCCCCCATCAAATAATTGCACACATGGTGCCTGCAATTCCCACCATCCCTCATGAGTTCAGTCCTCCTGGTGCCATAACGTCCCAGAACTCCACCAGACAAGATGGTCTGTATAGTTAAATGACCTCAAGATGGCCGCCTATATCAATAGCCCTGAGGAACATCCTTTAAAGTCTGTCTGGGTAGTACAGTCACAAGGCTGATGGTCAGAGAGCCCCATTCTCATAAAGTGCAGCAGATTTTGATTAGGAACCCCCATGGACTATCTTCCCTCTGTGGTGTGGGGGGGGGAGGGTCAGCAACACCTTGCAGAACTTTTGCCACTTAGGTGACCACAGAAGTTGGTGCAGTTGGGGGGGGGGATGCTATGCCAGGGAGGGAAGGATGTTGCCAGTTGTCACAGCACGTGCCTTCTTCCCTGAGATCCACTGAAGTCAACATCCTTATGGATGAAGAGCAACTAAGAGTTAAAACCTCTCTCCTGAGCCAAAGAGGACTCACAGCATCCACAAGCCCCATAGCCGCCAACCAAAGGCAGCATCTACAACTCCATCTCATTTCCCTTTGATCCAGGGCCATCGGGGGGGCCCACGAAGTTCTGGAGTGGCAGTAAACCCTGGGAGATGGCAAGGTGACTTGGCTTAGGTTGCTCTAGAGGGGTCTGATAGGGACCCCCACCCCCCTGCAGGAGGAGAACAAAGAGAAATGGTGGGGGAGAGAAAGTAGCTATGCACTTTTGTATATAACTTCATAAACCAGAAATTCAGCAATTAATTGATTAGTAAACACTTGTTTTTAGATGTTAGGTGTTTTCCCCAGGTTTTCCAGTGTGTATCTGCCACCACAGTCAAACTGTGTACTGAAAGCTTTAAACAAGGATTTTCTGACCATATATTCACCATGACAACAGCATGTGAACGGTGATATCACAAGCACGGCAGTTGCAAAGTCAGTTGAGTACAGCTGGATGTTTCTGAAACAGGGAGTGAAATCAGCACACCTAATGCAGGCAAACTGTGAAGACTAAGTGAAACTGGTAGAAGCATAATAGTTCTAAACATTCTAGTTAACCTGACACTGAAAGTAGCAGCTCATGTTAAGAAGAAACGCTATACTCTTCCTTCTGCACTCCTTTTCAACCTATGTGGATCCCTGGGGTCCATTATTTGTCTCCAAATCCGTTTACAGCGGATGTTACGTGGTCTGGAGTTAGCCCTGGTATCTCTGGTGTCCCTTAAGGTCAGGAAGCAGTGTCTGTTGATGCTGGTTTCATCACAGTTGTGAAAAAAGTGATGTTAAACAGGACAGGAAATTATTGGTGGGGGGGTGGGGGTTAGGGTTGGGAGTGCGGGTACACCTACAGATGCAAACCCACTGAATTTGAAGCAGATTACGCTTTTGGTTGTATTTTTAGTGAATGGAGGAAATTATTTTTTTTTTTTGTGGATTGAGAAGGAGGGTATTGTTACCTACAGGAAGGTGTGGGATTTGTATGTTTGATGTTTGCTGTGAGCAGGATAGTCACTGTATTTGCTGTGTAGTGAATCTCATCTCATGTAAATTTAATTTTATTTATATACAGTACTTTAGCAGTTTGTACCTTCTGTGAGGTTGTCCTTGGCACCAGGATTTGCTGGCTAGTTGCTGTGTGGTGGCCTGCTAATTATGTGGTACTATGATTTTGTTTGTCACTGTTTTGTGTACTTTCTGGGCTGCCAATTTCTTTTTTTTTTTTTTAATAAAACAGCATGCACTGAAAAAAATTTTTTGGCCTGAATCAGGCTATTGCTAAGAACCAGCTTTCCTGGCATAGTGTTCTAGTTCTGACAGAACATCTGAAGTAGCAACCCACCAAGTTCTATTGAGATTTGGTGTTACATTTGGATGATAAAAGTGAAATAGAAATGTATATATATTTAAGAATTTTTATATTTATGTATATTATACAGAAGCATATATATAATTGTAATTCACCAGTGGTTAAGGGATTAAATAAGGGAAGTGTAGAAAGTACTCAAAACAGAACTCCATATATAAGGTAGGCCTTTTTGTATCGTAGGATCTGTATGGAGATGAGGCAGAGTGGGGAGGTAGCCAGCTGTCGGGTGCACTTCTCCAGAGTTATGCTCTGGCACTGCCCCAAGATCTCTGTGGAGCTCCATGCTCAGCTGGTAGCAGCAACAGACGAGATATCTCAGCTGCGGCACTGGCTCAGATGGGGTCCACACCCCAAGAGGTCCACTGGCCCAGGGGGCTGGAGGGTGGTGGAGAAGGGCGGCAGTGGCAGCCACAAGGGGTTCGCCCACTGTCACACCATTCAGACATCAAATGGCTTTGCATCCCTGGAGGAGGTTCAAGTGCCGGTCTCCGTGTGGGGGGGTCTCTAAGTCTGTTGGGGGAAATGGGTAGGATGACCAGGTGGCAACCGAGAGGGTGAGCAGGAAGAAGTCAGCAAGGAGAGTCTAGTGACTGGAGATTCAATGATTAGGGGAGCAGAGAGGGTGGTGGGTGGGGGAGGGAAAGGGAGTGAAATGATCAGATGCCTTTCCTTCTGTATCAGCTATCAGGGAAATAAATAGGGCAGGGAGGATGGTGAAGAAGGGGGTAGTGGCACTGGTACACTTGGGTACCAACAAGCTGATGAACCAGCCTGTAGAAACAGTTAAGCTGAACTTTGAGAGGCTGGTGACAGACTGAAGATGCACTTGGCTTCCCTTGCCTTTTCTGAGGTATACTGTGGATTTACTCTACTTTGATTTCTGCAAGGCTTTTGACTCTCTGCCTCACAGAAGGGTGCTGAAGAAGCTAGAGGATCTGGGTACAGCGAAAGACACAGTTACATGGGTGAGAAACTGGTTGGGAGACAGCAAAGGGTTGTGGTTAATGAAGTCAAATCAGAAGAGAGGGAGATCACCCGTGGGGTGCCACAATGATTGGTCCCAGGTCCAGTTCTTTTCAATATGTTCAATAGTGACAAGGGAGAAGGAGTCCAGGGCAAGATGTGTTTCTTGGCAGACAGTGCTAAGCTCTCTGCCAGACAGACAGCAAGGAGAAGGTTAGAGAGATGCAGAGAGACTTGCAAATGCTAGAGAGGTGGTCAAAGATTTGGCAGCTGAAATTCAAAGCCAAAAAAATGCAAGGTGATGCACCTAGGGAACAAGAACCCGAAGACAGAATACTGGATGGCGGAGGGGGTAAAGCTGTGCATGACGTCTGAAGCAAGAGACCTAGGGGCCATCACCAGTGACTCCCAAAAACAATCAAACCAGTGTAGCAAGGCCTACAGGCAAACAGGATGCTGGTGTGTATAGGAAGGGGTACTGACAAGAAGGAAGAAGGTATTACCACCTCTCTACAGATCACTGGTGAGGGCCCCACCTGGAGTACTGTGCCCAGTTCTGGAGTCCTCACCTAAGGAAAGGGAAAGACAGGCTAGAGACAGTGCAATGTAGGGTGACCAAAATGATTCAGGGCCAGCAAGGCACATCTTACGAGGATCGACTCAAGGCACTGAACATGTATATGCTGGAGGCCAAAAGGGAGAGAGGAGATGTGATAGAGACCTTCAAGCTTCTGAAAAGAATGAACAAGGTAAACTGCGAGAGACTACTTAGCATAAGTAGTGGATCAAAAACATGGGGGCATGAGTGGAAACAGACCGGGTTTTTGGGGGTGGGGAGACTCAAGAGGGAAGTGAAAAAGTTTTATTTTACAGAAAGGTTGGTGGAGCTGTGTAACAGTCTGTCAGCTGATGTGGTTAGCACCAAAACTATGAATGGTTTCAAACACAGCTGGGACAGAGTGAAGGGCTAGTGGCTGCTCAGGATGACACTGGTAGGGCAGGGAGCACTGGGGTGAACAGTGTGGGTTATAATCCTGTATGGACAATAGGTCCCGGGTTTGTTAGGGTTTATGGGTAGACTGGATTGAAATCCTGTATGGACAATAGGTCCCGGGTTTGTTAGGGTTTATGGGTAGACTGGATTGAAATCCTGTATGGACAGTAGGTCCCGGGTTTGTTCGGGTTTATGGGTAGAACGGATTGAAATCCTGTATGGACAATAGGTCCCGGGTTTGTTAGGGTTTATGGGTAGAACAGATTGAAATCCTGTATGGACAATAGGTCCCGGGTTTGTTAGGGGTTATGGGTAGAACGGATTGAAATCCTGTATGGACAATAGGTCCCGGGTTTGTTAGGGTTTACGGGTAGACCGGATTGAAATCCTGTATGGACAACAGGTCCTGGGTTTGTTAGGGTTTATGGGTAGAACGGATTGAAATCCTGTATGGACAACAGGTCTCGAGTTTGTTAGGGTTTATGGGTAGAATGGACTGATCAGTGGTCTTTTTCTGCCGTCATTGTCTATATTACTATAAATCTGGCCAGGATACCATGGAAAGTCCCCATCTCTTCTCAAGAAGTGCCATATAAGATCTTTATAATCCACCTAACAACCATGAGAAAAGGCAGACAGGACCTCGGTTTAATGTAATCCAGTGCCAGCGTTTATGGTATAAGCCAAATCCTGGTATGGGATTAGATCCTATGACCTTCTGGACCAGAGGCAGATGTGCTACTAAGTCATGCTAACACCACATAACTGGTAGCAGTTTATAATGTTCCTATTTTCAGAAATGACATTCATACCCCTAAGGATCCATATGTAACCGTATCCGAATAAAAAATGATGCGAAAAACAACATTTTGCATGTTTTGCTTTTATGGACAGCATTCTGTTACAGTTCACTTCATGGAACCAGTGATCTGGAGTTTTAACTACGACAGTATGACACGGTTTCTGCACAGAACTCTGAGTATGGTTCTGACAGGCCAACAGCTCATGCCTGGCATTCTGTACACAGACCAAGATGTAGCAAAAACTCTGTATTACTTATTCCATAAAAAGAATGTTGTTCATAAAAAGAAAATAACTGAAAACACAGTTTTTCACATCAGTGTTTATTCAGGTGCAGGTAAATATGGATCATTTGGAGGTAAGAATTTCACTTCTGTAAACAGGAACATTACTGAGGTCATATGCATAAAAACAACATACCTGTTCCTTGAGGGTTCATCAGCTCCTATTGCTTCTTTCCAGCCTGATGTCATAATACTCTGCTTGTGACATCACAGTTACTCCCATGGCAACAGGCTGTGTTGTCACAACAGAGCGTTGCAATTTCAAGTAGGGAATAAGTTTTAGTGGCAAACAAACTCTAAGGGATAAAGATCTTCTTCTGTGTTTTTTTCAATAATAAATAACGGAGAGGAGGAATCTCTAGAAGATACAGTACATGAAGTACAAGTTGAGCTGTGTCTAACTACTATGTTTTTCAGTTTCCTAAAAGGTGCAGCTGCTCCTTCTGCTGGCTAAATTGGGGTAAGAAGGGCATCTTACAAGACTGGAAAAAAAGGTAATGTAAAACACAAATGTTGAATGTACAAAATGTTCACAGTAACAAGAACTACTTGTTCCTTTCACTGTGTTTTTCTTGTTGCAAGAAACAAGACAGTGCCTCTTTAGAAACAAATCTTTCAATGGAGTCTCTTTTGTGATCCTAAGTTAAGCGCCTTGCACTCCAAGAAACAATGTCAAACACAGTATCCTTCTTTGCAACCAAAACAATCGGAAATTCAGTGTTCATCACCACAAGGACCTTACAACCCAGATTTTGTGTTTTGAAAAAAAGGTATTGTATGTACAGTAATTCGGGCCAATACTTGACTTCACAGTGACATGACTGGCTAATAAATATAAGTCCAGAGCTATCAACTAAAGCCCTGCAGTCCCCGTCAGCCAGCCCAGGACCTCAGACTTGGCTAACACAAAGACACATCTTTGGAAACACAACTTTGGCATTGAACACTTGACACTGACAGAAACACAGTTTGTTTTTAAATACAAACAACAAAATAAATTCTTTTTAAAAATCTTACAATAAAAATGACTGGATCTTTGAAAAAGGTTGACTCTACTGGCCGAAGTACAGTAATCCAGACTGCCACCAACTGGATTGATGAGTTACTTCTGTGAAAGCTTCACTTTGCAGTAATGGGGACTTAAAGCACAGCCCCAAATTTTAGCAGACCATGTTTGTATATAGTTATGTGCTCACACTGGAGAATCTCTTATACCCATACGAGAGTCTCCTTGCACATCCTTAGCGTAAGAGTGCCACAAACTGAAAGTGAGCAGTTCTGGCAGTGAGGGCACAAGACGTGACAGTCTTACATCCGCAAGAGTTGCTTCCATTTACGTAAATACATAACTCATCAAACTATGGTGCTACATGAAATAAGTTATTAAAAAAATTATAAAAAGTTAAAGAACCAGGACACCCTGTTTCAACAGTAGATTACCCTTTTTAAACAATACACTAGAAACCCTCTCTTGGTTATAAAAGGCCCTCATATGCAAGTAAACCCTCAGTGTTGATCCATTGAAGCAGTGTGAATGATATATAATATTGATTCCAGACCATAGCCAAGTTTCCTGCTCCTCTCAGCACTGCTGCCTAAAGGTAGCTTACAGCTTCAAACAGCATCAATTAACAGAGAACGAAAAATGATTTCATACAGACTGCAACTCCTGGGATGATTGGCCATGGGCCATGATGATGCTAGAGTCCAAAATGTCTGACTGCTGGTAATGCGGATTCCAAATGATGGAATGTCTGATTGTTGGCAATGAGGATTACAATTTCTAGAATGTCTGATTGTTGGCAATATGAATTCCACATTCTAGAATGTCTGATTATTTGCAAGAAGGATTCCAAATTCTAGAATGTCTGATTGTTGGCAATGAAGGTTCCAATTTCTAGAATGTCCGATTGTTGGTAATGTGGATTACAAATTCTAGAAGGTCTGTTTGTTGGCAATGCAAATTCCAAATTCTAGAATGTTGGATTTTTGATGATAAGGAGTTTGATTTCCAGAATATGTAACTGCTGGAGATGAAGACTCTGAATTCCAGAATATTTGTAATTTAGGATGAGTCTGAATTCATCAAAACTTTTGATTATTGAGGATGAAGATTCTAAATCCCAGAACATTTGATTTTTTGGTGACGAGAACAATGAATTCCACAATGTCTGATTGTCGGTGATGGAAATTCTGAATTACAGAATGACTGCATGTTGGCGAAGAGGATATATACAATATATTGCAATTTGTAAGTCAACAGGAAACTACAATACTAGGTAGCAGCAAAAAAAAAAAAAAGCTTGTTTTGGCTAGGGCATGCATCCAGACCTCTCCAGAAGTCGCCATCTTATACTAAAGCCAAACTATTTGAACTTGAGTACAGTGCAGAGCAGAGTGGTTAATAGTTTTCATCGAGTGACACCCAGTAGGAAGGATCCCCACAAACAATCACCATGATACTAGACAAAAGGCAGTTAATACCATTCATCTGCATCACACAGTAGAACATTCTTCCAATTCGAGATCCTGTCATTCCAAATGAACCTCTGCTTATAGTGAACTTCTACTAGTCAGCTACACAACATTAACCCTTTGGCTTATGAGAAAGGGACCAACCCAGAGAGTATAACCCACTTGCCTTCAGCTTGTGGACTATATTGGCCAAGTGGTTTATTCTCTCAGAAACCAATGGCGTTTAAAAAATTTAATCTAGGACCCCAGATTCCAACCTTCAACTGAGACCACTCCTAGATATTTCGGACTGATGTTCTGTTTTTCACCAATGCTTAGCATATGCACAGCAGGGAAAAAAGGCCATTTTTATGTTAACTGAAAGCAGAATATAAAGTTAGGGCCAAGGCTTCCAGCATGAGTTCTTCAGAAATTATCTATAATGAAACATTAAAGTTTAGTTACTTATTTAGTTTCCCCCATTTATTTTTCCCATTTCAAATAATCTGCAAAGACCTAATGGTCGACACACTGATTTTGTTTCCCTAATTTTATTTTCTATTCTTTCAGCACTGCATTAAGATCACCCATTTGCTTGAGCAGTAACCCACACGCATACACTGCAGTCCTTTTGTGCATACAAATTCTGTGTGCACACCACAGGGGGACATCAATGGCGAGGGCCTACTTGTCAATGTGACAACTTCTGCTCAGAGACCTTCTGTGACACACACACTTGATACTGAAGTAGCAGCACCACTTAGCCAACAACAGCAAAAATAATCCCAGCACTCTCTCAACAATGCATTACTAGCATTCTTAGAGTCTTCACGGGGGTATTTTTGATTATATTTAAAATGTTTTTGTTATTTTTGCAGTTAGTGTGGATATGCAGTCAAAATAGCAGACTTCCAGAAGTATTTTTCACAAGATAAGTTAGTAGGGCCTCCATGGGGTGTCTATTAGGGTATAAGAGACTCCAACAACATGTGGTCTGGGCGAGAGGACTGCAAAGTGAAGCGGAGCAGTTTTAGCTGCCCACACCTCATGAGAGGAGTCTCTTATACCATAAGAAAAACTCTGTGGAGGCCTTATTTTTGTATTTTTTTTTTTAAACTTTATTCATCCTACACCCCGGGCACCCTTCAGGAGTGCCCTCACGGATCTCCACCCTGCTCCCAACCTGAACCCCCTGCATCTCCCCCCGACTCCCTCCCCCGAACAACCACAGGAAGACCCAATGCCCAGTACCATCTCTGGGACTGATTCCGCCCCTTCCCTCAGCAGCTGTTCCTAAGAGTGAGGGGCCTACCTGTAGTTCATTGGGTCCTCTGGAGGGAGAGTTTGGGTGCGTCTGGGCTGGTATTTGGGAGGGTCCACCGGGGCCACCGTCATCTCACTGGCGTATAGGAGGCATTTCTCTTGTTTTTTTCCCACCCCCGTGGAGCTCAGCTGGCACGGCAACATAGTGCTATAGCTCTGCCCTCCCCTTGGCATGCGCTGTGCTGCTCAGTAGGTGATTCCTAGCAACCGCCAGAGCCGCTCCATGAGTGGGCGTTCTCTTTCCCCTTCCCAGGGAAGATAGAACAGTCCTCTTGACGCTTAATCTCCCCCGGCCGATCCTCGTGACTCCTGCCTGCTCCTGAATCAGTGCTCGCCGACTGCAGCATAGGGGTGTGGTGTCCAGCGCTCAACCCTCAGTACCACCGGGCCGGCTCGTGGAGGCCCTATTAACTTATGCTAAATCAATCTAGTTATAAAAAGTTTTAATTATTTTTTTTATTTCAAAAAAAATCAAACAAGTGGAACATTGCATCCGAACATTCCTGCTGCATGAGAGCCCACTGTTGCAGGATAAGAGGTACAATGGCTATGTTTATAATCTCCTTCCCAGAGGTCATTGCTTAAAGTAAATGTGTGATATATAGGGTAGGGCTTCATACCCTGAGGCGGCGATAGTCGCTCTGTGTAAATGTTAGACATTTTAAATCATTCCTTTATAGGAGGAAAAGGATCATAATTCTGGCCGAACTGCCAGCCAGCTGATTCCTTTCCACTTCCTGCTCTGCCCCTGCGCTCTAACGTTTTGTGATGTGGTACCAGAGAAAGCGCAGGAAAGCGCCCCAAATAAGTCTATAGGGCTAGTTTTTAGAACTTTTTAAAGATCTTTAAAGGAGTTCTATTGGCATAGTTGAAGCCCCGACCGCTGCACAGATCAGGGCTTCAACTCTCCAATCCCCCCGGAAACACAGTTACAAATAATTCAATTTTTTTACCTTATTGCTCACAAAATTTGGAATAAACTCTGGTGGCTCCAACATTTTGAAGATGGCACTTCGGAACCTCATGGGATCTTGCTGGTAATACCGCGAGATGATGACACAGCATTACCTTTACCATAATACAGTCCCTATGTGTGGAAATAAAACTAAGTATATATGTCCAATGCCAAGCTCCGTTTTTACTTAATTTGCCTAAATCCCATGTGTATGCAAGCCATACATTAAAGGTCTTTAAAAACATTCTAAAAACTAGCCCCATAGACTTGTATGGGGCGCATCCCCGCACTCTCCCTGGTACCATGTCACAAAACAAGAGAGCGCGGGGGTGGAACAGGCAGACCAGGAAGTGGAAAGGGATCGGCTGGTTGGCAGTTCAGCCAGAATTACAATCCCTTCTCTCCCATAAAGGAATGAATCAGATTTTCTAATTTTTACACAGAGGGGCTATCGCCGCCCCAGGATAGCAGGCTGTCAAGCCCAAAACTTTATTCATTTATATCACACCCTCACTTTAAGCTTTGAAAGTTATATTCAAGATGTTGATAAGTCAGTCATACTACTACCTGTTTCTGAAGACAAACATCACAGCACCACCCTGACCTACTGACTTCTGTGATGGAAGACCTGGCAAGGGAGCAGCGGACTTTTAACATCTTCAGAAACACCTATCTTACCACAGGAGTGAAACAGAACACAAAACACATGTTGGCCGGCCCGGTGGCGCTGAGGGTTGAGGCGCTGGACACCACACTGGCTCCACCTTGGCGACCCAGAGTTCGGGAGCGAGCCCGGGCGTCCGGGGTCGGCAGGGAGGGAAAGGATTGAGCGTCCGGAGGACAACTCTCCTTTTCCGGGAGGGAGGGGGTCTCACACTCGGCGCCTAACTGGCCTCTGGTGGAAGCTGAAGACATAGCAAGCACATGAGTGTACAGAGGGGGTTGGGAGTGGTTAATGTCGGCAGTCATGCCTTGACGTTGGGGCAAACACCACTCCCACAAGAAAAGGGAAAAATCACCCCGCAGTGCTCCCGGTAGACGGAGCAACATGCCCTGATCCCCAGTGCCCCTACCTGTCCCAGCACCAGTGTCCCGACGACAACAAGAAGGACTTCGGGGGTGGCCCGGCCCCGTCTGGGGGATATAACCATGGCTACATGGGGGATGGACTACACCGGGCTCCAGGTAAGAGGGTGGGGACTAGAAGGCCATAGGTGTCTCCCGAAGAGTGGGAGTGCTGAGGGCAGGGGGAGTATAAGGAATAAGTAAAAAAAAAACATGTTGATAGTTTCCTTTTGTTCTGTCAACTAGATTATTTAAAACATTTTTAACTACTACTTCTGCTTTAAAATAACTTTGCTGCTATTGCTGCCTAAGCCATAGCATAATGTCACAGAAGGACCTCACAGTGACCTCAGAGTTTGGGAAGTAGCGTTTTGAGGTAGTAAAGGCAAATGTTCAGGTAGTGATGTCATGGCATTCTTTCAGGTCCAAGGCACAGCCTTTATAAACTCCCCCCCCAATCCCCATGAATGTGAGTTTCAGATGAGACGAAGGTCTATGCCTGAACTGTATCGTGTACTACAGCACATGAAACAGTTACCTCGCTACTGCGTTTTGGCACTTTTTTGTTTCTAATGTACCATGGCACATCAGGATAGGGTGAATGCTACCACATTCCTCCCACAGTACTACAATTAACAGGGTACAACACAATGGAAGTACCACGCTAATGAAAGACCGGGGTGGGGGAAGGCTGACAGTGGCATACTACAGTATTCAAAAAGAAGGCAGCATGATCCTGTGGTTACAGCACTAGATTGTGAATAAAGGGATCCCATGTTTGAATCCCACCACAGCCTTGGGCTCATGGTGTGACCTAGGGCAAGTCACTTAACTTCCCTGTGCTTAGGTTCCTCCCACACATGGACGGGACCCTTTTCCCTACAAAAGTGTTTGCCGTTATTTCCCTGAATATCCTTTCCCTACACACTCAAGTGTGTTCAGAACTAATAGTGACCATCAAAATGTATTATAAAAAAATAAAAGATGGGCAAATCTACTACACTCAGATAAGAACCCATCAATGGGGCTAACCAGATCATAAAGCTATTTGCCCTTTGGGTTTATTATCTTATGACCTAATTAGCCCCCTCAATGAGTTTATTTCCTCGTAAAACACACTTAACCATCATTATATGTAGATATATATATATTTTTTTGTTACAGTTTATATCCCCAGGATAGCTGAGTTGCGATGCAACATCTCATTTTCAGTGGGGCCCTACTTAAAGCACTGCGAGAAGATGTGACCTGCTCAGGGTTACATGATGAGTAAGTGGATCTGGTTGGATTGGAATCTGTGCCTCCTGTTTCCTTAGCCTATGCTCTAGCAACCAGGCCACACTACTTCTTGAAGACTGCAGCTGAAGCAGGACTCGACTGAAAACAAAATGATTTGGAAGGAACCTGAAGAAAAATAAAATTTAGATTAGGCCCCCAAAAGAAATGATATCCAGGTGAACAGAAAATCCTGTGCAAGCTTGGGTAAACACAAGGCACCCTAGCGGAGGCATTACTGCCCTCTGTGTTTTATGACCTGAAGCAGGATGCCGTTTTATTTCTTGCCAGGTCCACACCTGACATGTGAAGAACCCAGGCTTATTGATTCTCACAGTGAATTCGGGATATAGACAGCAATGAATGGACTTGGGTTCTGAGGCTGGTACCAACGACCTACCCGTACCAACCCACTGCGACTGGCACCACCAGATCTGCAAACCCTAAAAACCTGGTCTGAAAAATGAGGTACTTGCTGCGGCATCCAGGCCTTCAGTTACGAGGTGATGAACGTGTAGCTTGCTGAAGGATAATACAGCTGTATCAAAGAAAAAGCCAGCTTGGAAGCAGAAGGTTCAGCTCAGTGTTGTCATTCAAAGATGTGTCTTTGCTTTTTCTTTACAACAGTAAAATAAAAGTTTTTTTTTTTATTAAAAAAACAAAAACAAAACAAAAGCCATACTTCAACAAAGATGACTAAAACATTTCTTTTTAACATTTGCTGTATGGCTGTGTACTGAAAAATATACATTCCCTTATTTATATATAATAACATCTTTTTTTAAAATACAAATGTGCAAAACTGTAAACAAACTGGACCCCATACGGTACTGCCACCTCTCCGCCGGACGGAAGTGTTCCGGATCCCGGATTCTCAGCAGGGCGGGACTGTCGCAGGTTTTGTCTCTCTCTCATCTCGTCTTTTTTTGTTGTTGTTGTGTTTACTTTATTAAAGTATGGTTCAAAGCCTGGTGGGTTCTTCATCGCTGTCACTACAGTTTCCGCAACAGTCCTGAGGAAGTGCAGCGAGAGTGGGGGAAGAGGAGGGAAGGAGAGACACAGAGATAGGAGGAAAAAGAGAAGCGATGCAAGCAAAGTTTGAATATGTTATTTAAAATACAAAACCAGGGGGTCCAAGATTTTTTTATGACCCCTTTTAAGGTGCATCAAAGTTTTAATCAGCTGAAAAATCCCAACCCCCAAAAAAGGATCAACACAAAACTAAACAGGAACATGTACCCTGCGTTGCTGCACTATCAACAGACCCAGGGTACATACAACTATACTTAATGCCACAGATCTCTGCATTTCTAGCTTCATGAAATTAAAAGGTTGTGCTTCCATCTAATCCCAAAAACTTGTGTCAACCTTTCGGTTTCCTTTGCTTAAGGCTCTGGCAAACCCTGGTTGGGTGGAAGTTATCAGTGGAGGTAGATACCCACCCCTGTTGACTCCCACTCCACTTGTCAATACTTGTGATTGCTGACAGCAGTGTGTCTTATATAACCTACCAGGGCCTTGACAGCCATACATGATGCCACTGGTTACTATAAAACAAAATTAAGAAATTTAGGAGCCCACATAGCCACTGTAATTGTGGGTGCTCTTTACAAAAATTGTTTATGGCATTTTAAAAGAAGTCAGTTTTTACCAAGTAAACCTGGACACCTGTCTGACCAAGTGATTGGCAAGATGATTTTAGAAACTTACTTTCAAACTAAGCCAAAGGACTTCTAGAATGCATCGGTAGAGTATTTACAAAAGGATGGCAAGCCAAATGAGATAAAAATTCAAGACTGAATGAGGAGATAAAATGGTTTCTCCTTTCATTTTGATTGGGGGAGGAGGGGCACTTTTGGAGCAGTGATGTGTCTGAAACTGTACGGCTTCGGGAAGCGACTAGTTTTTAATACTGTGAAAGGCACAGGGCTGTCCCCTGACATTGATTAACAGGATCCAAGTTCTGGGCAGGTGTCACTTTGCTGAGCCAGCTTATTTTTTACTTGCTAATGCATGGTGCCATACACTTGCTCCCAAGCCAAAGCTTCAGCGACAGCCTACTCTACACAGGAAAGCATTAAGTTCCAGAAAAGATAATTAAGTCACATAGGGCACAGTAACAGCAACTTTCCCGGACGTTATCAAAGGAGTCAACTATCCCTGATTTTATTAAAAGCAGCGTAGAGAACTTGGTGATGGCTGAACTGAATTTTATGGGGTTTTTTTGTTCTCCGTAGCCACTGAACAAGGGACCCTAAATGCCTGCACAGACATGAACAGGGCACACTAAAGAGAACAGATTGCAAGCCAAGGTTTTTTTGACAGGTAACTGTAGCGTAAGAGAGGGTTTAGTAAAAAGTGAATTGGGTTAAAAAAATAAACATTGAGTCCAGCTAAGACTGAATTATTCAAATGGGCAAGAATGGTGAACAGTTTCCTCATAGTTTGACAGCTCATGACAAGCTCTTTTACATGCGCTATTGGGCTTATCGGTAGTGGGCAGTGGTCCGCGGATTCATGATTAAACATGCTCAATACTGATACTGCATTGCCATCATTTTACGGCACCATGATGTCCTGCAGGGTAAAGCTGTGCCTAATTACACTGTAGACGGGCACAACTTCCATCTGCATGACATCACAAGGTTTCATAAAATGCTCGCAGCATGGTATCAGGGTAGACTTACTAATCGATATCTTCGGATTGCTCCCAGTTAAAGGTCAGCCCATGGCCTCAAATAAAACAGCTTTCCATGGGTTCTCAAACGATGATGGGCAGCTATTCACAAAGGGTCCCCTTAAATACTGTGAGGTTGTAAGATGCAGTGGCCAGAGTGTTAGTGTGCGCGACCCACAACAAAATGGGTACCGCAAGTACTCTGTCCAGCAACCCACTGTCAGGAAGGCAGAAGTGCTTCTATGCTGAATGTTTAAAAATGTTACAACGCTGACACTTACTTCACCCCACACAGTATGAAGAGAAAGGCTTTAACACCCCTTCCCCCAACAAAGCCAGCTTATTTGGGGTGTAATAACTACTGTAATCCAGTCATTGTGGGCCAGAAGTATCTTGTACTGCTTTGCACCAACGGTTATATTTTGATATACACCATATTAGGAATTATGGGAATACTGTGAGGCCATAAGCAGAGGCAGAGTGCGGTGGCCAGAGAGAGGGCTAGTGTGTGCGACCCACAGCAGAATGGTGGGAAGCAGCTTAGCAGAAAGTGTTAGAAAGAGACTAAGCATTCAGTGGCTTGGGGGGAAAGGCGGGCAAGCAGAGGGGCAGCTCTTCCAATTGTCAGTCTGGTTTTCCCTAGGAGACACTTAGTTGGAAGGCAGTTAGTCTAGCAGAGATGTCACATGCGCAGGTGCCACAAAATCCCTGCTCACCTCTGGAAAGGAGAGAAGAAAAAATTACTCAACTATAGTAATCATGTTCCTAGTAGAGGATGTATTTTTGATTCATACAAATAGAAGCATCTCAGCCCTAAGGTGTTACCCTGAAGTGCTGCCCCAGAGACAGAACTTTAGAATGTTAAAGTTTAGACTCTTTAGTGTGGTCCACATTCCTCCTAGCATTCTAAAGGCTGATTTGTGGCTGAAGAGAAGCGAGCAGTGGCCATTTAACTAGCCCATACAATTTATTAAGAAATGCAAATAATATAAGAAATGACAAATCACAACAGCATATTGTAAAAACTGCAGTTTGAAATGGTAAAATGCTCAAGAAATATTTGAAATATCTGATTTGACTTAACCTGAGGAAAACATTTTATTTAGGTTCTAGAAGGGGAGTGGTGGGAATTGCTGCACGACATGTATACCCTCTACAAGAAACATCATTACTATGGTGAGTAAGTTTTTTCTCCTAACAACTATGTCCTACAAAAGACTCCAAGCAGTACCTAGGGAGGCTAGATCTACAGTCTATTCAGCGATCAAAAAGTTCTAAAGCACAGAAGTACAAAGGCTGGTATCTCTTTTAGTTTGGATGTCCAGACAGCAGTGAGACGTGAAGGTCTGTACTGTAGACCCGATGGGCTGCCTTGCACACCTTTAGTACAGGTACAGTATATGCTCACGTGCAGCAAACAAAACAAAAAAAATAATCAGTATGTGACACCAGACCCCTGTCCATTTCATGACCAGGAAGTACATGGACACGTACCGCTGACTTGCCAGGGCATCAGGGACACAGCCCATGGTTCATTTTGCAAGGAGCTGAGCAACATCCTCCCTTAGGGCGGACAGCATGTTCTGCAACACCAAGGACTCCAGGGAACAATGAGTTGGTAGAGAGGGGCAGCTTCAAAATCTAGAGCCAACTCTGCCTACCACCTCCAGTACCCACTTCTTGGTGGTAATGACAGATCAACGTGGTCAGAAGTGGTGTAACCAAACCCACTGGTAACTGGGTCATGGACCAGACGGGTGGGAGGAGGAGGACACCCCAAACCCCTCACTCGAGAGCTTTGAAGAGGGCACCAGCTGCTGTTACTGCAGGAGCACATCCCCTACCCCTGCCTCTTTTCAGCCCCTAGCTGCTGTATTTTGACTTCAGACATCAGGCTTGGTATTGCCCCTGATGGGCTGCTGCTGAGGCTTGTGTGGCTGAAAGGAGTGATATTGTATTGTAAGGTCTTTTTCTTGGGCATTTGAGTCTTAGGGTCCTTCTGTGATGAAGCCACAAAATCTAGGCTGGCGCCGGACTTCTCAGTCCTGGTGAGATGTCCCTCCATCCCAGGGCCAAAGAGGTCAGTGCCTAGGAACTGGACATTGGCCAGCATATGCTGAGTATCCTCTGTGAAGGTGAAGAGCCTCACCAGGCCCTGCAATGCATCTAGACGGCTACTGCAATAACAGAGGCATAGCAGTCACCTATGTCTAAAGCCATCTGGAGCTGGTGTTTAGCCAGTGCTTGACCCTGGTCCTTGAAAAACTTCACCCGCAACTGCTTGTTGGCAGGAAGGTGAGGGAGGATTTCATCCAGTACTACCAGCAGGGAGTGGCCAAAGTTGGCCATCAGGATGGTATAACTGGTCCAACAAAGGCCCACAGAGGAAGCAGCACAGACCTTCCTGGTCATATAGTCAAGCTTCCTCGACTCATTGTAGGGTGGCTTATACGTGTCCTCTAGACTTCTAGAAGGCAGAATCTGAGACCAACTCTTCAGCTGAAGGGTGGTCCAAGAACCACAAAAGGGACCTTGTTGGAACCATGTACTATGTATCACACTGGTGGAGGGTGCTGGGCAGAATGCTGGATACTGCCAAAGCTCCAGGGCAGGTCCTAAAATGGCCTCAACATGGGAAAGGCAACCCCTGGGGAATTGTCTTTGTCCAGAATGTCAGTAAAGGGGTACCTAGCCCACTTCAGACCTGGTTCCAAGGACACATTCATAGACTCCAAAATAAGTCAGAGGAGAGCACCAAAAGACACTGGATCATGGTCGGTGGACAGTTCCTTGACCAAGGTACGGTCAAATGTATGAGACCTTGAGGATAACATGGACAACCTATCCGAGTCATCCAAGGACTCTTCAAAAATGGCCCTTGACCATTTACCACAGTGAACCATCCAGGTGTCTTCTGACTGGGCGATTTCCACTGAAACCCAGCTTGGCAAGCCAGCCACAGCAAGGGAGTCCTTAGTCAAGGCTCCCAGCATCCTGTCGAGGATGGACTGGCACGTGCATGACTGGCGGCTGCCAGGTGACAGAAGTTTCGGGTGGTACAGTCCTACCCTGCCAAGCAATGGTCCACTGCCAGAAAAGCTCCTTGTAGTGTCTCTGCATCTTGAGATGGCTCCTCTTCTCACCCAAGGACAAGGAAGTTGAGGAGTGTCAATGGCAATGCCTCCCCCATTACATTGATAGAGTGTGTGAGCAGACCTCAACCTCAATCGTTGACCCGAGGGATGACGTTAAAGAGAAAACTCCAGTGGGTTGTGGTATACCATGTGCCAAGCCATGTTGACTAGTATCAGCTTCAGAGGAACAACCACTGGTGGAGGCTGATCTCAATGAGAACTGGTCGGGGACATCAACCAGGCCATGTCCTCTTGAGTGAGGACTGGGAGAACCAGGATCTGGGAGATAATCCGACTACTGGTAAATAGGCTCAAGACAAATCTCGACATACTGCTTAACTGGTGTCAAGGTCAACAAGCCCAACAGGGCTGAGGAGCAGTCAACCGACCCCTTGACCGAGGGAAGCCTGGCTGAAGTTGAGCAGTTGGGGAAGTTGACAGAGCGGGAGGACCTCAAACTCTCCTGATTCCAGGACCGTGCTAGCGGTACTTGTATTTCTTAGAATGATGAGAAGGACTCTCCCTGAAGCCCTAGAGGAACCAACACATCACGGAACCCTTCCGTGAAGGAACCTCCAATGCCGGCCCCAACTAGAAGCAGCGCCAAGACCGTCAAGGTACCTACCGTAGCAGCCTCCATGTCCTCTTCAAAAGCCATCAGTTGTGAAGCCAACCTGGCTGCAGCCAAGGCCTTCTTGAGGCTTTTCCATCGAACCTGTGAGACCTTTTTGACTGGTTGACCAGGGAGAAGCCTGGCTGCACAATTCTACAACAACGCTGGAAGCATCACCGGATAAAAGCCACAGCCCTCCACACTGTGCTGCATTCCTAAGCAAGAGAGGCAGGACATGTGGGAGTTGGTGTTCAACATTATCTGTCGACATATGATATAGAGTTTGAAACCGTGAGATGACTTTCCATCTTCTGATACCTTCTGATGCCAAAATTGATGAGGCAGAGCCAGACTGAAGAAGCAACAGAAAATTTGAGAAGTAAATCAAAGAAAAGTACAGTTACGTAGGAAAGTACAGTTACATAAGAACTTACCGTAACAGTAGATCTTCGAGAACAGCTCTTGCAGCAGGTTACACCATTAGGACTGAAGCCGGCAGGCGCCAGGACCCCACGGAAATGTTCTAGCTAGCAGTGTCCAGTGGGAACCGCCCCCGATGTCAGCCCTGCCCCGGATGTCAGGCATCATACAAAAGGAGGCGGTCCCCCAGAATCCCCAGTTTTCCCGCCGGAGACTCCCGGCTGCTAGATGACATCAGAAATGGAGACTCAGGATCTGCCTTCAAAGAAGGAATACAGCAGGGTGGTGTTAAAAAACTCAGAATCCTAAGTAGTAATCAATGGAACACCTCTACTTCCAGAGGGGATGGTAGGAGGGAAACTACCTGCTGCAAGAGCTGTTCTCGAAGATCTACTGTTACGGTAAGTTCTAACATGACTGTACTATCTTACTTGGAGAAACAGCTCTTGCAGCAGGTTACACCATTAGGACTGATTCCCAGGCAATTTTGAAAATCCCTCTCAGATGGGAGGAGGCAAGGGAGAGCTCATGAGTTGAACCGGGTCTAGGACAGAAGTCCCTGAAGGACTGCTAGACTAAAACCAGCTCTTCACCATGAAGCAACGTCCAGGCTGTAATGCCTGATAAAGGTGTGCACGGTGCTTCAAGTAGCTGCTGCGCAAATGGCTGAGGTGGACACGTTCTTTAAAGCAGCAAAGGAGGTAGCCACCCCTCTTGTGGAATGTCCCCTTACCAAGCCCAGTAGGGGTTTGTTAGGTTTTTGGTAACAGAAGGTGATGCAATGCATGAGCCATCTCAAAAGAAATTGTTTAGAGACCGGAGCACCCGGCATCCTATGGGCGAAGGAGACAAAAAGCTGATCAGATTTACGGTGTGTCTTGGTTCTGGTCAGCTAGTATCTTAGACACCTATGCACATCAAGAGTGTGTAGCAAGGCCTCTCCTCTGCTGGAGTATTTAGGAACGTACACTGGTAGGTTGATATCCTGATTAAGAGTAAGGGCTGAGACCACCTTGGGCAGAAACTTTGGATTTTTCCTCAGGGACACCCTGTCCTGGTGAAAAACCAAATAAGGGTTTTTTGCACATAAGTGTGTGTGTAGCTCAGAAATCCTTCTGGCCAAAGTAACAGCAAATTAAAATAATGTCTTCCATACAAGAAGACATAGCTTGCAATCCGTGGCTAGTTCAAAAGGCGGCAGCGTAAGCTGCTCCAGGACAAAGGGTAGGTCCCACGGAGGAATGGGGTCCTTAATCGGAGGCCTAAGGTGGAGAACGCCTCTCAGAAAGGCACTTGAGGTTTCCAACTGAGACATGGACTGTAGGCCTATTGGCATGTGATAGGCCGAGATGGTAAAGAGGTGTACTTTGAGGAATAGGTCAAGCCTGCCTGAAATAGGGACAGGAGGTAGTCCAAAACTGATCCCTCAGAACAATCCAAAGGGGAAAGTCCCCGTGCTTGAGCCCAGAGACAAAATCTGCGCCATTTCACGGCATAGGTGGCTGGTTTTCTAGCAGCCGCTAGAAAGCACAGTTACGTAAGAACTTACCGTAACAGCAGATCTTCGAGAGAGGCTCTTGCAGTAGGTAATTACATATAGGACTGACGCCGGCTGGCTGCAGGACCCCACAGAAGATTTTCTAGCTAGCAGTCCCTGGCGAGGGACCGCCCCCACGTCAGGTGACCGGCGTTATGCGACGTCGGCATAAAGGGGTGGTCCCGGTCGCCCGCCTTCCAGTTCTTTCCCGCCACAGGCCCGGACGAGAGAGAAGCAGATGCTTCTATTCCTGGAAAAAGAGCTGAAAAAGCTTAGGGGATGGAGGATGGAGATATTTATTGCAGAAGAGCCTCTCTCAAGATCTACTGTTGCGTAAGTTGTTACGTAACTGTACTATCTTACCTGAGAGGGCTCTTGCAGTAGGTAATTACATATAGGACTGAATCTAAGCAGTCTGGAACAAATAAAAGGCACGGGAGGAGTAACTACTCAAAGTAGCAGAAGCCTTGCAATCCTCAAGACAGGAGGCCTTGCAAAACAGCTAGACCAAGCCTGCTCTTGCGAGAGGCAATGTCCAAACCGTAGTGTTTAGTAAAGGTATGGACGAAGTCCAGGTGGCGGTAGCACAAATGTCTGCCGTAGACACATTCTTGAAACAAGCCACAGAGGTCACTACTCCACGAGTGGAGTGACCTCTGACTTGACCCGGAAGGGTCTTGTTGTACTTGTCATAACAAAAAGTGATGCAATGAGCCAACCACTTCGACAGGCATTGCTTGGAAACAGCATTGTCTTCCCTTTTGTAAGCAAAAGAGATGAACAACTGATCAGTTTTTCTGAGATCCTTTGTCCTATTGGTGTAGTATCTCAGAATCCGGTGAACATCCATGGTATGGAGTAAATATTCCCCTTGGTTGGAGTACTGCGTGAAAAAGGCAGGTAACTCTATAGAATGATTTAAGGTAGACTCTGCTACCACTTTAGGTAGAAACTTAGGGTTCGTATGAAGAGCCACTCGCTCTTTGTGAAAATCAAATAGGGATTTTACACATAAGGGCCTGGAGCTTGGAAATTCTTCAAGCGGAAGTAATGGCCACCAAGAAGAGCGTCTTCCACGAAAGAAACTTCAGATCTGTGGTTGCCGCAGGTTCTAAGGGAGGAAGGGTAAGTTTCTCAAGAACAAAGTTCAAGTCCAAAGGGGGAGCAGGAGTTCGGATGGGGGGCCTCAGATGAAGGACCCCTCTAAGAAAGGTCTTAGAGACCACTAATTGGGCAAATGCTTTATCTGCGAAAGGAACATGGTAGGCTGAAATAGCGGCCATGTGCACTTTCAAGGAGGAATGACTGAGACCCAGGTTGAAGAGATGACGTAAATATTCCAGCAGAATGGCCACTGAACAGGAGAAAGGCTCCACATTCCTAGAGACAGCCCAAATAGAAAATCTCTTCCATTTCATGGCATAAGTGGACCTAGTGGAGGGTTTTCTAGCCTCCACCAGAATCTCCGCCACTTTTGGAGAGACACCAAAACGAGATTGAGCTAGGTCTGCAGGAGTCATGCATGAAGTTGCAGGGACTTGAGGCCTGGATGGACCAGGGTCCCCTGATCCTGGGTCAGCAAACCTTGAGATAAAGGAAGAGGAAGAGGAGGAACCTCTGAGAATTGTTGTAGAAGAGAGAACCAGATTTGCCAGGGCCAGAAAGGAGCGATCAGAATCATTCTAGCTCCTTCTGTGGTTAGTTTCTGCAATACACGAGGGACCAGAGGAATTGGGGGGAAAAGCATAGACGAATCTGTCCTTCCAGTCTAGAGACAGAGCATCGCTCCAGAAAGCACCTTGCTCTGGAACGAGCTAGCAAAAGGTGGGAAGTTTTGCATTTTGGGGAGAGGCGAACAGGTCTACCTGCGGAGTCCCCCAAAGTTGAAAGATATCGTCTAGCACCTTTTGGTCCAATTCCCACTCATGTGGTAGGGCAGAGGAGCAGCTTAGCTTGTCTGCCAGGGTATTGTCGACTCCTGGAAAATTAATCACAGTGAGGTGAAGGTTGTGTTGAGTTGCCCAGTCCCAAACCCCTCATTGCTTCCTGCATAGAGGGTAGGATCGAGTCCCTCCCTGCTTGTTGATGTACCACACCACGCACATGTTGTCCATTTGGACGGCTAGGTGACCGGGAAGAATGTATTGGTGAAGGGCTTGGAGACATACAGTACTGCTCGAAGCTCGAGCACACTGATGTGGAGAGCTAGTTCCAATCTGGACCATAATCCTTGGGTTCAGTGAGGACCCAGATGTGCTCCCCAACCTTCGCCTGATGCGTCTGTGTTCAGAGTCTGGGAGGGGGGAGGATGACAGAAGGGGACCCCCCCGAAACAGGTTCTCTAACCATCCACCATTGCAAGTCTCGCGCTATAGGCAGGAGATCAGAACAAGATGATCTAGGTCATCTACAAGTTGATCCCACTGGGCGCGAAGAGTCCACTGAGAGATCCTCATGGGAGCCGAGCCCTGGGAACCGACGTAGAATAGTGGCCGCCATGAGCCCCAGGGAGACAGAGGACCAACCTCGCTGAACCCTCCAGTGCTCTGATAGCAGGGAAATCTCAGATTGAAGAGAGGCCGCCCTGTCCGGAGGCAGGGAAGGCCTTGCTCACTGTCGTATCGAGGATAGCCCAGATGAACTGTAGTCTCGGGAGGATCTAGATGAGACTTGGAATGGTTGATAGGTATGTACCCAGGCAAGTAAAACCTGCTGGGTGAGGGAGAGAAATGCAGGAGTCTCTCCTGATGAGGCCACCAGGAGCCAGTTGTCCAGGTAAGGAACACCAGAACCCCATGGCACGCAGGTAGGCCGCTACCACAGCCAGGCATTTGGTAAATACTCGGGGTGCCAAGGAAAGACCAAACGGGAGCGCCCAGAGCTGGTAATGGTCCCCCTGAAACGCAAAACCAAGATACTGGTGGTGAGAAGGGCGAATGGGATGGGAGATAGGCATCCTGCATATCCAGCGCACAAGCCATTGGCCCGCAAGGAGGGCAGAAGAGTCTGAAGGAGAGCATCCTGAATCTTTTGTATTCCACATAAGGTTCAAGGAGCTGAGATCAGAATGGTCTGAGATCTCCCATCTTCTTTGGGACCAGGAAGAAATGAGAATAGTAACCCATCCCTTGAAGATGAAGAGGAATGGGTTCTATGGCCCTCTTCGAGAGGAGGGCAGAGATTTCTTCCCGGACCAAAGGAAGATGGTCCCTTGTGTAGAACAACTTCAGAGGTGGGTGGCAGGGTGGTTTCTGTAGAAACTCTATAGAGTGCCCTTCTGCTATAATCTGGAGCACCCAGGAATCAGTTGATATCCTCTCCCAACCTGGAAGGTGGAGGGAGAACCTCCCTCCCCACAGTTCCTCGCGTGTCCGGGAGGCGGTGGGAGAGGGGAGGAGTCAGGTGGTGTGGCAGCGCCGCAGCTGGGGCACCACTGCTTTTGGGCAGGGGGACCTGGCAGCTGGGGGCCCGTTTGAGTGGCCCGCCTTCCCTTTGGGTTTCACTGGTGGCCAATTGCGTCGCGCATGAAAGGATGGTGCCAAGGTGATGGGACGGTACATGGAATCCACGAACTCTCAGAGCCGCCCCTTTCCCGCAAGTTGGTGATGATGTCCCTGACATAACCACCAGAAGCACACGAACCCCTGAAAGGTGCTTCCTGGATCGCGGACTGCACCTCCGGGACCAAACCTGACACGCGGAGCCAGGCATGACGCCGCAGACTCACGGCGAAAGCGAAGCTCCGCCCAGCAGTGTTCACTGCATCGTATGTCATCCGCAGAATGTGGCGACTGGCCGAACAAGCAGAATGGACTAAATCGGCCAACTCCTGCTTGACTTGAGAGTCAGGTAAGGAGTCAATCTTAGATTCCGCCTGGGTAAGAGATGGCCTTGGTAATCCCCCATATGAGCAACGACTTAGGGCCCAATTCCCAGTGTGAAAAGATTTAAATTTTTCTCCCATACTCGTCCAGGAGGCGAGATTCTATCCGGAGGAGACGAGCTTAGATGTTTGGGGTGCGCTGACCGGCTCTGAGCGGTGTTGATCATGACCGAATCTGCACGAGGGTGGGAGTCCAAATAGTCTACACCCTCTGGAGCCTGGTATAGCCTGTCAGACTTCCTAGAGTAGAGACTAATCACGACGGTTATTTCCAAATTGTGGAACAAGGTGGGCGAAGGCTCCGGATCCAGGCTGGCACTAAAGTTGGAGCTGTCAGGGCAGGTCCAGATGTTCGGCGAGTTTAACCCACTCGAGGATCTGGTTCTAAGAAGCGCCACTGATGAATTCCTGGATTTTTCTGAGCAACTCCAGAAGGAAGAATCCTCCGGAGGAGACTGGAGGAGTTCACGGCCAGGCTTGGACGGAGAGCACGGCTCGTCATCTCTCTCGGAGTATCCGTTGGAAGAATCCGAGGAATCTGAGAGGGAAGAAGAAGAATTGGAAGCAGAATAAGACTCCTTAACACAGCTGGGGGCAGGAACGGGTTCCTTGGGGGTACCCCTGGACACGTGTCCTGCCCCTCTCGGGATCCAGAGGAAGGGCCTTGGAGTCTGGAGGCGGTGAGGGAGCCGCGCCGCCCGCATGGTACGGGGGCGGCACTGCCGCCATAAGACGGTTTCATCTTTGGTGGGTTGAGCCTGCCTCAGCCCACCAGGGAAGCCAGAGTCTCCCCGCAGTCCACGCAGCCGTGGGGTGGTGGAGGGGAGGGGCTACGTTCTACCTGTAAGGAGAGTATCCGAAACCGGCCGCGGGGGAGAAACCGGCATCAGAGGGACCAGCGTAGGTACTGCAGCACTGGATACTACGGTCCCGGCAAGGCATCGATAAGAGGCGAGTACCCAGACGCGGAGGAGCTGCCAAGTAGACAACCTGATGGTGGCTCACGACGGGTCAACATTGAGAGCCCGGGGCAGGAAAAAACCTGCCGAGCGCGGTGGAGCCACAGGGGCCGGCATCCGGCGGGGCGCTAGACCAGTTCCTTAGGAGGAGGTCTGACGGGTGGAACATCCCCGCAGCGCCCGGGGGGAAAACCTAGGGTCAGGCTGGGGTGCTGGGCTCCCGGACAGCAGCCCAAGCTGCGGGAACTGGCTAAGCAGAAGGGGGGGGTCCATCAGGGTTCATTACGGCCTACATCGGGGAGCCGACGCGCTTAGGGCTAGTTCCAGGGGCCAGGGAGCAGCCATCCTCTAGGGTCCTCGAGGCGGCAGGAGAGGGCGGCCCCATCCGAGGGGATGGTAATGTGACGCCCCAAGAGTCAGGCATCTATCGACCTCTCCTGGCGGACATCGGAGGAGCCAGGCATCGATTTATGGGAGTCACCAGACCAGTAGGGCCGCAGAAGTCCGCGGCCAACTGGGCGCAGAGGCCTCCTTTTGTTCGAGGCGCCTGCAAGGCCCGAGCGCGGCCAGACGAAGGGCCACTCCTCCTCCAAACCCTTGAAGGCTGCCGTGGACAGTCCCCAGAGGATGTTACCTGGCCAAGACTCTGGCTGGAGTCGCGACGAGCCTTCTCCGTGCCTCTCCTTGTCCTGCTTTTATGTCCTTCCGGAGAAGTGGACCTGCCTGAGCTTCTTCAATTCTTTTTCCATCAACATCTTTTCTTGAGAAGATGGGCTTCAAGGACTGTTAGCGCCATTCGCGGCAGCCGCGTTGAAATTGAGCAATGCGGGCAATTGTCGACCGGGTGGGCCCTAGCAGAAAAGGCAGAGGAATGGCGTCTTGTGTGGCAGTTGGGCCGCACGAGCTGCTGTTTTGTGCTCGGAGGTGTAGGGACAACATACACCGACGATGACCAGCGATAGAAGAAAAATAATTTAATTTTCGTAAAACCGACGAAAGAGCAGGGCGATGAGCACAAACTTTCCACAACCATGCACGAGCTAACGGCGGAAAGAACTGAAGGCGGAACTCCGATCGCTTTTACCGACGTCGATGAGCAGGTCACCTGACGGGGCGGTCACCTGCCAGGACTGCTAATAGAATTTCCGTGGGGTCCAACTGAACGGCGCCATCCTATGTAATTACCTGCAGAGCCCTCTAAGTAAGATCATCGCCACCTCAGAGACCTCGTGATGCATGAGCTATGTCCCTAGGAGCCAGGCGCCGAGTTCGAAACAAGTTCTGGATGCATCAAGAACCTGCTTCCTGGGACAGTAAGAGAGCTGATTGGCAGAGGCACCAGTGTTTCTGGAAAGCAGTACAAGGGTAAACAATCTGCCTGGGACAAAGGCACTGATTAATATCACGCCAGCTCTCTACGGGTTTCAGAGAACCCACTACACAGGGAAGGGAGGAATCGAGATGAATCTGCTCATTGGGACCAAGGGACAACGCCTCTCACCAAACAGCTCTGATCTAGCAGCAGAAACTGCAGTTTCGTTATGGGACAAAGGTCTAACTCACGCCCCATCTGTGAAACAAATCTCAACGACCTCTGGAGTACCTCCCATTCGTGGACTCTGGCCTGAAAGTGGCCCAGACTGTCTGCGATAACATTTCTCACACGAACATGCACAGCAAGGAGGCGCTTGTTCATGCCAATCCCATACCCTCATGGCCTCCTGCAAAGGGTAGAAATGGTGCCTTGTTTGTTGAGGTAATACAACACGTACTGTCTGTTTGCAGCAGAGTACTCAGGAATTGACTGGAGGCCTGCAGCCAAAATATCTATAAGATGGGCTTCCCAGACGCCACGCACCCTGAGACCTGACACCACAGGCGCGCCCCAACCGGATTCTGAGCGTCCGTGAAAAGTGTCACAACCGAGAAGGAGCAATAAAGGGACTCCAGCAACAGGTGGTCCGATCGACCACTATGCCAATCCTGATGACAGCATTATGATCCTGATTGAAGTTGCAGATGCTCTACTTCTGATCCCACTACCTGTAACATCCTGGGTTACCGCAGGAAACAGGCTAAATGGACTGCTGCAATGGCTGCAGCCATGTGTCAGCAGGCAAAAGGACAAGTCTAGCTGGACAGTCTTCTTTGCCAAAATATCCCTTAAAGGGGATCTGATGTGTTCGCCTGTCTTGGGCAAAAGGCTCGATAGTGTCAGGATAGCCTGCAACTGCAGTCTCTGAGATGGAAACCAGGTGCATTCCGCCGATTACATGCCCAGGACCAAATAGAGCGAGCACATTGATCGCAGGACATCAGGCCTCCTGAGAGGGGCCATGAGGAGCCAGTCGCCCACGAGGGAACACGAGTGGCCCTGCCTCCTGAGAGCCTGACAACTGCCAAGCACTTCAGAACACTGAGGTGTCTAGGACAGCCCAAAAGGGCGCTCGAACTGAAATCACACCCAAGACCCGAGCGCAAGAATTTCTGCAGTCAAGTATCGGTATGCAGGTAGGCATCCTGCATGTCCGTGATGCTAAGAAGGCACCCCTGACTATGGGACAACCTGAAGGGTCACCATGAGCGCTTGTAGAAAAGCAGCGCTGAGGTCACTGAGATCCAGAACGGATGGAGGTCCCTGTCTTTTGGGAACAAAAGAAGTGGAAATAGTACCGCCCCTCTGGTTCCACCAGGCACATGCTCATGGCTTCTTTTCCCAAGCACTAACCTTTGTTGAATGAGCATGCTGTCCCGAAAGAAGCAGGGAGGCCTGGATGGTGGTGATTGAGAATCAACAAAGCGTCCTCTCGAACCAACTGAAGGATCACCGTCGGGTTATCATCTGCAAGCCCGAAAAGTGGCGAGCAGATCGCGATCCCAACCTTTTCTTCCCATTGATCCAGAGGAGGGCTGGAAGGAGTCATGCTGTGGTGGCGTGACTCCCGCATGCTGGGCTGGTTTGTATCTCTGACCTTGGCCTGGGAGAGACTGAGATAGCCATGCGGTTGAAGTTGCCTTGCTGCTGGCCGAACGTGGTTGTTGTGGGCCGCGAAAAACGATTCTGGTTCCTATGAAGGAACTATTGGGCCTGTACATGGCCTGTATAGTCCTCACTGCCCTCCGGCATCCTGTAATTTGGTGATAACCTTCTAGGAAGCCTCACCAAACAGAACTTCTCTGTTGTAGGGGACGTCCAGGATATTTTTCTGGACGTCCGGAGTAAATCCGGAGACGTGTAGCCATGAGTGCCTCCAGAGACAGATGCCCGAGGCTGCTCCCCTGGCTGCAGAGTCAGCCGAATCGTAGGCCGCTCTCAAAACTTGGGTCCCCATGTCTGACCCTGAATGAAGAAGGTTCAAAAGTTCCTCCTTCTGTTCGCCATCCGGAAGGACCTTAACCAGGTCCTGGCCCTATTCCCACAGGGCGTTCTGAAACTGAACAATATGTGTCAGATAGTTCAGTGACCTGATGGAGCATGTAGCAGCCGCATACATGCGCCTACCCAGTGAATCCAACTGTTTGGATTCCTGGTCCAGAGGCTGCATGCTCAAATGTTGCGGTCGTTTGAAACTGGTCATGAGAGGCCGTGATGACAAGTGAATCAGGCAGGGGTTGTTGCGCCAGATATGGGCCCTCCACAGGAGCCCTGTACAGCAGTCAGCCTCTTCTGCACAGTGGGGGTGGAAGTGGACGTTTCCATGTGGGTTTTGGTGATGTCCAGGAAGGTATCACAAAGGGTAGCACCACCACAGGCTTAGATCTTTCGCCAAAGTATCGAAGCTAGGCAGCGCTGTCATTTGGGGTCCTAGATCTTCTGTTTCATCACATTCCATGTTCTCCTGAATGTGCCTCATAATTTCAGAAAAGAGGATCATCCTGGGTGACCTGGGGAGGTCTTGTGGGTCTGGCGATGGGATACTGATTGGCGAAGAGACCTGGAAGGTCAAGAGACAGGTCTAGAGTCTTCCCCCTGTAGAGTGGACCGTCTACATCTGGGTCATTTGGGACTGGGAGACCCTGAGGGAAACCTTGAAGTGGGCCTTCTCCTTTCTCTGGAGCTGCCCCTAGGAGGTGGAGTAGGCTCCCTGGGGGTCGGGGGTCTTCCTGTTGGCCCCTCTGGTGGTGGAGGAGGAGGAGGAGGAGGAGCAGGTTTCACGGAGACCACGTCCTTTTTGATTGTGTCCCACCAAAAGGTAAAGAGGTCTTTGACTTCTTGAATGTTCACACAGGACGACGGTCCTGGCGTTGGAGATGGTCTGTCGCCGGTATAGGAGTCGGGTCCAGGTGTTGCGGATCAGGTGAGGCTCCTGTGGAAGTCCGCGGCCCCGTCTGGCACTTGCCTGGTCATCGGGCAATGTCGAACCCTCCACTGTAGAACCTGGCGACCAGCATCCACTGTGAAGGAGGCCAGTCGCCGGCTCCTGAGAATGTTTGGCTGACATCTGGTCAGACTAGCATTTAGAAGAATCGCAGCCACCTTAGTGCCCGCCGTCCCACTTAGGGACGGCCAGGTCGCGGTCTTCCGGGAGGGGGGTCCAGTTCCTGGGAGGCCGACCTGGCATCGGGTTCCTGGCGCCTGTCCGAGGAAGCCAGCGGCCTTTGAAGAGACACCTGACCGATGACGGTCAAGACTTCGCTAAGCCCGGAGGCGCTTGGAGAAGGGCCGAAGTCCTGAACTGCAAGAGGATGCAGAAGCCGAAGAGCTGCCTGAAGTCCCAACTTTAACAGGAGGGGGCTGTGAGCGAGCCCTGGAGGGACAGCGGTCTGAGCGCGTGGAGCCAAAGCTGGTGCACGAGTCCAAGGCCCGGTTTGGGGATCTCGACCTGGCCTTCTCCCACTTGTTTTTCCCGGTGTTTATGGGACTTGGGGGTAGACTCACCTCTGGAGGCAGGGTCTTTGTCCATCATTTTTAACCTTCCTTCCAACAGGAACCCCTGAAGCGCCTTCTGGCGCCTAATACGAGTGCGACTGTTGAACTGCTGGCAAAGAGCAGACCTTGGTGTCGTGTTCGGCCCAGAGAACCGAGAGACAACCCTGAATGAAGATCTCTAAAAGGGATCTTTTACCACAGGCACACTTGGAGTGGTGTCCTTCTGAGGAAGGAGTAGGAGATGCAGATATTTAGTAAATAAATGCTGCAAGTTCACGACGTTGTTCACTGAAACAGGTCCGTGAAGCCGATGCTGGCGAGTCGATGGCAGGAAAAGAACTGGGGATTCTGGGGGACCACTCCTTTTGTATGATGCCTGTCATCGGGGGCAGTCACCGCTGGATACTGCTAGCTAGAAAATTTCCGTGGGGTCCTCGTGCCTGTCGGCTTCAGTCCTAATGGTGTAACTTGCTGCAAGAGCTGTTTCTCGAAGTAAGATCTTACCGTAACAGTACATCTTCGAGAGAGGTTCCTTCAGTAGGTCATTACATATAGGACTGACGCTACCTGGTGTCGGGCCGCACGACAGACTTTTTTAACAATCCCTGACGGGGACCGCCCACCCGACTTCACGTGACCGACGTCAGTGTGGCCATATATAGTGGGTGGTCCCCACACCCACCCTCCAGTTCTCCTACTGGAGCCAGGAAGAGGCCTGAAAGCAGAAGCAAACAGAATTTGGAGTCCCTGTATAAGAAATAAAATGACGGAAGAAGGGAGGGAAAATATGACCTACTGAAGGAACCTCTGAAGATCTACTGTTCACAAGTTCCTACCAACTGTACTATCTTGACCGAGAGGGTTCCTTCAGTAGATCATCACATATAGGACCGAGTCCAAGCTAGTCCCTCCAAAGAGAGAAAAGGAAAACAAGGGAAGAAGGAAAAATAACTCCAACAGAAACTGGGAACCAGAATGAACCCAACCTCAGACAGAAGGCCCTGTAAGACAGCTAGGCCAAAGCCAGCCCTCCGCCTAGAAGCAATGTCCAGACTGTAGTGTTTAGTAAAAGTATGGACAGAACTCCAAGTAGCTGCGGTGCAGATATCAGCCAAGAAACAGTTCCGCAAAATGGCAGCAGAAGCAGCCATGCCCTAGTAAAAAGACCTCTGGCGGGACCCGGCAGAGGTTTCATGCACAATCAACAATAGAATAAGTTGTCTAACCATTTGGAAAGGCACTGCTTCGAAACCGCTTTGCCCTTTGATCTCGGGGCCAAAGAAACAAAAAGCTGATCACAGCTACAGAAATCCTTGGTTGTGTGTAGCACCGAAGGATCCGATGGATGTCCATGGTGTTCAGGAGTGCCTCACCTCTGTTCGAAGGGGGACAGAAAGAAAACTGGAAGCTCTACTGATTGGTTCAGTGCGTCTTCTGACACCACCTTGGGTGAAAACTTAGGATTTGTCCTGAGGACCACCAGGTCCTTATGGAAAATAAGATAAGGCTCTTTATAAACCAGAGCGTGAAGCTCCGAAATCCTTCGAGCTGACGTGATGGCAACTAAAAATAACATCTTCCAGGAAAGGTCACGCAAATCACAGCTCATGGCCGGTTCAAATGGGGAAGAGTGAGCTTCTCTAACACAAAGTTCAAATCCCAAGGTGGAGTTGGACTGCGGAGGATGGGGGGTTTCAGATAGAGGATCCCTTTCAGAAAGGTTTTTGAGACCTCCAACTAGGCCACGGGTTTACCATCCACCAGCTCATGGTACGCCAAAAGGTGGATCTTCAAGGAGGAATAAGACAGACCCGAGTCTGACAAATGAAGGAAGTATTCCATGACTTGTGGGGCGGAACAAGAAAAGGGGTTCCACTTCTTGGAAGTCGCCCAGATGGAAGAACGTTTCCACTTCATGGCATAAGTGGAACGAGTGGAGGGTTTTCTAGCCTCTAAAAGAACCTGAGCTACCTGAGAGGAGACCTCAAAGCGAGAAACCTCTATGTCTGCAGGAGCCACGCATGAAGATGCAGGGTCCTGAGCCCCGGATGAACAAGGTGGCCTCGATCCTGAGGCAAGAGGTTGTGGGTCCCTGGAAGTGGAACCGGTAGTTCCCTCGATAGCTGCTGTAACAGTGGGAACTAAATTTGTTTCGGTCAGAGAGGGGCAATGAGAATCATCTTCGCCTTCTCTGCCTGAAGCTTGAGAAGGAGCCTCTGGAGAACAGGAAATGGAGGGAAGGCATACCAAAATGTCCCTGTCCAGGACAGAGACAGCGCGTCATGCCAGAAAGCACCATGCCCTGGAACGAACCAGCAAAAACTGGGAAGTTGTGCGTTGTATTGGGAGGCGAAAAGGTCGATTTCTGGATGCCCCCATCTTAGGAAGAGAGATTCTGCCACTTCCTGATTTAATTTCCATTCGTGAGTTAGGATCAGAGACCTGCTGAGACTGTCTACCAGGATTTTTTGAATGCCTGGAACATGCATGGCCACTAGGGCCAGATCGTGCTGGACCGCCCAGTTCCACATCTGCATCACCTCCCTGTACAGGAGTACGAGCGAGTTCCTCCTCGTCTGTTGAGGTACCAGATTACCGACATACTGTCCACTTGGACCAGCAGGGATCCCTTGGGAAGAAGGGTCTGGAAGGCCTGTAAGGCATACAAGACCGCCCTCATCTCCAGAATGTTGATGTATAAAGGTACTTCCAATCTGGACCACAGTCCTTGAGCTTGCTGCTTCCCCAGATGTGCTCCCCATCCCATGTTCAATGCATCTGTAGTGAGGGATGACAAAGGAGTTGGGCTCCTGAAAGGGAGACCTAAGAAAAGGTTGCAGGGGTCCCTCCACCAGAGCAATTCTTTCTGAACTGCTGAGGACACCAGTACTGGATAGTCCAGGTCCTCCAGGAGTTGGTCCCAATGTACGTGAAAGGACCACTGAGTAACTCTCATGTGGAGGCTTGCCAGGGGAACAGTAGTGATGGAGGCTGCCATCGGGCCAAGAAGGTGGAGGATCTCCCGGGCCGAGACAGTCCTGGACGAAGCCACCCGTGAAGTCTGACGGATCATGGACTCCACCCTGTCTGGAGGAAGAAAGGCTCTGCATTGGACCATATCCAAAACCGCCCCAATGAATTGTAGTCTCTGGGACGGGGTCATGGATGACTTGGGAACACTGAATGTAATCCTCAGTCTGCCAAAGAGGTCAAGGGTGCATGAGAGAGCCTCCAGTAAGGAGTCCTTGGATGGGACTGAAATCAGCCAGTCGTCCAGGTAAGGGAAAACTGCAATACGCTGGCAGTGTAAAGAGGCTGCCACCACTGCCAGGCACATGGTAAACACCCGAGGTGCTGAGGACAGACCAAAAGGGAGCACCCGAAACTGAAAGTGCTCCCTTTGGAACTGGAACCGCAGGAAACGGCGGCGGCTGGGGAAGATCGGGATGTGCAAGTAAGCATCCTGCATGCCCAGAGCACACAAAAACATGTTACTCATCTGTAACAGTAGTTCTAGGAGTGGTATATGTTGTTCATCCACACTGTCTGGCATTGTCCCTTTCCCCTTTAAATCTTGCTGGAAGCCTTCAAGCTGGCGCCTCCCATCCACCCGGGTGGTAAATACCTTGGCTCCGCCCCATGACGCCAGATCTAGCCCGCTGGAAGCAAGGTTGTATGCCTAAAGCCGGGGAGGTCGGGCGGGTGCATGTGGATGAACAACATATACCACTCCCAGAACTACTGTTACAGGTGAGTAACCTGTTCTTCTAGGAGCGTGGATATGTTGTTCATCCACACTGTCTGGCAGACTCCTAGCAGTTCTCTGGGAGGAGGGAGGCAAGGCGCACACACCCTACTTAGGAAAAAAGAGACTGGAGAAGCGAGGCCCCAAAATCAGCATCACGTCGTGACTCAAGGTCGATGTGGTAATGGGTAATAAAGGTGTTCGCTGACTTCCAGGTAGCAGCCCGACAGATTTCCTGGATAGGGATGTCCCTGGAAGCAGCCAACGAAGCAGCAGTATGGTGGGTAAAATGAGCTGTTATCCCTCTGGAAGGCTCCTTGCCTGCCAATTCATAACACAGACTTATGCATGATGTGATCCATCTTGCAATAGTCTGCTTGGTTGCAGGTCTGCCAGAAGCGGCTTCAGCATAGGTGGCAAACAGCTGGCGAACCTCTCCCCGAATTTCCGCCGTCCTCTCCTTATAGTAGGAGACAGCACGTCTGAGATCCAGAGTATGGAGCCTGTACTCGGCATCCGAGGTGTAGTTAGGGTAATATACCGGCAGAGTCAACACCTGGTTAAGGTGAAACTCTAACACCACCTTCGGAAGGAATTTCGGGTTGGGGCGCAGGACAACTTTGTCCCCATGAAAGACCAGATAATGGGAGTCCACCGAAAATGCCCTGTCCCTCTGGCTGACGTGATAGCCACCAGGAAGGCAGTCTTCCACGACAAATGCGAGAGCTCACACTTGTGCATGGGTTCGAATGGCTTGCCCATGAGCTTTGCCAAAACCATCAAGAGATCCCACGGAGGTGGAAGTTCACGCACTGGAGGGGATATGTGATCCAGGCCTTTGAAAAAGCGCCTCGACCACTGTCCCCAGCTAAAATGGGCTGACCGCCCATGCCTGCAAGGGATCGATGACCGAAGACCCCCTTTGGAGAGGGACCAAAGGTAGTCTAGAATGTTAGCCACAGAGCAGGATAAGGGGTCCAGGCTCTTTCCCTGACACCAGATAGAAAACCTTTTCCATTTGAAGGCACAACATTTCCTGGTTGATTCCTTTCGAGATGCTTCCACCACGGTGTAGACTTCCTTAGAAAGACCCAGAGCCTGGAACTTGAGCCACTCAGGAACCAGGCTGTGAGGTGCAGGGATGGAAGGTCCGAGTGGAAGACCTTTCCCTGGTTCAACGATATTAGGTCCGGGCATGTACAAAGCCGCTCCAGGGTCCTGCAGCTGAGGTTGAGGAGATCTGGATACCAGAACTGGCGTGGCCAATCTGGAGCTACCAGGATCACCTTCGCCTTGTCCCTCCTCACCTTGAGTAACACCTTGTGGATCAAAGGAAATGGAGGGAAGGCGTAAAAGAGGACTGGAGTCCACGACCTCGAGAAGGCATCCCCCTGCAGTGAGCCCTGCTGAGGGGGGTGGGCATGGTACAGCCTGCCTCAGCCTGGTGCTCTCCCTGGAGGCTAACAGGTCCACCAACGGTTTGCCCCAATGGGAGAACAGATCATAAGCTACCTCTGGATGGAGAGACCACTCGTGGGATGTCTGGCCTATGTGGCTGAGAGCATCTGCCAGTTGGTTCGACATTCCTGCCACATGGATGGCTAGGAGATCCGCCTCCAGCCAGCTGACGAAGGTCCAGATCCGGAGCGCCTTCTTGCATAGTAGACGGGAGTGCATGCCGGCCTGTTTGTTGAGGTAGTACATGGTCGTGGTATTGTCTGTCTGGACTTGAACCACTTGACCCCGGAGCTGAGGAGCGAAAGCTGACAGTGCCAGTCTGACTGCTCTGAGCTCCAACAGGTTGATGTGGCATCGGGAATCCTCGGGGGTCCAGAACCCGTGAGCTCTGTTGTCCCCCAAGTGGGCTCCCCAGCCCATGAGAGAGGCACTGGTCGTAAAGATGACCGTTGGCTTGGGGCGGACAAACGGGATCCCTTCCTGCAAATGACTCCGGACAGTCCACCATTGGAAAGTGTCCCACATCCTCTGGGTGACAGTGACCAGCTGGTTGAAGACACCCTGATGCTAAGACCACTGGGCGGGCAGCTCCCACTGAAGGGGGCGCATGTGCAATCTGGCCCAACGGACCACTGAGGTGCACGCCGCCATGTAACCCAGGAGGCGCAGGAAGTCCCTGACAGGGTGCAAGTGCCCAACCAGAAATGATTGGGCAAAGGAGGAAAGAACCTCCACCCTGTCCGCCGGGAGCCGAGCTCTGGCTTGACGAGAGTCTAGCTCTGCCCCGATGAAGCCCATCACCTGAGAGGGCACGAGTTCTGATTTGGCCTCGCTGATTAGGAGGCCCAGGTGGGAGCAGGTTAGGAGGGTCAGGTCCCTGGACCTCTCCACCTCCTGTAGGGAGGAACCCGGCAGGAGCCAATTGTCTAGATAGGGGTTAATACGAACCCCTTGATGCCGTAGATGGGCTGCCACCACTGCGATGCATTTGGTGAAGACCCATGGGGCCGATGACAGGCCAAACGGCATGGCTCTGAACTCGTACAGGGTCCCTTCGGCCCTGAAGCGGAGGAACCGCTGAAAGGACGGACGGATTGGGACGTGGTAGAACGCATCCTGAAGATCCAGTGAACAGAACCACATGTTTCGCTCCAGAGATGGTATGATCTGGTTCAGAGTTACCATCCAGAAGTGACCTGAGATATCGATTCAGGCTGGAGATCTAGGAGGTGGCGCCAACCCCGCTGGGCACCATGAAATACCTGGAGATGAAGCCTGGGTCTGAAGGAGGATCTGGCACTGGAACTACCGCCTCCTTGAGGAGGAGCTGAGCAATGTCATCCCGAAGGGCCGATTGAGCGCCAACTGAGATCCTTTCCTCCCAAGGGGCATGGGCCCGGCTGGGGGGGTTACTGCTCAAACTCTAGAGGCAGTCCCTGCCCGACCACTTCCAAAATCCACCTGTCCGAAGTGATACCGGACCAGATGGAAAGAAAGTGGCGGAGCCGGCCCCCCACGGGAGGACCTAGAACTGGCATGACGGGTGAAGGGGAGGCCACCCCCGACCCATCACTGTGCAGGCTTGGAGGAGGAGGAGGAGGCACCTGGACCAGCACCTCGGCCTCCTTTGCGGGACTGTTGGGGACCTTGTTTGGGCCTAGGGCACCAAGCTGGAGGCTGTTGCTGTTGCTGACCTCCCTGGAAGGAGGGCTGTCTAACCGCAGGGGAAGAATGCTGAAAGGACTTCTTCTTGCGCTTCTGCTGGTTCTTGCCCGAAGAACCCTTAGCAGAGGTGGCATCTAAGGTGGCATTAGACTGCTCAATGCACTGTAGATGACCTGCCAATCCCGGACCAAAGAGGTCGGTGCCAAGGAAGGGCACATCAGCTAGCTTGTGCTAAGTATCCACGGGAAAGGAGGATAAGCCCAGCCAAGCCCTGCGGAGAGTGGCTACCGCAGCAGCTAGTGAACGGGCACAGGAATCACCAATGTCCAGGGCTGTCTGGAGCTGTTGTTTAGCAACAGCACAGCCCTGGTCCCGGACCTGCTTGACCGTGGTCTGCATGTCTGCTGGGAGATGAGGGAGGACTTCATCAAGTGACCCCAGAAGGGCGTGAGAGAAGTGTGCCATGATCACTGCTGAGCTAGCCTAACGAAGGGCTAGGGATGATGCCGCGTAAACCTTCCTGGCCGAGTGGTCCATATTCTTGGACTCCTTGTCCAGTGGGCGGTCAGTATCTGCAGAGCTGCCCGTGCACCTAAACACTGAGGCAGTCACAAAATTCTCTGCCGAGGGATGCTCAGTGAAACTCACCAAGGACCCCATGGGCGCCGCATACTTGCCGGCCATGCGGGCAGATGGAGCCGGGCAACAGGCAGGACGCTGCCAAAGTTCCAGTGCCGGGCCAACTATGGCTTCGGCTGCAAAGTAGCATGAGGGAACCTGTATCTTCCAGCGGAAAGGAAGATCTGGCATCATGGGGTGAAGCCGAGGTATTTACCACCCGGGTGGGTGGGAGAAGCCAGCTTGAACACTTCCGGCAAGATTTAAAGGGGAAAGGGACAATGCCAGACAGTGTGGATGAACAACATATCCACGCTCCTAGAACCAATGATTCTCCAGAAGGAGTGGGAGGAGACTCTGAAGCGTCAGCATCCGGAACTTTTTGTACTCGACAAACTGATTGAGGTTGCTCAAGTCAAGAATGGATCTGAAGTCTCCCGTCTTTTTTGGAACCAGGAAAAAATGGGATTAAAACCCCCTGACCCTTTGCCGAAGGGGAACACGCTCTATTGCTTCCTTGAGCAAGAGGCTTTGTACTTCTTTAACGAGAAGAGCCTGAACCCTGGAGTAAGAAGACCTTTTCGGTGGAGATTCTGGAGGAATTTCCAGAAACTTTATGGTGTGTCCGAAGGACACCAGTTGCAGGACCCATGCATCGGAGGTTATTGCCTTCCATTCCTGCGCATGGCGAACAAACCCCCTCCCCACCTGCTCCTCATCGTGAGACTGAGGAGTTAGTGAGGATAGGGCGTCAGGAAGTGGCAGGACGTTCAGGGGGAGGACCCCCTGCACATCTCTGGTTTTTGGAGGCCGGAGGAGTGGTGGGACCCATGGACTTGCATTTGCCCTGGCGTCGAGCTGGGACCTGCTTCCTCTGCCTCCAGGTCCTTTTCCAAAAGGGCTGCTGCTGCTGTTGCGTGCCTGATTGGTACATGGACCTCACTGATCTGAGGGTGAGGCCTCTGCCCTGAATATCAATAATAATATCTTTGGTGTCCCCACCAAAAAGCACCGAGCCCCAGAAGGGGGCACCCTAAATCGACGACTGTACCTCGGTGAGAGCAGAGATGTGAAGCAAGGAATGCCGTCTTAGGGTGACGGCAGTTGCAGAAGTGCTAGCTACAGAGTCAAGGGAGTCATATGTAGCCTGCAAAGCATGCCTATAGGAAAAGCAAGAGAGAGGCGAAGATCCTTGGCAAGCTCCTCTTTGAAGCTTAAGGGTCCATTGACTGGACCCGGGTCTCTAACCTGGCTAGGGTAGCCTTTTGGTGTGACACCATGTGGGCCACATAGTTGAGGGATCTGAGCACACATGTGGCCGAAGCATAAACTTTTCTGCCGAACTGGTCCATCTGCCTCAACTCTTTGTCTGGAGGAGAGGTGCTCATGTGCTTGGGTGCAGTGGAACGACTATAAGCAGCTGAAATGATGACAGAGTCTGCCTTGGGATGCGTCTTAAGAAAAGGAGCTTCTTTCCGCGCCCAGTAAATCCTGTCCACCCTCTTGGGGACAGCTGGGAGAGAATGAGGCATCTGCCAGACTGTAGAGGTGAGGTCCTGGTGAGGTCCGATCCAGGGAGGAATGGGGACTGGAGATAGAGACTCTAAGTCCAAATGCTTGGCTAGTCTCTCTCACGGGGTCTTGTTCCTCTGACTCCCAGTCAAAGAAATCTTTCATGGACCTCAAAAGATCTGAGAAGGCAGGGTCCTCGGCCGGGGGGGGAGACACCTTGCCTTTCGGACCCTCTGGTTCCTCCAAGGCATCCTCTGCCAACTCGTGGGCATCCTCGTCATCATCATTGTCATCATCAGCCCCCTCGTCAGGAACAGGATGACTGTCCGGGAGGGTAATGTCCTGACGAGTCATCCGCAAGACGTGTACAGTGGATGGAGAAGAGTTCCTCTGGGACGTGGACCTGGGAGAGTGTGGAGGTGGGAGTCTTTTCTCCAGGTCTGACACCAACTCCGAGTGGGCCCCCTGCCACCAAGACTGGATTAAGGTCTTGAAGTCTGGCACAGCTGGAGGAAGTGGAGGAGGTGGCTGAGGGGGAAGTGGAGGAGGAGGAGGAGGCATTACCGGTAGGGGTGGGTAATGATACCACTGGTAACCCTGAAAATGGTGGTAGGGATTGTAACCAGGGTAATACTGTTCAAGTGAACTCCACTCAGGAGGAGGACCAGCCGGGAAATGGTCCCCAGGATACCCAAGGGGTAATGAGGGACAGTGTGGGTCTTGAATAATCCCTGTCATCAGGTCTGATGGAAGGGGACTCACGCCGGACTCGCTGTAGTATAACATCAGTGGGGGTCTGGACGCCAGGATAGCCAGCATCAGGGGGACCAATGGGACTGGCACCGCCTGATCCAGTGCCAAAAAGGGATCCGGTGTCAGAGGGGGCTGGTGATGGGGCCCGATGAAAGGGGCCTGACAGCGGGACCGGGTCTGGCGCTGGAGCCGGAGGTGGGGGTAGATCACTGGGCCCTGGCTGAGGAAGAGTCGTCGGAGGTTCCGGCATAGGAATTGGTAGCACAGGATCCAATGGTGGGATCAGGACCGGGATAGTTGTCGGGTCCGAAGGGATCCCACCTGGAGGAGGAGCCTCCACTGTAAGGCCAGACGGCTGAGGAGCCTCCTTCCCCATGATCCCGTCAAGGGAGCATAGGACTGGCCCTGAGGAATGGTCTATGACATCAAGAGGTCCCACACTATCTTCACCTGAAGCACCTGCCTGAGAAGGGGAGGGTATAGGTGAGGGAAGAGGGAGGAGAGGGTCTTTCTCCCCCTGGTTCTGCTGGACGTCAGGTGAGGTGCTGTTAGGCCCCGAAAGGAGAACCATGTCTGGGTGGCCGTCAGAGACAGACATCTTACCAGACGGAGCCAGGCGGGGGATGAGTCCCCAGCAAGACTTATCGGCTGGTGCCGGGTAGGTCCCCAAAGGCCGAGTAGCCATCTTACTGGTGGCTGGGCAGTCCCCAGAGGAGCCAGGAGCCGACTTAACGGCTGTAATGGTGCGGCTGTTGGAGGAGCTGGCAGTCGACTGACCCATGGAAGATTTTTCAGACTTACCATCCGAAGCCTTCATAGGCAGCGGCTGAGAGGCAACCTTGTTCATCAAGGGCTGCAAGGCCTCAGATTGGTCCGTGGAGCGCTCCCCGAGATTCATCCTTATGGTGTTTCTTGGAGGGAGAAGATTTTTTGGACGAGGACTCTCTGATACGGTCCATCTGCTTCTCTAATGAAGTGAGGTGGACTTTTAAAAGGTGGGCCTCCAAAGTCTGCTCTCCCCGCTTTTTGGTGGCCTGATTAAATGTCTGGCACTCCGAGCAGGATGAGACAGGATAATCTGGGCCCAGACAGATAACGCACTTCAGTTGACTGTCCTTATGAGAGATCCAGGTGATACTAGACGAACACTTCTTAGGAGAGGACTTAAGCGAGAACTGAGAAATAATAAGGTCGAAGAAATCTGACGCAAGAACTAACACGACGATCGCTATTGGAAGTCTGCTATGCGACTCACACAAGAAGACAATGGGAAAGAATGGGAGGGCGGGCATGGGGACCGCCCACTATATACGGCCACACTGACATTGGTCACGTGATGTCGGTGGGTGGTCCCCCGTCAGGGATTGCTAGAAAAGTCTGCCATGCGACCCATTAGGTGGCGTCAGCCCTATATGTAATGATCTACTGAAGGAACCCTCTCGAAGTAAGATCTCTAAAGTTTAAAGAAGTTTTCGCCAAAGCGCTACTAGGTAACCCTCAAACGCTGCACGGCCACAAAGAAGGAGACCTGTTTCTTCCAGCAGAAAGATAAGATGTCACTGGGGCACAACTGAAGGATATACCACAAGGGTGGCTGGAGAAGTTTAGCATTAAGACATCCAACCGATATCAGCGTTCAGAGTAGAACTACCAGTGTCGATTGCATCTGTGAAAGAAGTACAACCATTAAAAAAATAAATAAATAAATAAAGTGCAATTTATAAAACGATCTATTTTTAATTTACAACCTGAAATGAAGACAGGTGAAAACAGCGGTTCTACCAGCTCTGGGATCCGGAACACAATTGCTGACAAAAAAACAACAATCAAGTATAAAAACTAAATCAAACCAGCATAGGATACTGAACTCGTAAACTTATAAAATAATAAAATGGCAGTCAAAACTATGAAAACCTAGCCACAAGGACTAGGACAGGACTCTGGGCCAGCTGTTCTCTTCAGTAGAGAAATAAATCTGCGGTTAGCTCACCAGGGGGAGGATGACCATACTGAAGAGTTTGAAATGTAACATTATTAAGTTCTGTCTTTGGGGCAACACCTGAGTGCTGAGATGCTGCTATCTGTATGACATCATGAATGCACTCGTTGCTAGAAAAAAGGGGCATGCACTGAGAAATCCAGCACCCAGAAACAGACGGTCAACCAACATTATCCACAGATGATTAGAGACTTACGCCAAATATCCACAGATGATTAGAAAGTTTAGCCCCAAAAAAATTAATATGTTGATCCTCAGATTTTTCTGGGCCTTTTTGTGGCATAGTGAGTGAAATTAAGACGTTTTTTTCCTTTTCGCAGGCTTACATTTGTTCATTATAACAAAAATAAAAGTCACATACATAGCATACATACTAACCATAACTGTTTCTCTTTCTGAATACTTTATCCATAGAGTACCACTAATGGATCTGAGTCGGAGGCACCAGGACCCCAAAGGAGCCAAAATATTTATTTCGGGGGCAGATGACGTGTCACCACACACACCCGCTGGTGTAAGAAGGGCCACCAAACTATTAACACAATGTCTTCAAAGCCCAAACCAAGAGAAAAGAGGTGAAGACCATAAATACAGGTTACTCACCTGTAACAGGAGTTCTAGGAATGGTATATGTTGTTCATCCACACTGTCTGTCAGGTTCCTTGCCGCTTTAAATCTTGCCGGAAGGTCTTCAAGCTGGCTCCTCCCACCCACCCGGGTGGTAAAACTCGGCTCCACCTATGACCCCAGATCTAGCGCTGGAAGCCAGGTTATCTTGTCGAGCTGGGAGGTTAGAATGGATGAACAACATATACCATTCCTAGAAATCCTGTTACAGGTGAGTAACCTGTATTTCTAGGGACGTGGATATGTTGTTCATCCACACTGTATGGCAGACTCCTAGCAGTTCTCCGGGAGGAGGGAGGCAAGGCGCACACCCCCTACTTGGGAAATAGAGACTGGAGAACCGAGGCCCCAAAACCAGCATCCCGGCGTGACTCAAGGTCGATGTGGTAATGGGTGATGATGGTATGTGCAGACTTCCAGGTAGCAGCCCTGCAGATTTCCTGGATAGGGACGTCCCTGGAAGCAGCTACTGATGCAGCGGTATGGCGGGTAGAATGAGCTCTTATCCCTCTGGGAGGCTCCATGCCTGCCAACCTATAGCAGAGATCTATGCAGGAGGTGACCCACCTGCCTATCGTCCGCTTGGCTGCAGGTCTGCCAGGTGCGGCTTCAACGTAGGTGACAAACAGCTGGCGAACCTCTCCCCGAACTTCAGATGTTCGCTCCTTATAATAAGCGAGCGCTCTTTTAGGGTCCAGAGCATGGAGCCTATATTCGGCCTCCGAGGTGTGATTGGGGTAGAACACCGGCAGAGTCAACACCTGGTTAAGGTGAAACTCCGACACCACCTTCGGAAATAATTTCGGGTGGGGGCCCAGGACAACCTTGTCCCTGTGGAAGACCAGATAAGGAGACTTGATGGAAAGCGCCTGGAGCTCTCCCATCCTTCTGGCTGATGTGATAGCCACCAAGAAGGCGGCCTTCCACGACAGGTGAGAGATGTCACACCTGTGCATCGGTTCGAATGGCCTGCCCATGAGCTTAGCCAATACCAGAAGATCCCACGGAGGTGGAGGTTCTCGCACTGGAGGGGATATGTGATCAAGGCCTTTGAAAAAGCACCCGACCACCTTCTCCTGCACCACTGACTGCTTCCCGGCCCACGCCCGGTAAGCAGAGATGGCTGCCAGGTGCACCTTAAGGGTCGTTGACCGAAGCCCTTGCTGAGAAAGGGACCACAGGTAGTCCAGAATGCTTGCCAAGGAACAGGAGGAAGGGTTCAGGCCCTTGTCCTGACACCAAATGGAGAATCTCTTCCATTTGAAGGCGAAGATTTTCTGGTCGACTCCTTACAGGACGCCCCAACGACGCTTGGAGGACCCTGGCTAGAAAGACCCAAGGCCTGGAACCCTAGCCGCCAGGAACCAGGCCGCCAGGAGCAGGGATTGAAGGTCCGGATAGAATACCTTCCCCTGATTGACTGAGATCAGGTCCGGGTGGGCTGGAAGCCGCCTCGGGAGCCTGGAGCTGAGATTGAGGAGATCTGGATATCAGAACTGGCGGGGCCAGTCTGGGGCTACCAGAATCACCTGCACCTTGTCCCTCCTCGCCTTGAGAAGCACCTTGTGGATCAAGGGAAATGGGGGAAAGGCATAGAAGAGGCCCGGGGTCCACAGCCTCGAGAAGGCATCCCCCTGCAGTGAGCCCTGCTGAGGGGGCGGGCATGAAACAGTCTCAACCCAGCATTCTCCCTGGAGGCAAACAGGTCCATGAGGCGTGCCCCAATGGGAGAAGAGATCTTGTACTACCTCCGGCAGGAGAGACCACTTGTGAGACGCAGCCCCTATCGGCTTAGGGCATCGGCCAGGGTGTTGGAGGCTCCTGCCACGTGAATGGTGAGGAGATCCGCCTCCAGGCTGCGCACGAGAGACCATATGCAGAGAGCTTCCCTGCACAAAGGCATGGAGCGCGTCCCGCCCTGGTGGTTTAGGTAGTACATGGTCATGGTATTGTCCGTCTGGACCTGAACCACTTGACCCCAGAGAAATGGGGCGAAGGCGGTGAGGGCTAGATGAACCGCTCGAAGCTCCAGCAGGTTGATGTGGCATCGGGACTCCCGAGGGGACCAGAGGCCGTGCGCTCTGTGCTCCCCCAGATGGGCACCCCAACCCATCAGAGAGGCATCGGTCAATAGAGAGACCGTCGGCTCGGGGCGGACAAACGGGATGCCCTCCTGCAGATGTGCCGGAACGGTCCACCACTGGAGAGTGTTCCACATCCCCTGGGTCACTGTCACTAGCTGATCCAGTGGATTGAAGTGCTGTGACTACTGGCTGGCCAGTCCCCATTGAAGGGGACGCATGTACCAGCGGGCCCAACGGACCACGCTGGTGCAGGCCACCATGAGGCCCAAGAGGCGCAGGAAGTCCCAGGCAGGGCGCAATTGCCAAACCTGAAATGATTGGGAAAAGGAGGAAAGAACCTCAGCCCTGTCCGCTGGGAGCTGTGCTCTGGCTTTAAGAGAGTCGAGCTCTGCCTCCAATGAAATGTATCACCTGCTTTGGCATGAGTTCCTACTTGGCCTCGTTGATGAGGAGGCCAATCTGAGAGCAAACCTGGAGGGCCAGATCTCTGGACCGCTCCATCTCCGCTCTGGAGGGAGCTGCAATCAGCCAGCCATCCAGGTAGGGGTACACCCGGACCCTCCGGCGCTGCAGGAATGCTGTCACCACTGCCAAGCATTTGGTGAAGACCCTGGGAGCTAGGGAGAGGCTGAAGGGCATGGCCCGGAACTCATAAAGGGATCCCTCCGCTCTGAAGTGGAGGAATCTCTGATGAGACGGACGGATTGAGACGTGAAAGAATGCGTCCTGGAAGTCCAAGAAACAGAACCACATGCCTCGTTCCAAGGATGGGATTATCTGAGCCACAGTGACCATCCCGAAGGTCCAAGACCTTAGGAACCTGTTCAGGTCGAGAATGGGGTGCCAGTCCCCCATCCGCTTTGGGACCAGGAAATACCTGGAAACAAACCCCAGGTCTAGAGGAGGATCCGCCACCTTCCTGATCACCTCTTTCTCAAGGAGCAGGGCAATATCGGCTCGGCAGGCCGACAGCGAGGCTGCGGACCCCGTGGCCACCCGAGGTGCGACGGCTCGAAAGGGTGGAGCCTGCTCGAACTCCAGAGGCAGGCCCTTTCCTACCACCTCCAACACCCAGTGGTCTGTGGTGATAGCGGACCAGGCGGAAAGGAAGTGGCAGAGCCGTCCCCCCATGAGGGGAACCCAGGGGGGAGTGACGAGGCTGGGGGTGACACCCCTCAACCCATCACTGGGCCGGCTTGGAGGAGGGACCAGCCGAGGGACCTCCTGGGCCTCTACCTCCCTGCTTCCTGTTGGAGGAAGCCACGGGCTTGGGTTTGGGATGCCAAGCGCAAGCCTGCTGGCCCTGGTGCTGGTGGGCCGGACGTGCCGCAGGCGCAGAAGAACGAAAGGGATTGTGCTGCTGCTGTTGGTGGCCTTTGTCCTTCTAGGCAGAGGTGACAGAGTCCAGAGTGGCATTGGACTTTTCGATCCACTGGAGGTGACCTTCCACTCCAGGGCCGAAGAGGTCGGTCCCCAAGAAGGGGACGTCCGCCAACTTGTGCTGGGAATCCGCCGTGAAGGTGGATATCCTCAGCCATGCTCTGCAGCCCATGGCCACCGTGGCTGCAACCGACCTGGTACAGAAGTCCCCTATGTCCAGAGCTGTTTGGAGCTGCTGCTTCGCCACCGCCCTACCCTGGTCCCGAACCTGCCGGACTGTGGTCTGCAGGTCGGCCGGGAGATGAGGGATCACCTCATCCGGGGAGCCCATGAGGGCGTGGGAGAAGTGTGCCATCAGCATGGCTGAGCTGGCCTGGCGGAGGCCAAGGGAGGATGCAGCGTACACCTTGCACCCAGCGTAGTCCAGCTTTTTGGACTATTTGTCGGGGGGCTTGTCCATGTTCCTGGCGTTCCCGGAACGCCGGAAAACACTGACGGTGACCAACCCCTCGGCAGAGGGGTGCTCCAAAAACCCGGGCAAAGAGCCGGTAGGGACCACATACTTCATGGCCATCCTGGCCAAGGGTGCAGGACAGGAAGCAGGCCACTGCCAAAGCTCCAAGGCTTGGCCGACAATGGCCTCAGCCACCGGAAAGGCCTCCATGAGTGAATTCCCTCGGTCTAGTATCTCCGTCAGGGGATACTTGGCCCGTTTGGATACGGGCTCGAGCTGCATCCCGGTGGACTCCGAGATGAGCCGAAACAGACCCATAAAGGACGATGGGCTTTTGTCCAGTGACTGGCCCCCGGAGGACTCCAGGTCAGCCGGCCTGGAGAACAGGGAGGAGTCATCGTCGGACTCCGAGAAGTCCGCGAAGAGCTGCCTATGGCCTGAGCCCCCTCCACCTGCCGAGGACAGTCGGGAATGAGGGTGACCGACAACCTGTGGGGCAGGCCTTGACCCGACCGTGAGTCCTTGGTTGGCGCCCCCGATTTTGGTTGTGGAGGCGGAGCTTCCACCAAAATTGGTGGGACAGCAGGTTTCAGCCGAACAACCGGCCCAGGCTTGGGCATCTCGACTATAGCGAGAGGCTGTTTCGGCTGTTCGGGTGACAGCCACTGGATAGCCGGGGAAGACGTCGGTGTCGACTTGCTCCCGGACAAAAGTAACTGCTGCCACATCAGTTCCTCGTAGCACCGACACAATTTGCGCCGAAGCCTCTCCTCTTCCGAGGAAGACGAGGATGAGTGGCGTCGCCGCTTAACTCGGTGCCGAGACCGCCGATGTCGGCGGGATCGGCTGGACCGAGAAGAGGTCCGAGACAGAGACCGACATCCTCGGTGTGTCCGAGGACAGGCCTGGGAGGGAGTGGGGGACACCCGCTCTTCCCTCGGCTCGGACACCTTAACCGGGGGACTGCTGCACTGAGGGCGCAGGCAGATCCTCAGTTTCCACTGGGTGAACCCGGCGAAGAAGGTTGTCGGCTTCACCAGTGAAACTATCCGTCCGGCCAGAGTAGAAAAATCTCGACCGTGTCAGCGGGTGTCTCGGACGGCTGACCTGACGGGATGCCGTGAAGCCAGCTGCCTTAGCCGCAACCTCCGACCAAAGCTTCCACAGTTGGCTGTCCAGGAAGGGAACTCTCCCGCCTCCCTACTTAACGCCGATGATGGGACTTACCCATGGAATCCTTCTTTTTGGACCGAGAGGAATGTCCCGATGGCCCCTCTCCCTTCGTGGAAAGGGATTGGCAAAGCTCCTTGAACGAAGCAGAATACGAGGTACCCAAAGAGAGCGGGATAAATGCCGCGACTGAGGAGGAGGATGATGCGGCCTAGGCCGCCTCCTCCTCGAGGGCGATCATCTGCTCGAGCTGCTCAGCCGAGGCAGCCGCCATGGTAACCGCCCAACGGGCCTCTTTCGACTTTACCAGCGGGTAGCGCTTCTCAGGGCGCCCAAGCTTCAACCAGGCAGCGTGGTCCTCCAAGACGTTGGCCGAGAATGAACAGCATGACTCGCAGGCCTGCGGGTCGTGTTCTAGGCCGAGGCAGTAGACGCACGTGGATCCGTCCTGGACATCTTCTGCCCACAAGGGCACCACCGAAAACCGTGAGTCGATTTGTCCATCGCAGCCACGAGGGAAAAGGAAGACCAAAGTCTTGAAAATTTTAAAATGAGTTTCGGACGAACCGAAGAGTTAGGATCCAGTCTATCACGCAGAGCGTTAAGGAGGGAACCTGACCTTCCAAGCGGTAAGGAAGATCTGGCGTCATGGGGCAGAACCAAGAGTTTTACCACCCAGGTGGGTGGGAGGAGCCAGCTTGAAGACCTTCCGGCAAGATTTAAAGCAGCAAGGAACCTGCCAGACAGTGTGGATGAACAACATATCCATGTCCCTAGAACATAATACTGAAGTGAGTCTGAGGAATAGTGGGCTGCTACAACAATCTATGGAGAAGATGACTGATCAACTGTTACGGTAAGTACGTAATTTTCAGATCTTTCAAGAATCAATCTTCTCCAAAGATTTCCACTAATGGGTCTGGGTACCTAGCTCAGAGAGAGTCCTCTGGACTAGGGAGGCTGGAGCTCAAGGATCACTCAGGATAGTAATCCATTCAGAGTTGGCCTGCCAAAGGTGGCATGTCTGGCATGGACAGCAAGAGCACAGTGTTTGGTAAAGGTGTGCACTGCGCTCCAAGATGCAACCCTGCAAATCTCTTGCAATCAGAACCAAGTGTAGTTCTGCCAAAGAAGTGGCAACCACACTGGTGGAACAGAAACACAGAATTTGATGGGAGATAAGGACCGCTTGGCCCATCCAGTTTGCTTGTTTTTTCCCCTACCTACATTATCTTTGCAGACCCTAATCGGTATCCAGCTCTTCTTCCTTCTTCCTCCCCACCTTTCTTTCAACTAAGATACTATTATGCCTATCCCATGCAGTTTTGAACCCTACCATCACTGCTTCCAACATCTTCAGTGGAAGGTTGTTCCAGACATCCACCACTCTTTCTGTGAAGAAGTACTTTCTGATATCTCTCCTGAATCTACCCCCCCACCAGCCTCACGTCTCCTAGTTCTTGAGCTCCTGTGTCTCTAAAAAATACTTATCTCCCATACTTTATTTACCCCCCGTGAGGTATTTAAAAGTCTGTATCATACCCCCTTCCTTGCCTCCTCTCTTCCAGGGTGTACATAATGAGGTCCTTTAGTCACTCGTCATAGGGCTTTTGATGTAGACTCTGCACCATTTTAGTTGGCCTTCCCTGGTCCACCTCCACTCTGTCTACATCGTTCCAGCGATGTGGTCTCCAGAACTGGCCACAGTACTGAAGGTGGGGTCTTACCAGTGATCTATATGGGGCATTACCACCTCCCTCTTTCTGCTGGTGATACCCCTTCCTGTACACCCCAGCATCCCACTACCTCTTCCAACTGCCTCGTCGCACTGCCTGGCCACCTTCAGGCCATCTGATATGGTTACCCCTGGTCTCTTTCCTGTTTGGTAGCTGTCAATACCACTCCACCCATTTTGTACTCCACCCCTGGGTTTCTATGCCCCAAGTGCATTATGTTACACTTTTTTTGCACTGAAACCCTGCTGCCATACCCTTGAGCACTCCTCCAGTTTTCTCAGGTCTCTGCTCGTCCTTCCTCACCCCCAGAGTGTCCACCCTGTTGCAGATTTTGGTATCATCTGTGAAGAGGCAGACATTCCTTTCCAGCTCCTCTGCAATGTCACTTATAAAGACAATAAAGAGGACTGGTCCCAGCACTGATCCCTGAGGCACCCCGCTGATCACCCTCCCTTACTCTGAGTAAACTCGGTTTACCACCACTCTCTATCGCCTATCCCCTAATCAAATTCTTAACCAGTTTACCACCTTTGGACCCACTCCTGAGCTTGGTCCTATATGGAACCGTGATGAAAACATTACTGAAATCTAGGCAGGCCACATTCACTGATGCACCCTGATCTAATCTCTTGGTCATCCAGTCAAAGAAATCTATCAGATTCAATTGACATGACCCCCCCCCCTCCCAGTCTTGCAACCAACTGGATTCCAGATATTACACAATCTTTTCCTTCAGCAGTGATTTCATTAACTTTTCCACCACGGTTGTCAGGCTGACTGGCCTATGGTTGCCACTCTTTTCCCTGCTACCACTTCTGTGAAGTGGGACATTTGCCCCTTCTCCAGTCCTCCAGAACCAGTCCTGTTTCTATCAAGCTGTTCAATAGGGCTGTCAGATGTGCAGTCAGTACCTCCCTGTGCTTCCTCAATGCCCCTGGATGCACTCTGTCTGGACCTATTGGCTTGTCCACTTTCAGATTAGCGAGTCCCTTCAGGATTCTCTCCTCCAAAAAAGGACTAGTGTCCACCTCCCCCGTCCATGACTCCTGTTGCATCTTTGTGGTCTTCCCCTTCTCATTCCTCTGTGAATGCAGAGCAGAAGTATTTGTTCAGTATGTCTGCCTTTTCCTGGTATCCTCTACACAGTCCCCCCTTTCCCTTCTTAACCTTACAATCCCTCCCCTGGCCTTCCAATTTTCACTTACATACCTAAAACATTTCTTGTCCCCTTCTGTTACCGCCTGCGTTGTTCTCACTTCAGTCTGTGCCTTTGCACTCCTTACTGCTTTCCCTGCTTCCCCTGATATGGCCCCCTATCCTCCTCCTTCTGTGCCTCCTTATACCTTTTGAGTACAACCTTTTTAGCCTTTAACTTTTCTGCCACCTCTTTCGAGAACCATAGGGGTCTCTTTTTCCTCTTGCTCACTTGCTTGATGCAGAAGCTAGTCGCTTAACTATACCCCCTTTTAGCTTCACAACTGTTTTCTCCACCCCTCAGGTCAACCCCCCTTCCCAGGACATCCCTGAAGCATTCACCCATCTCAAGACCCTAGCCCTTGTGTGGTTCAGTTTCACAGCCGTCCTTATACTGAACCACATTGTACAGTGATCGCTGGTCCTCAGGTGGCCTCCCACCTTGACGTCTGCAACACTGTCCCTGTTAGCGAGCACCAAGTCTAGTATTGCCCCATCATGAGTAGGTTCATTGACTAGTTGCCTGAGGAACGCCCCTGCAGGGATTCCAAGATGTCCCTGCTTCTAGCTGAAGCCACAGCTTGGGGGCTCAGTCTACATCAAGAGGATTGAAGTTCCCCACCAGCAGCACCTCCTCCTTTTCTGCCATTTTGCTAATGGCTCCCCCAGTACCTTATCCAACTCCTCTCCCTGTTCTGGACATCTACAGAACATGCCAGTGGGAACAGTGGCTCCATTCCCATTTCCAGGGTGATCCCTAGAACCTCTGCCCCCTCCCCTTGTATTCCATGCATCTCTGTTGCTTTTATGCTTTCCCTCACATAAAGCACCACGCACCCTCCTTTCCTTACCACCCTATCTTTGCTGAAAAGAGTATAGCCCAGTATGGCCATGTCCTCGTCATGGTTTTCAACACACCATGACCCAGTAATGGCCACAATACCCAGCTCGACCTCTGCCATGATGGCCTCTCGGTCTGAAATCTTATTCCCAAGACTTCTAGCATTTACACATATGGCCTTCCAGATTTGATAGCACTCTGCTCGTTAACCCCTGCTCCCAGTCCAATCCCTCCTTGTTTCTATTCCCCGGCTTCCTTTATTAATGTGTACCCTGAGCACCCCTCCCCCGGTTCTTTTTATTCTCTATTTCAGTCAGGGGAGCAGTTTCTGCCTCCCCCCAGGCTAGCTTGAATGTTCAAAGTAACATTTAACCCATCCACCGAGGACCCAGGTTCCCCTCCTGGACAGACGCAGACCATCACTCCTGTATGGCCCTTATCTGTTCAGGTGGATTCCCAATCTCCAATGTAGTTGAACCCCTCCTCTCTGCACCACTCCTTTAACCATGAGCTGAAGCTCCTGGTGCACCAATCCGTATAACAGAAACGCAACACCTCCTACAAAGCCACCGAGTGTGCTACTTGCCGAAGACCACTCCCCAGCTCCCTAAATTTCCCCTGCCCTATCTTAGCTCCATCCCTAGCCAGGTCATTGGTACCCAGGTAGACAATGAAATCCAACTCCCCCTTCTGTCCTCCTGCCCTAGCAATCTCCATGATCCGCTTCCCATCCCTCTGGGCCGTGGCACCACTTTGAAACCCGACCTCCCTCTCCACTCCCTTCCTAGTCTCAGATTTTTCCCCTGACAATCAAGTCCCCACCAGAAGTTGCTTCCTCCTTTAGGGTCCTCTCCAATCCTCCTTGAGGTCTCCACTATGGAGGATCCCCATCCTCCTGGCCACTACTACAAGTGCCTTCTCCTGGCAGTCCTGCCCCGCCACAGTGGCGTAGAAATTCTGTAGTGGTACCAGTTAAGGAATGTGCCTTCAACCCACCACCCACTCTTCCACAGCCCATCAAGGTCCAGCTGTTCCTCCTCTCAGGCATCTTCGAGGGCAACGGTGGCAGACTTGGTGGTCACTGGGCGCAGGAGAAGGTCGCCAAATTTCATCCAACTCAGCCTGGAGTCTAGCGACCCCCTCTCAACTCAGAAAGGTGCTTGCAGATGGGGCAGCACTGCAGTCTCCAGAAGATCTCTCTGAAAACTGCTGCCTCACAGCCACTGCATTGCACCACTCCCAGCATTCCCAATTCCTACTCTCCCTGTGTTATCCGGAAGTAATTATGTACCCTTACCCTTGATAAGGTGTTTCTCGTTCTTTCCTTCAGTTGTTTGTTATACCCCTTTATACACCTACCCAAGGCAGGATGTTGCTTCTGTTCCTAGTTTAGGTCTACCCTTTTGCTTTCACCAGTTCCTTGTATAACTTTCACCCCTTTTATTACCTTTTGTTCACCTACCCTGGATAGGGTGTTGCTCTTATTGCCAGTGTAGGTCTATCTTTTCCTTCCGCCCGACCCAACCATAAATGCAGTAAGAGTGAAGAGGTGCTTACTATAGTTGACTGACAGAGTCCCTCCACCTCCGGCCTCCTGCAGATGCCTACCGATGCCCAAGATGCCAATCCTACACCTGTTCCATTCTTTCACTGTTCCACTCACTCGCTGGCACATGAACATGTGTAGCGGTATGTTAGTACTGGTTGAGTTTAAAACTCCTTCAGTGGCTTCCTGATTAGCCCGGATTGGTGTTCTGTGGCTGCTTGATCTCCCGAGTTGCCTCTGCCTCCCAATCTCACAGCCAGCTACCTGTGGAAATAAAACCCCAAACCAGGTAAACTCAAAGTTGTTTTGGAACAAACTGCCACTTTCTTGCTCATCAAGCCCTCCTTGTGCTGGTGCTAGAACCCAGGAATGGGCATACTCCTTGCCTCTAGTTTTACCCTGCCATGGCATAGCAGCAAAGGCAATTCAAAATCCAGGCTAAAATGCACTTGATTGTGACACCCCTCTGATTAGGATCAAAGACGCAAAGAGTTTCTTTGCCTTCCTGTAGTTCTTAGTCCTGCCCAGGTAGACTCTGAGGACCCTCCTTATTTCCAAGAAATGGAGAGTCCTCTCTCCTTCAGTTTGGAAGTTGGCAAGTAGATAGGCTGAATCAGGGATTAATTCAAGTGGAACTCAGACACCACCTTACTCAAAAACTTGAAGTGTGTACAGAGCACAACCTTGTCTTCTATAGTACACAGAGGATCTGTGACCAAGGCATGGATTTCAGACACTACGTGCAGTGGTGATGGCCTCCAGAAATACTCATCTCCAAGTGAGATGTTTCATGTCGCAAGTAGCAGTTAGCTCAAAGGGCTTGTGAGTGAGCATATCCAGCATAAAACTGTAGTCTTGCGCAGCCACTAGCTTCCAGATGGGAGCCTCGTGTGCAAGAGGCCCCGATGAACCTCTTGAGCAGTGGCAGTTGTGCCAAAGAGAGGGTACCTACAGGTTTGTGGTATGCTGATATAGCACAAAGCTGGACCTCAATCATGAAAACTGTAGCCCAGTATGCATTAGAAAGGTCCAACAGGTATTTCAGAACCTTGTCAGATGGACACTTAAGAAGGTCAGGGGTGGGTTCTAGAACACCAGATGGAAAAGCGTTTCCACTTGGCTGTGTATATCTTCCTGATGGAAGGTTTACAAGCAGCCAGGAGTATTCGGAAACTCCCTAAGACACTTTAAGCCTGTCTTCACAAGCCAGGCTTGAAGTTGAAGGAACACAGGTTGGAATGAACTAGCTGGCCCTGAGCTTGGGACAAGTCCATCTGGAGTGGCAGAATCCTCGGTTTGCTGACTGGCAATTCAACAGAAAACCATATCTGCAGAGGCCAGCAGGGGCCACTAGAACCATCTCGCCACGTGTGCCTTCAGCTTGAACAGCACTCTGTACTGAAGTGGAGTATGGGCTGGTAAACCACCGGTGTCCAACAACCACAATACTATATGATTAAAGGTGGCCCTGGGCACTTGTAAACCCTCTTCTAAAGCTGACATGCTAGACTTCTGGACAGTGGATTTCAACCAAAAGAGGGAAACTGTGCTGGACAGGCTAGCTGGGATAAACAGCAGCAGGGAAGTGGAGGAAAGACAGGGGTTATAAAAGAGGATGTTTTCAAGATGACAAAAACATGCACGAGAACAGTTACCAAGAGAAACATGTATAAGAGACCAATTTGGTTCTCTGAAAGGGCCAGGTAGGCAGTGAGGGCCAAAGAGAGGGTCATTATAAGGTACAAAGAAAAACGGGGATAAACTATGCGATGAGTACCAGAAGAAAACCAGAAAGGACAACAGGTCAGTCCCAGCATGCACTTCAGGGAGTGATCTGGCACAGTTTTGTGCTCCATAACAACACGTGCCATTTGCAAGAAGGCTTGTACTCTGCTGTCTGGAAGGAAGGCAGAGCCTGGGTCGTGTCTGCCAGTCCGCACAGAACTGGAGGTACTTGTGATGCACCAGCATGCTAGTAGTCATGATGCTGCATATCCAGAAGCACTAGCCAATTCTGTTGCTTTGAGTAGGGTGGCTAGGCTAGGATCCCAGAGAAATCATCTTGAATTTTCTTGATTCATGCACTTGTTCAGTTTCCTTAGATTGAGAATGGGGAGCATGCCCACTGACTTCTTGGGTACTAGGAAGGGCAGTAAGAATATTTACTGTTTGTTTCTTTTCTGCTGTGTATTGCTGTAGCCAATGTGAGAGACTGACTCAGCTAAAACTATTATCTGGTTTAATTTTCCATTGGAGGTGAGAGCTCCAAGGAACTTACAAATATGGTATGACTCAGTCTAAAATCATTTAACTGATTCTTCATTAGAGGTGAGCGCTCAAATGGACTTCCATATATGGTTGGAATAAGCGATTGGACTGCAATTCTGGACTGCAAATGTGGACTTTGTGAATGAGTTTTATCTTTCTTTGATTGATTATTTCTGCATTGTGTTTTAGTATTATTTTAAGGGGGGTATTTCCTTTTCTTTTTAAGGGTTGTTTAAGTTAGGCGAGGGGAGGGTTTTGTTTGTATGGGGTGAATGGTTTTGAATTATTAAAGGGTTAAAAATATCGTAGGGTTACCACCTGTCCCTATTTTCACAGGACAGTCCTGATTTGGGCTGCTGTGTCCTGAAGAAAAACATGAAAAATACTAAATGTCCTAACATTATAGTGGAAAAAATATTTTCTGATTTTCCTCTAAATGTTGTAAAAAACTATAATACCTTAACTAAAATACCTTAATATAATAATAAAAAACACAAGAAACAACTAAAAAGTACAACACTGAGTCTTAATTCTGATTATTTAGAGAAAACATGTCTGTTGCATTGGTCAAGATGACATATTGTCCTGCAAAAAATCCAGTTTCAGTAAGAAATGTCCTACTTTGGGCTTCTTAAAAGGTGGTAACCCTAAAAATATGTGTTGGGGTATAAGTGAGATGGTCAGGCAGTACTCCCCCCTCAAGACATAGGGACCTCCGTCCCTTTGAACTACCCCCACTTACGGGGGAGGTTTATGCTAGATGTTGAAATCTTGGCATTATGAGATCAAAATGTAGTAAGAGACAGGGATCCTGGAACTCTCGGGGGATGGGAGAGAAGTGGACAGATACGAGCAGCGAGGACCAGGAGACACCCTGGGGCGAAGTGGGTACTGGAGCGTGGTCCTCCTTGCCTAGCCCCACACTCAAGTGCACTGACTTGGAGTGTGTCAGGCAGGAAGTGGCATCACCCTTGGATTCCCATCCCTTTTGGGCAGTGTTAAGCAATGCCAGGTCGATTAGGAACAAGACCGCAGTGATTGCAGATCTCGTTTCCTCTGTCGACTTGGCTTGCATCACCGAGACCTGCCTAGATGGAAATGCTGGTCCTGTTTTGGACTCTGCTGTTCCGGCTGGGTTCTCGGTGATTAACCGCCCGAGAATGGACGGGAGGGGCGGGGGGTTGCAGTCTGTTTTAGACAAGATCTGGATCTCAGGGAGGTGCAGTTGGTGATACCAACTCCTCTGAGTGCATAGTGGGTGCAGGTGCAGGCTACAGGACCCTTCTCATCTACCATCCACCAGGGGATGGAAGGGAGTTCCTGAAGAAGGTTGAGACTTCATTGCCGATATGGTATTGGAGTCTCGAGATGAGTTAATTCTGGGAGATTTCAATGCCTGGGTCGATCGAACTCTACGCCATTTGGTCAAAACCACCTCAATTGATGGACTCATTGGGCCTGTCACGGGTTATTACCTCTGCAACCCATGAGAGGGGCACACACTGGACTTGGTGTTCCATCTGGGGATGGAGATATCCGATATGGAGGTGGAGCCAGTCAGATGGTCTGACCATCACATCCTGAGGTTTAGATTTGCGGCCCCCCGAAATAGGCCTGCCCCTAAGGAGTTAGTACAGTTCTGTCCTTTAAGAGGGGTCACCTCAGAAGGCCTAATGACGGAGCTGGACTTCTCAGGTCTTCCAAGGGATACCATGGATCCAGGGCCTTTGGTCCTAGCTTATAATAGGGCTGTAGTTGAGGCCCTGGATGTCATTGCTCCAATTCATGTTCGTCCCCGTACTCTTCACCTGGGGGCTTCCTGGTTTGATGGGGAGGTCCGTGAGTTGAAGAGGAAGGGACGAAGATTGGAAAGACGATGGTGGAAAACTCAACTGGAGGTGGATAGACTTGAATTGTTAGAACATTATAAGCTCTACCAATCAGCAATTTCCCATAAGAAGGCAGAGTTCCTGTCCAGGGAAATTGCTGCAGCAAAGAAAAGACCATCCCAGCTCTTCCGGACTGTGGACAGACTGTGCAATCTAGTCTGTCTTCAGACTGACAGAGTGTTATCACAGGTACAGTGTGAGGAATTTGCGAAATTCTTTGCTGACAAGGTATCCACCATCAGGGGTGAGATCCGCCAGCGCCCTTCCACTGGACCTTGCACTGGTCAATTAGGTGGTACTAATGCCCAGCTGTCCTGGTCCACCTTTAGCCTACCAGCAGTAATAGATATAGAGAGGATCATCCAGACTCTGCAACCTACCTACTGTAAGTTGGATCCAGGCCCTACTCACCTGGTTGTGGGGTGTGTAGATGTTATCGGTCCAGTCCTGGCTGGGATAGTGGTAGTGTCATTAGAGAGGGATCTTTCTGGATCCCTTAAAGGAGGCGGAAGTACGCCCCCTTTTGAAAAAAACCCTCTCTTGACCCCGACTGCCCAGCAAATTACAGACCGGTCTCTAACCTCCCCTTTGTAGGGAACGTTATTGAGAAGGTGGTTGCTCTGCAACTGGAGGATCATTTGTCCAGCCACAATATCTATGACCCTCTCCAATCCTTCTGCAGGAAAAAGCATAGTAACAAGACGGCTCTTGTTCGGGTATTAAATGATCTCCTGATGGCAAGAGAGCGGAGGACCTGTTCCATCTTGGTTCTCCTGGACCTCTCAGCAGCATTTGACACCGTGGATCATGGAGTACTTCTTGACCGCCTGCGGTTTTTCTGTGGTCTGAGGGGAGCAGTCCACAGTTGGTTTCGATCTTTTCTGGCGGGCAGATCTCAGAAAGTGGTGTCTGGAATTTACACCTCAGTCCCTCATTGGCTTCCCTGTGGGGTACCGCAGGGGTCAGTGCTGTCCCCTATGTTATTCACGGTGTATATGCTTCCATTGGGGGACATTATAAGGTGGTATGGGCTGAGTTTTCATTGTTATGCTGATGATTCTCAGCTCTACCCATCTTTTATGCCTGAACGGGAGTCTGATTCCATCACAGTATGTAATAACTTCCTCCTGGAGATTCAGGATTGGATAAGTGCTAGTTGGCTTAGGTTGAACTCAGAGAAAACCGAGGTATTGGTTGTGGACCCTGGAGGGAGGACAATAAGGGCTTGGACTGGGAAGCCCTCAGGTTTATATCTTGGGGGAGCCCCGCTTCTGGCCTCTGGCCAAGTGCGTAACCTAGGCGTGATATCTGACGAAGGCTTGACTATGAAAGCGCAGGTGTTGGCCGTAGTCAAATCTGCCTTTTTCCATCTGAGGAACATTGCCCGAGTGAAACACTTGGTCCCACCTGAAGATCTTTCCACCCTGGTCCACGCCTTTGCCACCAGCCGTTTTGATTACTGCAATACCCTCTATCTAGGGCTGCCGGGGGTGGATATCCGCTGCTTGCAGCTTTTGCAGAACGCGACGGCCAGGTTGTTTATGGGAGTTTCAAGATCTAGCCATATGACAACTGTGCTGCGTGATCTGCACTGGCTGTCAATACAGTGGCGGATCACCTTCAAGGTCGCATTGCTGACCTTTAAGGCCCTACATGATTTGGGACCTCACTACTTGAAAGAGCTCTTGGTGCCTTACTGTCCTACCCGCTTCTCTCCTCCTCTGACGAGGGATTGCTAGAGATACCCAGGATACGTTTAAAGATGTTTGGAGGTAGATCTTTTGCCTTTATGGCACCGACACTGTGGAATTCTCTACCTCGTCGGATACGAGATTTCCTGACTGTGGAAAGTTTTAAAAAACAGCTAAAGACTTTGCTTTTTATCCAAGCATTTGCTAGGACATAATAAGTCGGTGTTATTTATGATTGCTGTATTTATTGTTTTGTGTAGTGTGTTTTAAAGTGGTTTTGAATTATTGTAAAAGCGCCCTGAGCTTGGGAAGGGCGCTTGAAAGAAATAAAATTTTACTTACTTACTGTGTGCATAGAACCCTTTGTGCCTTTCTGACTTCTGCACTAGTTCCACTGCCCTATTTCTCAGAAGACCTGCAATCTCCTATGCCAGTAGCTCTGACATATGTGCTGACAAGGGGAACTGCCCCCTGGGAATTGCTGAGGGTGGGGGGGTCCACCAACTCCAGGGAGTACCCCTCACTGATGATCCTTAAAACCCATTTGTCCATCAATATGGATATCCAGTAACAGTAAAAGTGGGTGAAGCCCCCCCTCCGGGATAAGTGGCCTTCCTCGGGCAGCTGAAGCAAACCTAGGTCAGATGGTGGCACTGGGAGCTTCTGGCATCTGTACCATCAGCTGTGCCTTCTTTTGGGCTTGAGGAGATTGGGATCTGTTGTAGGGGTCTCCTCTACCTTTGCCTTAAAAAGACTGCTTATTATGGAATGAACCATGTCCTTTACCCCTCTATGGGTTGAAATGAACCAGCTTGGAGGCCTTAGAGAGTCATTTTTGTTTCATCAAAGTCCTTAAGAGACTGCTTCATCTGCTGTCCAAAGATACAGGCGCCATCAAAGGTCACATTCGTGATCTGTTGTTGGATACCTGGGGTGAAGCCAGCAGTCTGCAGCCAGGAGTGCCACCTGTTGCAAACTCACGAAGCCGCGGAGTGGGCCGCTGCATCAAAGGTATCCACAGAGGCTTTATGCTGGTAGCTGTTAGATTCGATACTCTGCTTAACAGACAGCAGCATTTCCGGCTTAGCCTCTGTGTCTGGCAGAGCCTCAGCAAGAGATTTTAGCTTGCACCAGACAGCATACTTAGAGGAGTGGCCCTGGTAGCTAGCCATCTTCATGTCAAGGGTAACCGAGGTATAGACCCACTTACTCATGGTGCCTACCTAGCACGACTCCTTGTTAGTGGGGTGTGCAGTCACTACCTTGGGTACTAAGGCTCTAACATTTTTAGCAAAAATGACAATGGCATCCACTACTGGCCGAGTAAAATATGCAGGCTTAGACTTAGAAGCCACCTATTTTCTGTCTGCCTGTTTGGGGACAGCTGTCACAGTAGCAGACCTCCTCCATGTTATCTCAATGAGGGTCTCCAAGGCTGGCAGGTTGGAAGGAACTAGACAGGCAGTGAGACATGCATGCTTTGGAACTCCAGTTGCAGATGCCTAGCATGATTCACGGCTGCTAGCTGAAATTTAAGGCAGAATTCATATTTTTGAGCAGCCTGTAAAGACAGATCCTCCTGAGGTACAGTGACAGGAGCCAGATCAGGGTTTTCTGGGCCACAACATGAGTCTTCATCCTCCCCATCGGTGATGATGAGGTCCGGACCTGACTCATCTCCCACTGTCCCCGGAGGGGAGAGAGGGGGGACCCTGAAGGATGACAGTGCCTACTGCAGCCTAAGAAATACAGGTGACACAGAACTTGGCACTGGGTAGGGTCTCAGGAATGGCAACATCAGCGGCATCAAGAACAAGCCTGGGATTGGCACCCAACAAGACCAACTCTGGCGCAGAGGGCCCATACGACACTGAGGCAGGCACCAAAGGGCGTTGCCTCGATACTGGAAGCAGCACCAAGAACCATGTGGAGGGTCTCTGCCAGCCCAGAAGGAACCAGCAGAGGCACCATAGCTGCCATCATCTCTGGAGGAGTTGGAGATGACACCACAAGTGGAGCAGGCATTGGCACTGGTGAGGGCCCCGGCACTGAGGCTGGAGTCGAAGTCAGTAATGCGCCAGAGTCCAACAGCACCGAAGATGGCGCCGGCTCTAGTGGCCTAGAGGGGCCTGGAACCGGCACCAAAAATGGCGCCACTGAATTTATATGCTGCACCCACTGCTCCAAAAGAGCTGTTTAATGACTGAATTTCCCACCGAAGTCCCCTCTCTTGGACAGAAAGGGACCCCGGGATGGAGGTCTCGACCCTGCAAGCCTAGGCGACCCCAAGTGTCAATGGAGACAACAGTGGGGTACCTGGTTCCACTGGAGTCTACAGTCTCACAGAACGACTAGGATGAGGCCAAATGGTGCAAAGACCCTTACACCAAGCTTGTACGGGATCTGGACAGTTTCATTTTGCCACTCCAGGAGGTCTGTCCATCCCCCTGGGAGATGGACAGCCCATTGCCAGAGCACCCGCCCAGAGAGAGGTGGTGGCCAGATACAGCTCTGTTGCTGGAGCAACTTGCCTTTTCATGTTCCCTACCTTCCACGGTCAACCATTTCCATGATGTAGAGCTAAGAGAAAAATGAAAATTACATACATACTGTAATTCTTGATCTTCCAGAATATTTTCACCATTCAGTCACACTGATGGACCTAAGCTGAAGGCACCAAGACCCACGGAAGCAAAGTCTTTTGCAGCTTAAGAAGGGGACCAATCTTGGTGCAGATGCTGATGCCGCCCATGACACAGATGTAGTAGTGACACTGCACATGTGAGCCAGCTATTGACAAAAGCTCCCTTCCTCAGTTCTGTTTGCCTGAAAAGGAAGAACAAGTGGGAGAGAAAAAAAAGAGGGCTATAGACTCCTAGTCCAAAGGGATAGGAAAAGGATATAGGATACAAAAATAATAAACATAATAAAACTCAACTACCAGCTTAGTAGAACTGAGGGCTGGGCCTAAGGGTGGCACAAGGTAGCAGGTATGGGAGCCAGAACCTAACTCAGCCACCAGGACTGGAAGGTGAAGAGGAGAAAGGGAAGCAGCCCTGGCATATAGATCTGGCTGGAATAAGAGTCCTACGGACCTCAGTGAGGTTAAGATGGCAGTATGCCAACTTAACTCAAGTCCTTGTGCTCCAAGAGAACAAAACGTTTGTAGCGAAACCCCCAAAACTCCTACAAGTAGAAAGGCACGAGTGTGCGTACAGAGTCCAGGAGCACAAATATATTTTCTTGTTACTTCAAAGAGTGAAGAAAAGATACAAAGATGTGAAAGTATGAAAAATGTGAAACATGAACCCAACACCTAGGTGTGGGAAGGTACCCAGCCCAACAGGCTGAGAAGTATAGCACAAAAAATCCTAATGCACGTGCCTCTTTCTGCCACAAGGAAGGTAGAAGATGCACCTTGATGCAAAAGCTAGAAGCTGCCACATGGTAGAGGCTTAGAGGCATAGCCATGGTGGAGTTAGGCTGAAATAACAACCGTAGGGATATCCCCTTAGCATTATCCCTAGCAGGGAGAGGGATGAGTGCTTAAGGAATAGAAGGGACAAATCTAAGCACTTTTTTTGGGGGTGGGTTAGGAACCCACACCTAATTTTTCTTTTTCTTCTTTTTATGAGGGAAAAGCTAGGTGGAAGAGGGCAGAGGCCCATTACAAGCAAATATAAGTAAAAAAAGAGTTTAACCACTACGAAGGAGGAAGGTCTCAGGGGAGTGGCAAGAAGTGCCAGTGTGCAGAGGTATAACAGGGTAAGCTGCCCAAAGACTCTGGCTCTTATCTGTGTGGGGGATGGTGGGTAAGCATGTGGCTGAATGGTGAAGATATTCTGGATGATCAAGAATTACAGTGAGTATGTAATTTTCTTATCTTCCAAGAACCAGTCTTCACCATTTAGTCACACTGATGAGTCACAGCACCAGGCTTTCCCCAAAAGGGAGGAGTTAGCACCTTGAGGAAAAATATCCCTCAGCCCTTGTTGGGGGATAACCACTGGAGGGCAAGGACTCCTCACTGGCTCGGTGGGACCCAAGACCAGTCAGGAGCAGGTGGAGGCTCCCATGGCCTGGGAGCCTAACAACTCATGCCTGATCCTGCGGGAGGAAAAAGTGAGTCCCTTGGAAATGCGAGTTAAGCAGCCTGCACCAGGAAAAGCGAAGCTATGCCATCCCTCAAATGTAGACTGCTGTTCCTACTGGCCTGGAAGCTACCTCATTGGCATTGTACAATGCCCTCGCTTGGTGCCTTGCCAGGTCAAAGCCCTGGGCAGAAAGGCAAATAGCCAGCCTGGTTAATTCATGATCTGGCATGGAAGCTAGAACCTGGCCTAACTTTGCCCAGAGCCACTTGTAAGCTGCCTGATGTGCAGCAATGCACATAATAGTGTGTGCAGCCATAAAAACCTTCTTCACCCATGCATCCATCTCCACAGAGTCAGAGGAGGGGGTGGTCATGCACAGGGTGTTTAGGCACAGAGGGGATCTGCAGCACCAAAATCTCTGAGGTGAGGTGAGGTGAGGGATAGCTCCTGCAGGAGAGCAGTATTTGGACTGGATGTCCCTGGGGCTGGAGAAGGGGCATAGAGACGGAGCCAGACATTCCTGGATGCTCTCGAAAAAGGTCAAGGAGGGATGACAAAGGAGTCATCATTGAAATCTCCCAGGAATCTCAGTGCCAAGGTAGCAGTTATTGCACCCTATGTAGGACCCCACTGTCAGCTCCTGCAACATCTCCATCAGGAAAGTGCAGTTACATAAGCACTTACCGTAACAGCAAATCTTTGAGAGGAGCTCTTGCAGTAGGCAACACCGTTAAGACTAAGCCACCATGCGCCAGGACCACACAGAAAATTTCTGGCCAGCAGTCTACAATGGGAGACCGGCCCCTGATGTTGGTATGTCGACGTCCAAACTGGCATAAGAGGGACGGCCCCCCACGCCCACCTCAGTTCTCTCACCGGAGACCCAGTGAGAAGGTCTAACAGGACAGAGAGAAGTCTCCCGGAGCCAAGAAAGGCTGAGATGGAAAAGAGAGTAAGGGGATGAAGGGAGGGAGGGAAAAACGTCCCTAGTGTAAGAGCTCCTTTCGAAGATCTACTGTTACGGTAAGTTCTTATGCAACTTACTTTGAGGTGGCTCTTGCGGTAGGCAACACCATTAAAACTGAGTCCCAAGCAGTGCTTGGGAGGAGGAAGGTTCACTATAGTATGCAGAGAGGAAAAGGAGGCCCAAGAAGGCCCTTAGCACAAAGCTAGTCCTCTTAAGATTAGGGTAGCAGTTAGAAGACCCTGTCTGAAATAAAACGGGGAAAGTGTAAAAAGGCTAAGAAGCAGGACAACCAACAGTGTCCCGATCCTGAGGGAAACCGAACATGTAGCCTAGCCAGCTCTGAGGAGACAACCCTACCCAGTCCCTCCGAGGATACAAACAACCAAAGAATGGACCCAGGAAAAGGAAATGTCCCCCGAAGTCAGTCACACACTGGAGCCAAACTGACTCCTTACATGGGCCAAGGAACAACTCAAGATCCAAGGATGCCATATGGCTGAGTCCAGAGGGCTAGGAAGCTCCAGGAAAAGCTCATCCTGCCAGAGGGAAGAGTCAAGACCTCAAATGGGAAACATCAGAAGAGGTCACCTGGGAAGGTACCTCTCACTTCTGAAAGGAAGGTATGTGTAACCCTAAGCAAGGTAATAACCAAGAAAAGGGAGTGCAAAGCCGAAGGGGCTTTGTGAAACAGAGGATCAAAGGCCTCTCCCACAGGGACCTCCGAGGCCTGAGGGCAGAGGGTCTTTCCAGCTGGAAGTCCCATTCCAAAGAGAAAGGGACTGTCAAAAAAAGGACCTTTTCCCCAGAAAGATGCTGAAAGACCCCAGTAGGACCTGACCCTTGGCCGCCTAGGGAAGGCAAGGGGTCGAGAACACCTGGGAAGGAACCTCCTGATGACTGAACGAGGAAAGAGGCATCCCTCTCATCCACCCTCCCCAAGGAGGGAGTCCCCCCAAAAAGGACCTACGATCCCACCCCGCCACAAGGTAGAAAGGGAGTGGTCCTGGGGAACCGAGATAGCCAAAAGGTAGGACGCTTCCCTATCAGGGCTGACGGGTAAGGACCCAGGCGAGGGTAACAGAGACCGACGCCATGCCTCAAGGCGAAGGGTCTTGCTGTCGTCTGCCTAACACCAGACAACATAAGAATGCTCCTGCTGAGCAAGCACCAGAGCCAAAAACAGGGCTACCCCACAACACCAGATGGAGTTAGGCCAAAGAACCTGTCAAAAAAATGTGCGGGGAGGGGCTGTCAAGACAGTATCCCCACAAAGCATAAGCATGATAGGGCATGCTGCCCTGGGTACCCGGCATCGGGAAAGCAGGCACGCAGCCAAACCACAGGGCCCGAGACCTAAACCATCTGGTCCCCAGGTAAGAGGATCCGAACGAGGTGTCCCCTACCAGAGAGAGGGTTCAGAGCACTCGCATGGCTACCAACCTGCCTTAGAAATGCCCTATGAGATCAGGGGTAGGACAGCGCTGTGAGCACACGAAGCATCTCCCATCATAGAGTGGTCAGGGAGACCCAAGAGGACCCTGACCATGTAGAAGAGATTGGTCCATGAAACCCTGAGGTGCCACCCCCAAGGAAAGAAGGGAGTCCTAAAGGGGTTGGATTGAGAATGTGCCAGGCATGGCTCAGATGAAAGGTGCCATGCCAGGCAAGAAGACTGCCTCTCTAAAAATACGAGAAGAGATGGCCCGGTGGTGTAGAGGGCTGAGGCGCTGGCACCATACCTCAACCCACGCTGGTGACCCGGGTTCGGGAATGGACTCGGGACGCCAGGGGCTGGCAGGAGAAGGAGAGGATTGAGCGTCCACAGGACTGCTCTCCTCTCCTGGTGAGGGTTAGGGATGGACATCGGTCAGCAGTGGCCTCTGGTGGAGACCAGGAGCACTGCATGACAGCGTCAGGAGGGAAAGCGTAACCAGAAAAACAGAAAACGGCTCCATGTTACGCCGGATGATGGCTTCCTGGATTACCGAGGCCATCAATGCCCGTATGATCATCCGCCTCAGCAGTACCTCGGGGCTAAGACGTTGCGCTGGTCTGCCCTGCCCAGGCTGGTGCCTTCCCCCCTCGGAGGAGAGGGACCCACTCGGCGAGGGTTACGTCGCGTCACCCCAAGGAGGCTGCTATACGAGAGCAGGGGGTCGGGGGGACAGGATGGGTCAGAAGCATCCTTGGTAAGCCCAAAGGAGTGGCTGGCATGGAAGTGCATAGGAGAGAAAAGAAATCACACACACAAAAAGAAAATTACGAGGAAAAAGAGAACCCCTCGTAGATCGCTCCTGGAGCAACCACGCCCTCCTTCACAAGGAGTTGCGGGTACCCGCAATCTATTAGCCAAGTCATGCCCCGAGGTAATGGTTGGGGGGGGGGGACACAGGCCTGTGTCGGGCCCCAACATGGCTCCAGTAGAGAACAGCAGGCCCCAGAAAAAAATCGGGAGGAGCACCGGATGACTAACGTCGGGCCTGGGCACACTGGGAGGACCAGAGAGTCCCGCCCTGGCCCTAACCTCCAAAGAGAGAGGTGCTGTCCCGCTCAGGAAAAGGGAGTTTGAGGGAGGAGGCCCATATGCTGGTAGTAGCATGACCATACCTGGCCCATAACAGGGGCCCAGGATGGCAGAGCCTGAAAGGGGCCAGGAAAGACTCAAGACTCGATAGCCAGGGTGGACAGAATATAGAACCCGACCCTCCAGAAATGGAAAAAAAGGGCAAGGTGTCAAACTATCTTACCTAAAGGGAGCCTGGATCACCTGCTCACCAGGCGGAACCCTGGGCTAATGCCCCCTAAGAACAGGTTACTCACCTGTGAGTGGTATATGTTGTTCATCCATACTTCTTGGCATGTCCGTTTCCACTTTAAATCTTGCTGGAAGTCTTCAAGCTGGCTCCTCCCACCCAACTGGGTGGTATATACGCCAGTCTGTCCCATGATGCCAGATCTTAGCACGCTGGAAGCAAGGCTGTGCCTGAAGCCTGGAGGTGTGGTAGGATGAACAACATATACCACTCCCAGAACTACTGTTACAGGTGAGTAACCTATTCTTCTAGGAGCGTGGATATGTTGTTCATCCACACTTTTTGGCAGACTTCAAGCAGTTCTCCGGGAGGAGGGAGGCAAGGCGCACACCCCCTACTTAGGAAACAGAGACTGGAGAACCGAGGCCCCAAAACCAGCATCCCGGCATGACTCAAGGTCGATGTGGTAGTGGGTAATGAAGGTGTTTGCTGACTTCCAGGTAACAGCCCGAAAGATTTCCTGGATAGGGATGTCCCTGGAAGCAGCCACTGAAGCAGAAGTATGGCGGGTAGAATGAGCTCTTATCCCTCTGGGAGGCTCCTTGCCCGCTAACTCATAGCACAGACCTATGCATGATGTAATCCATCTTGCTATGGTCCGTTTGGCTGCAGGTCTGCCAGAAGTGGCTTCAGCGTAGGTGACAAACAGCTGGCGAACCTCTCTACGAATTTCCGCTGTCCTCTCCGCGTAGTAGGAGAGAGCACATCTCAGGTCCAAAGTATGGAGCCTGTACTCGGCATCCGTGGTGTAATTAGGGTAGTAAACCAGAAGAGTCAACACCTGGTTAAGGTGAAACTCTGACACCACCTTCGGAAGGAATTTCGGGTCAGGGCGCAGCACAACTTTGTCCCTGTGAGAGACCAGATAAGGGGAGTCCACCGAAAGTGCCTGGAGCTCCCCTGTCCTTCTGGCAGACGTGATAGCTATCAGGAAGGCCGTCTTCCACGACAAATGTGAAAGCTCACATTTGTGCATGGGTTCAAATGGCTTGCCCATGAGCTTTGCCAAAACCAGCAACAGATCCCAAGGAGGTGGAGGTTCACGCACAGAGGAGATATGCAATCCATGCCTTTGAAAAAGCGCCTAACCACTGTCTCCTGCGCCAATGTTAGCTGACCGGCCTGCGCCCGGTAAGCAGTAATGGCTGCCAGGAGCACCCTAAGGGTCGATGACTGTAGACCCCCCTTTGAAGAGAGACCAAAGGTAGTCGAGAATGTTAGCCAGAAAACAGGATAAGGGGTCCAGACCCTTACCATGACACCAAATGGAAAAACGTTTCCGTTTGAAGGCATAACATTTCCTGGTTGATTCCTTTGTAGATGCCTTCACTACGGTGCAGACATCTTCAGAAAGACCCAGAGCCTGGAACTCTAGCTGCTAAGGTACCAGGCTGTGATGTGCAGGGATTGAAGGTCCGGATGGAATATCTTCCCCTGGTTCACAGATATCAGGTCCAGGCATGTATAAAGCCGCTCCGGGGGTCTGCAGCTGAGGCTGAGGAGATCTGGGTACCAGAACTGGTGCGGCCAATCTGGGGCTACCAGGATCACCTTCGCCTTGTCCCTCCTCACCATGAGTAACACACTGTGGATCAAGGGAAATGGAGGGAAGGCGTAGAGGAGGCCTGCGGTCCTTGGCCTTGAGAAGGCATCCCCCTGCAGTGAGCCCTGCTGGGGGGCGGGGGCGGCATGAAACAGCCTCAGTTTGGTGTTCTCCCTAGAGGCAAATGGGTCCACCATCGGTTTTCCCCAATAGGAGAACAGGCTATAAGCTACCTCTGGATGGAGAGACTACTCGTGGGATGTCTGGCCTATGTGATTGAGAGCATCTGCCAGCTAGTTCCAGGCTCCTGCCATATGGATGGCTAGTAGATCCACCTCCAACCGGCTTACGAGGGTCCAGATGTGGAGCGCCTCCTTGCACAGCAGATGGGAGTACGTGCCGCCCTGTTTGTTGAGGTAGTACATGGTCGTGGTATTGTCCGTCTGGACTTAAATCACTTGACCCCAGAGCTGAGGAGTGAAAGCTGACAGCGCCAGTCTGACTGCTCTCAGCTCCAACAGGTTGATGTGGCATCGGGACTCCTCAGGGGTCCAGAACCCGTGGGCCCTGTTGTCCCCCAATGTGGGCCTCAGCCCATGAGAGAGGCATCGTGTAAGGATGACCATTGGCTCAAGGACAAACGGGATCCCTTCCTGCAACCGGTCTGGGGCAGTCCACCATTGGAGAGCGTCCCACATCTTCTGGGTTACAGTGATCAGCTGGTCGAAGTGACCATATTGCTGAGTCCACTGGGCGGCCAGCTCCCATTGGAGGGGGCGCATGAGCCACCGGGCCTAATGGACCACTGAGGTGCACACCGCCATGTAACCCAGAAGGCGCAGAAAGTCCTGGGTAGGGCGCAAGTGCCCAACCAGAAATGATTGAGCAAAGGAGGAGAGAACCTCCACCCTGTCCGCCGGGAGCCAAGCTCTGGCTTGTCAAGAGTCGAGCTCTGCCCCGATGAAACCCGTCACCTGAGAGGGTACGACATCCGACTTGGCCTCGACCAGGAGGCCGAGTTGGGAGCAGGTTTTGAGAGCCAGATCCCTGGACCTCTCCACCTCATGAAGGGAGGAACCTGCTAAGTGCCAGTGGTCGAGATAAGGGTAGATTCTGACTCCTGAATGCCGAAGGTGGGCCGCTGCCACTGCAATGCATCTGGTGAAGACCCGAGGGGCCGATGACAGGCAGAACGACATGGCTCAGAACTCGTACAGGATCTCTTCGACCCTGAAGCGGAGGAGCCGATGATGGTATGGACAGATTGGGACGTGAAGGAATGCACCCTGTAGATCCAGTGAACAGAACCACATGTTCTGCTCCAGGGGTGGTATGATCTGGTTCAGTGTGACCACCCGGAAGGTGCGGGACCCGAGATATTGATTCATGTTGTGGAGATCTAGGATGGGGCACCAACCCCCCCATCTGCTTGGGCACCAGGAAGTACCTGGAAACAAAGCCTGGGTCTGTCAGAGGATCCAGCACTGGAGCTACTGCCTCCTTGCAGAGGAGCTGAGCCACGTTGTCTCGAGGGGCCGACTGGGTGCATGCGGAGATCTGTTCCTTCCGAGGGGCTTGGATTGGCGGGTACTGCTCGAATTTCAGAGGCAGTACCTGATCGACCACTTCGTGAACCCACCTGTCAGAAGTGATAGCGGACTAGGCGGAAAGGAAGTGGCAGAGCCGACCCCCCCATGGGAGAACCCAGAACTGGCATGACGGGTATAGGGGTTGCGACCCCCAACGCATCACTGAATAGGTTTAGAGAAGGAGGAGGAGGCTCCAGGACCTGCACCTCTGCTTCCTTTACAGGGCTGTTGAGGACCCTGCTTGGGCCACGGGTGCCAAGCTTGAGCCTGCTGCTGCTGCTACTGCTGACCTCCTTGATAGGAGGGCTGCCTGACCGCAGGGGAAGAATGCTAAAATGGCTAATTCTTTCTGTTCTGCTGGTTCTTGCCCGAAGAACCCTTGGCAAAAGTCGCATCCAAGGAGGCACTGGACTGCTGTATATGCTGAAGGTGACCAGCTACTCCTGGACCGAACAAGTAGGTCCCCAGGAAGGGCACGTCAGCAAGCTTATGCTGAGTATCCGCCAGGAAGGAGGAAAGCCTCAGCCAAGCCCTGCAGTGAGAGGCCACTGCAGCTGCCAACAAGCAGGCAAAAGAATCTCCTATATCCAAGGCTGTCTAGAGCTGCTGGTTTGTGGCAGCACGACTTTGGTAACGGACCTGCTTGACCGTAGTCTGCATGTCCGGTGGGAGATATGGGAGGACCTCATCCAATGACCCCAGAAGGGCATGAGAGAAGTGTGCTATAATAACAGCTGAGCTCACCTGACAAAGGCCCAGAGAAGAGGCAGCGTAGACCTTGCGGGCAGAGTAGTCCATATTTTTGGATGCCTTGTCTGGGGATCGGTTAGTGTCGGCCGAACTACCTGTACGCATGAACACTGAGGCGGTCACCAGGCTCGGGGAAGGGTGCTCCGTGAACCCCACAAGGGACCCCATGGGCATTGCGTACTTGCAGGCCATGCGGGCAGATGGTGCTGGGCAGGAGGCAGGGCGCTGCCAAAGTTCAAGGGCCGGGGCAACAATGGCCTTGGCCACTGGAAAGGCCTCCGTCGGGTATCCCCTCTCTTGAGGATGTCAGTGAGAGGGTACTCTGTCTTTTTCTGGATGGGCTCCAGGGGCATTCTGGTGGCGTCGGAGATGAGGTGGAGAATGCCCTGGAAGGAGGAAGGGCCTTCCTCCAACCCTGCGCTGACCGACGACTCATCATCCCTGGGATGTGAGTGCAAGCCGGTGACGTCAGAGTCCGAGGAGTTGTGGTAGAGCGGTCTACCGCCTAAGTCACCCTCAATGTGCCGAGGGCGGTCCGTTGGGGAAGCCCGACATCTTGTCAGTCCTCTTTCGAGGGCACCCCTCCTTCAGGCTGCTTAGGTGGTGGTTTGACCAGAATCGGTGGAGAGACTGGAATAGGCCGAACTGGGAGACGGGCCGGGCCCATGGGTGGAGGAACCGGGGGCTTCGGTTCCGGAAGGGTCGGCGTCGACCTAGGAGGTGGGACCCAAGTTATGGCCAGGGTGGGCGGCAGAGCCGGCTTCGGCCCCGTGAGTATCAGCTGCTGCCACATGAGGTCTTCATAGCACTGACGGAGCTTCGGTCAGAGCCTCTGCTCGTCCGAGAAGAATGAGGACCTGTGGTGACGCCTCTTCTTAAAGCGCTTATGGCTCTTTCTCAATTGTTTGGCCGAGGGGGTTCTGGACCTCGACTGAGATTGGGGAGGCCAACTCAGTCAATCAGGAGACACCGGGGTCAGTGAAAACTGAGGGTCCAGAACCGTGTCCTTGATGGGGACACCAGCAGGCTGGGTCTCCTCATCAGGGAATACAGAGACCGGAGTCCTTTCCAAAGAGCCTTCAGCCACGGCCGGCGACAAAGGGTCTATCGGGCCGAGGATAATTTCGAACTCGTCGGCCACTTCCTCGGTCCCCTGGCCAGACGGAAGATCCAAGAAGCCAGTGGTCGAGGATGCGATCTCGATCGAAGTCGAGATCGCGTGTTCCTGGGACTCGGACCTCTCTCAGTCCCAGGAAAGTCTTCGCTGAGACGAAGACACAGGGTCCTTCTCTCCCTTCCAAGAGTGGGAGGAGTGCGAGCCCGAGGGCACCTCACCCCAAGTGGGGAGAGACTGGCACAACTCCTTGAAGGAGCCAGTAAAGGCGGAGCCAAAGTTCAGAGGAACAAAGAAGCTTCGAGTGGCTGAAGGGCAAGCTGCTTCCTCCTCGAATGCCTTCATCTGTTCCAACTATTCGGCGGATCCCACAGCCGTGGAAACCGCCCACCTCGCCTCCTTCGATTTCACCAGTGGGTTCATTTTCTCCGATCTCCCCAGCTTCAAGCATGTCTTGTAGTCGTCCATGACGTTGGGATGGAAAGCCAGGCAAAAACTGCACAACGAGGTGTCATGGCCGACACCCAGGCAGTAGATGCACATGAGGCGAGGATCAGTGTACGACATCTTCTGGCCGCAAGGCCACTGGTGAAATCTGGGCGAAGATTTGTCCTCCATGGTAGATGCAACGAAAGCGCGATCGCTAACTCGAATGAGTTTAATTTTCGGTAAAAACCGACTGTTAGAATCCAGGACCTACAATATGCTGACAGCATGAGGAAACCTGTATTTTCCAGTGGAAAGGAAGATCTGGCGTCATGGGGTGGAGTCGAGGTATATACCACCCGGGTGCGTGGGAGGAGCCAGCTTGAAGACTTCCGGCAAGATTTAAAGTGGAAGGGGACATGCCAAGACGTGTGGATGAACAACATATACACGCTCCTAGAACGAGACATCCCTTGTAGGGCATAAAACAATGGAGAAACAGGAGCTGAAAGGAGCCAAAAAGGGAAGAGGTGAATTCAACCCTCCGTTCTCCCCCCACAGTCCCCAAACCCTATGGGGAGGGGTTTACCAGGGTTTAAGAGGAGGCAGTAGGTGCCGACAGCACCTCTGCCGCTGCCCTATGGGTTTTGATGGCCAGGGTAGTCGGGACCTAAGAGGTCTGGCGCTCACCCCAAGACCCAGAGAGCTGAGGACACTGGGGTTGCAGCCCAGGATGGTGGGTTGGAGGCAGGTGCGAACCACCCCACTGGCCACAGGAACCAGTGCAAGGACTGCTCTGGACTCTTGCAGGGTGGACAGCAACGACTGCATGCCCGCCCCGAACAGCAAAGTGCCCTTGAAGGGGCATCCAAAATGGAAGCCTGTACCGCTTGGGTAGAATCGGACAGGTAAAGCAAAGCATGGCGCCTGATACAGACAGCAGAAGCCATGCAGTGGGGGCAGTGTCCACCATGTTGTTTGAGGTATGGAGGGCATGAAAGCCTACATTAGAGTCAGAATCTAAGAGATGTTCTAGCTGAGACCGGGCTGAAGACTCCAACAGGGATTGGAGCAGGTCTACTACCTGCCCTAAAAGAGATTGTTGATGTATCAGCATTTGCGCAAGGTAGTTCTGGGCCCACAAGGCCAGGGTCGATGAGGCATAAACCCTGCATTCCAGGAGGTCCAAATGCTTAGACTCCCTATCTGAAGGGAAGTCACCCTGACTTCTGCTCTCCCAAAACTCCGTCTGAACACCCAGTAACACAGAGGGGTCAACCTTAGGGTGGGAGTCAAAATGAGGTCTGCTGCCAGGAGCATGATATAGTTGGTTGGCCTTCCTTGGAACGTCTGGGACCGAAGCTGGCTGTTGCCAGACTATCGAAGTAAAGTCATCGCGTAGTACCACCAAGGTAGGGATAACCACTGACTCTACTTCTGGAAGGCACAGATGCTGCGCCAAACGGGGCCTTTGACGGTCCTGCTCCTCAGTACACCACCCCCGGGAAGCCTGATTTATCTTCATCATAGCCAAGAAAGAGGAGTCCTCTGAAAGGGACTTAAGAGTGTCCCTAGTCCACACTTCCCCATGGGAGTGAGGTGGAACCGGGGATTTGAGGGAATCTGAGACCACATGCAACGATGTCTCAGAGTCCGAAGCAGAGTGCGGAAGTGGTGACAGGCCATTGGTCGTGACCGTCCCGGCACCCAACTGGTGCTCCATCACAGGAGGGGGAGCTTCCATGTTAGACGAAGGGGAGACCCTCGCTGGGGAGAGGCTGGGGCCAGCACCTGCTGGGTAGGGGCCGAGCATTGAGCAGATGCCCACAATGCATTAAGGAGAGCGCTGTAGTCCACAGACATCCAGCAGAGGAGCATTGGGTAGATAGAATAACCCAGCACCGGAAAATGCATAGGGAGGCCGTAAACAGGGACTGACGCTGGTCCCGACGGACCCGCTGTATGCCCAAGAGGTGCGGAGTGAAGGTCCAGACCCAGGACAGGAGGGGGGTCCAAGGTGTGGATCGCAGTCAGGGATGCCTGATCCAGAGAAGGAGGACCTGCAGGCTCTGACAAAGGGCGGCTCAACGCTGGGTCTGAAGACTGGAAACTAGCAGAGGGAGGCCCTTCTGGCACCTGGTGGGAAGGACCCAGAGAGGAAATCACCGGCAGCGACTAAGTAGCCGAAAGCACCGTGGGGAGGGACCAACCCGGTGCAGGCTGCAGCCCTGAAGGAGCAGGCAACAGCAGGCATCAGTCTGACAGACCGGCATCAGACCCCAAGCCGTGGTCCGGCGAAGACACCAAGGCCACATGGGTGGTGTCAGCCAAAGTGTCACCCAAAGAGCTGGCCTGGCACCTGGCTCAGGACCTTGGTGGAGATCTTGCCTGAGCAACAGGGGCGGCGGGATGGAGGAGGAATTCCCCAAACCTGCAGAAGCACTACCTGCCATAGAAATAACGGTGGGAGGCTTGTTCACAGGCAGCCCAGAAGGAAGGAAGGCTGATGTGATTGCTGCGGTCAACCCACCGTGCGTGAAAAACCCAGTGTCTGCTCCGGTCCCGGAAGGTGACCGTGGCTCAGAAGAGGACCATTCTCAGTCCCAGTGCTTCTTGTGTTTCCTTCTTCAATATGGAAGTTTCTGTAGAAGTCCCTGCTGTGGCCTGGGTCTGCAGCTCCTTTGCCAAGGCGGCCAATCTTTGCTGGAGTAGATGGGTCTCCAGAACCTTCTGGCATCTTTTGCATGTTACCTGGTTAAATTTCTGGCATGCCTGGCAGGCTTCGGTATCATGGTGTGGACCTAAACGAATGACGCACATGTTGTGGCTATCTTTATCGGGGAGCTGCTTGCCGCAGGCACACTTAGATTTGTGAGAATCTGCAGAACTAGTAGGTGATGACATGGAGATGAAGGGCGAACTGTAAACGGAGGAAAATAATGTTAGAAAATGGTGGTCAACTGAATCAATGATCGGCAAGGTCTGAGAAACAGGTCGGCGACGGGAAAATAACCGAGGTGGGCGTGGGGGACCACCCCTCTTATGTAAATGTGGACATCGACATGCTGACGTCAGGGGACGGTCCCCCTTTGTAGACTGCTGGCTAGAAATTTTCTGTGTGGTCCTGGCATCTGGTGGCTTAGTCCCAATGGTGTTGCCTACTGCAAAAGCCCCCTCAAAGTAAGATCTGCTGGTACAGAGAGTACTCAGCATCAGAGAAGAGATGGATGGAAAAATCCTCTGCCTTTGCGGAAGTAGGAGGAGGAGGAGGAGCTGGGTTGAGAAAACAGGTGCCGTGCCACAGGCCTTAACTGGGCCTGGTCAGGCTTAAGGTGGTATTGGTGGAAAACACCAGCCATACTCTGAAACTGCTGCCAGGTCCCAGGCCCCAGAGGACCCATAATAACAGGCAGAGCAGGAGAGGGGGATGAGGAGAAGGAGGAGGGTTGTGGGTGACCAGGCTAGGTCCTCTGTCAGGACTGCGAGAGTGCTCAGGTGACCTCTCCCAGAGGGAGGGCCTTGTAACCTCACGCGTGTGGAACCGAGCTGTCTCTAAGACCCAATCAAGATGGTGTCCTGGGAGAGGAGACCCCCAGGTGGGGACAGCAGAGTCATACAGGTCCCACAGGGTGGCCACAATACCCCACCAATGACTGTGTCAGTCGGATCTGGGGAGAAAACAGCCACTAGGCTTACGCTGGAACCACGGCCAGTGCTGCCTCCAGCACCGGTCACAGAGTCAGCTGCAGGCCCAATGCCCCACCCCATGCCTTCACCAGTGCTGGCACTGCCCCCCTGACCAAACTCAACATCCTGATCAGGGCCCCCCGAGCCGCCACAAATCTGGCACTGAAAGCAGCACCGAACCAGACTTGGCATCATGAATGGCACTGGGACCAGACCTGGCACTGCGTGTGGCACCAGAACAGGCCCTGGCACCACCCCCCACACTAGGCCTGGGGCAACCCCAGAGGGTGACACCAGTTCTGGTGTTGGGCTCAGAACCAGGCCCAGAATGGCTTCCCTCACCATCGGCTCCATCTCCAGGCTCAAGGTCAGCGCCATCATCCACTAGGGCACTCAGGGGAGGAGACAACAACCACCTTGGCCTCGGAGACAGGTCTGACTCCTGAATGCACCACTCTTTTAGCATAGTGAGTAGTGCCATACGGGGAGCCCAGTCCCATAGACAGTGCTGCCCTGCTCACTGGTACTGGCCTTAGTACCAGGAACCGAGGCGGCACCAGGCTGCAACACCGAGGAGCCCACCGGTGTAGTCCGAGCATTTAACTTTGGCCTCATCACCATGAGCATCCACTGCCCCAAAGAGCTGATGGACTAGACAGGTGGTCAGCGCCCCGAGTGAAAGCCAACCTCCACCAGACCCACCCCCCAGGGTTTCCAACGCCTTGGTGAGATGAGAGCGGAAGGATCCTGGACTTCCTCACTACCAGTGGTACTGGGAAGGCACTCAGAGCTGTGTGCCTGCTTCCAAAAGTGTGTGTATATGTGTGTGTGTGTGTGTGTGTAACAACCCCACCTCACTGCATGCTTCTCAAGGGTGTGGTGGTCCACAGAGAAGCAGGCATCGCACCTGTTCATGTTGAGGGCAGCCCCAAGGCAGGTCCAGCATTCGACATGCCAATGTTGGACTGCCATAGAGCCCATGTAGGAGTACCGATGCATGAGGTGCTGCCTTTGTCCTTCTTTTGCTCCTTAGGATTCAGTATGGCAATGGATAAACAACAAAAAATAGAAAGTAAAAAGGTTCTGTGACAAACTTATCGATGAAAAAATTGTACCAAGAAAAAAACAGTGCCGGAGGGGGATTCATTGCCAAATAAAACGGCGGCTAACTGGGGAGAAAGAACTGTGATGCAGTTGTCAGCTTAGCTGTTGCCACGGTGCACACTTGATGGCGGGAAAAACAGAACTGAGAAAGGGAAGGGGCCAATGTCAGTTACTTATGTCTCATGCAGCATCACTACGTCTGCCTCGTGGGCAGCGCTGGCTCCGATGCTGATCCCCTTCCTAAGCTGCAAAAGATTCTGTTCCTACTGGGACCTAGTGCCTATAGCTTAGACCCATCGGTGTGACTTAAGGGTAAAGATTGATTCTTGGAAGATCAGTGGACTTTTGTGTAAATTTAAACTAATACAAATATATTGAACACTAGTATATTTTAAACTAAAACCGAAGAACTGAACGCTGTCATCACGTAGACAGTGAGTTCTGGTCCTGATGAAGAGACGAGTGACACTGCTGCACACTCACTGGCAGGAAAAAAGTAACAGGCAATTGGGGCTAGTGCCACCTGTACATTAAGCGTGCATGGGTGGCAACGTCTGTGCGGGGCCTTCTTGCGTCACCAGCTCTGAAACGTTCTGGCTCCCATGGGTTCCTTAGCGCCTCCGGCTCAGATTCATTAGTGGGACCCTACGGAGAACACCGATTCTTGGAAGATCCAGTTTTCTTTTCTCTAGGTGAAATATTGGGTGAATTTCATGTAGAACAGAGTTAAGGTAAAACTTTCTTCTTTGAAAATAAGAACAGGCGAATCTGGAGGATAAACTTGTTTTTCTGTCATGCCATTAGCTAATGCATAAGAGCCTTCTTACACAGCAGCTTTGCACTTCACAAGGGGACTCCTCCATCCCATCTCATCCCCTTCCCTCCCCAGCAGTAGGCACAAAACCATCAGTTTAAGGGGATCTCCATATTGTCTTTCAGCAATAGGATTCATCCTCAAAGGCAACAAGCACCAATGGGCATGTCTTTAATTGCTGCAGCTCATAAATAAGCCCTTTCAGATCTCTTCCCCGCCCCTTTTCTGCAAGTTTTCTAGCACATGCAAGACCTACCTTGGGAACTCCCTTCCATTACCCCCAGTATCCCTTTCCTGCTGTGGAACCCTGGGGTCCTACACATCATTCTTGTCTTCATTCAATCCTAACTCTGTCCCACACACAGTAAGCTGTTGCTTGTCCCTCACAGGTGGGACCTCAGAGAGGGATCAGACCTCCAAGGAGATGCTTCGCTTGACATGCCCAGGTTATCAGAGGGAGAAGCTGGCAAGGAGGAGGTGACAGGCAGCCCAGTTGGGCGTGGTGGAATGAGGAGACTTCATCTGTCCAGAGTTTGCTCCAGATTTCTGACCCATGGCCCCACCCCTTATCGTACCTACAGCACACATTTCTGTGGCGTGACCATACCATGTCCCTATCAGGGCCACTGGAGGGGTGGGTGAACCCCTTCCCTCCTTTGGAACCCCAATGCCGGCCCCACTATGGGCATGTGACATCTCCACACCACACGCCAGTCGAGTGGTTGCCTGCCAACATAAGGCTACTCCATAAGGAAGTACTGTTCCTATCCACATGACATGACATTCCCTTCTCCTTGGGCCACCAGAGGGCTGTCATGCAACAGTAGGTAATGTCCTTAGTTCCTGTGGCAGGAGGCATCCAAAGTGGATGCTAGGACTCTACCTCTCTGCTCGGCACCAGACGTGCCAGGCTCAGGATTCGAACCCGGGTCATATGAATGGCAAGCCATAGCGCTACAACAGTGCTCACTGGCAAGCCAGCCAATTAAGTACAGAAGGTGGCTGTATATGTATTGAACTTTTTTTTTCCACTACAGTTTTTTACTGACATGTCTGATCCGATGCAATATTATCACCTGGCATCAATGTTCAGACAATACTTGCTCAGGTAACTCAGTTGTGTTGTGACTACAGTCCCAGCCACAGGTGATTATGGGACGAATCATCATGGGCAGTCACAGGTGAAAGGTGAGAGATTCATCGCAATGGAGACACAAGTCCCCCGATCAGATCAGCACCATCTCTTGCAGCTGAATAGCAATTCATTCTCTCTTGCACGCGCACGCCCTCTCTCTCCCCCTCTCTCTCCCTCTCTCGATATAAGCAACATATCAGCTGGGTAAACAGACCCTCTATCAGTTGGAAAGTACGTTATTACACATGAAGTGCTGCCCTGCATAAAAACTGCTTTTTTGGTTTCGTAAAGTCTCCACCTCCTAGATTTCGTGAAGTGACCCATGTTTGTTACCTCCTTCCCAGGGAGGTCATGCCAAAAGAATGTCTGTGGGGCAGCACCTGATTAAAAATTAATCAAGGGAGGGCTCTAAATTACACATTTATAGCCCTTCCTCAGCCCAAAAAGCAACACTTGGATGGGGATTTGTAGGGGACTCCAAGGACATGATGACCCTGCTCCTACCATACCCTGTTCCGACAGCCATAAGTGCAAATGTGCAGGACAGAACGCTGGGGGGCGTTGGTGTCTATAGTCACAACACGGGGTCATAATGTCACAAGACATTATGCTGCATGGCAAAATTATGCTGCCACTACAGCACGATTTGTGCCATGAGGCATAAGTCTTTTGGGGCCACCCCACGCTCCGGGCTGTGCCCTGACAAACCCCACCACTAAAGATTTTCAACCCGTGGGGAGGGGTTAACCTCAGGGAGCACACAATGTTTAAAAATAAAAGTTTCTGGGACCAGGAATCAAACCTGGTCCCAGACGCAGCGCCTGGGTTCCTGTTGCTGTGGTTCAGTCCAGTGAGCCATGGCAGCTGCTTGGCAGAACCCACTCCCAGCAGAGGTCTCATGCGACATTATGACCCGGTAGGTACAGTCACCAGGCTCATTCTGTCTGTGCAACTGTTATCAAATACACTCAGCTGTGTGCAGTGCTTGGTGCTGGCAGTAAGGCCCACTGTCCTTTGGGATGGATCTTGGTGCAGGAGCTCATCTCAGTGAGGACCAAAAATGGATTCAAACCCACTTCTTAAGGGTGAACGTCAAAAGCATAGCTTCACTGCATTCACCCAGCCTCGCCAAAGAAGTGCCTGCCTTGTAGAGCTTTTACACACACTGAGTGGGCTGCTAGAAAAGAACAAAACCCATTACCTGTCTGCTGAAGAGGCGCTGAAGTAGTCCCTTTTTGGGTTGTGGCGAAGGCTGTCCCCTCCAGTCCAGGTCAGGCGGTACTGTCCCATCTGAGTTAAATACATTCAGTTCTTTGAAGCACTCTGTCTCGATCATCTGTAGAACAGAGAGGTATATGGTGGATGGAAGAGAAAGTCAGGATGGTGACCCTCGAAACCAGCAAAGAGCAAAGCACGTTTTTTAAAAAACATTCTATGTTCCGGTGCACCATTTCTCATGCAGAGATGCTGCAAGAGTGGGACTAGGCTTTTCTAATTGTTGTTATTAGAAAAATAACTTGTTCTAGGATTTTACACAAAAATGCTTAATTCCAATACAACTACACACTGTGCAACATTTTAAAACAGCAGTGCATGTTACTGTGAAATGCTAACCTACTATATAGAATTTTTGTACATTTTAGATCACCCTAGAAACATACACTTTGATAGCAGATAAAGACCACTTGGCCCACCCAGTCTGCCCATTTCCCTACCTAATGGATAAGCTGCAGATCCTAGTTAACCAGCAGTCTACTTCTTTCTACCCCACTCCCTAGAATTGCCTTATGACTGTCCCATACATGCTTGAATTCAACCACTGTTTTGACTCCACAACCTCCTCCAGAAGGCCGCTCCATGCATCCACAACCCTCTCTGTGAAAAAATGCTCTCACATTACCTCTGAGCTGCCTCCAATCTTCTTCAAATTGTGCCCCTTGTTCTTGCACAGCTCTTTTTGAAAGATGATACCCTCTTGTACTTTGTTGATTCCCTTGAGGTACTTGTAAGTTCCTATCATGTCCTCTTTCTCCCTCCTTTCCTCGAGGCTATACATATTAAGCTCCTTTAGTCTCTCTTCATATGTCTTCTGGTGCAGACCCTGCACCATTTTAGTTGCCCTCCTCTGGACAGCTTCCATCCTGTCTATGTCCTTGCAGAGACTGGGTCTCCAGAACTGCACGCAGTACTCCAGATGGAGTCTCACCAGCTGGCTGTACAGAGGGATAACAACTTCCTGTTTTCTACTGGTGATGCCTCTCCCTATGCATCCCAGTTAATCAACAGCCTACTTCCTCCTACCCCCCAACTAGAATTGCCTTATGTCTGTCCCATGCATTCTTGAATTCCCTCACTGTTTTTGACTCCACAACCTCCTCAGGAAGGCTGTTCCATGCATCCACAACCCTCTCTGTGAAGAAATACGTCCTCATATTATTTCTGAGCTGTCCCCCTCTATATTAAAATTGTGCCCACTTGTTCTTGCACATCTTGGACTTCATTGATTCCTTTTAGGTACCTGAAAGCTGCTATCATGCCCCCCCCCCCAAGGATATACATATTAAGTTCCTTAAGTCTCTCTTCGTATGGCTTCTGGTATAAACCCTGCACCATTTTAGTTGCCCTCATCTGGACAGCCTCCATCCTGTCTATGTCCTTGTGGAGATGGAGTCTCCAGAACTGCTTGCAGTACTCCAGATGGGGTCTCACCAACTGTCTGTACAGAGGGATAACAACTTCCTGTGTTCTACTGGAGATGCGTCTCCCTATGCATTGCAGTATCCCCCAGCCCTCCTTACTGCCCTCTCACATAGGACTACCCCCAGGTCCCTTTCCATTTTTGTTACTGCTAATATCTCACCCCCCCCCCACTGTGTACTCTTCCCCTGGGTTTTTGTTTCCCAGGTGCATTACTTTGCACTGAATCTAAGCTGCCATACATTTGACCATTCCTTCAACCTTGCCAAGTTCTTTCTAACCTTGTGTATCAACCACGTTGCAGATCTTTGTGTCGTCTGCAAAGAGACGTACTTTTCCTTCCAGTCTCTCTGCAATGTCACTTATGAAGACATTAAAAAGGACTGGACCCAATACTGAACCCTGCGGTACCCCACTAGTAACCCCTCTTTCTTCAGAGTGGACTCCATTTACAATTACCTTCTGTGTCCTGTTGTCCAGCCAGTGTTTTACGCAGGCTACCACCCTGGGACCCACTCCAAGGCTGGCTAACTTGTATATTAATCTTTTGTGTGGGACTGGGTGAAATGCTTTGGTAACGTCTAGGCAGGCCATGTCCACAGTCCCTCCCTGGTATACTACTTTGGTCACCCAGTCAAAGAAATCTATTAGATTCATCTGACACGACCTTCCCACTGTGAGTTTATGATACCTTGAGTCCTGTGCCCCACTGGCCTCTAGGTACTCAACAATTCTTTCCTTCAGAAGTGATTCCATCATTTTCCCTACCACTGAGGTCAAACTAACAGGTCTGTAGTTTCCTGCCTCTGCCTTGCTCCCACTTTTGTGAAGTGAAATCACATCCACCCTCCTCCAGTCCTCAGGTACCACCCCATCCTCCTATGGTTTGTTAAAGAGGGTAGTCAGTGGTGTCACTAGTTCTCCCCTTAGTCCTTCTAGAATTTTGGGGTGAATCACATCAGGCCCCATTGCCTTGTCCACCTTTAGTTTTAAGAGTTCTTTCAGAACCCTTTATTCTGTGAATGGACTTGTATCGACCACCCCTATCCAGAGTGTTTCTATTGTTTAGTTTAGGTACCCCCCCCTTTATGAATACTGAAGAGAAGTATTTGTTCAGTATTCCTGCTTTTTCACTGTCACCCTCTGCCCACATTCCCTCCTCTTTATTAAGCCTCAGTATCCCTCCCTTGATCTTTCTTCATTTCCTAATGAACCTATAAAATGTTTTATCCCCCTTCTTAACAGAGTTGGCTATCTTTTCCTCAGTTTGGGCCTTTGCAATTCTGACTGCCTTCCCTGCCTCCTTCTGTTTTAACTCATATAGTTCTCTTTCCTGTTCTTTCTGTGTTTTCTTATTTTTCCTGAATGCTGTCCTTTTCTCCTTAACCTTCCCTGCCACCTCTTTTGAGAACCAGAATTCTTTTTTTGTTTTGTTGATTTGCTTTACACAGAGACTTGTTGCCTCTGTGATGGTAGTTATGATTTTTCCCCATTGTTCTTATACCCTCCTTCTTGTCTGTTTGCTAGAGCTTTTCTAAGGCACTCTCCCATTTTGCCAAAGTCAGCCCTCCTAAAGTCCAACACCCTTGCTTTTGTATGGCTTGACTCTATTCCTCCTGTCTTGTAAGTGCTCCTTTTAATATGGCTATCCCCAGGTTTTATCAGTATTCTAAGCTGTTTTTAGCACCTGTTGTTCCATAAGGTCAAGAAGCAGTGTATTCTGCAAGCTAGTTCACCTTCATCTGAAGAAATGAAGGAAAAATTATGCTAAAAAAAGGGTGTTCAATCTACAAAAGTCAGAAATGTTTTTAGACAAGGGCAGGGAAGGTCTTTACAACCACACTTGGGGGTTAAAGAGAGTGAAGGACCACCTCACTTATTTAGGCATTAAGGTGGGGAAGGACATTAATAAGCTATATGCCCTAAATTATACCCTACTTTTCAATACAGTATTCGCAGACATCTGCTGGTGGAGAACCCTCCCAATTTCTTGGTTAGGTCACACTAATCTTATGAAGATGAATGTCTTGCCAAGAATTCTTTATGCTATGCAAATGGTTCTGGTCTGCCCCACAGCCCGTGACATCAAAAAGCCTCAAAAAGGGTTTGCTGAATTCCTCTGGCAAGGGAAAAAATGTAGGATGAAACTTGGGAGGTTAAAGGCATCTAAGGGGTGGGGAGGGTTAGACTTCGCAGACTTAAAAGGTTACTTTCAGCCATCCAGCATAGATATATTCACAATTGGGTGAACGGCGGAGAGGCTGCCTCTTGGGTTGAATTGGAGGAAGAAAGCTGCTGGGGTAGAATTACTTCATATTTTTTTTTTTGGGGGGGGGATATAGGCAGTTGCCTAATTCAAACCTGCTAGTGTTGGCAGTACTAGAGGCATGGAATGCAATTAAGAGGAAAAGGGGGGCTGTTGAGGACCATACCCTATTGGTACTGGTAGCAAGGAACCCAGAATTTTTACCGGGCTTGGAAGATCTGGGCTTTGCGAGCCAGCCTGTTGGTGCAGCAGTTGGATTTCCCTTGTAACCCGGCTTTGGAAGCAAACCGGGAGTCAGGGATGGCTGGGAAGGAAGCCTGAGCGCCAGATGGACTGCTCAGCTTCGGGGCACACTGACGGGTGGCTGACCTCTGGCAACAGCCAGAGGTATCGCAGCCATGATGCTCGTACCAGTGAGGACAGCGTGATAGACGCCAGCATAAGCCATGGCACATCACACTCTGGGAGGGAATACACAAAAAATGCCTTTCACGGTACGACACCGGCGCCCATTAGTGGGTCCTCACCTGCCTGTGGCTGTAGTACCGCCCGGATGCCGATGAAGACTTGATTCCCCTGGGAGAAGGGGATCCCCCCCACCGTGTCCCTGCCTGGGAGGTAAGCTAGGGCTCCATAGGGGGTCTTCGGTGGAATAAGACTGCCGGGGCAGGTAGTCGGGTGACAGTGCTGCGTTGGGGCAAGGGGAAAAAAACAAAGATCCGGACTTTGCTATGTGGGAGGGAAGGAGGATTAAATGCTATGGGGATCTTTTTAATAAGGAAGGCTTATACCCCTTCATGACCATTAGAGAGAGCCTGGAGTTACCAACTTTGCATTTATATCGCTTTTTCCAAGTGAGGAGTTTTTGCAATGACCTAAACAGAATACCGCCAGATAAATCTCCACTGATGGCTGTGGAACAAGAGATTTACAGGGCTAGGACACAGGAAAAAGGTATAATAGGGAGGGCTGCCAAGCAGCATAGGAAATTTTTGCCAGAATCCTCGGCTAAGGCTAGGTCTCAACCCGAGGTGGACTTGAGAGTGTCTGTGACAGAGGAAAGCTAGCGGATGCTACTCACCTCACATATAGGATTGCTGCTTTGCAACAGGTTTAAAAAACAGTATAAATTTATACATACGCTTTCTTTAGCCCCCCAGCATGGTCCATAAATTCTACCCTGGAATCTCGATATATGTGTAGGTGTGCATCTGCCAGGGTACATACTTTCATTACTTCCGGACATGCCTTATACTCCAAATATACTGGGGTAGAGATGTGGCATTCTCGCCAGTTTCTATGTTAACGGGGTAGAGGTGACTATGGAGGGTGAATGGGAATTGTACCCTAGATGGATGGTGGTTGCCAGTCAAATAATTTTGAATACTTGGGTCTTTTGTGTATCACCCATGCTTCCAATGTGGAAAAACTTGTTGGCAACACTAGCCACGAACAGACTCACCTATGCCCTTAAGGGAAAGGTTCCTCTTGGAATGGAATAGTGTGATAAATTCTCTCTCGGCCACAGAGGCACTGATTCTGCAAGAGGCAGTGTAGCAACTTGGAGCTGAAATCACCTGATAGGGCACCGTGGAGGTGACGTCTGTATGTTAAGCCAGCTTATGGAATGACCTCTAATATGACCATTCTGGAGAATGATCTAGCCAGAATGTAAAAACTAAGGTAGACATGTACTTCACCTAGTTGGAATTTTGACTCTTCTGTCACTGCAGAATGAACTCTTTCTTCTCTATACTGGCATATTTTTCTTGTTGTTCTGTATCTATGACTTGTTCCTCTTTTCAACTTCACACAGTAGGATTTGTACTATAAATATGACGGGGACACTGGCCAGGCAGAAAATATTATGTGATACTTTATAAAATCTCTGGCATCCTGTGGAACAGTTCTTGCTAGTTTTAAAGTTATAAGGATGTGTAATAGCTTGAGAAATGTCTCCAATGGACAGAATGTATAGATATGTGCTGTATGGTATGAACATCTTTTCTCTTGTATACTTGTGTAATCCCTCCTACAAATGGGGGTTCCTGAAAAGTCTTCTTTGAGCTTGCCTAAATGCTCACTGCCAGACTGGTGTCCTGCGTTTTAGCAGTTTAAATGTGATTGCCAGAGAATGCCTGTATAGCCTCTGCGCACTGTCTCTTTAAGAGCTGCCTGGATTGCAGTCATAAGTAATCTGAGAGGGAGCTTTGTTGAAAGATGTAACTATTTGCTGAAAATCATTTATAGTGATAATGATAATGTCGTTTGTCTAACCTGCCTTTGTTGCAGCAAGGACTGTTTTATTTATCTCCACTATCTTGATCCTGGACTGCGAACTGGACCAATCAGTATTGGTGGGACCTAAAATAGAGCCGGACTACAGGAGCTGTCTGGAGTCAAAATCTGTAGGAACTGTAGTTTTGGGCTTTTTGCACCAGCAGAGGGAGCCTTTGTTGTGACTGACAGGAGGATCAGCCTACCAAACATTTTGGATCTTGATGAATTTCCCAGGCTGCAGCAGCTAGTTTCAGTTCTGAGCTGAGAAGTGAAGAAGTAACAACTCAAGTGATTTTGAGCAGCAGTTCTGTGTAGTTTTGCATGGGAGAACTGTGAAGGGGCTGAGTTTTGGCCTGCCTGTCTGGCTGCTGTCCCTGAGAGAGAAAATAAGAGTTTATTCGGACTGAATCTGAGTTGTGAGGACTATTTAAGCCACTGGGCTGTGACAAGGCTTTAACCTGAAGAAGGCCAAAGATTTGATGAATGCGATCGACCTGTCAGGATTTCCAACTGCTTCTGAATCTCCGGTTTGTGCAGAGTCTTTGCGATCATGACTGGAGAGTGGTTTGCCTGGTACAGCAGAATTTCCTTACATGTAAATATTCTGTGTATTGAAAGTGGGTCGGAATTTGGTTGCCCACTGTGTGAACTGTGTTCTGCTTGCTAGAAGCTTTATCCAGCCTAATCGGACTGAATCCGCGTTCATCTCCATTCGGCCTAGGCCATGCTATGCTGGCCCTGCCAGACTACCCCACTGCACAGAGAAAGCCACCGAGGAGAGACCTGCCTGGGGATCAGCCCCCTTCTCCACGCTTGAACAGGAACAATGCCTCAGCGAATTGTGTGGGCCCTGCTTCTCCTGGCACTCCAGATTAACCACCTGCTGTCTCGATGTTCATCCAGCCTGTGTCCAGTCTTGGGTATCGTGAGTAATCATCAGGGTAGCTCCCTGCAACAACAGCCTAATCTAAAAGTGTGTCATCTGATTGTCTTGTTGTTTTCTTTTCACAAACTGAGCCCTCCGGCTTACAAATAGTGTGTGTGTTGTGCATGTCGTTTTCTTCCATCACAGGGCCCCAACCAGCTGCAATGTTTCTGGCTAGCCCACCATTCTCCATCTGGGTACCCACAGACTGTTTATGGACCCAGAACTGCATGCATAACCGTTTGACTGATAAGAGCCTGAAAGCAAATTAACCTGATTACGCCCCTCCCTTGTTCAAGCCCCTTAAATAAATCAGATCTTACTCTTTTTTTGCATTTAGCCTGGCTGTGGTTCCAGTTTGTGCAAGAGTACTGTACTGCTGTTATTTGCTGTGTATAACCTTGTTTCACAGGGGGTCCCCAGGGCCGGGCTAGAGGAAAGCCTTGGTGATAAATGCAAACAGTGTGGGTACTTGTGTGGTATTTGTGTTGGCACTTAGCAAATTTGTAATTCATCAGTATCTAACTATTGTCCACTCGCCTTATACTATATCTCGTATAGCTCAAAACTTAATTTTGTTGTACACTTGCTGTATGTAACTGTGCTACCAACTGCCACACTCAATCCTGTATGTAGTGGTTTCTGAACCAAATGTTAGTGATCTTCCACAATGTATTCACTTGTCAATCCTGACTTCAAGTGATTTCTCATACCGTACGTACCGTGGTTACCAATTTGTCTCTCTCAAGCTACTACTGACATGTACCAGATCCTAATGTTCATATTTCTCCCACTATGTATTTTCTTGTCTATACTGTGTAAACTGTTCTCCTATGTTCTCCCCTCCCCCAGGATGCATCTGTAATTGAGCTGTACTCTACTCAGTATGCCTTGCTGGTAAAACGCTTAAATAAATAACTAAATAAATAAATATCAGGGGTATTGTGAAAGTGATTATTGTGTATTGTTCCGGCCACTAGTAAGGAAAAAGGGGGATTACAGTGTCTCAGAGGGCTGTGCCCAGGTGTGCTTGACCACTACCAACCCTGACCTCCGGGTGGAGGCACCCGTTTCAGAACTCAGGCCCCTTAACCTGCTACTAGCCAAGCAGGCAGGGGTAGTAGCCCTTGGGATAGCGCCACCTAGGGGTTACACTTGTTTTTGCAAAATTCAATAAAGGGATGATACAAAAAAAAAAAAAGGGGTGTTCAACAACGGCTGAAAAGGCTGATAAAAACCTGGAGACAGTCATGTTAAAAGGAGCACACTTTGCGTACTTTTAAAACATTTGCCCGTTTCTCATACCCCCTTTCCCCACCACCCAACTGGGGAATATTCCGAAATTGTAGACCTTTCTGGCCTGTCAGATGTGAACTGGGACCGGGCCCATCCACCCACCACATCTGGACAGACGCTTGCTGACCCAGGACTGGATGTATGATGTCACAATACCATGTCAGTGCTCTGAGAATTTCACCTCCATGGGGAGACACGTATTCCTTCCCACATGACGCATTCCCTCTAGGCCACTAGGGAGTAGTCTTGTAAAACAGGAATCCCCAACCTTGCTTGAGGCAGGACACATTTAAGACAGATACTCAGCACTACCTCAGCCACCTGATGTGTGCTAACCTGGGCTCGGACTTCGAACCCAAGTCCTTAACACAGTAAGTTACTCCACTGAGCATTATAAAAAGGGTTAATAAAATATGCCTCATGCAACAAACCCCCCCCCCCCCAGAGGATGATTAAAAGAACATTAACAAAACTCCGCCTTGCCTTATTGCTTAATTGAACCTCCTCCTCCGTCGTGAACCTTTTACACCTTTTGTGCTCAAGCAAAAGGGAACTGAAAGTCTTTAGAGACTGCTCCCTTTTTAATATGTATTTACCCAGGATAGCCCAGCTCAAATAGAGCATCTCATTTTTTATTTCAGCGAAGTCCTGTTTTTACCCAGTTTTATGGCTGGTGGACTGCAGCAAAGGAAGGTCAAATGATTTTGCTTCAGGTCACACAGAAAGTGGCTCTGGTGTGATCTGAACCCATGATGTCCTGCTTCACAAGTCTGTGTTCTAACCATAAAATCCAACTCTGCCTGTTTGTCCTTGCACTGGCACTGTATCAAAACCCCAATCTTTGGGAGAATATAGTTTGGGGGGGGGGGAACGATGGCACAGACTTCAAGCTCCTTCACATCTGTGTGGTGTCTTTAAGGAATTAGGCAGCACTGAGAATATGCTGTCTAACCTGTGAACAGTGGATCTGACTCCTGCTCTGATAAGAGACCTCCACATATAGAATAATGTATGGAAGTCCATACACAACAAGATTATTCTTTCACCGAGTGGTTACCATGATGACACGGACCTTGAGGGCAAAGCTCAAGAAGTCCGTCTGTCATCATAGTAACCCATATGGTGAAACAAGCCTTGTGTATGGGGGGCTGCCATACACTGTTTTATATAGTGCATGGTGAAAAGTAACATGCTGGGCATTTATTTTTAAACTTTACTACAGCACTTCAATTTGAGTACATAAATCACAAAGAAAACCCTTACAGGCACATCACCAGAAAATGGCTTTCAATTGTTTAGCATGCCACTCTCAGACGCCCTTCTGATCGCGTCTAGTCTCATGGCAATTCCACAACTGCCCTCTGCCCTCCAAACTGTGCCCTCACCCTCCTCCCCCCCCCAAAAACAAAAAATCTGCCCAAGCCTGCAACATGTTGTTTCTTTGAGCTGACAGCAGCGCGTACTTGGGTGTTGTGTTTTTAGCGGTAGCCACGAGTGTAAATCAGCATATCTACTGTACTGTTGTATGGCATCTGTACTGCAGCACAGTGAAAAGTTGTTCTGCTGCAGTATGACTGTCACTACTATAGCAGAACGACTTTTGGAACTACTGAAAATGGGACTGAACGCTACTAACACCATACTAACATACAAAAGAAGAAATTCTTCATACTTACAGTACTTTCCTTTCTGTTAGCTCCAGCATTGTCAATGGTTAATCATAACAACTGGTTCTAGCGCACCCGGACCAGGGGAATGCCACAAACCAAGCTTTAGAATGCTGAGCACATGAGGATTCCAAGCAGCAACTCCCCAGTCACTACTGACCTTGTTGTGCCATAGTAGCTACACATGTCTATATTATAACCAATTACCTGTAGGCAATATTCCTTAATATTGTAAATAAATGCTGTCTTACCTTCCTAGCAGACATCCGAGGAAGAAAATGTTCTCCACTGGACACAAGGTCTGGATGACATGGTCCTTCTCCCTGCAGAATAAACAATCAGGCAGCAAGGCACACTCCACAACAATCACAGATCTGGGAAACTGAAGATGACCACACAATGAGGCATAACTTTCACGCAAACACTGCATTTAGTGAGACTACCTGCAACAAGGAAAAAAACTCCTTAAGATATATAACAAAATCTGTTAACCTGTGGTCGCAGACTGAAAATGTACTTTTTTTTTTTTTTTGGAGCACAGCGGAGCAGAAAATAGGTGCCTGAAAAGTAGGGGATTTTACCAAACAGGACATCCCATCCTGGCATACCAGATAAGATTCTCCCATAGAAGCCAGGCTCCTGGCTGGGCCCCACTGACAATGCTGGAGCTAACAGAAAAGGAAATTACGGTAAGTATGAAGAAATGTCTTCTTTCTGTAGTGCTCCATGTTGTCAATGGGTAATCATAACAACTGTGTTCTAAGAAGCAGTACTAAGAAAAAAAAATAAAGGGAGGAGAATATTATCCCATATGCCAGAAGCAAGCAGAAAATTACTTGAACTGCTGCTTGCAACACTTACACCAAAAGCTGCATTAGCAGAACTCTGAACATCCAGTTTGTAATGTTTTGTGAGCACGTGGATTGAAGACCACATAAATGCCTTGCATAGCTCTAAAATCTATGCTTCGCCTCTCTCTGCCCATGAAGTTACCAAAGCCCTGGTAAAGTGAGCCTTGATGAGAGCTGGAGCCCTCTTCTTTTCCGTGACATAGGCCTTAGCAACCCAGGCTCACAGCCACCTAGCTAGCGTGGCCTAAGAGGCTTTCTGGCCCTTCTTGGCTGCTCCAAAAAGAACAGACTATCTGACTTTCTGAACTCAGCTGTCCATTTAACATAGACCCTAACTACCTGTCACAAATCCAACTTGTGCAATTCCTTCTCCTTGGGGTAAGAGGGTCGCAAACAGAAGGATAGAAGGCATATTTCCCAGTTCACATGGAAGGTCAGTGGGCATATTAGGGACGAAAGACAGAACCATTCTGAGTACCACTTGTCTTTATGCATAATATGGTATGGCTCCTTGTGAGACAAGGCCTGGAGTTCACCAGTTCTCCTGGCTGAACACATAGCCACCAAGAAACACCTTGTAAGACAAAACATCCAGCAATATGGATGATAGCGGTTCAAAAGACTCTTTACGGAGGGCATTCAGAACCAGATTAAGATCCCACAGAGGAACTGGGGATCGAATACTGAAACGCCTCCTGCCAACTGCAAGAACAAATTAATAACCTCTTTATTAGTTCCTATGGAGAAACCCAAGGATGCTCCAAGAGTGGAAACCTGACCTCTCAGCATGCTCAATGCCAACCCTTCACTACACCTTCCTGTAGGAAATCCAAAATCTGTGGAATTGAGGCCTTTGATGACTTAAAATCTTTCCTCTGGCTCAAGGTGAAAAGGAGATCCATACTAGAGTGTAAGCTGTGGATGTGAAGTTTTCCTGGCAGCCATCAAGGTTTCAACTACATTCTTGGAGAAACCTAATTTTAGGAGCCCCTCTTTTCAGGAGCCAGGTTGCAGCTGCATCACTCTTGGATTTGGGTGGAGAATGGGACCCTGTAACAGAAGATACATACATAGATACTGATGGCAGATAAGGCCTAGTCTGCCCAACTGTGCATGTAATTTTGCCTCTTCAAGCGCCTCTTGAACTGGGTTGTCCTTTCCTCTGAACTGCTAGGATTCCAGATGCCTAGCCTATGCATGCTTGAATCCCATAATCTTTTCAGCCCCCCATCTCCTCTGGCAGGGCGTTCCACTTGTCTACCACCCTCTCCATGAAGAAATATTTCCTCATGTCACCTCTGAACCTCCCTCCTTCCAATTTCATCCCATGACCCCTAGTCCTGGAACATCTCTTCCTCTGAAAAATAGTGTTTTCCTGCACCTTGTTCCTCCCTGTGAGGTATTTGTATGTCTCTATCATATGCCCCCTCTCCCTCCTCTCCTCCTGGGAGTGCATATTCAAGTCCTTCAGCCTGTCCTTGTAGGACTTGTGATGCAAACCCTGTACCAACTTGGCTGCCCTCCATTTAAACTGTCTCTACCCTGTCTATGTCCTTATGCAGGTATGGACTCCAGAACTGGACACTGTACTCCAGGTGTGATCTCACTAATGTCTTGTACAGTGGAATTATGACCTCTCTTTTCCTGCTGGTGATGCCCCTGTCTATGCATCCCAGCATCCTATTTGCTTTACCCGCCGCCTTGTTGCACTGACTCCCAACCTTTAGGAGATGATAACCCCTAGGTCCTTTTCCTGCATGGAGCATGCTATATCCTCCCCCCCAGCTGATATGTTGTTCCAGGGTTTTTGTGCCCCATGTGCATTATTTTGCACTTTTCTGTGTTAAATCTCAACTGTCACATCGTTGACCATTCTTCAAGCTTCTGCAGGCAAAATGCCATCATGACCCCTAACATGATTTGAACACGCAGTCTTGATATGGAATCAAATGCACTACTGTTGTGCCACAAGGTCAGTAATATTCTTGACAAGATGGTAAACACGTCCCTCGCCTAGAATCAAACCTTTGATCCCTTTGCTTGTAAAGCAAGCACACATCCAGTGTGCCACCTGAGGATCTCTTTGCACCAGAAGGAAGGGTACTTGTTGAGCTAGATTCACTAAGTCCGAGAACCATGGTCTTCTCGGCAACTCTGGAGTTATTAGGAGAAAGCTTCTCGAGTGTCTTATTTTTGTAAGACCTTTGGAAGAAGAGGCAGTGGAGGAAAGGCACTGTTGAAGGACTATTTCTGAGTCACAGCATCCACTGCTTCCATCTGTGTACACTGGAAATGACTGAAGAACCTCTGGATCAGAGCACTGTGGTTGGATGCGAACAGACCTCATGCGGTCGACCTTCCACTCTCCGGGTGAACATTTTCGCAACTTAGCCAGTCCGCCTTGAATGTTCAAGTCCCCTGCCAGGTGTACTGCTGACAGAAAGAGAAGATTCTCCTCTGCCCACCTGAGGAGATTGAGGCGCCTCAAGCATCTCCCTGTTTTGGAGCCTCCTTGACTGTTTATGTAAGCCGCTGTGATGGCGTTGTCCGACCATACTGTTACTGTTTTGCAGGAAGGCTTGAAACCGACGGAGAGCTAAGCGGACCGCCCGCACCTCCAGAACATTTATGTGGAGATGCTGTTCTCATTCTGACCAAATCCCCTGAGTGGGAAGCTGGTTCAGGACTGCCCCCCACCTCTGCAGACTGGCATCTGTTGTGAGAATTAACTCTGGGGGAAGTTCCAGAGGAACCCCCTTGCTCAGATTCTGCATTCACCCACCAACTCAGGGAGTGACGAAGCTGAGAGGTGAAGGGAATCTTGCCCTCATAATCCTCCAATGACAGATTCCAGGCCGTCAGCAAACCCATCTGAAGAGGATGCATATGGAAGCGAGCCCACAGGACTAAATTTATCGCTGATGCCATGTGGCCTAGGATCCGCAGCAGACTGAGGGCAGAGGCCAATGTCTGATTACTGAGACACTGGACTTTTGTCAATGAGGTCTCTTTCCGGCAAAGCGACAGAAAAACCTTCCCTAGTTTCTTGTTGAAGACTGCCCCCATTTGTTCCAAGGTCTGACATAGCTCGAGAGAGCTCTTCTCCTGGTTCACCATCAAGCCATGCGACTCGAGGATCTCCAGGGTCCTGACTACCGACCTTTTTGCCAAAGGCAATGTCGATGCATGAATGAGCAGGTCGTCCAGATAGGGATAGACATGATGCCCTTCCTGCAGGCTGAGCCACCAGGACTATCAACACCTCTCAGAAAACTCGTGGGCTGTTGCAAGGCTGAACGGAAGCACCTTGTACTGGAAATGTTGGCCCAGTATCAAGAACCTGAGATACTTTTGTGGGACTGACAGATGGATGAAAGGGAACCCTCATGAAAGAAGCCCCTGCAGGATGGCAATGCCAAAGCCCGCCTGAGCCTGGAGTCAATGTCCAGAATGTAATGTCTGATGAATGTGTCCACTGTACTCCAAGTAGCTGCTTCACAAAGGGTAGGAGCCAAACATTTTTCAGGGAGGTAATGAGGTTGCCATCCTTCTGGTAGAATGACCCTTTACTGGTCCCAGTAAGGGTTTGTTTCGCTTCTGGTAGCAGAACACAATGCAGTTCACCAACCATTTAGAGAATGTCTGTTTAGACACCAGTACCCCTAACATCCTGTGGGCAAAGGACAAAAACAACTGGTCAAACTGTTGGTGTGGTCTGGTCCTAGTTAGGTAGAGCCTGAGTATCCTATGCACATCCAATGTGTGCAGGAGAGCCTCTCCTTTATCGGTATACCCTGGATAGTAAACTGGTAGGTCGATATCCTGGTTAAGGGTTAACTCTGACACTACTTTGGGAAGAAACTTAGAATTGGTCCTTGAGGATATCGTCCTTATGGAAAATCAAATATGGCTCTTTGCACATAAGTGCTTGAAGCTCAGAAATTCTCCTTGCAGAAGTAACTGCAACTAAAAATAATACCCTCCAAGAGACAAGGTGCAGCTCACAATCTGCGGCTGGTTGAAATGGAGGTAGTATGAGCTGTTCTAAAATGAAGAGAAGGTCCCAAGGAGGGATTGGATCTCTACTGGGTGGCTTCAAGTGGAGGATGTCGCGCAAGAAGGTGCGTGACAAATCTAGTTGGGCCAAGGATTTGTCCCCAAATGGTGCGTGGTATGCAGATACTGCAGAAAGATGTACTTTTACTGAGGAGTAACTCAGCCCTGCTTCTAAGGAAAGGAGATACTCTAATACTGATTTCACCGGGCAAGTTAAAGGGTCCAGGTCACAGACCGATGACAAAAGGCAAAACCTGCACCATTTCATGGCATATGTGGTATGAGTAGAGGGTTTCCTTGCTGCCACTAGGATGTCTGCCACGCTGTCTGATACTCTGTGGTGAAACACTGCTAGGTCCTTAGGAGCCAGGCATGCAGGTGTAAGGATCTGAGATTCGGGTGAATCAGGGACCCACTGTCTTGCGACAGTAAGTGCGAGCTGAGAGGAAGAGGAAAGGGTGACTCGCTCGCCAGGCCTTGGAGAAGAGGGAACCATATCTGTCTGGGCCAATATGGGGCCACCAGAATCATGACTGCTCTGTTGTCCTGCAGTTTGAGCAGGACTCTTTGGATGAAAGGGAAGGGAGGGAAGGCAAAGTGGAACCTGCCTGTCCAGGAGAGGGACAATGCGTCTCGCCAGAAAACACAAGGCCCTGGATCTAGCGAGCAGAAACTGGGCAGTTTTACATTGTATGGGGAGGCAAACAGATCCAATTCTGGCGTCCCCCATTTTGCGAAGAGCATTTCTGCTACTGGTTGTAGGAGCTCCCATTCGTGTGTGCTGGATCGAGATGTGCTGAGCAGATCTGCCAGTGTGTTCTGTAACCTGGGAAGATGCACTGCAGACAGGGTGATGTGCTCTATTGCCCAGTACCACACTCTCATTGCTTCTCGACAGAGTTGGTATGAATGAGTGTCCCCTTGATTGTCTGTTTGGATGAGGTGTCCTGGGGTTATGTCTGTTTGCAAGGCCTGAAGGGCGTAAAGAACTGCCTTCATCTCGAGGACATTTATGTGAAGGGCTCCATCTGTCTCCGACTATAGTACCTGAGTCTTTTTGTGCCCAAGTGGGCGCCCCAACCTGATCCTGACATGTCTGTGGTCAGGATCACTGAAGGGGTTGGGGACAAGAAGGGAACTCTTACCGAGAGGTGTTCCGGTATTAGCCACCATTGCAAGACTCGGAGAATAGAGTTGGGGCCTGAGACCAGCTGGTCTAAGTCGTCCTGGCATTGGTCCCATTGGATCCCGAGTGTCTACTGAATGGTTCTCATTTGTAATTGTGATAGGGGAACTGTGGCTATGGTGGCCACCATATGGCCCAGAAGACACAACATGGTCCTTGCTGGGACCTGTTGTTGACCCCTGATGTACCATATCAAGCTTTGTAGACGCTCTGCCCTGTCTTCTGGTAGAAAGGCCCTTCCCTTTCTGGTATCCAGTACTGCGCCAATGAACTGTAGTCTTTGGCAGGATGTAAGAGTTGATTTTGATAGACTGATAGTGACACCTAGGGAGTCAGATATCAAATAGGTGTCTTGTAGTGCGTGATCTAGTTCCCTTTGGGATGAAGCCATTAGGAGCCAGTCATCCAGGTAGGGGAAGATGTAGTGGTCCCTTCTCCTGAGTGCTGCTGCTGCTGCTACTGCCAGGCATTTGGTGAACACCCTTGGAGCCGATGACAGGCTGAAAGGCAGGGCCCTGAATTGGTAACGATGACCTGGAATTCGAATTGTAGGAATCTCCGATGATGTTTCGCAATTGGGATGTGGAGGTAGGCATCTTGCATGTCCAACGATGGTAGCCAAGCATCTGGGCATAGCATTGGGATTAAGCCTGGTAAGGTGCCAATCCTGAAGCATTTGTATTCCACAAAGGTGTTGAGATCGTTGAGGTCTAGGATGGGGCGCAGATCTCCTGTCTTTCTGGGTAGCAGGAAGAAGTGGGAATAGTACCCTTTCCCTCTCTGGATCCATGGGACCTTTTCTATGGTCTCTTTCTCGAGAAGGGCACTGATTTCCTCTCGGATCAGTGTGGCATGTTGTCTCGAATACTGAGACCACAGTGGTGGTCTGGATGGTGGTTGCCTGGTGAATTTGATAGAGTGCCTTTGAATTAGTTGAAGCACCCATTGGTCTGAAGTGATTTGTCGTCATCCTGCTAGGTGTTTTGAGAAGCGACCGTGACCCCAACCTTCTCGACCTTTGAACCAGAGGGAGGAGGGGTCTGCAATGACTTAGGCAGTGGAGGGGAGAGGAGGGTTGCCTGAGGAGTTTTGTGTTCCTGGCACCTGAACCTCTTGCAGCTTGAGATGGACTTTGCAGTTAAAGCTGCCTCTGTTGCTGTCCTTGCTTACCTTTGAAGTGGTTTTGTTGTCTCTGAAATGGCTTTTGCTTGGGTCTGTACATGGCTTGTACAGATCTTACTGCCTTTCACTCTTGCAGTTTAGTGATTATTTTCTCGTGTTCCTCCCGAAGAGAACCGAACCCTTGAAGGGAACATCCAGGATGCCCTTCTGGATGTCCGTGTAAAGCCTGATACCCTCAGCCAGGAGTGTTGTCTGAGGCATACTCCTGATGCTGTGTTTCTTGTGGCTGTATCTGCAGAGTCATATGCTGCTCTGAGTACAGTACTTGTGTACCCACGTCCAGAGCCTGTTTGAAGGAGCTTTGTTAGTTCCTGTTTTTGGTCTCAGTCCAGAAGTTTTTTTTAACTTTATTTTTATTGTTGCAATGTATTAGCACAAGATAAACAACATCCTGTTTCCAACTCTTTCACATAAATATAGATATACAGATTTTGATTATTTAACTGATCATTCTCTCTAGGTATCTTGGAGACAAATTGACAGAATGGAAGAAGTCCCATAGTGTTAAAAGTCCAGAATCTTTGAGGCCTCCATAGTGACTGAATCTGATGTAACCCCTTTGTTCCCAGGGGTTACAATAATCCCATAAGATTTAGTGGTAGGCTGGGAAAGCAGCTAGTGATTATCCAGTAAATGGATTTCACTCTCTCTCTCTCTCTCTCTGTTGTCAGTCTCAGCTGAGAGCTGGAGGGGTGATGTCATTTTAGAACTCTCGCAGCAGCATAAGCCACTGCCAGCTGTTGTGAGAGAGGGAGACAGAATTCTGTAGTCAGTTGGTGGCTGGAGTCTGCAGAGTGTAGTTGCAGATCCAGCAGCAGCAATGTTCCGGTTTGTTTTTCTTTCTCACCCTAGCGGAGTTAAGCAATCTTCCAGCTTGTGTGAAGTGGTGGAAACCCACTTCAAGGGATTTTCTGCGTTTCATCCCAGGAGGGATGGAGCAGGCTGCCAGGATGTTAGAGGCAATCCCCTTGATCCTACCAGGACATTTGGTGAAGCTGCCCTGTTTACATCTTCTGTGAGTACTTTTGTTTTGTGTGAAACTGCCCAGTGGTACCTGCATTTTCTTCAGTGAATTCTCTGACAGAGGGACCCTGTCACCCTAAACAGTTTTAAAAGTTGTCTGTCCTCTGTGGAGTCCAGTATGTGACTGCCCAAGTGAACAGAACTTCTACCTTTGACACCCCTGTGGTGTCCTGTGAGGATGTTAAGTGTGAAATACATTTCTAGAGAGCAACTTCAATTTTGGTACAGTGTGAGGTGTATTTACCAGAGGGATGGCAAAGTATGAACTTGGAAACAAAAGGTGGGAGACCTCCCATCTGGAGTGACCAGTTTAGCACACCGGGTTCTGAAGGGCACCTTTGTTCTTTTCTGTCAGTGCATGTGGCCAATGCCTGAAGAAAGTTCTACACCAGTGCATGGGTTTTCTTTAGTTTATCCCATGTATGTGGGTTCTCAAGTTTAGACCTGTAGTGCTCTATTGTGGTCTGTCACTACCTTTTCCTATGCCATATTGGAAGTGACCAAGTACTGGCCATGTGTGCCATTTCCAGGAGAAAGTGTGTGTTCTACAGGTGGCTAGTCCACAAGTTCTACAGTCATCCTATGCAATATGAGAATGTGGTGTTCTGTACCTCAGATGTCTACATTTACCGTGTGTGTAACCCTTGGGGGTCCATCTTCACTTTGTGTTGTTCCTACTGTGTTATGGAATAAAGCCACACTCTAGAATCCCAACCTGGTTTGGACATTTATGTTATTGCTTCCTGTGTGTGGAGTTACTTGGGTACCCCTGTCCAGAAGTGCAAACCTAGCATAGCCCTGAGCAAAAGTTTTCTCCCCTGGACCTGGGTTGTGGCCATGGTATTGGTCCCAGCCAGGTGTGTGCCAGGTAGTAGCCGCACTTGGTTTGTGTTGTTTTTATAATGTCTACTCTATCTGGCATATTCCACCTTGTCTAATGGTGGCAAATCAATGCAACTCCCAACCCTCTCTTTTCCCCTAGACTATGGGAGGTAACATAGTAAAAGCCAGCAGAATAGGCCTCATGGTTCCTCTTGTCTGCTCAGAAGCCAGCCCCCTACTGGGAGCTCGCTCCTCCATCCCCCCCAAACCCAGAGGTGTCTTCCCGGCTTCAGTATCTCCCTGTACCTGTCCCAACCCTTCTTGAATCCTTCCACTGTGTTCTCTTCCACCAGACTCCTGGGCAGTGTTCCATGGTTCCACCACCCTCTCAGTGAAGTAGTGTCTCCTACGCTCCCCCCTGTACTCTCCCCAGCTTCCACTTGTGTCCTCTGATAGTTCCCCCCCTTCTTAAGCCTGAACACCTCCTTGACTCCGCCCTTATTTATCCCCTTTAAATACTTGAAGACCTAAATCATGTCCCCCCTGTCCCAGCTCTCTTCCAATGTGTACAGCTTGAGTTCTTCCAGTCTCTCCTCATAGGGCCTACCCTCCATGCCCTGAATCATTCTGGTCGCCCTCCTCTGAACCCTCTCCAGCAGCGCTATGTCTTTCTTAAGGTGGGGTCTCCAGAACTGCACATAGCACTCAAGATGCGGCCTAACCTGGGAATTATACAGAGGGAGGATCACCTCCCCTTTCCCGGAGGTAATTCCCCTGGCTATGCAGCCCAGTAGCCTGTTTGCTTTTGCTGCGGCTCTTCGACAATTCACAGTGTTATTTTGCTGTCTACCACTACCCCAGGTCCCTCTCGCCTGATGTGACTTGCAGTGTGAACCCCCCCCCAACCCCCGGGTGTATGCATGGCCCGGGTTTCTGATCCCCAGATGCAATATCCTACATTTCCCTGTGTTGAAATTCAATCCCACTTCCTTGACCACCCCCCCAGGGTATACAGATCCCCCTCCCTTGAGGGCCTCTCTTCCCCCCTTCCCGTCCACCAGTTCTCCCAGTTTTGAGTCATCTGCAAAGAGACTCAGCCTACTCCTAACACCTCTCCCTATGTCCGAGACATAGGAACTGAACAGAAGTGGCCCCAGGACCGAACCCTGGGGGACCCCACTGGTGACCCCTCTGGGGGAGGAGACTATCCCTCCAATCACCACTCTCTGTATTTGCCCCGTAAGCCAATTTTCCACCCACCTGAGCAACTGCCCCCCACCCCAATCCCCCCAGCTTTCCTAGCAGGCCATTACGGGGTACCGAATCGAACACATTACTGAAATCCAGATAGAAGACGTCCACCAGCCTATGTCGGTCCAGGGCACCCGTCACCCAGTCATAAAACTCCACCAGGTTGGTCTGGCATGACCTCCCTAGAACACAACCATACCGAGTCATCCAGGTGCCCCAACCTTTCCAGCTACCCCCCCAGCCTCTCCTTGATAATGCCCTCCATAACTTTGCCTACCACAGATGTTAGGCTAACAGGCCTATAATTCCCCATCTCCTCTCTGGATCCCCTCTGTGGACAGGCATCACCTGAGCCAACTTCCAATCTTGAGGCACCCACCCTGTCCTCAGAGAGATGTTGAAGAGCTGCCAGTGGAGCTGCCAACACATCTGCCAGTTCCTCTTCAGTACCCTCGGAGGCAGCCCATCAGGGCCCGCACCTTCTCAGTTTTAGCGACCGAGGCCTTCTCACCCCATCCACTGTGATTTTACCCTCCTCCTCCTCCTCATGCACCCGCCCCTCCTCTAGCCTCTTCCAGCCCTTCAGTCTGTCGTGCCTACTGGTTAAATAAGGGGCGGTGGGGTTACACTGATAAAACAGCTCTGCAATTAACCTAAACGTATTATAATTAGAAAAAATTGTTTTGTATGGTTAACCAATATTACCATAATTAATGTAAAAAGAAAAAAAATGTTTTCATTTAACAATTTTAACTTACCTAATAAACAAAGAATATAAATAAATAAAGAATATAAATCATCCGGAAGGTTTCTGACCAAGTCTTGACCTTGTTCCGACAGGGCGTTTTGAAATTGGACCATGTGGGTCAGAAAGTTAAGTGAGCAGATGGAACATGTCGCTGATGCATACATTTTCCTCCCCATGGAGTCAAGTTGTTTCGACTCTCGGTCTGGGGGCTGGGTGCTGAGGTCTTTGTGACTTGTTGTGCGTGGCCATGATGACCATGGAGTCTGCCACTGGTTGCTCTTCTAGATAGGGATCCTCCAGAGGGGCCCTAAATAGGCAGTCCGCCTTCTTGGGGACTGCTGACGAAGAGAAGGGGTGCCTTCCAAGCGGCTTTCATCACATCCTGGAAGGTGTCCACTAATTTTGGGACTACCACTGGTTTGGGATCGTTTTGTCTTAGATACTTTGCCAGGCGTCGCCTTCCTGGATCTAAGTCTTCCGTGTCCCAACTCATGTTATCTTGGCTATGTTGCATTATATCCATAAATGTTGGGTCATCAGGGGGTGACCTAGGTAGATCCCTTTGGTCTGGTGAAGGGATACTAAATGAAGAGCTTGACCTTGACGACTCTGAAGAGGAGGAGGGAGACTCTGCCGAGGATGTGGAGTCTGACTTCCTGTGGTGCTTTTTACGTCTGCGCATGCTGGGAGAGCGGGAAGGGGTCTGTGAAGGAGACCTCGCCACTTCTTATCTTTATGTGGCCTCTTGTCCTTGGACCGACCTCTAGGTTTGGGACCTCCTCTCCTCTCTAGGTGGTGGTCTGGCCAGGCTTTCTCCTTTGGGAGGTAGATTCTCCACCAGTGGTTTGTCGGAATTACGGCCTTCTTAATGGTTTCCATCAATAGGAAAACAATTCTTTACCTTGGTAATGTTGAGGCCTGATGACTGACCTAGCATCAGTTCCTCTCGAGGTGTCATCTGACCATCGCCAGTGTCTGGCTTTTTGTGGCCTGACACACGTTGTCTGATCTTTGGGTGGCGTTGGGTCACATGGAGGTTTGCTTCCTCCTTATCTCCTGAAGTCTGGTCATTGTTGAGTTCCTCGACCCCGGCGTTGGCCCTTCATCGCCTGAACGTCCGGTAGGGCCACGCCCAGTACAGATGAGGAGACGCCCTTTTTAGTGAGAATGGACCTCAGACAGTCGCTGGTCCTTAGGATGTCTTGCTTCGGGTCTGAGGTCCGACTGAGGGACGTCAGGTCTGAGGTCTGTTTAGCTGATGTCCCTTAGTTTCTCCCGGGGGTTGGGAGGCCGACCTCCAGTGGTTGGTGTCCTGGCGCCAGTACAGGGAGTCTGGGCCTGCTGTAGTGGCCAACTTAGAGTGCACCTTAGTTGGACAATCTGTGGATGCAGATCGGCCTGAAGAGCCCAAAGGCCAGCTATGCGAGGTTTCTTTTGGTTGGACCTTTAGGAGCTGGAGAATGGATGCAACGCCTGCACCACCCGATGTCTGGACTTTGACTGGTGAAGGCTGGGTCTTTGTCCGAGATGGAGATTTATTGGAGCGGGCAGAGTCTGAGCTTGTCCTGGAGTCGGACGTCCACGTGATGGGGAGCGCTTTTTCTCCTCTGTTTTCCTTGCGCTTCCCCTATCTATGGGATGACTCTTCCCGTGAGGAGGAACTTTTCTGCATGGCTGCTAATCTTTTTCTAAAGGAAGGTCCCCAAAACTTTCTGTTCTAGCGGATCCTTATCGGCTGTTAACGTTTAAGCAAATGGTACAGGCCTTAGTGTCGCATTTTGAGCCTAGGCACCTGACACAGGCCATGTGTTTATCCTTAAAAGGAATCTGTTTGCCACACACGCACTTTGAGGAGCATCATTTGACAGAAGACGTCGGGGAAGATGGCATGCGAAAGAAAGAAAGAAATTCAGACTTTGTCGAGAAAATAAAAATAAAACTAGAAATACTCAAGTGATGGTGTTGTTCAATAGCTGAAGGTGTCCGTGAAGCCAATGCTTGCAAGTCGATGGAGGGAAAAGAACTGAAGGATGCTGGGGGACTGCCCCTTTTATGATGTATGTGATGCCGGGGGTGGCCCCCCATTGTACGTAGCTAGCTAGAAGTTTTCCATGGGGCCCTGCTGCCTGTTGGCTTCAGTCCTAATGGTGTAACCTGCTGCAAGAGCTGTTTCTCGAAGTAAGATCTATTGAAGCTTAGAATTCCCCTGGCTGAACAGTCCGGGTTATCGACCTCAGGGACTCCATCTTGAAAGTTTTGGGGCACATGAACTTGTTCAGATGCGTCAGCTCCAGAATGGGTCTGAACCCCCCTCCTGACTTCTTGGGAACTATGAAACAGATCGAACAGAGCCCTTGACCTTGCTCGCCTGATGGGATTGGCACAATGGCCATAATTTGAATGAAGTGGGTCAGGGTCTCTGACACTGCCTGGCATTTTTCCAAGTCCTTGGAAACCGGGGATGGCAGAAATTGTCCCCTGGATGTAACCGTTGAGAATTCTATGGCATAGTCCAAGTGAAGGATTTCCAGAACCCAGGCGTTTGACGCTGTTTGGGCCCATCCTGAGAAAATCTCCTGTAGTCTTCAACCAAGGAAAGGGAGACAGGGATGGGCCCGCGTACCCTCACTGCGAGGCACCAGGCATGGTGCTGTGCCCACCTAGCCAAGGCCCCTCTGTTACTGTAACCTTTGTTACCTGTATAAGCTCCTCTATTTCTCTGTTTACCAAATCTAAAAGGAATTAAACCCCCCTCGGGATTGCCTACACCAACCATCACCTGACCCCTTTGGGTTACGGTGGTCTTACGCTGTTGTTTTGACACTGGAAGATGGCCCCTCTTGTCTTGTATATCCTTCAAAATAGTATCCAGGCCAGAGCCAAACAATAAGCCAACCTCAAAGGAAAGGTTAAACAGCTTAGCTTTTGAAGCTTGATCAGCGACCCAATATCTAAACTACACGCCCTTCATGGCTGAAACAATGTGATAGGCCGAACGGGCTGACATGCGCAAATTCTCCACTGTAGAATCACCAAGAAAAGTGGAGGCCATGGCCATCAACTGCAAAATGCTTGCACCTTCAGAGTCAGGCGAACTAAATTGGCCAGAGTAGTGACCCAAATGTTTCAGGCTCTGGCAACAACAAATCAACGTTCATGCCATTAGGGCGAGCCCTCCTGTACATGGTATCCACTCGCTTGTCATGAGAATCTGCTAGGCCAGAGAACCTTCACTAGGTAGGTAGTGTGTTTTACTGAATTGTAAACACCATTGTCCGGCCAGTGAAGGAGCTTCCACCTGCAAGAACTTTCTCTAAAAACGGAAAGTCCATATCCTTGGTTTGGGAACATATTTTCTCTGACCCACACCTGCCCATTCTTGCTCAATAATTTGGTCACAGTGAAAAACTGGGAAACACTTGGGAGCAGAGGAGGATGCAGACAGAATCTGGTTGACAACCACCGCCTTCACAGATGGCTCCTTGTTGAGCTGTAAGGATCTACATGCTTCAGCTATCAAAATGACAAGGACTTATTGTCAAACGGGGGATCGAGATCCTGACCTGGGCCCCGCCCATTCCCTTCCTCCTCCTCAGAGCAATTTTTAAGGTCAGAAGGTTCCCAAGATCCCCCAAATCCTCATCCTGGCCTTCTAAGAATCAGGGTTGGGGTCTGTCTGCACATCTGATTCCACAACCTTTTCTTGCTGCGATGCACCTGGACGTGCCTGTGTGCATCCTCCCCCGACCTGAGGGGGCCGGTCTGGAGTTGGGTGTATCTGCTGGGATGTCCTGTGGGGAAGGCCTCATTAACCTTTGCAGGTCTTACATTGTTTCATGATTAATGGTCTCCGATAAGCCATGGTGAGAGACAGAAAGACAGACAGACAGACAGAGAGAGAGAAATAATTGTGTAGGAAAAAAATAAAATAATAATTAGCCCTAATATCTAGACCTGGGCTAATGGCTTTCTACTGAGGTAGAAAACAGAATTAGCACACCCAAAAAATGCTGGCTAGGTGTGCATGCTCACTAGTAGGTGCGCACAGAGTGTATCAATGTCATCCGTGATGTTAGCATGCTAGCGTGGGTGTGCGGCAAGATTGGCAACTGCGCGCAAGCGCATTAGATGTTGTGGAGTCAAAAACAGTGGTGGAATCTAGCATGCATGGGACAGTCATAAGGCAATTCTAGGGGGTGGGGGTAGGAAGAAGTAGGCTGCTGGTTAACTAGGATCTGCAGCTTATCCATTAGGTAGGGAAATGGGCAGACTGGGTGGGCCAAGCGGTCCTTATCTGCCGTCAAATTCTATGTTTCTATGTTTCAATGGGCTATTGCGCACGGTAACGGGTGAGCCCCAGGCAACTGCTCGCACCACTGGCACACGCGAAAGCAAGTACAGGAAAAACAACCAGAAGGAGGAGTGCACGCCCAACTATCACCACGGCTGAATGGAGATCGCGCAGCACAGAAACAGAGGCTGCGGAAGAAAAATTCCACAAAAAACACTAGGTAGAGAACCAAAAAACACAATTCAACAGAAAATATATAAAAAGTCACAGACCTGAGCAGGAAGGTGGGGGAGAGAGAAAGGAACAGACGCCAAAGCTGAAGGGACCCCCAGGATCCAACACTCCCAACAAATAATAAAAATGTACTTGTGACACCATTTCTTTTTGTTTGTTCAAATGGAGACCATTAATAACACTCTTAACTAGGCAGAAGTGGCTCCCAATCCACACAAGGAAAAGGGGAAAAAGGCACATTAGTCAATTTGAAAGCCACTGCTTAACAGGCACAATTTTAATTTAGGGGTGCTCCCTGAAACAGGCAACCCCAACCTGCTATGCAGAACTGCAGCCCCAAAAGAAGTTCTGAAAATCTTGAGAGAAGATAAAAGTAGCTGCTACCCCTTCAATGGCACAGCAGAGCTGAGAGTTGCCGCAGCATGGAATCCTCATGTGCTCAATATTCTAAAGCTTGGGCTATGCCATTCCTCTGGTAGGGATGCACTATACCCAATTGTTATAACTACCCATTGACAATATGTAGCGCTACAGAATTACCAGCACACACAAGCCATACGGTCTATTAAGTCTGCTCGAATGTGCAGCTACCAGTCTAATCTACTAGAGCTGACCCCCCCCACCACTTGCCCTTCCATCTGAACTGCGACTCACCCACTATACACGACAGTCGTGGCCAAAAATATTGGCGCTCTTGCACTTTTTCAAATAACACAATTTCCTCTAAACACAAGTTGAAATTAACAACAGTACAGCATTTGGTTTCCACAATTCTTTATTTCTGTTAATATTACAGAACCTTTGTTTTGTTCATAATTTAATATATCCTTTTAAATCAGAAAATGAAAAGAAATGGCATTGACAAAATTATTGACACCCTAGACTTAATATTTGGTAGCACAGCCTTTGGTCAAAATAACTGCTATCAACCGCCTCCTATAGCCATGGATGAGCTTCCTGCACCTCTCTACTGGCAGTTTGGCCCACTCTTCTTGTGCAAACTGCTCCAGTTCTCCCAGATTTGAAGGGTGCCTTCTCCCAACTGCTGTTTTCAGATCTCCACAGGTTTTCAATGGGATTTAGATCTGGACTCATTGCTGGTCACTTCAGAACAGTCCAGCGTCTTGTCTTGAACCATTCCTGGGTGCTTTTGAATTGTGTTTGGGGTCATTGTCCTGCTGGAAGACCCATGACCTTCGACAGAGACCCAGCTTTCTGACACTGGGTTCAACATTGCGCCCAAAATGGCTTGGTAATCTCCAGATTTCATGATGCCATGCACACGTTCAAGGCCAGAGGCAACACAGCAACCCCAAAACATCACTGAACCTCCTCCATGTTTGACTGTAGGAAGGTGTTCTTTTCTTTGAAGGCTTCATTTTGTCTTCTGTAAACATAGAGATGATGTGCTTACCAAAAGCTCCACTTGGTCTCATCTGTCCACAGGACATTCTCCCAGAAGGATTTTGGCTTGTTCAGGTGTGTTTGGCAAACCCCAGTCGGGCTTTCTATGTCTCTCTCTCAGCAGTGGGGTCCTCCTGGGCCTCCTACCATATAACCACCTTTCATTGAGTTGGCGACGGATGGTGCGAGTTGAAACTGTCGCATCTTTGTGTCTGAAGGTCAGTTTGAATCTGTCTGGCAGTTGATCAAGGTGCTTTCTCCATCATTCAACAATCCTGCGCCTGCAATCTTCGATCAAGTTTTCCTGCGGCCACGCCCAGGAGGTTGGCTACAGTGCCATGGGCCTTAAACATCCTGATAACATTACGTACGGTGGAAACAGGAACATCGAGGTCTCTGGAGATTGATTTGTAGCCTTGAGATTGTCCATGCTTGGCTACAATCTTCTGTCTAACCTCCTCAGACAATTCTCTGGCTGTCTTTCTTTCTCCATGCTCATTGATGTAAACACAGTGACACCAAACAGGAGAATGAGTCCCTTTCTCTATTCAAACTGGTTGAATGAGTGATTTTTATATTGCAGGCACCTGCAACTCACCACAGGTGAGTTCAATTCCAAAGTGAAGGAGGATCACCTGCTTGAAATCTAATTATTTCTAACTAGTTCTAAAAGGTGCCAATAATTTTGTCCGGGCCATTTAAGGATTTCTGTGTAGAATAAGCTAAGACTTAGTAATTTTTTCAGCTTTTTGTGCTTTATTCCACTGCAAACCAAAGAAATACATATGTGGATACCAAAATATTTTTTAATTTCAACAATTTTCTGGAAGGAATGGTGCATTATTAGAAAAAACTGCAAGGGTGCCAATATTTTGGCCATGACTGTATATCCTGGTAAAGCCTAACCTATAATGACACCAATCCAGTTCCTACCAGCACTGCAGATTGAAACACTGATGTTCTGGTCCATGACATGGACATTTACTGTTCAAGCCCACTGATGGAGGGAACTAAAAGAAATGCTGCTAAAAAGTTGTGTGTGTGGACAATAACTGTGAGTTAAACAGCACTCAACATGAACTTTTCAAGAAAATATTGCTCTAACGTAATTGCCTCATATATTCCCTAACTCTGATATGTCCCCTCATCTAGTGTGCTATGCATTTCTGCTCATTAATGAAGAGTGAGTAAAACTTTTAAATAAATTCATCCAGAAAGCTGTATTACCAGTACATTATGTATGTCACTGTACTTTTTTTTTGTTGCTTAGTTTTGATCAGGAATGGCACACTTAGCAGTGACAGCTCATTTCCTGGTGTGTCCTGGGGTATGTGTGTTTGGGGGTTGTACATGGAGTTGTTTTAGTGACGGTGGGAATGTTGGCCAGGAACTTAGGGAAAAATGCATACTCAAGCCATGGGATAGTACAGTTATGTAAGAACGCATTGTAACAGTAGATCTGCAAGGGGATCTCTTGCAGCAAGCCATACCTGTGGAACTATAGTTGCGGGCACCAGGACTACAGAAACTTTTCTGGCTAGCAGTCTACTAGGGGCCATACTCCCATGTCATCGCTGAAGTCACCCTGTCCTATAAGAGTGGGCAGCCCCCTCACTCTCCTTAGTTCTCCCACCGGGGACAATAAGCCACTCAGTTCCAGCTTAGGGAACCAAGGAGGAACCTAAGGTTCCCGCCAAAGAAAGATGCAAAAGAAGGAGGTACAGATAGAAGGGCCTTCCAGGCTCAGGGTAAAGGAGGAAGGGACAGCATGGCCTGCTGCAAGAAATCCCCTCACAGATCTACTGTTATGGTAAGTTCCTACGTAACTAAACTACCTGACTTTGGGGGTTATCTCTTGCAGCAGGCCACACCTATGGAATGAGTTCTAAGCAGTGCTGTTAGTAGAGAGCTGTCCGGGTGGAGGAAACCTCTAGCCTAAGAAAGTAGGCCCTGTAGAACAGCAAGGCTGAAATTAGCCCTGCGCCTAGAGACAATGTCTAGACTGTAGTGCTTGGTAAAGATGTGGACAGCACTCCAAACATCCGCAGCACAGATCTCTGCAGCTGACACATTCCTGAACTAGGCAACAGTAGTGACCATGCCTCTGGGGGAATGGCCACAAACACCACCAGGAAGATCCTTGCCATACTTCCTGTAGCAATAAGTAATAAAGTTGGTCAACAATTTGGACAAGCACTGGTTAAAAACAGGTACACCCTCTCTCCTAGGGGTGAACGAAACAAACAAGTGAGAGGACTTCCTACAGTCCTTCGTACAGTGTGTATAATAAGGCAGCATTCTATACACATCTAAAGTATGGAGCAATGCTTCACCTGTACTGGCATGCTCTGGATAATAAACAGACAGGTTGGGTGAAAGTAAACTCAGACACCACCTTAGGAAGAAACATAGGGTTAGTATGCAAAGAGACCCTGTCTTTGTGGAACACCAAATAAGGCTGCTCACACATGAGCACCTGTAGCTCTGAAATTTGACTGAGCCATGGCAATGTCCTTAGCAGCCAGGCGTGCAGATGCAGGGATTTGAGGTCTGGATGGACCAAGGTGCCCCCGGTTCAGGGAAAGCAAGCCGGTGTACAGAGGAACAAGTACTGAAGGTTCCAGTGCCAACTGTTGCAGTATAGGGAACCAAATCTGATGAGGTCAGAAGGGCACAATGTGAATCATGATGGCCCTTTCCATGTGGAGCTTGATCAGAACCCTCTGAAGCAGGGGAAAGGGAGGAAATGCATACACAAACTTCCCTTTCCAACAGAGCAACAATGCATCTTGCCAGAAAACTCCAGGCTCTGGATTGAGCAAGCAGAAAAGTGGCAGTTCTGCGTTGAGTGGGGACACAAAAAGGTCCAACTCTGGATGACTCCATCTGTCGAAGAGGCTTCTACAACTGAGTTCAGTAGTTCCCACTTGTGCACCTTTGACAGTGACTGTCTTACGCTGTCCGCCAGGATGTTCTGGATGCCTGGAACATGGATGGCCAACAGTTCTAGACTGTAATCCAGAGTCCCAATACAAGACTTTCATTGCTTCCTGGCAGACAGTGTACAAGTGAGTGCCCCCCTGCTTGTATGTAACTGACTACACTGATGTTGTGCGTCTGTAGACTCAGGAATTGCAGTGTCTGGAAGGCCCGCAAGGCATTAAGAATGGCCCGCATCTCCAGGAGACAGATGTGGAGCGAGAACTCCAGCTTGGACCATTTCCTCTAAGTTTGGTGGGGCCCTACATAAGCTCCCCACACCAACCCAAAGCATCTGTTGTGAGGATATGCTGAGGGGAAGGAAAGAAGGAATGAGGAAATGGAACCCCTCTTAATGGGTTGCTGGGTTCCATTCACCAAAGCAGAACCTTTTTCACCAGAGAGGAGACCAGGACCTGGTGTTCCAAGTCACTGGTACGCTGCTCCCACTGGGCCCTCAGTGTCCACTGGGGTATCCTCATGTGCAGTCTGGCTGGAGGCACTGAGACTATAGCTGCAGCCATCAGACCCAAGAGCTGGAGGAAGGTTCTGGCTGAGACACAGCAGCTGCTATACGGCATGCGGGCTTGATCTATAAGGCGATTCACCCTGTCCTGAGGCAGGAAGGCCATAACCGAAGCCGTATCTCAGACCGCCCCTATATAATGGGGGCGCTGACAGAGAAGCAAGACCCACTTGGGCAAACTGACTGTAACACCTAGCACCTGGAACAAGTTGGGTGGTACAGTCCAGAGTCCGCAGTAAGAGTTCCCAACACTGTGATTCAGGAAGCCAGATGGCCATGGGGAAAGACTTGGGGTTCCCTCCTCCTAACGGCTGTCACCACTACAGTCAAGCACTAGGAAATGCCCAAGGCCGCTTGGGATCCCCTGTACAGTGGGGAACCAAGAGAAAGTAAGAGTAGAACTCCCAGTTCTGCCAAGTCCCTGGGTCGGGTTCTATGGTCTTCTTTGAGGCTAGGAGAATGTTTCCTCCCAGGACACTGAAACATGGTCTGGAGGGAAGAGGAGAGGACCGGAGGTCTGTCCTGATGCCACCCCAGAATCTCTAGGGTGTGCCATTCTTCCAAGAGCTGCCCTGCAGAAACGGTAGGGTGGTGGGCTGTAACACCTCCTCTGGGTGTGTTACCAATAGAGGAGGGAGGGTAGGCAGGACTGTGGCAGAGCTACATTTACCCTGAGGCTGGCATTGGGTTTGGCGAGAGGGCAACACACTGAGAGGACTACCCGCTGACCACCCCCTGACTGGTGGGGTGGACCGTCAAGGTGCCACTAGGGCCTGCAGGTTTGAAAGGCTAACTTGTCCCTCAGACCTGAACAGGTAGCGCCTTCTAAAGGGCAATCAGGGTGGATTGTTGGCCCCCTGGGAAAGCCTGACACACTCAGTAAAGAGTGGCGAGGTAGACAAATGCCTGCAGCAGCCACTCCAGGCCCCAGCATCCACGACGTTGCAGGCAGAACCAAAGAGGAGCCTGCCAACATTGGGCCCTGGCTAAAGAACCTGGGTGACAACCATACCAGCGACGATGAGGGGTGTGAAAAAGAGGCCCCATTGGTGCCGGGTGTAGGTAGCACTGGCCATCAGCGAAGCGGCATTGTGGGGGGGCACAGTCCAACTGGAACCCCTACGATGACTAAACACAGCCGGTTACCAGGAGGCTAGCATCACGCTTGGCCTGGGCCACTTTGGAAGAGGTGCTCAGGGAAAAAAGTGACAACGGCAACCTGAGAAACGGGGGAACGCTGCGACGATGATGTGGGAATGCGTAAGCCTGCCCATGATCAGCCCCACCCGCCAGGAGCAAAGAAGTGGAGCACTGGAGGGTGACGATGAGGGGTGGAGGACAAAAACCTCAGTGCTGAAAGACCGAAGCTGGCAAAAGGAACCAGGAGAGTTAAAAGCCCCCGCCCACAAACCCCTGCAATGAGGGAAGGCCTGGTGGCGGGAGGAGAAACCTGTGGCCCGTATGACAAGGAAGGGGCATGCCGTGGCGATGGGGGTAACTGGCGTCCCGATGCCGATGAGCTTGGGCCGGCCTATAAAAGCCCCAGACTGCGCAACCTAAAGTCAACCACGCTGAGAAGGGGAGAGTGCAGGCTGCATAGGGGAGCATGGGTGCATCTAGGGGCACCAAGAAACATCGACAGGGAGGAAGGGACAGTCCCGCATCCATAGGAAGATGTTGGCCGGAGAAGGCTGGCAACCACTGCTAAGCTGACTTGTTGGAATGAGGTTTGAGCAACAGGGTGAATGATGTTGATAGTAGCTCTGACGCCAAAGGCTCTCTGTTAGCCACAAGCAGGCTGCAGAAGGAAACCTGCCACAGCCACAGCTTGGAAAGAGAAGGAAGTGTGTGTGTGTGTGTGTGTGTGTGGGGGTGCGATTCTGCTGAAGTGGATGATGCCAGAGCAGTGGTTGGCACCAGGAAGGATGACTAGGGGTGCCCTTGCCGGTCGACAGGGAACTGGTGGGAAACGCTGCCAGATCCATACCTTGTGGAGAAGAAGAATGTCATTGCTGACGTGGACAATGCCAAAGTCGCAGTCGGCAGCATGAGGAGCGAAGACTGGGAGAGCCAGTGCTGGTCGCAAGCAAGCTGGCATAGAGCGCTGCCAGAGCCGTACCTTGTAGAGGGGAAGGCGTTGGATGGCAAGAAACGTCGCAGCTGGGGCAGATGATGCGACGAGTCCATGCCAGCCCCAAGGGACCGCAGGAAAGAAAAATTATTCACCTTAGTAATCTTGTTTCTTCCAAGGTATTCTTCAATATGCTTAACTTTGCAGTCAGCCTCCTGTATTGAACTGCCCTGGAAAAAAATTGAACTTATGCAAATGATGGAACACTCATTGGCTCGTGACACCATTCAAACTGCTTTATCAACTGCTGCATTCTATAATGCTCAGATTCACTGCAGCTTGTGGGGAAAGATGCCCTAACTAAGCTATGCTAATAATACGAAATTTTAAATAAAAAATCCCCACATAACCTGTCCCTTAACAGTCAGATAGGACTAAAAGGGGAAAGAAAACAACACCCATCTGGGATCAAAACTTATAACACAACTAAGGCATAAACCCTTTTTAAACAGAAACCAGCTGATGCACAGAGGCCCCTGGTTCTGGAAGGAGGGTAGAGAGTTAGCATACTGAAGAATACCTTGGAAGAAATAAGATTACTAAGGTGAGTAATTGTTTCTTCTAACCCCAGGAATTCTTCAATATGCTTAACTCTTGCAGACTACGAAGCAGTACCTTTGAGGAGGGACAGAACCTACTTAGGAAATAGGCTCTGCAGCACTGCATGCCAAAACCTGGCATTGCTCCTAGACTGAATATCCAAGCAGCAATGCTTTGTAAAAGTGTGTACTGTTTCCATGTAGTTGCTTTACAGATTTCCAACAGAGGAATGTCTCTAGCTGCTGCAACTGTAGCAGTTGTACCCCTTGTGGAATGGGCCCTCAGGCCTACTGGGGGCTCCTTACCAGCTTTACTGTAACAGAACTGGAGACACTACACTATCCAGTGTGATATAGTCCTTTTTGTGGCTGGTTTTCCTTTTTCCATATCCCCATAAGTCAGGAACAGCTGCCATCTGTCCTGTCTGTGGGCCTTCGTATGGTCGATATAGTAGTTGAGAGCTCTTTTGACACCCAGGCTATGCAGCCTGCGCTCCACTGAACTGGAGTGCTCAGTAGAGAAAACTGGCAAAGTGATTGACTGGTTCAGGTGGAAGTCAGAGACTACATTGGTAGGAACTTTCTGTTAGTCCTGAGAACCACCTTATCTCTGTGGAATGAGATACAATTCTGCTCTGTACTCAGGACCTGTAGTTCGCTAATCCACTTGACTGAAGTGATAGCAACCAGGAAGACAGCTTTCTAGGTCACAAATTTTAGATGTGCTGTAGCCATTGGCTCAAATGGAGGTTACATGAATTTGACGATGTAGACACTGAGGTCCCATGCTGGGAGGGAGTAAATGGGCCAATCCCTTGAAAAACTTCTTAAAAATAGGGTTGGATGCCATGGAAACACCTTTACCAGCTGAAACTGAAGTCAGGTGAACCTTGAGAGTGGTGGGCTGTAAGCCCAGGGAGTGAAGATGGGCGACGTAGTCCAGCAAGGCTGGCAACCCTGCCTGTAAAGGCACTACATCATTATCAGAGCACTATGTGGAAAACCTCTTCCATTTGGAAGCATACGTTTTCTTGGTAGAGGGCTTTCTAGACCCTCTTAGTACATTAAGAACAGCCTCAGAGCGATGTAAGCCAGCATACTCTTGGTCCTCAAGAGCCAGGCCTTGAGCTTGAGAGACCCGAGGTTCAGGTACAGGATCCTCCTCTCTGAGGAGGTTAGGAGATTGTGCCTCTGAGGGAGGTGTATGGGTGAGGCTACTGACAAGCACAGCAGCAGTAAGTACCATGGCTGCCTGGACCAGTCTGGAGCTATCAGAATCATTGAGGCTGGCTGGGACCTGAGCTTGATCAGGACCTTAAGAATCAATGGAAATGAGGAAAGGTGTACAGTTTCCTCCCTGACCAGTCCAGCACCAGGGCATCCAGAGGTACTGACCCCTTTGTTGATGGCCTGCAGCAGAATTTGGGAAACTGATGGTTGTCCTGGGAGGCGAAGATATCTATCTCTGGGGTGTCCCATCTCCTGAATACCACCTCCAGCACCTGTCTGTTTAAAGCCCATTTGTGGTGGCTCTGGTTGATTCTGCTGAGTGCATCTGCTATGGTGTTGTCCTTTCCTGGCAGATGGCTACCAGGAAACCTGTAGGGAGTAAGCCAGACTCCATACCTCATTGCCTTTGTGCACAGGGACTGAACCTTGCTCTCCCTGTTTGTTGATGTAATACATGGTGGTGGTATTGTCTGTTCTGATCTGAACCACCTTGCCCTGTACCAGGGAAGCAAAGTGCCCTGAGCTCCAGCAGATTTATGTGCAGGAGTGACTGCTGTGGACCAAGTGCCATGCACAGTGTGTTTTACCAGATGTACCTCAACCCAGGAGGGAGGCATCTGTGGTGAGAACTATGGAGGAGGCTCCTGCTGGAATGGGACGCTTTCTTGAGGTTGTCTTTGTCTTGTCACCACTGCAAGGCCTGCAGTAGTGTTTTGTTACTGGTACCAACTTTGAGAGACCGTCTCTCCTTTGACACCAGTGTGCCCTGAGATGGAACTGAATGTCTCTCATTTGGAACCTGGCACCTGAGACTGTGCCTGTTGCTGCAGCCATGTGCCCAGCAGCTGCAGGAAGTGCCTTGCTGGCCTTGGGACATTTAGTCTGAAAGTACTGGCTATCTGAAGGATACTGTCCACCCTTTTTTGAGGGAGAAAGGCTCTTCCCTTTAGGGTATCTAGCTCTGCACCTATGAAGTTCAATACCTGAACTGGCTGTAGTACAGACTTTTTGGTGTTGATCAGGAATCCTAGAAACTCCAACAGGCCCTGGGTGTACTTCAGATCATCCATTACCTGTTGTGGTGATTCCCACCACTAGCCAGTTGTCCAGATAAGGGAATACTGTGATGCCCTACCTTTTTAGGTATGCCACTACCACTGCCAGGCACTTTGTGAATGGCCTTGGAGCCAAAGTGAGGCCAAATGGTAGAGCTGAGAACTGATACTGACCGGAAGGTAGTCTGAATCTTAGGTACTTTCTGTGAGACTCTCTTATGGGGATGTGGAATATGCATCTTTAGATCCAGAGATGCCAACCAGTCTCCTTCCTGGTGCGTGGGCAGAATCATAGCTAGAGTTACCATCCTGAACTTTGGTTTTCAGATGCTTGTTCAGAACTCTTAGATCTAAAATGGGTCACCATTCCCATTTTCTTTAAGGTCAGGAAGTACCTTGAATAGAACCCTTTTTCCCTTTAATGCAAGGGAACAGGTTCTACTGCTCTTGATTTCAGAAGGTTTGCCACTTCTGACTCCAGAATTTCCTTTCTGAGAGGGAAGTTGGCCTGAAAACCCTTGACCTTAACTTTGGAAAGAATTTGAAATGGAGGGACAGACCCTGACTCACTACTTCCAGGACCCACTTGGCTGTGGTGATGTTTGTCCAAATCTGAAAATAGTGTGCCATCCTGCCTCCTACTGGAGATGGGGAAGCGCCTCTGAACACAACATCAGGGATTCTGCTTTGATTGTGACTGAGACTGACTGGCTTGGTTTCCACATCTGGAACCCCTTCTGCCCCTGCCCTAAAACACCCTTGCTGAGGATACTGTGGGGTGGCTTGGGCCTGGAAGAAAGGTCTGCCATTAGCTGACCTACCTTTACCTCCCTTCCTTATGGTCTGTAAGAGGTTGAGGGCATCTCCTTGGCCGAGTTACTTTCATAGGTGGTTCCTGCTCTGCCCACCTTTTCATATAAGCCTCTGTCTTGTCCCCAAACAGCGAGTTGTTCTCACAAGGAAGTCCATGACTTTCATTTGTGTATCCTGGAACAGGTTTGTTGCCCCAGCCAAGCAAATCTCCTTAGGGCCACTGTGCGTGCCATCTACCTGGCAGCAGTGCCACTGGCATCTACTGTCATGTGGAACTGGTATTTTGTGGCTTCCAAACCACATCTAGCTGTCTCGGACAGGTCTGCTGCTATCTCTGCAGGAACTTTGTCCACCATGGCCAAGACAGATTGCCAAAGAGACTTTTGGTACTGGGCTGCATATGCCATATAACTGGCCTGTCTTATAGATAGAGAAGCTGCAAGATAGCCCTTCTTGGCAATGCTATTAATTTTTATGACTCCTTATCAGGAGGATGTGATGATATGGGCACCCTGGCCCTCTCACATACTGCAGTTTGTACCACCCCTGATGGTCAGGATGGGAAAACAAAAATTCAGCTCCTGACCTCTCAAGCTGATATTTCTTGTCTGATTTTTTTTGTCCACAGGGGGATCTGAGTTAGGAGTCTCTAAAACTTTCATTACCTGCTTTTTAGAGACTTATTTATGGGCAATAACAGCCTTTCGGTGGGTGCCAGGCCCATCATTTCCAAGCAATCCGCCTCTTCCTCATCCTCTGCTGTTTCATTAGTAGTGATACCCAGTGGCTCTACCATTTGTTTCACAAATGTAATGTGCGAGGAGTATTCCTCAGGCAACCGAACAGGAGAATCAAAATCATGGTCTGTGACACCTCAGGTTCAATGGGTTCCCTCCATCATAAGGATCATAGTCCGGATCCTGTGTGAGAGGAACCAAACCCGGAACCAGGACAACTGTCAGTTACACGACCGCAAACAGAACTGCAGGGGTAACCGGCACCATTTGCACTGGAACCGGTAAAAGTGCCTGGTTTGTTGCTGTCTGCAGAGCTTGAAGAACCTACAGAGCTTGGGCAACTGCCTCTGCTGAAGGCACTGGTGTTTTAGGGACAGAAGTCTTCACTGTTTTTTCAGCTGGAGGTTCTGTATGTTTTAACTTATGTTTTTTCTTGGCTGGAGCCAGTTCGTCAGCCGGTTCCCCAGTTCTTTTTGATTTTGATGGCTTTTTTTTTTTTTTTTTTAAAGGTGTTGGTTAGTTTTCTTTAGTTTTATCTTTTTTTGCAGAAGAAGGAGGACTGGGCTGGTCAGAGCCCTGATCCCCCGGAACCGATGGAGAAGCCATTCTTTTTTTGTACCTTTCCAGCCTTTTCGCAATAGTTTTAGGAGGAAAGGTTTTGCAAATGTCACAATCTGAAGTGAAGTGGGGTTCCCCCAAGCAGACCAAACGTAAATCATGCTTGTCAGCTTTTGCAAACACCTCACCACACTTAGTATGTTTTTATTTTTTTATGTTATTTACTCGTCTTCCATGCTCTGGTGCTCCCCTCTCCTTCGGGCTCCACAGTGCTCCCGACTCACTGGCCATCCTCTTCTGGGCTTCCCACTGTCCTCATATTGCAACTGACTCCCGAGGAGTATCCCGGTGTATCCCTTCACCAGATGGGTTCCCCTCCACCAAGAGGGAAGGCACCGGGAGGGGGCTTCCCACCCAGCACTCTCTGTTAGGCCCTCGGGGAGTGCTGCTGAGGCAGAGGAAGTCTGGCAGGCACATGGAGCCATTTTCCACTTTCCTGGTGTTCCCCTTCTTGCGCCTGGCAGAACAGTGCCCCAGTCTCCACTGGGAGCCGCTGTTGGTGCGAGGCCACCCACTCCCTTCCCGAAGAGAGAGCAGTCCTCGGACGCTCAATCCTCTTTGTTCCTTGCAACCCGTCGCCCGAGTCCGTTTCCCGAACCCGGTGCAGTGAATTCAGATGAAGGCGATCAGCGCCAACCCTCTGTGCCACCGGCCAGCATGAGTACAGTTTTTAAAACCAGTGGGGCCTGTTTTCTTTTTGGCCTTTCTGACATTATTCAACAAACCCATCAAAAAGGGTTTTTCTTAGTCGGATCCTACACCACAAAGAATCACAAAATATCCAGTGTCAGTTCCTGAAACCATTTAAGATTTCTAGTGGTCAGTTCCCAATGGGAAAAAAAACGGTATATAGTAAAAGAAGTACCCCCAAAATAACGTAACAGATCCAAACTAAGTCTGAGGTAAAAAATAAGAAGTAAATGAATTTAAATAAACAGCGGCTCCTCAAGGTTTTTTCACAACCGAAGAACCGCAAAACTAAAGTAAAATTACAAACCAACTAGCGCTAATGATACAAAAGACGGTAAACGCAGCAAATGAAATAAAATTAAAGAGATTACTTGTTTTTACAGGGAAAAACAACGAATTTCAATGACTTCTGAGGAAAGGTCTCTGAGGTGTCTTGACTAGGACGGCAGAGAATGAAATATGAGCATTACAGAATGCAGCAGTTGGTAAGGGCAGCAGTTTGAATGGTGGCACAAGCCAATGAGTGTTCCATCATTTGCATAAGTTCCATTTTCTCCGGGCAGCTCAAAACAGGAGACTGACTGCAAAAGTTAAGCATACTGAAGAATTCCTGGGTTAGAAAAGGAAGCCAGAGTCGTGCCCCATGGAAATGAGGATGTTGGATGGCCATCAGCAGCAGGAGAAAGCGGTGAAGGTTGCCGCAGCCATACCCCATGCAAATTTTTATTTATTTATTGATACTAGGAATTGACACCTTTGAGCAATAAGCTCATTTATAAAGGTTCTGCATCACTGGCAATTGACAGGTAAGGTAACAACAACAGGATGAACACATATTAAGTAAACTAACAAGGTGTTGCAAATAAATACAGAACTTATATGCAGTCATCAGCAATTTACAGATAAGAATAAGTAGGGTGGACAGTGTGCCAGCTGTGGTTTTGTGGGATAGCTAGAGACAAACATTGTCAAATTGTGTGCAGCCAGAATAGTGGCAGTCGTGGGTGGGGGAGGAGGAGGAGAGAAGGAACGTGGACAGGGGGGAAAGGGGCCAGTTATAGAGGGCCTATAGGAGAGAATGTTTAAGATACAGTCAGGTGAGGTTCAGGCCACAGTCACAGTTGGTATTGTTAGAGGCTAGATGAGCCTTCAGGTCTGCTTAAATTGGCCAAGTGTGGTGCAAGACAGTAGACCTGGGCTAAGGGAGTTTAACCAGTTCGGAGCTCAGTATCCAAAGGACCTTTGTCCTTGGACGGTCCAATGGAAGGGGATTTTTAACATATGGGAGTTCTCACTTCTGGTACTCCGGTTGGAGTTGTGGGGATGGAGATCAAAAACCCCTGGTGTGGTGAGACCCAGGATGGACTTTTTGGTGAGCAGGTAGGTTTCGTAACAGACTCTGCAGTCCAGGTTGCGTAGACCTGTCTGGTTATAGAGCTCATATGTATGTGTTAGTCGGTGGGCCCCCAACAGAAGCCTGCAGGCTTCGTTAAGGGCCAGTTTGATTCTCTGTAGGGCAGAGGCTGTAGCTGCACCACAGACTACTAGACGGTAGTCTGTAACTGATAGTACAGAGCTGGTCACAGCGAGTCTGAGGGCATCGGCAATAGGACTGTTTTATGTTTATAAACAACACCAGTTCTGGAGTTTACAGTTTTAGCAACCAGACTGATGTGCTGCACATAGGAAAGGGAACCATCTGGGTGACACCCAGGTATTTAAAAGTGTGTACCATTTCAAGAGGCGTCTTGTTTTTCTGGTAGGATTTGTGCTTATTCTTCAGGCAGGCAAAGATCATTGTCTTTGTTTTCTTGTAATTGAGAAGGAGTTTATGGTTAAGGAACCAGGATTCCAAGATAGTGAAGCAGGTTTGCATGTGCTTCTGTAGCCCGACAGGGCTGGACTGACTTGAGAATAGAACCGCATCATCAGCGTACAAGAGAGTTTGGCCTCGGCAGGCATTAGGGAGCTCATTTAGAAAAATGCTGAATAGAAGGGGACCCAGAATTGAGCCCTGGGGTACCCAGGTGGAAACAGTACAGTGGTCAGAAATGGGGTTTGGAATTTTCACTTGCTGGGTGCGATTCATAAGGTAGCTCTGGAACCACTGCACGTATTCAAGGGATAATCCAATTGCAGTCAGTTGGTCCAGAAGGAGGCTATGGTTGACAGTATTGAAGGCCTTGGTCAAGTCAATAAATGTGGCTCCAACCAAGTGCCCATGATCTAGTGCTTCATGAATGAAGCTAGTAAATTCAACCAGGGATGTTGTAGTGCTGTGCAGCTTTCTAAAGCCATGCTGTTTAGGGCTTTGGATCTTGTATTTATCCAGATGGTCAGCAATTTGGTCTTACTGACCATCTTTTCAAGGGCTTTACAAAGGGGTGGAAGTATGGAGATGGGACGGTAGTTAGAAACACTAGTGCAGTCTCCGTTTTTAAAGAGAAGTGTGACCATAGCCTTTTTCCATATATTTGGGAACTATGCAGAGATCTGCGATAAATTAAGGATATATGCAAGGGGGTGGATAACCTCATCTAGAGTGAGTGACACTAATCTGAGGTCCAGAGAGTCGTAACTGGTTCTAGATTTCCCTATGGTCTTAGCGATGTATTTTTTTGCCTCGGGGATAGAGACTACTTTAAGGTGGAATGGGGAGGGGAGGTTGGTTTCATGATGGGGACCTTCAATACTGGGGTTACAGTCACACTGGGAATCGAGGAGGTGAGGTGGAAGGATGCCACTAAGGTCAGTGAAGGCCTTGTTAAAGGAATTAGAGACTTCTTTGGGGTCATGAATCAAGTTATTAATACTGAGTAGAGAGGGGGATGTTTTGCTGGGTTTTCCTGTTAAAGTTGTAATACTCTCCCAGAAACTTCGACTGTTCCCCCAGGAGTTATTTAGCACCTGTTTAAAAAATTGGCTTTTGGCCGTACTAATGGCCCTGGTGCAATTATTGCAAGTGGCTTTGTATTTTGCAAGTCAGAGAGGGAGAGAGAGAGCTAGTATTACGTGCTTTACACCAGAGGTTGTCTCTCTCTTTCGTAAGATGGAGGGGGGATGGGGAGATCCAGGACTTACAAGTACCCTTCTTTTTCCGTTTCTTAAAGGGGGTGTGTATGTTGCAAGTAGCTTCAACAATGTTGGTAAAGTGCAGCAGTGCAGTTGTCAACATCATTAATTCTGCACTACAAAAAGGGCCACTTCTGACACCCGGTGCATCGTACCAACCATACACTGAATTATTTACAAAAAACAAGTAACCGCACTCAGGAGGTATTTGTGCAAGAATTTGCCACACTTTATAAAGCCAAAAAAGTCCTTAAAATAGCAGTATAACCCCACCAAAAAAGTCAATGTTTTGCGCGTATGCGCTTTAACAATGTTGAAGTTCCTTGATGGGGTTACACGGCTATTTTAAGGGCTCTTTCGCTTAATAAAGTATGGCAAATTCTTGAACAAATACCTACAGTGCGGTTACTTGTTTTTCGTAAGTCATTAGTTCTGTATAGAGCAGACCAGTCTTGGTGTCTGAGGTGGTGTTTGAACGCCTCAAGACGATCGACCTTTAGTACTCTAAGTGTATAGTTCTTGTTTTTGGGAGACTTGTTTGTCATTGGCAGAGAGAGAGACAGGGGAATGGTCACTTATACTGTCTGGTAGGACAACAGTATTGGTTATTCTCTCACGGTGGTTTGTTATAAGCCAATCAAGTAGTGTGCTGGTGCCAGCGTGGTAGTTTCTGCGTGCTGCAGATTCAACTAACTGGGACAGGCCGAGAGAAGAGATGGTATTCTTATAGGGGGTGGCCTTGTGAGACAGTCAGTTTAGGTTAAAGTCACCTAAGACTATGATCGCAGTGTTTTTAAATATACTGGTGAGGCAGTCGAAGGTAGTTTTAAGGCTGACTTGATTGTTCTTTAGGAGGGATATAAACTGTGACCAGAGTGAGGCATTTTCCCTGTTGTTCCAAGTTGCACCTGGATTGGATGAATTTGGGATAAACCATAGGTGGTAGGACAGGGTAGTACTGACCATGAAGGATTTCTCTGATGTAGACTATACAGCCTCCTCCTCGTTTACCCAGCCTGTCCTTCCTAAAGGAGGTGTAGCTATCTATTTGTATGGCCGTATCTGTGGTTCATGGTGTTAACCAGGTTTCCACAATTGATAAAATGTCTGGCATATGCTGGATGGGTGTTGGATGGCTGGCTGCTGCTCGGAGAGCTTGGAAAGGAGCAGTGGCCAGAAGGAACCGAGGGGGAGGAAGGGTGAACTTTCCCCAGAACTGTAGAAGAACCAGAGCCCCATCTAGGGGACGGGATGACCCAGGAGCCGAGGAGGGAGCAGAGAAGTGAGGGAGGCTCTTCCAAGGGCATTCCCCCTCCCGGAGAAGTGACCCACTGAATCCGTGGGCCGGGAGAGACGTCTGACGAGTCCAAGGAAAGGTAGAGGCCTACAACGGCATCTAGAGGTCCGACCGTGAAGATGACGGTAGATTCAGTCAAAGAAGTTTCCAGACAAATGAAAGGCAGTGATGGGAACGGACCTCGCATATTTGTTCTTTTTTTGATAAGTAAAAGAAAGTAAGGTAAATTGGAAGTGAACTGAAGCTGTGGAGTTCCGACAGGTCCTATGTGTGATGGTCGACGGCGGAAAAAGAACTGAGGAGGGTGTGGGAGCCGCCCACTCTTACAGGACAGGGTGACGTCAGCGTATGACACCCAAGTGGGTGGCCCCCTTGTAGACTGCTTTCTAGAAAAGTTTCTGTGTGGTTCTGGTGCTTGGGGCTATAGTTCCATAGGTGTGTGCTGCTGCAAGAGATACCATAGAAATCAGATCTTTAACTTCCACATAGACAGCCACCAGACATAAGCAGAAGAGACGTCCCATGCGCAGGACAGCAGCACCTCAATAATACAGCTGTTCTATAGTGTGGTGTTCAGTGCACAACAGCACAATACTGTGTTTGTACTGGGTAGTAGCTGAAGTTCCTTGTGTGGGACTAGAACTCATAGCCTTCTGATCTTCCAGCCTTAGAGGTAAGTAGGTAACCTACTGAGCCACTGAAATGGACTGATATTGAGCAAGTCACTGTGATTCTTTACCTGTCTCATGTGACACACCAAAGCTTTGTCTGCAGAGCACAGTCATAGCCATGCTGCTCGCTCACCTCATTCTGCCATGGAATCGACACACTGCCCGTTGCAAACTTCTGGTAGAAGTCATTATCGGTCTGTTCTAGCTCGACCCCCTTCACCGTGGAGAACTGCTCAATATCCAGGACGTCTTTACAGTAGATAGCTTGAGGCTAGACAAGGAGGGAGAGTGAGAAAGAGGGTTAATATTACAGCTCTGTTCTGACAAGCATGAACTCAAGGTCCTTCTCAGGGTTGAAACTGGCACCGACCCGCTAGCCAAACACTGGAAGATTTTATACTGGGCCTAGTAAGATTTTCCTTTAACTAGCCCTGTGGACTTATACAGGAGTAGGTAATATTTCAATACGTACACCAGCTGGGCCAGTGGAAAGTCTGTGGGGCTAGCTGAGTTGCTGGCTAGTGACTACAAAACCTAATATCGACTATGCCTTCAAGCTGAACATGATCATAAAAGGGCTGCAGCATGGCTGCTCAATGCTACCATGCCAATGACCCGAGTTCGGGAGCAAGCTCGGGTCGCCACACTGAGAGGCAGGTCAGGCTGTGGCGGCTGCCACATGGCAGTGTGCCTTGGCCAGAGCGGGTCAGTGGTGTGCCCCAGTACCACAGCACCCCCCTGTGGCTAGGCCAGGGAGCTTGTTCAGGCTGCAGGGTCTGCTGTGAGTGTGCGAGGCCCTGCACTATGCCCACATTGGGGGAGGAAGGAGGGGACTAACAAAATGGAAGAAAAATCCATGTCCATCTATACGACAGTCAGGGCCTCCGTGAGTGCCATGGGTCCTACAGCCCGCTGGCAGTGGAGCTTAGTCGACACAGTCAGCTGCCTCAGGGGATGGAAGACCTTCCCTCTGATGCTCCTGGTACAGAAGGTAAGCCATGGGGTCAACCTGTGGGTTATTGGGATCAGGAGAGGCGGGGTTGCAGACATGATGGGGTATATCGCTGAGATCAGGGTTTAGCCTTGGATGATGCAGGTAGCCTGGGGTGAAAAAAATGCTATAGCAAAAACAAACAAATAAATAAAACAAACAAAAAAGGGCATGATAAAGTAATCGCATCAACAGAGACAGGGCCTGCTGCCCCCTCCCACAAACAGGAAGTCATCGTCCAGCATATATGGCTTCATGGGCTACAATACTCTGCTTCCATCTCGATTGTTCCTAGTTGCAGGATTTACAGTACCAGAGAAGGAAGTGTGTCCAGAAGGGTCAGGTCCAACCATGTAAGCCGGTAGCCCAACGGTTAGAGCACTGGGACAGTATTCTGGGGCAAAGGTTCAATTATCAGTGGCTTCACAGAAAAATACTGCAGATGACAGTGAGGTGATAAAATCAAAACCCTCCAAGGACATCTGGTCTGATTAACCCACACCATTTTTGTTTCTTCTCCATTTTGGTCACTTATTTTGGCTGCTAAGCCCAAGCTTTCCCAGTCACCCTGCTCCTGGGCTCTTTATTTTTTTGGGGGGGGCCTTTTGGTCCCTCCCGTCTTGGTCTTGTTTACAGTCACTGTTGCATCATCCTGCAGTACAAGCCAAGTGTCAATGTCTACTCTCTGCAACAATTTAAGTGCTTTTACGTCAGACCGCAGCCCTGCATCCTTTCGGATGGGTCAACTTAAAGAGATGCAACTTAAGCTTGTTACTCATAGTGCACTGCATTTTTCTGCCAATTGTCTGGGTTCAGGAGTAGACATGGACTGCTGGCACTGAGTGGTCTGGGTGGGAAGACTGCTGCCACAGTAATGACCCTTCCAAGTGAGGCTGGGGAATCCAATTCCTCATGGGGGGGCATGCGCTAACACAAAGGAGGGTCAAGGGTCAAAGGACACAACCAACAATCACTACTAAACTGCATAAGGATTTTACAAGAAAAAAAAACAAGGCCGTCTGCATAAAGATAGGGCCAGCACTCTTCGGCCCAAACTGGCTTTTCTACTGCCTTGCCAGATTCGGAGGACTCTCAACCCCCAACCCAAGGACCCCGGCAGTGGGGGCAAGACTTGAAGGAGCACAAGGTGGGCCAGGCAGGGTAGAATGGAAAGTTGCTGAAGGCAACCTGAGTGCTGGACATCCAAGAATAACAAGAATATAAACTGTGGAATGTTCATTTAGAACACTCGGCGTGAGACTAGCGGAGATACAGTTTGCAAGGAAAGAACAGTAGAAGAATACAACCTGTGGGCATCCTTTTATTAAGGAATATTTCTGTAAAGTTAGGTTAATGTTGTAATGATCTGTACAGTATGTCTAGAAGTAGCTCCAGCATTATGCAGAACATCAGAGTAGCTTTGTGAGCAGCCTGAGGACAAACTAAGTAAAATTAGCAGCACTATGCATACTGCAGCCCTACTGACTGAAGTACAGTGACAGGGTTGGTAAGGATTCTGAAGCACAAAAAATGAGATGTGCTTGCAGAACTGGCTCTCTACAAGCTGACTCATAGGAGCAGTGGTAGCACTACCGCCGGACACTGGCAACCCAAGTTCAGGACGAGTTTGGGTCCATCGGGGAGAAGGACGCGATCCTAGGGGACGCTCTCTTCCTCCGGGAGGAGGCAGCCGGTTCCACTGCAATACTGCCACCTTGGTCACCACAGGTGGCACTGCAGTCAGAAGCAGCTTGTGAGTGGGAGAAAGTCGGCTGGTGTCATACCGTGCAAGCTTGCGCGCGTGTGTGTGTGTGCGCGTGCTTGTGCACCCTTGCTGCTGCCTTCCAAGAGGATGGAATGAAAATGCAGAAATACCCTGGCTGGCAGGATGATGCCGGCTGCCCGCAGGCCCTGCACCCAGCTACCCAGACCACACCTCCAGTACTGAATCCATTCTGTGGCGGAGTTTGGGGTGTCTCCGCCACCCCCATCCAAGAGGGTCAAGCTCTGGGGGAACTCTCGCAGGTAAGGGTAAGTTCTGGGGGATGCCAGGGTGACAGAGCCGGGGCAGCTGAGCAGAAGGGGGCTGACCACAGAAATATTGGGCATAAACAGCAGTAGCTGCAAACAGAACTGGCCCTGTATCACACAAACACACATGTGCACGTACACACACACACACACACACAGGTGTACATTGTGCTTCAGACCTGACCCGGTTTATCTTTTTTTTTTTATATGCAGTTTATGTTCCTTGGCTGCCCCCTTCTTATTGACCCCGTCACCCCGGTATCACCGGAATTTACCCCTGCCTGGTCGCCGGGAGTGGAGCCTGAGAGGGGTTGTCTTCATTCGCAGCTGGAGGTGTTTTTCCTCTATTTTTCTCCCTTCCCACTGCTGGGGTGCACACGCAGGATGTGCGTGCATACGTGGAGGCTTGCGGCGTCCTTGAAGTCCCACAGCACCCTCCCTACTTCTGGCCACTCAGATCCACACTACCCTCGGCCTACACCTGGGGGCAGTCATTTGGCTGGAGTGCCAGTCCTCCCTCCCCGCCTCCTCTCCGCCCTGCTCGCTCCCGAACATGGCCCTGGCGTGGCGCCCAGTGCCTCAACCCTCAGCGCCACCAGGCCGGTCCCTTGACCTGTGTATTAAAAGATTTGCCACCTGTAGCAACAATAATAAAAGCAATAAGTAATGCAGAACTAAGGCACTCGGTAGGCTTCTGAATTGCACACTGCCTGGACTGAACTCCTAACTTTAGGAGTACTGCGCCAAACTTCCCCTCACTCTGGAAGTGCAAATGCAAGCCCTGATACTGCATATCTATGTGCATCCTGAGAGCAAATCTTTGCTGTCTCCACAGAGGGTGCTCCTTCCGCTTAATGCTGGGGAGGGTAGGGGGACAAAGACGAGACCAGGGAACCTCAATATAGGGAACCGGACAGATTTACTCCATATCTTCAACCTATACAACATGTTCACTTTTTCATCAATGCTTCCTCTTCCCAACTGCAAGGTGCCACTGTACCCCTACATCTGGACCAGGGTGAATGGTATATTTGCACCTCTGCGCCTGGCATCCCTGCTTCTCCATAACTGGTCTTCGAGGGTACCTCTGCACCATTACCTCCCTGAAGACTGAAGGCCTCATCTTTTCAATGAAGCTCAGGACCCAGATAGACCAGTTGAGCTTGGGGCACACAGAATTATTTGCATGCTAGTAATACATTATAATCATGCAAGGAGGCCAGCACTGCTTGCCTACATTTAATAATCGGATCTAAAAATGCAGCAGTAATCAGTGCAGTCTTGAAGAAGAAAATAAAAAGTTTGTTCCCATCAGTAGCTGGAGTTTACCGCCTCCCTAAACCTCACGTAGCCCTGGACATGATCTAGTGGAGAGTTTTAATGATATTACGTGATTCACTTACGTCTGGAATGAATGGGGGTTCCAGTATGCCTGCCTCCAAACGCTTAAAGTTCAGAGATCGAACAGTGGGTGCTCTTTGACCTCAGCGGCCCCGTTCCCTCGGCACCCCAAACGCTCATTCGGGTTCTTCTTCAGAAGCTGTAAAGTTAAAAGCAGGAAGGGTCAGTCCCAAACTGTCTGCAACAGACATATTCTGCACGCAAAACAATTGTCATAGTCCCTGTTCCACTCCCATAACAATCTCCTGAGGACCACTGCAGCCTCACCTTTCAAATACTCAGATACATAACGATTAGTGCCCACTGGTCCATCTAGCAGGGGGTTTACTCAAGAGTTGACTCGCTTGTGTCCTTACTCTCATTTGGCAATCTAGCACTTCACTTTTGTGACTTGTACTGGTGATGTGGCTATATTTATGGTACATACAGCACTGACATGTGGCATGTTCCACTGTGCCATATTATTCCCTCTTCTTGTCCCCTGTCCTATCCCCCCCATCACCTGACCCCTTGTGTTACTACTTTACGCTCCCCTCACTCCTCCCGCACCCCATTTTCTCTCCCTCTTCTGCTCCTTCTGGCAGTGCACCAGTCATCCTCTGCCCCAACCCTCATCCCTATGGTGTGATCTGATTGCTTCTGTTTTAGCACCACTGCTGCACCTTAATTTAATTCAACTGTGGTGCAATGTGACTACATCCTGTGATTGCTGCTGTTTGCAGCTTATTATGTATTTATATTTACTGATTTTTGCAAGCTGTCCAAAATTTTAATTGTTGCAGCTTTCTGTAATTTTTTTTTTTTTAATTCTGTCTGCATTGATTTGGTCACTTTGCTTTTACCTCTCCATCCCAGGATGCAACAGGAAATTAATTTTGGTCCTGTCTGCCTTTCCCAGTCACCAATATACAAACGATTATAAGTCTAATTAAATATTCATGAGTCTCGTGAGGCTCCTGACTGGCTACTGGATTGGTTATAAACGTCTTAGAAATGACCGATCCAGGGGGGCATGGACAACCGCTGAGCCAACAGCATTTGCTAGTCATCATGTTCATTGTTTTAGTAATATAATATTTCTGGCCCAAAAAAATCACTATATCAGTTTTTCTTTTCATTTCCTTCCACTCCTGACCAAGATAAAGGAATTTTAAGTTTTACAATTTTTTCCCTCCCTTGTGATGCCCAGCATGAAAAAGCAAAACATCCTGGTGTGATGCTGTCCTATGTACCATCAGAAACATATGCCAGCCCCATCACAATACATCCACAGTGTCAATCCAGTATCAAAAGGAGAGTATTACTTTAGACCAAAATCCACAAGTCCAACACGCTATATCCCAAGACCAAAAGCGACACTCCGTGTTCGGGCATTCAGGATCTGCCAACGGTGGAGTTAGTTATTATATATAAGGGGGAAGGTTTCATTAAAGTTGTGGAGGCTAAGTCCCCCGAAACATAAAAACAACCTCCGTTGAGGACAAATCCCTGAGTGTCAGGATACGGAGTGTCAGGCTTTTGGTTTCAGGATATGGAGTTCCAGGCTTGTGAGTTTCGGTCTAAAGTAGTATATCCATCAAAAGGCACTCTCTACGAGTGCTGGCCCAGTGGTGCAGAGGACTGAGGCGCTGGACACCTCACCTCCTGCCACCCCGTTGATCTGGGTTTGGAATGGACCAGAGTTGGCTGGGGGGCCTGCTGAGGGAAGAAGGATGGAGCATCCACTGACTGCACTCCTCTTTCGGGGTGGGGTGGGGCAGCATGTACTGCTGCTTGCCTGCCACCTAGCAGAGGCTAGGTGGCACAGTGGCAGTCACCAGAATCAAAAACCAGAGGCGGGTGTTGAAGGTGTGCAATGTCATTACATTGTCCATGCGTACCACTGCACGCTGCCAGCTCTGACTTGCAGGGAGAAACTGGAGGAAAAGAATCACCATTGGCAAGATGACACTGCCACCCCAGTGTCACACCACCATCCAAGGCAACCACTCACACACTGAGGTAATAAACAGATGGTGTAAGTCCTGGAGGTTAGGTGATGGGGTTGGGTGGGTGGGGGAGGGGTCGAGTAGAATGGGGCCAGAGGATAAAGTACAGAAGAAAAAAGGTACCCTCTGTGGAAGAGATCTGTAAATATTGCAAGTGCCAACCATCTTACAAATGCAGAATCTGACAGCAGATAAGGACCACTTGGCCCTCCCAGTCTTCCCATTTTCCCTACCTACATTATTATTGAAGACCATACTTGATCTACAGCTGTTTCTCCCTCCCACCTTCCTTTCCACTATGATTCCATTGTGCCTATCCCATGCATTCTTGATCCCCACAACTGTCTTCCCCCACCACCTCTACTAGAAGGCTGTTCCAGGAATCCACCACTCTTACTGTGAAGTACTTCCTCACATCCCCCTGAAACTACCCTCCCTCCAGCTTCACAGCATGTCCTCCTGGTTTTGAGCACCTTTTTTTCTGAAAAATACCATCCTCCTGTACATTACTTACCCCCAAGTATGTTTTGAGTCATTAATTACAAAAATATCTGTAACGGTTGTTGTTCAAATATCTGAGGAAATTAATAGGACAATGATTATGAATCTCAGGATGTTAGAAATAAATGTTTACTAAAAAATAAAAAAAAAAATAAAAACACCACTATATAGAAATATCCTTAAAATGTTTGTTGGCTAACAAATACAGCTGCCCTAAGACAGCACTCACTGCTGAAAGGTCTCTGCTTTCACTTACAGCCATACACAGAGAACGGGCCTCCTCTGAGAATTTGCTGGAGTACTCCTCTTGCACCTCTTTAACCAGCCTCTCGACCTCCTCCCGTTTAATCTTCTTCTTCCTCTGCTGGAAGGGAGATTGGCCCTCAATCATCTCGTACAACAGGCAGCCAAGAGCCCACCAGTCAGGGCTGAACGTGTAACGCTCGTTTTTAACCACCTCTGGAGCTGGCATGGAAAAGGTAAGGAAAGAGGGAGGAGAATGATTCAGTATTCACTTTGTATACGGTAATGGGATTTCAATACATTTCATGAAATAGTGCCAGCACCAAGCTATGCTGAGTAACTCACAAAAGACCCCAAAACAAATCATAAAGCATGTTATCTCACACACCACACCATGCAAACTGATGTCACAATACCACCTCTAACCCCACACTAAATTATCAAATGTGGGGGACTGCTCTTTTTTAAAACCTCACCAGAAACTGAAGTTACCTGACTCTCAAGCTCAATGTTACAAAACTCGCTCATGGCTTCATTACTCTCAGGCTGCACTGTTTCGTTTGCACATGAGATGAATACTCAGTCTGAAACGGCACAGCCCTGTGAGCATCCGAATGTCTTTGTACCATAACATCGTTGTACAATATACAGTAGGTGTTGGTCCAATAAAAGGCATCGAACTATCCAACACATGTCTAACATCCTAGTCTGAAATATACTGACCTTCCCTGCGCACAATATCTGTGGGCAACAGAACTATTTCTTTTTTTTGTTACACAACTCACATGCCTGATATGGAAAAATATCACTGCTGCGTAATACATCGTTGAATTTTTAAAATAATCCACTGACTGTCTCTGATCTTAAAAGACAAACTGGTCTATATCCTCACTTGTACAGGGGCTGCCTGATGCCTCAGAGGAAGTGCAATATGCGTTAATGCAGGTGACCCGGGCTTGGAAGTGAACCTGGGCCCCTGCGGCCATGGTAGCAGGTCCCTTCCCAGGGAGTATCTGTTTTGCTATCCAGTGCAGAGCAGCCCCACGAGACATAAAAGCTCCAACTGCTGCTGCACATGTGCCAAGGCCAGCATCCTGCTCAGGGAGTGTCTGTTCTGTAGTTCAATGCTGCAGCAGCCCCTCACGAGGCGCAGACACTCTAACAGTCACTGCATGCAGGAAAGGCCAGCATCTTGACAAGGGAAGTGTCAGTTGTGCTGCAGTGACCCTTCAAGACCACTCCAACTGTCAATGCATGCGCACAAGGCCAGCATCCTGCTCAAGGAGTGTTCATGCTGCAGTTCAGTGCTGCAGCGGCCCCTCATGAGGCATAAACACTCCAGCTGTTGTTGGAATGCATCCTGCTCAGGGAGTGTCTGTGTTGCTGTTTAGTGCTGCAGCTGCCCTTCATGAGGCATAGACATTAAACTGTTGCTAGCCTGCATCCTGCCCAGGGAGTGTCTGTACTGCTGTGGAGTGCTGCAGCGGCCCCTCATGAGGCATAAACACTCCAGCGGTCACTGGCCTGCAGCCTGCCCAGGGAGTGTCTGTGCTGCTGTTTAGTGCCGCACTGGCTCCCATGAGGCGCAGACACCCAGCTGTCGCTGGCTTGCATCCTACTCAAGGAATCTGTGTTGCTGTTTAGTGCTGCAGTGGCCTCTCCTGAGGCATAGACATTCCAATGGTCACTGGCCTGCATCCCGCGAGGGAGCGCCTGTGTTGCTTGTTTAGTGCTGCAGTGGCCCCTCATGAGGCATAGACACTCAACTGTCGCTGGCCTGCATCCTGCCCAGAGTGTGTCCATGTTGCTGTTCAGTGTTGCAGCAGCCCTCATGAAGCACAGACACTCCAACTGCCACTGCATGCATGCAAGGCCAGCATTCTACCCAGAAAGTGCCCTTGCCAGTGTCTGGTGCTGCAGTTCTTCACAAACGAGACACTCCAACTGTTGCTGCATGCACACAAAGCCAGTGTCGTGCCAAGGGCAAAATGGTGACAGGTAATGTCAGGCTCTGTGACCAGGATCCATGGCCCAAATCCAGTGGGGTTAGGGAGGAAGAACAGGGACCCCACTCACCCTGTCCGGGAGGGGGGGTTATCATGGAGGAAGCAGGTCGGCATCTAGTGGATAACAAGGCGGGGTGGTTGCCAGGCAGGGGCAGGACAAAAGCTAGACTAATGAATGAACTTATACCACTAGCACTATTTGAGCAACATACATACACACACATATACCTACATACTGTATATACATATTTATTTATCTATTTAGAAGTTTGGTAACTGGGAAAGGCACATTGAGCCGAGGCTCATTTCCAGGTGCAACCCAGGGAAAGCCAGAGGGGGAAACAAGCAGCAGTTACAAACAATGGAAATCCAAGAATAACAGCATAAAGTACAATACAATGGGCAATGATAGCGGTATGAATACAATGAGGATAAATAAGACAGCAGCACAGTGCATTGGTGTCATTTTCTGATTTACAAATGTATGATGGGGGGGGTCAGACTGGTTTGACATCAAGAAAGGCAAGGCCCTCATGGGAGGGAGAGCATTAGGAGTGGGGAAGGGCAACTGGGGGAAGAGAGGAGGGTTACAGAGCAGAGACGCAGGAACAAGTTGTGTGTGTGTGTGTGTATGTGAGGGGGGTACCGGCTTTAGCAGCTGCTTTAGGGATAGTAGGGATGTGTCATGGCGAAGAAGAGGAGATAGTTGGTTCCATAGGGAGGGAAGATGGCAGGACAATGCAGCCATACCAGCACTAGAGTGAGGGTGGACTGAGAATGAGCAGGAGTCTCTAGAATGAAGGGAGTAGGAGGAGGGAGCAGAGGGAGAGGAAAGAAGATAGAAAGGAGGGAAGGAGGAGGTGAATCAGTATTTACCAATAAGGGAGGAGCAGTGGGAAGGTGTCGTGAGGGTAGTGGGTGATAGAGAGAGAGAGTGGAGTAGAGGGAGCAGCGATATGTATGGGGGGAGAGTTAGTAGCAAAGCAGCAGAAAGCATTACAAAGGGCAACAGACTAGCGGAGGTGGAAAGACAGGCTGCACTGTAGGCCACATCTGTGTATTAGAAAATAGGGAGGCTCATTCTGACAAGCAGGTCCTCCCAGACATTACAGGGGAGGCAGTCCTTGTTGTAGTAAAGGATGTCTAATTTGGAGTGAAGCTTTGTGTGAATAGCACTGATGTGTGCTGAGAAATCCAGGTCACTATCAAGCCACACACCAAGGTATTTATGAGTGTAGACTACCTCCAGCTGGGTGCCATCAAGGGTAGAGAAGACAGGAAGGGGCAAGAGCCTGGTTAGCTTTTGACTGGAGCCACAGGTCATGGACACAGTTTTCTTGGTATTTACTGTAAGCTGGTTGGCTTGAAACCAGTGTGGAATGTTATGAAAGTCGTGTTGGAGTGAGGATGCTACCGCTGATGTGGAGGAGGCAGAAATGTAGATGAGCATGTCGGTGTACATATGAATATGGGATGAGACTCAGATGCAGGTCGTCATTTAGGAAGATAGAGGATAGAATGGGACCCAGAACAGTGCTTTGGGGACTCTAGAGAATGGGGGTGATAGTGCATCACCCACCTGCACAGACTGCTGGCAGTTAGACAAGTAAGGGTGGAACCACATAACTGTGAGACTGGAGAGACCAGCTGCAGTCAGCCTAAAAAGGAGAGAGTGTAAGATGCTAAATCGAACATTTTTGTAAGATCTATAAAAACAGCAGCTGTGATGAGACCCTGGTGATAGTGGAGTGTTTTTTCCTGAAACCAGACTAGAAAGGGGATAGGAAGGAAGAGGAGTCAAAGAAATCGACTACTCTAGAGTGGACTAGTAATTCCTGTAGCTTGACAAGGGAAGGAAGAAGGGAGACAGTTTTGTAGTTTCCCGGAGATGAAGGATCGCCCCCTTTGTGGTGGGGGAGTACCTTGGTGGTTTTCCAGGCAAGGGGGACAGCACAGAGAGAAAAGGAGAGGCTCAAAAGATGGGTGAGTGAGAGGAGAATAGTTGGGGCCGACATATGAAGAAGTCTGGGGTCTAAGCCATCAGGACTATATTTACAGGGGTTGAGAGATTTGATGATGTGTAAAAATTCCTGATGGGAGGGAAGTGAAAGCCAGCACAGGACAGGTTTGGGGCAGGAGTGGGTTTTGTTCAGGGACAGACAGGGAGCGACGCAGGTTGTGAAGAATTTGTTGAAAAGAGGAGATAGCAAGGTGGTCAGAGACTAATGAGTCATCTACTTTGGGGCAGGCTGGGGTGGTGGGTCAAAAAGGGAGTGGGATTAATTTCCAGAAGCTGGAGGAGGAGTTTAGGTTGGACTGTAGGTTTGAGTTGAAATAGTGGGCCTTGGCAACATGGATAGCCTCGGTGAAGGAGTTTCTAAGGGATCTGTAATGCTGATGGTCAGGGTCAAAGTGGGAGGCCTTGAAACAGGCCCAAGCAAGGTCCCTTGATTTGCACTGCTCAAGGGGGTCTGATGTAAACCAAGGGTGGTGGAGCATTACTCCACCAGATCGCCTTTTGGGGGGGGTGGGGGGTGGTGAAACGAGACAGGGCTATGTCTCATCATGGCCAGAGTAGACCGGAGACCAATTAGCAGAAGCCAAGTTGCTCAACAGAGCGTCAGTGTTGAGTGACCTAAGGGGTCAGCAGTATTTTGGGGTGGATTTCAGGGGTAGGGTTCTTCTAATACAATAGGTGAGGCAGTGATCACTGAAAACATTTGGAAGCACTCCGGCAGACAAGATTTGATGGGGGTGAGAGCACAGTACCCAGTCCATGAGGGAGTGGTTTGAATAGTGGGAGTTTAGACTGGTGGTTTGGAGATTAGTTGGGAGAAGGTCAAGGATTCTGATGGAGTGTTGGATAGGCTAAGAGTCAGGGACAGTCAATTTAGGTTAAAATCACAGAGTAGGATAAGTTCTCCAGAGACAGAGAGGGAAACAAGTGAGGAGAGGTAGTTAAGGAGGTAAGAGGGAGGGTCTTTGAGGAAGCATAAAGAACTCCAACAAAAAGGGGGAAGGTGGAGGGGGGAAAAGAGGGCTTCAGCAGCAAGAGCTCGTGGGTGGATGGAGAAGCCTCTTTGAGGGTGAAAGAGCAGGAAATGTTGTGGCAGGTATATATAGCAATACCACCACCATGTTTACCTCTGTCCTGACAGAAAAGGAGATATTCCAGGAAGGCAAGACGCGAACGTGGGCCTCTAGAGGATAGCCAGATTTCAGATATACAAAGAATATCAGGGGAATGTTGCGAGGCCCATACCTTGAGAAAGTCTAGGTTAAGAAGGCGGCTAACATGCGTTGAAATGGAAAAAACTAAGTTCTTTGAGGTACAGGATTGGGTTCCACATCACTAGCAGTAGGAAAAGGAGGAGGGCTAGAAAGGATGGTGTTGTATGCTTTTTGGGGCCTAAGGGAGATGGGGCAGGAGAGTGTTTTTTATGTGAGAGAGGAACAGTGGAGGAATTCGAGGTGTGAGGAGGATAGGTAGGAAGGAGGCCAGGGTGGATAGGGAGGTAGGGGTGGCAGGTTGGGGTGGGTGGGGAGAAAGAAGGTGGAAACGAGACAAAGGGAGAGGAGGGGAGGATAGGAAGAAAGGAGAGGCAAGGGGTGCGAGGAGGATGAGGGGGTTGGGTGGGGACAGTATGGGGAGGTAGATGAAGAAAGTACGAACCACAGAAGAATAGGTATGGAAGAGACGGGGTTGGGAGGAGAGAAAAGAGCAGAGGAAAAGTTGGACAGAGTTAGAGACGGGAGCAGGCAGGGCACACAGTGGGGAAGCATAGGAGGAAGACAGAAGAAGGTGAGAAGGGATTGGGAGCAATCCAGATACAAGAGATACAAAAAAGCAATATGGCAAATTGAGAATATAGGCAATAATTTGGACATACAGACTACATGGCAGTCATGGTAAAAATTACTATAAACATAAAATAACTACTGAACTTGAAACAACAAGCATGGGGGGGAACATCACATGGGGATGGGGGTCTCTACCAGGAGGAAGGAGGTGGGTCAGGAAGCTCAAGAGATACGCAAGGGGGGGGAGTGGGACAGATATTGCAGCATGTGGGAGGACATACTTAAGAGTGGCATGGTTTGGGGTGAGACCTAATGCTGTTAGGTCAGAAGCGAAGGGGTTAGTTGGGGGAGTTGGCTCAACTAGGAAAGGGGTAGGGGATGAACTAAGAGGTAATGAGGCAGTACAGGAGGCGAGTAGGATAAGAGGGATAGGGCTGAAAGTGGCTCTTCATAGGAAGGCCAGCAGTCAGTAGGTTAAGGGGAGAAGCAGAGATTAAGAAAGTACCAGGGAGGGGGGAGGTAGCCTGCAATAGGGATGGGCCTATGGCTATGAAGGGGGTTAAGGTGCTCATGATGGGGGACTCCATGATTAGGGGTATCCAGAGGGAAGGGCAGGCCTAGTCCTGTTAGGGTCAAGAGTATGTCAGGCCTGACTGTGCATAGGGCAAAGTTCCTGGTGTATGAACTGGCGCAGGGTTGTGGGAGCTCACCTAACTTCTTAGTACACCTGGGGACAAATGATACTGAAGGAAACAGTGTGCTGGAAATTCAGGCCAGGTTCCGGGAGCTGGCCAGGGTTTGCCATGACAATGGCTGCTCGGTAACCTTCTCGGAAATGTTGCCGGTACCAAGGGCCAGTGTAGAGAACAAACAGAAAATCAGGGAGGTTAATGAGTGGCTCAGGGGTGGGTGAAGCTGTGGGTTTGGAGTGGTGGGGAAAGGGGGGGAACTTGGGAGAACAAGGGGCTGTATGCCAAGGATAGGTTTCATCTAGACCTGCTGTGGAGGGAGGTACTTTGAGCAGAAACTGACAGAATTTATGCAGGCTAGATGGGGTTCAAATTTGTAAAGGGGAGGGGGGCAGAGAGGCTGCTCCCAGCAAAACTGGTATGGAAGAGATCAATCTTCTACCCCAAATGGGAGAGGCAGAAGGCACCCTGGGGGAGGACCGGGAATGGCTGTGTGTAACCTCTCGGGGAGAAAATAGGATGGGAGGGAGCAGTGCCGTAGCAAGCGCATTTTGGTGCCCTGGGCAAGAGACTCATTTTGCACCCCCCAGAAAAGAGCTGGGGGTCTGGGGGTCACAAGGCCCACAAAAGCTCTAAGGGATTTACATTCTCTGTGGTGAGTTTTGGGGCTTTTCTTGAAGAAAAAAAACATACTTCCAATTATGTACAGTATCATTATTCTGTCCTCTCAGGTCCCAGAGAAGCCTACTGTACCTATTTCTTAAAGTTTAAGAAATAGGTACAGTAGTAAGTGACAATGTTCTTAATAAGCCATATATTGAACTGGATTCAGTGTGAGAGACAGTGGAGGACAAGTGTATCTGTCATCAGATGGCCGGATGCCAGGTAAACCCAACCCCAGCAAACTCTTAATTTAGAGCTTTTGATATTTACTGGCAGTACTAGACTGAACATATCAGAGTACTGTGACGCCAGTAAATATCAAAAGATGTCTAGTTCTGTGAAAAGTGAACAGCGTGAACAACATTGTCCAGCTGACTCAACACATCAGCCCCCACCCCTTACAATATAATTACATAATACTACTTCATCACACCACGCCCTTTTTCCCCATGACCCCAGTCAGTTGGGATGCAGATAATTGCAGGGCATTTGTGGAGGATGTTGGACCGTGGTGCTTTTTAGAAACTCAACACAGTACGGTGGAGACGTGATCACGCTGTGGGCATGCTCCTGTTGCAAAGTCCAACGTTCTCCACAATCGCTGAAAACTAGCAACAAGGGAACTCAATCATTGACGGGGGGTGGGGCCTCCCCGATTACAAGAATTACATTTACAATAAGAGACTGCTTGCTTAACCTCCCTGTATAATGTAACGCAATAATTACAACTGACTGACAATTTTCTGGAGCACATTCCGATGTGCCAGGCTACCAAACAGGCAGAGGAGAATGAGGCTCTGCAGTAATTTAACTGCCTAACTAGTTGTGAGATTGCTTTATGTTTTGTACTATTTAGTGATATTCTTTCTGGCACTCTGCCCCCACCCCCAAACATACAACTTCATCGGTGCAACTGGGGTTTGGGGCGCCACACAAAAAATATAATATCATGGAATATCACAAACATAAGACCAGAAACCCTAAAAACTAAATACATTGTTGTGAATTTTCTTTTGATTTGCCAGTAATGTAACAGGGTCAGCTGCGGCGCTTGTGGAAGATGTTGGACCTTTTGTAATTATTGCATTGGGTAGTTCTTGTATGGGAAGGTTAAATAAGCAGTCTTTTATTGTAAATGTAATTCTTGTAATTGAGGGGCTCCGCACCCACACCTCCCCTGTCAATAATTATGAAATATCAGTTATTTATTCACGAGGGGTTGTTGGGGGACAGAGACCCACAATTACAAGAATACCATTAACAAGCAAGTAGACTCTCAAAGGAAAGGGCATTTGTATTACATCAACAACAAGGAAATTACAGTGGTGTATGTGTGTTAGTTCTGTGCTTGTGCTTACTTCTTACAGTGCTTGTGCCATTTATTTGCTCAATGTTAATAATATTGTTATTGTGCCCTGGCTAGCCCTAATGCTAATTATTGCTACAACTTAAGCCACCTATTCCCCCGTTAAAATGAGGGTCTGCTCATCATCCATCTATGTCCTTATGAGGGAGATGGGGAGGTTATGCTACCGGTGACCTGCCTGGAAGAGAGCAGCGCGTTGGTTTGGCGGCCTGGGAGCTTAGAAGCACTGTGGTCACTTAGGTCAGCAGTCGGAGTCAAGCCATCGTGCAGGGAGGCTCTGCCCATTACCCTCCCTCACAGACCCAGCCTGCCTGGCTGCTGAGTCTGTGAGAAGGGTGATGGTGAGCACCCCACATGATTCTTCTTGACTCTGACTGCTAACCCACCCAGCCACTCACGTGATTCCACACAAAAAAGAGCTAGAGATGGAGTCACAGTCATTGCTGTTAGGTGAGTTTGCTTAGCAGATTGGCTTGAGTCCCAAACCCAGGCAGTTCACTGAAATCTTATCAACCAGATTGGACCAAGGGGAGAATAGGATTTCAGTGAACTGCCAGAGTTGGGGACTCAAGCCAGGTTTCCACATAGCACATTTTAGCTCCACACCAGCCCCACACCCGGCAGCAGCCTTGGTAATGAGGATATTTAAAAGAACTGATTCTACAAGCTGCTGCTGCCTTACTGTACATCCTCAGTTCCTCATTACACCATATTACAGATTTTCTCACTATCCACCCTCCTAACACAGAATTAGGGGATTTCAATATTGACTTGCTCAGTACTTAAGACACAGTCAAATGCAGGAGACTGGACCACAGAATAAAATCTGGGACAAACTTGATTCTTTGAGTGATCATAGACCAGACCCATTTACTGTGATTAACCTTTACAAGTCTCATCGCAGTAAGAGCTTTATACTTGGATATGAATAAAAACTCTTTCATTCTGAACTTAAAAAAGTAAATAGGACAGGTAAGGATCATCCCTGATGTGAACACTGCATGAGTTTACTTCATATATGAACTCAGGAGAGGATCTGCGATAGAACTCCTCACAGTAAAATTACAACATCCAAACTGGATGTGGAGGGGATTTGGGGAGAATGGGGTCAGGGAATCGGAACTTGGAAGCTGCGCACTCGGAGCAGTAGAGGTCCCAGTGGGCAGGCGCCCCGGCGAGGACTACTGGAGTGCTACACAGGGCCGGCCGGGAGCAGTCACTTAGGGATGGGACGGTGAGTGAACGAGGGGATGCAGCCACCCCTGCAGAGACTACAGGACGTGGGATGGACAAGTAGTTGACCACCATCCCCTCACACAGAGTCAGAGAACTAAGGAGGGAGCCAGCAGCCACCCAGGGAGGAGTATGGAGGTCAGAGGACACATCAGGAATAATCGCGGTCGGAATCAATCAGTAAGTTCCGTAGGAAGGGTGGGCCCTGGGGCGGAATCAATCACAAAAAAAACCCAAAACATCCACAGTAAAATTAAAAGCAGACATTGAGTCAGAGTCTCAGTCTACCTCCCTCCGAATAAAGGAAGAAGACAGCGTTTACACAATTAATTAATACAAATAATCTCAGACTCCGAGTCCCGACCCTCCTCACTCTTTTATCCATCTCTAGTCTAGTCTCTCTTCCTCTGCACACCACCACGGCTCTCTACTCTATTCTGCTATCTAATATGCAGGTTCCAGCTCGCCTCGCTCCTTTGTGTTTTCTCTCCGTCTCGCTAGTACACTACTACCGCCTCTCTCACACTACAACTCACTCCACGAGTCTCCGATGCTCATTACTTTTACATTGGGACCCCCACCACATGATATTTTACTTGCAGACACAGCTGACCATGTGTCCCCCGCCCACCCTCCCACACACACTTGCTGGTCCTTCTGTGGAATGCGCCCCTACTGGCAGACATTGGTAATTACATTAAAACAAATGAAAAATGTTTTTAAAGTTACAGCAGCTTGATTTGTAAACTGCGCCAGTACGCCCCTCAAAGGCATGCACCCGGGGCGGGTGCACCACCTGCCCTACCCTTCCTACGGTACTGGGAAGGAGGAAAAAGGGCTGGAGGGTGGTTTTGACAAACGCCAGGAGCTTGGGGAATAAGATGCCCGAGTTCCAGGCCATGCTGGTGGAAGAAGATGTGGACATGGCTGCTGTTACCGAAACATGGGCCACCCCCACACACGACTGGGACATACATCTGAATGGGTATATTGTGTTTAGAAAGGACAGGGGGGTAGGCAGTGGAGGAGGAGTAGCACTGTTCATAAAGGACAGCATAGGGATAATCAGAGTGGAGGAGGCAGAGGGTAATGTGGAGGCATTGTGTTTCACCCTGCAAACCACGGGGGGTGGGGGAAGAGGGTCAAAATGGGGGTGATCTATACGCCCCCCATGCAGGCTGACGATTTGGAGGACTGCCTGCTGGCTGATATCAGGGATCACTGTGGGCAGGAAGGGGAGGGGGTGGTGATATTGGGTGACCTAAATATGCAGGCTACGGACTGGGGAACTATGATGTCCTCTTTGATTAGGGAACAGAGGATGCTGGATGTTTTCCAGGACACTTTCCTAACTCAGCAGGTTATGGACCCAATGAGAGAGGGCCATATCTTGGATGTGATCCTGGCTGAGAGTGACCTAGTAAGGGACAACCATGACACGGTCTGGTTTCTGCTGGACCTGGAGGAGGAAAGGGCTCGTTCAAGAATGGTATTAGTTGATTTTAGAGGGGCAGACTTTAGGAAATGGGGAACTGCCCGAAGTCACTTGGAGGAGATAAAACCGGGCATGGATGTGGAAAGTAGGTGGGAAATTATCAAGAAAGGAATACAGGAGGCTACCAGGAATTGTGTGAAAGTGAGTTGTAAGGGGGGTAGGTCTAGGAAGCCATGCTGGTGGACAAAGAAGGTTCAGGGAGGCGGTTAGGGGAGAAAAGGACTGCATACAGAAAGTAAAAAGCTCCCGTGGAGGTCTTGGATAGGAGGAGTATATTCTGATGGCCAGGAAGGTTACCAGAGTGGCTACAGGGGCCAAGGCTAGAAAGGAGCGGAGATTGGCGAGGATCGGGGGAGAGGGTTCTTTAGGTATAGTGGGGAGAAGGAGAGGAAGGGGTAGTTCAGTGGTACAGGAGGATAGAGGGAGGGTGGGGCTGGAGGAGGCTATAACAGGCGGAAGTGTCTACCCAGCACTTTGCATCAGTCTTCAATACGGAGGATGTCGGGGAATTCAGGGCAGCGGGAAATGGGGAGTTGAAGGGGAAGAGGCCAGGCTTGAGGGGCACCTACAGTCACTCAGGCAGAAGAGGGAGTGGCCCAGAGCGGGAAGGGCACACAGGGTCTGCTGTGGCAGGGGGTACAAAGGAGGAAATCTCTGTAGGCAGTGTGTGTAAGAAGCCCTCAAGTCCCTAAAAAAGGACAAAACCCCGGGTCCTGATGGTATCCACCTCAGGGTGCTATGGGAGTTAGCAGATGTCCTGGCTGCCCCACTGGCAGACCTTTTAACACCTCTGCAGATGGGAAGGGTGCCTGCAGCCTGAGGAAGCAGGGGCATATAGTGCCCATCCACAAAGGGGCTTGAGTGAGGAGAAGGGGAATTACAGATCAGTCAGCCTGACATCAGTGGTGGGGAAGTTGATGGAGGCCATCCTAAAGGAGTGGCTGGGAGCATTCTTAAGGGAACAGGGATTCCTAGATGATAGGCAGCATGGCTTTGTCCCAGGCAGATTGTGTCAGACTAACCTTGTGGAGTTCTACGAGTGGGTGACGGCCACACTCGATCAAGGTAGATCCGTGGACGTCCTCCTCTTGGACTTCAGCAAGGTGTTTGATTCGGTCCCTCACACAGGCCTGCTGAAGAACCTGGTTGGGATGGGGGTGGGAACACAAATGGGCAGTTGGATTGGTAGTTGGTTGCCTGGACGTATCCAGCCGGGTGATAGTGGGGGTGGTCTCGTCTTCTTGGGGGGTCATTGAGTGGGTCCCACAGGGATCAGTCCTAGGTCCGCTCCTTTTAACACCTTTATCTCTGTTATCGGGTGGTATCAAATGTGAAATGAGCATCTTTGCAGACTACTCTAAGCTTGGTGTGGTAGTGGGGGAGAAGAGGGGAGATGGCCCTGCAGGGGACCTGATACCATGGAGGAGTAGTCACGCACCTGAAAACTGAAATTTAACTCCAGTAAATGCAAGATGCTTCACCTAGGGAGCAGGAACCCTGAACATGTATACACCCTGGGGGGGACATGGGGGGAAAAAGACTTGGGGGATCTGGTGAATGTCAAAATGAATAATTATGAACAATGCAGGAGGGCCGTGGCCAGGGCAAATAGAATGCTGGGCAGCATCGCCAGGGGGATCACTTCTAGAAGCAGGGAGGTGATTCTGCTGCTGTACTACAGCCTCGTTAGACCACATCTTGAGTACTGCGAGCAGTTTTGGAGACCGCTCCTAAGGAAGGACATCTTGCTCCTGCAGCGGGTCCAGAGGAGGGCAACTAGGATGATCCGGGGCTGGAGGATAGGACATATGAAGAGCGACTTGGGGAGCGCAACCTTTTCTTGCTGGAGAAAATGAGGGACGGGGGTATATGATTGAGGTCTTCAGGTACCTGAAAGGAATAAATAAGGTAAACCTAAGTGGTTTCCTTCAGAGAAAGAAGGGAGGAGTCACCAGAGGACACAGCGGGGGAGGCTCTGGGGTGGAAGGAGGAGGCAGTACTTCTGCTGAAAGAGTGGTGGAACCATGGAATGCACTTCCTGAGGAGCTGGTGGGGGTATCTATGGCGGGAGGGTTCAAGAGAGAGGCTGAGAGGTTTAGGTGGGAGGAAGGTCTGTCGGGGGGTTGACTTGATGAAGATGGAGATGGTACCTGTTCAAGGTACTGACTCCTAAGCAGACCTATAGACCATTAGGCCTACTCTGCTGGCATGCTAGTATGTACAAACATATGTACAAACATAGATACATCATGCATACATGCTCATACACACACATATGTACACATGTACATACACAGATACATCAATACATGCAGAGAAGTGACCCTGCTAGGTAGCTATCTCAAGCCAAGAGCACCTGAGGCACAGACCTGCTTGCCCATGGTGTGTAGTTTCTCGCGACTTCTTGTTAGTAGGGTGTGATGTGCCCTCTTTGGGAACTATAGCATTGTCATTCTTGGCCAATATAACAATGGCTTCCGCTTTACGCTGAGTGAAATACACAGGCTTAGCTTCTGGCGCCATGTTATTTCTTATTCACCTGTTTGGGAACAGCTGCCACAGTAGTAAGCCTCTTCCAAGAGAGTCTCTAGGGCTGACTGGATGGGAGGAACTAAGGAGACGAGAGTATTAAGCATGTTTAGAAACTTCAGTTGGAGGCGCCTAGCCTGGTTTATGGCAGCTGACTCGAAATTTTTAATGTGGAATGCATATTTGTGAGCACAGACTGAAGGGAGAGGTCTTCCTGAGGTACAGTCACAGGAACTGGATCAGAGCTCTCAGGACCATAGTATGAGTCTTCATCCTCACCACCAGAGATGATGAGGTCGGGATCGGACTCATTCCCCTCTACACCCTCTTCATTTGGAGAGTAGTAGAGATGACACAGTCAAAGAGCTGACAGCACAGCGTGTGGCAATACTGGACCCGGCTGAAGGTCTAGGAAACAGTGCCAGTGCCTCAGGCATCTCCAAACAGAATGAACCTGATGCTGCAGGCTCATGCGGCACTGGGCGTACGCAAGTGACCAGCAGCAGCACCATGGCTTCCCACATTCCCGGAGGGGATAAGAGGCGACACAAGTGGAGCAGATATTGGCAGTGCCACCCACGGCACCAGCCTGGAGGCTGGTGCTTAGGTCAGCTGCACACTGCATCAAACGGCACTGCAAACAGCATCAGCCCAGTCGACCCTGGAGGGTCAGGGGCCTTTCACCAGAAACAGCGCCAGGTGAATTATGCACTGCACTCACTGCTCCATAAGAGCTGCCCAATGGCCGAACTGTCCACTCGGGTCCTCTCCAAACAGAGAGTGGCTCCAGGATGGAGACACTGATCTCATGAGCCCTGGTGTCCCCGTGTCACCGCAATGACAGTAGGGAACCCAGGCCCATAAAAGTCTAGAGTCTCACAGCAGAATTCCCACAGTATGGCCTTGACCAATGCAGTTTCTTCCTTATTGCAAGAACAGGAAGAGGCCAAATGGTGTAAAGATCCTGACGCCAAGCTTGAGCGGGATCCGGACCATTTTGTTGTTTGTTTGTTTTCTGCAACTATGAGAGGACTGTCCTCCCTCCCAGGTGCCAAACTGCCCTCTGCCAGAGCTCCTGACCAGAGACAGGTGGTCACCAGACATAGCCCCATAGCCAGAGAAACTTAAATTTTCAGGTTCCTACCGTCTTCCATAGTCGACCGTTAGCACAAGGTAGGGCTGAGAGAAAGCTGTAAATATTTTGTGTTATACTAACTAAACTGACAAAAAAAAATAAATCTAGGAAATTAAACACTTAAGACAAAGAACTGAATACTTTCAAATAGAAGGTGAAGTTCTGGCCCCGATAAAGACAGTGACAATGCTACTGATGCATATTCGATGGCTGGAAAAAAAGGAACTGAGGTGGTTTGGGGCTGGCGCTGCTGTATACAAGCCAGCACACGTGGTGACGCATGTGCAGGGCCTCTCATGTCGCCAGCTTCCACCAAAAAAGTTCTGGTTTGCTCTTCTGGTGGATAGTGGTTCCTCTATGAAGGCACCTGCAGTGGAGACCAAGGAGGATGCTGGGAACCTTCACAAGGAGACCCACAGGAGGGTGGCATGAGACACAGGGGAAGGAAACAACTTCTGGTGGGGGACTCAATCATTAGGGGGGTAGAAATGGGGGAGGAAGGGGAGAGGGAGGTAAGGTGCCTGCCTGGTGCCATGGCTTGGAGGGACAGGAAGCGAATCCTCAGGATCGTGGGAGCAGCTGCACGAGGGAGGGAGCTGGATGTCATGGCCCACCTAGGAACAAATGACCTGACTAGGAATGGGATCAGAGCAGTGCAAGAGGAGTTTGTAGAGTTGGGGAGAGGCCTTAGACAAGTAGCGCATACAGTAACCTTCTCGGAGGTGCTGCCTGTCTATGGCAATGGTGATGCTAGGGTACTCCTCACCAGGGAATTCAATGAATGGTTGAAAAACTGGTGTGGAGCTCAGGGTTTGCTTCACTGGGGACTGGGAGCCACCTGGAGGGATGCAGACCTATACTGGCACGATGGTTTGCATCTGTCCGGGGGAACTAGGATCCTAGATGAGAGGTTTAAATGCTTTGTTGTCAAGCATTTCAACTAGCCAAGGGGGAGGCACTGAAAAGGAGCAGGGAAATCCCAGCCTCCCCACAAAACACGGTAATTAGTGAGGTAAACACCAAGGTAGAGAAGTCATTAGGAGCAGGACAGAGGTAAATGTAAAAAAGGTAAAGGCAGTAAGGACAGGAATGGGGTTGCAAGGCCATCAAAAGTGAGGGTGATATACCAATGCCCATAGTCTGTGTAACAAGCTCCTTGAACTAGTGGGTCTTGATGGAAGAGGGTTGCCTGGATATTGTGGCAGTCACAGAAACATGGTACACAGAGAACCATGACTGGGATGTCAACATACCAGGATACACAACCAAGGAGGGACAGGGAGGGTAAAAGAGGAGGAGGAGTAGCTTCTATGTAAAGGAAGGGATCAAAGCAACAGAACTAAAGAGGAAACAGGAGCAGATGAGACACTCTGGGTTACCCTGGAGACAGGAAATGGCACCACAACCGCATGGGGTTGTATATAGACCCCATCTCAGGGGTGAGGGAATGGACAAGGAAATGATAGAAGGCTCTTAGAATGGCAGAAAAGGGAAATATTGTTGATGGGGGACCTGAATATGCCAGATGTTAAACTGAGCACCTTTGCTGCAGGCACATCCAAGAGCAGGGGTCATTCTGATGCCCCACAGGGGGCATGCCTCAGACAGCTAGTACTGAACCCACTCGGAGGGAGCAATCACAGACCTGGTATCTCAAATGGGACGGAGAAAGAATCTCAGATTTAGAAGTGGGTAGCCATCTGGGAACAAGCGACCACCAAACAGTGTGGTTCACGATAAACAGAGCTATACAATCAAGCCATACAAAAGCAAGAGTAGTGGACTTTAGGAGGGCTGACTTTGGAAATGAGAGTGCCTCAGAAAAGCACTAGCAAACAGGCAAGAAGGAGGGGTGGAGGAACAATGGGGAGTAATCAAAACAGCCATCACAGAGGCAACAAGCCTTTGTGTAAAGCAAATCAGCACAACACAATGAAGAAAAAAAATGCTATGTTTCTCAAAAGAGGTGGCAGGGAAGGTTAAGGAGAAAAGGATAGCATTCAGGAAATATAAGGAAACACAGAAGGAGCAGGACAGAGAACTTTATCAGTTGAGCAGAAAGAGGCTGGGAAGGCAGTCAGAATAGCAAAGGCCCAAACCGAGGAAAGGATAGCCAACTCTGTTAAGAAGGGGGATAAGACCTTTTATAGGTACATTAGGGAGCGAAGAAAGACCAAAGGAAGGATACTGAGGCTTAATAAAGGGGAGGGAATGTGGGTAGAGGGTGACAGTGAAAAAGCAGGGATACTAAACGAATATTTCTGCTCAGTATTCACAAAGGAAGAGGAGGGGGAGGTACCTAAACCAAACAAGAGAAACACTCTGAAGACGGGGATCGATACCAGTCCATTTACAGAAGAAAGGGTTCTGAAAATTGAAGGTGGACAAAGCAATGGGGCCTGATGGGATTCACCCAAGAATTCTAAAAGAACTAAGGGTAGAACTAGTGACACCGCTGACTACTCTCTTTAACAAATCATGGGAGGATGGGGTGGTACCTGAGGACTGGAGGAGGTGGACGTGATTCCTTCACAAAAGTGGGAGCAGGACAGAGCAGGAAACTATAGACCAGTTAGTCTGACCTCAGTGGTAGGGAAAATGATGGAATCACTTCTGAAGGAAAGAACTGTTGAGTACCTAGAGGCCAGTGGGGCACAGGGCCCAAGGCAGCATGGATTCATGATGGGAAAGTCGTGTCAGACAAATCTAATAGATTTCTTTGACTGGGTTACCAAAGTAGTAGACCAGGGAAGGGCTGTGGACATGACTTACCTAGATTTTAGCAAGGCATTTGATACAGCCCCACACAAAAGATTAATACACAAGTTAGCCAACCCTGGAGTGGGTCCCACGGTGGTAGCCTGGATAAAAAATTGGCTAGACAACAGGACGCAAAGAGTAGTAGTAAATGGAGTCCACAGAGAAGAAAGGAGGGTTACTAGTGGGGTACCACAGGGTTCAGTGCTGGGACCGGTCCTTTTTAATGTCTTTATAAGTGACATTGCAGAGGAACTGGAAGGAAAAGTAATCTTTGCAGACGACACAAAGATCTGCAACAGGGTTGATACACCAGATGGAGTGGAAAGGATGAGAAGGGACTTGGCAAGGTTGGAGGAATGGTCAAATATATGGCAGCTCAGATTCAATGCAAAGAAGTGCAAGGTAATGCACCTGGGAAACAAAACCCAGGGAAGAGTACACGGGGTGAGATACTGACAACAGTAGAAATGGAAAGGGACCTGGGGTAATTATATCAGATGACCTAAAGGTGGGCAGTCAATGTGAGAAGGCAGTAAGGAAGGCTGGGGATACTGGGATGCAATGGGAGAGGTATCAATAGTAGAAAACAGGAAGCTGTTATAGTAGAAAACAGGAAGCTGTTATCCCTCTGTACAGACAGTTGGTGAGACCCCATCTGGAGTACTGTGTGCAGTTCTGAGACCCCATCCAGAAGCCATAGACAGAGTGGAGGCTGTCCAGAGGAGGGCAACCAAAATGGTGCAGGGTCTGCACCAGAAGACATATCAAGAAAAACTAAAGGAGCTTAATATGTATACCCTTGAGGAAAGGAGGGAGAGAGGGACATGATAGAAACTTTCAAGTACCTCAAGGGAATCAGCAAAGTCCAAGAGGTGGCATCTTCAGAAAAGAGATGTACAAGAACAAGGGGGACAAGCTGAAGATAGAGGGGGATGGCTCAGAGGTAATGTGGAGGAAGTATTTTTTCACAGAGAGGGTTGTGGATGCATGGAACAGCTTCCCTGAGGGGGTCGTGGTCAAGAACAGTGGGGAATTCAAGAATGCAAGGACAGACATAAGGCAGTCCTGGTGGGGGGTAGGAGGAAGTAAGCTGTTGGTTAACTAGGATCTGCAGCTTATCTGTTAGGTAGGAAAATGGGCAGACTAGGTGGGCCAAGCGGTCCTTATCTGCCGTCAAATTCTGTGTTTCTATGGTTCCAGTGGGGTCCTAGCACCTCCAGCTTAGACCCACAAGTGGGAATCAATGGTGAAGACTGATTCTTGGAAGATCTAGACTTATACGTGAGTGTATACAGTAACGCCTTTTATCTTGCTATTTATCAGTGCATCCCTGTTGTAGTAATATGATTACAACCAGTTTATACAACACAGACATGTGATTGTGATTGGTTGAAATGGGAATTATTTATGCACTGTAGCGATCGATCTGAAAGCCCATGAAAAGTTCTTTAAAATAAGTTATAGGGCTTACCTCAAGTCTGAAGCAGTCCAAAGACACAACAGGTGTGCAGGGCTGGGGATACTTGGCTTAATGTGGCCTAGCACAGCAGGTGGAGGGCCTTACATCCCTTGTAAGTGTGGGTATTCTCCTAACACCGCACACTGTGGAGTGTCTAACTGGGCTTACAACATAAAAATTAGAAACACGTTAGCTTTAATAATAAATTTATTTTTAAAATAGTTTTTCGCTTAGGTCAGTTAGTGGCAGAAAGAACAGGGAGTTTTTTTGGGGGGGCAGTGTTGCAACATAAATGTATGGTGTCAGGATGCCATTAGCCAATCAAGTTTAAGTATTTAAATATTTCTGCACCCCATTTTATAAATCTGTTCAACACTGCCACCATTTCATGGAATAGTGAGTTCATGCAGAAACAAGCAGTGCCCAACTACTGTACATGCAGTCAAGCACAGCTTATTCCTGCACAACATCACAAGGTTCCAGAGCACGTGACAATGTAGAATAAATATCAAACAGATCTAATCACACATCTCTTGGGACTGCTGCCAACTAAAGCTTTTGCCTAATCCCTCATTTAAGAGAATGTTTCATGGACAGTAAATCTACGATAGTCACGTGCATGAATTTATGGCATACTTGAATGAATTATTTTATATTGTGTATGTACGTACGGTATAGACATGAAATAACATTATTTCTCATGTATGTACATCATCCAGCATAGAGAACAGACTTTCTTTGCCATTGTTTATTCCCATTCTAGTTGTATAAACCCACACACACACACCACATTTGAAGTTATTAGTGCTACCTGCACACTCCCCCCTCCCCCAAACCAGAGCCATCAATGTTGGAAGACAGCTTTGCTTGACATCCAGGCTCTCTGCAGTAGCACAGTTTATATTAAAACACTGCTGCCCTCTTCTGGTTGATCACAGCTGCATCAGCATACTCTGCAGAGTTAGATTAGTCTGCACTCCTGGTGGGAGGATGGGTATAGCAGAGGTGACTTGACTTCAATGGTGGGAGCAAGAGATGGGGGACTGTAGCAGACAAGAGGGTGGGGGATACTAATTGTAAAACACTGCTGCCACCACCTTGGGAGACTTCAGCCACATGTTTGTACTGTATGGTAGCACAGCCTTTGGAGCCACTCATCAGTTTAAGGGTACTGTTGTCACGTGTTTTCTTTGGGTAAGTGTAATGGAGTAAATATCCATCACAATCCCTATACCTGTAAATCCCATTTCAACACAGGCAACACAGGTTTTCCACAGGGGCTGAGAGGGACTGGAACCAAAACCGTCTTGCTTTAAACATGGCGCTTTAAGACCTCTCTGCTCTACCTACTCTAGTGTTGGACATCCCTCAAGAAGAGGGATGTTAAAAGGCAATACCTATGCCCAATAAAGGAGAGAGACACATAGCTGGTTTGGCTGAGACTGAAATGCAGAATCTGCATGTAAAGCTAAATGTAGCTTTTGTTTCTTTGCTGAAGTAAAGCTGAATTTTCATTTACTCTGAACTGGTATCCAGAGTGCTCTTCCCAAGTGTTCCCTGAGAAGGCGCCCGGTTAACTACCCTGTCACAGTGAAGTGTTAACTGAGCTGTTCCGATACCTGTAGGCTACAATTAAAACACCTCATATAATGCCTGATAAGGGTGGCTCCAAGGGACGTCTTAATGTGATACAGAATCATAAATTGCTTGGTTTAAAAAAACAAACAAAAAAAAACAACTAAAAACTACCTATTTAAATTGGCAGCCTTTGCCTTTGTTCACTGAGACAACCCCGTATAGTCCAACGCGCAAGGCACCCTTCACTAAATAAGAGCATCTCATGCCAGAGAGTACTTCTGATTGGCAGAAATGCTTAGTGGGTCTATAAATTCCTTAAAAAAAAAAAAGCCTGAAATGTGTTCCAACCATTAGGTCTTCTTCAAAACTATCCAAACAAGAAGCATTTATAAGGAGAACATACAGTTTAAAGAATTCATTTGAGATTTCAAGATAGTTAAAAAAGACATCCTTGTGGAAAACTTGAATGAAAAGAAAGTTTAAAAAAAAAAAAAAAAAAAAGACTCACCCATGTACCCAACGGTTCCAACCCTGCCTTTGATAGTCTGCCCCTCAGGAACATATACTGCTAGCCCTAGGTCAGAGATACGTATGTGACCTGAAAACAGACGCAACAAAATGTTATGGAGATAACGTCAGGTACTACATTCAACAAAGCAATTCTGCACCTTGGTGTGGTTATGGTTTGCTGTCCTGTTTGGGAAAGGAAGTTTAACATAAACCACCTAGCTACACTTAACCCAAACCAAATCAAGGAAGGTGGCTAAATTACAGGTTATATGGGGATAAGACTGAAAGTCAAAGACCTCAGTCAAAATCTGATGATCTGAGAATACATACAGCACCAGTATCAATCTTGTAACTAAAAAGCTCATGGAGGTGGTGTGTACAAATAGAGCTATTTAAATTAAAAGTTGGCTCTACAGTCGTTGCACTACGTGTATCTATCTCTGTGGTTCTCAAGTCCCCAGTACTTTACTTGTGGTCTCATTCTTTGTTTCATCTCAAACTCCCTGATGGAACAAACTTATTTTCAAACTGTGTACATTAAATCAAGCCCTTGATGTATATTTTGTGTTACAACTGCAGCCAAGACCACTCTTACAGTTTTAAGAGTGGTCTCCCACGCATTCTTACGGTATGAGAACCGCAAACCGAAAGTGAAAGGATCTGATAACGTAAGAATGTAAGTGAGACCACTCTCAAAACCGTAAGAGTGGTCTCGGTGGTGGTATTAATATATTATTGACCAAGCTTGTTCAGCAGGAGCAAAAATTTAGAAAATAATGTGGCATGGGAGACGGGCACACCAAAAACCCAAATTTGGTATTCAGTCTGTAAATCTGGTATTCTGCCTGTCCAAAAGAGCATGCTATAGATGAAACTGCAGACTGGAGGCATGGAGAATTTGGTATTCCAGTCGGAATACCAGCATGATGTAAATGGTATTGCGCCTTAAAAACTAGTATGTAAACAGGGCAAAACTTCATTAAATTCTAGCCCTGATCAATAATATATGAATTTTTTAAACCTTACCCTAACGTGCCCATTTCAGGGCAGTTGCACATCAGTCACTTTCACAGAATAAGAGTGTCTCACACGCAGAGGAAAGGAGCGCTCTGATTGGTCAGAAGTGCTCCCTCAATCTATAATCACTTGAAATGCATCCTCCACATTTTTTAAGTCACAAATTACATTCCATTACCCTTGTAACTGGGGTAACTGGAGCTCCAAAGAGCTCTGTGGCCTCAGAATATTGTGCTGGTGGTCACACGGAGCCATGATGGCCTCATCTGACAAACAGTGATTCCCTCCTTATTATATAAAGTGCTTTGAGATACCGTATTGGGCTCATGAAGGGCTATGAAGGCCGTAAGCTCAGGTGTGCCAACATATGGTGCATGGGGCTTGTGGCATTATCACCGGCGACTGATCAGAGTTCCTATCCTACAGGTCAACTGCCAACAGTTAGACCAGCTTTTTCTGGCCTAGTTTGCAGCAATCTTGGGTACCCTTTTTATGGGGCATGCACCAAATATTTAGCACAAGCTGAGGTAAAACAGGAAAAGTGTCATAAATACGCATGATTTTCCTGAATCGGGCGCAGTGTGCCTCAAAGTTGTTGGCATAGGGCTTGACACAAGCCCTGCATCACTCTTCATGAATACTACCCACAGTGTGTACGAAAGTTATTACATATATAGAGAATATTACATAGGGCACACAGGAATAAACTTTTTATTGACTGTGGAAACCTTCCAACAATGCTGCCTAGCAATAAGGGGTTGAGCCAAGTGAAACCCCGGGTGCTATGGGCAGCATTTTTTGCAGCATTTCAGAGAATATAAAAATATTTCCCATTGGATATGCTATATATAATCTTGGGACTCTGTAATCTATTTCTGTGTTCCACAGACAGTAGAAATCCATCTAGTTTTTATCATCTGATAAAGACAGTGTGCACTTCGGTGGACAGAGGCAGGAACAAAAGCAGCTCAAGCACAACAGCAGGTAGTGCAAACAATGGTAATGGGATTTAAGGAACAGTTCCATGGAAGTGCTTACATGATTGACAGCTATAGGGAAAATAAGAACAGGTTACTCACCTGTAACAGTAGTTCTAGGAGTGGTATATGTTGTTCATCCACACTTCTTAGCATGTTCTTTTCCCCTTTAAATCTTGCTGGAAGTCTTCAAGCTGGCTGCTCCCACCCACCCGAGTGGTATATACTTCGGCTCTGCCCCATGGCGCCAGATCTTAGCCCGCTGGAAGCAAGGTTGTGCGCCTGAAGCCGGGGAGATCGGGTGGGTGTGTGTGGATGAACAACATATACCACTCCTAGAACTACTGTTACAGGTGAGTAACATGTTCTTCTAGGAGCGTGGATATGCTGTTCATCCACATTTCTTGGCAGACTCCAAGCAGTTCTCCGGTAGGGAGGGAGGGAGGCAAGGTGCACACCCCTACTTAGGAAATAAAGATTGAAGAACTGAGGCCCCAAACCAGCATCCTGGCATGACCCAAGGTCGATGTGGTAGTGGGTAATGAAGGTGTTTGCTGACTTCCAGGTAGCAGCCTGACAGATTTCCTGGATAGGGATGTCCCTGGAATCAGCCACCGATACAGCAGTATGGCAGGTAGAATGAGCTCTTATCCCTCTGGGAGGCTCCTTGCCCGCCAACTCATAGCACAGACCTATGCATGATGTAATCCATCTTGCAATAGTCCGTTTCGCTGCAGGTCTGCCAGAAGTGGCTTCAGCGTAGGTGAAGAACAGCTGGCGAACCTCTCCATGAATTTCCGCCGTTCTCTCCTTATAACAGGAGAGAGCACATCTCAGGTCCAAAGTATGGAGCATGTACTTGGCCTCCGAAGTGTAATTAGGGTAGTATACTGGCAGAGTCAACACCTGGTTAAGGTGAAACTCTGACACCACCTTCGGAAGGAATTTAAGAGGGCTAGGACAACTTTGTCCCTGTGGAAGACCAGATAAGGGGAGTCCACTGAAAGTGCCTGGAGCTCCCTGTCCTTCTGGCAGACGTGACAGCCACCAAGAAGGCCGTCTTCCATGACAAGTGTGACAACTCACACTTGTGCATGGGTTCGAATGGCTTGCCCATGAGCTTTCCCAGTACCAGCAGTAGATCCCACGGAGGTGGAGGTTCATGCACCAGAGGGGATATGTGATACAGGCCTTTGAAAAAGCACCCGACCACTGTCTCCTGCGCCAACGTCGGCTGACCGGCCCGCGCCCGGTAAGCAGAGATGGCTGCCAGGTGCACCCTGAGGGTCGATGACCGTAGACCCCCTTTGTAGAGAGACCAAAGGCAGTCGAGAATGTTAGCCACGGGACAGGACAAAGGGTCCAGGCCCTTGCCCTGACACCAAATGGAGAACCGCTTCCATTTGAAGGCATAACATTTCCTGGTCGATTCCTTTCTAGATGCCTCCACCACAGTGTAGACATCGTCAGAAAGACCCAAAGCCTGGAACTCTAGCCACTCAGGTACCAGGCTGTGAGGTGCAGGGACTGAAGGTCCGGATGGAATACCTTCCCCGGATTGAGTGATATCAGGTCCGGGCGTGTACAAAGCCGCTCCGGGGTCCTGCAGCTGAGGCTGAGGAGATCTGGATACCACAACTGGCGCAGCCAGTCTGGGACTACCAGGATCCACCTTCACTTTGTCCCTACTCACCTTGAGAAGCACCTTGTGGATCAAGGGAAATGGAGGGAAGAATGGCAGGAGGCCTGGGGTCCACGGCTCAAGAAGGCATCCCTGCAGCAAGCCCTGCTGAGGGAGGCAGGCATGAAACAGCCTCAGCTTGGTGCTTTCCCTGGAGGCAAACAGGTCCACCATCGGTTTGCCCCAATGGGAGAACAGACTGTAAGCTACCGCTGGATGAAGAGACCACTCATGGGATGTCAGGCCTAAGCGGCTGAGAGCATCCGCCAGATGGTTCGAGGCTCCTGCCACATGGATGGCTAGGAGAGCCGCCACCAACCGGTTCACGAAGGTCCGGATGCGGAGCGACTCACTGCACAGCAAATGGGAGTGCATGACGCCCTGTTTGTTGAGACAGTACATGGTCGTGGTATTGTCCATCTGGACTTGAACCACTGGACCCCGGAGCTGAAGAGTGAAAGCTGACAGTGCCAGTCTGACTGCTCTGAGCTCCAACAGATTGATGTGGAATCGGGACTCCTCGGAGGTCCAGAGCCTGTGGGCCCTTCTGTCCCCCATGTGGGCTCCCCAGCCCATGAGAGAGGCATCGGCCGTGAGAATGACCATCGGCTCGGGGCGGACAAACGGGATCCCTTTCTGCAATCGGTCTGGGGTGGTCCACCATTGGAGAGCGTCCCACATCTTTTGGGTTACAGTGATCAGCTGGTCAAATTGACCATGGCGCTGAGTCCACTGGGCGGCCAGCTCCCACTGGTGGGGGCGCATGTGCCACCGGGCCCAACGGACCACCGAGGTGCACGCCGCCATGTAACCCAGAAGGCGCAGAAAGTCCTGGGCAGGGTGCAACTGCCCAACCAGAAATGATCGGGCAAAGGAGGAAAGAACTTCCGGCCCTGTCCGTCTGGAGCTGAGCTCTGGCTTGACAAGAGTCGAGCTCTGCCCTGATAAAGCCCATCACCTGAGAAAGCACGAGTTCCGACTTGGCCTCGATGATTAGGAGGCCGAGCTGGGAGCAGGTCTGGAGGGCCAGATCCCTGGCTCTCTCCACCTCTCATAGGGAGTGACCTGCCAGAAGCCAGTCGTCCAGGTAGGGGTAAATTCTGATTCCCCAATGCCGTAGACGGGCTGCCACCACTGCAATGCATTTGGTGAAGACCCATGGGGCCGATGATAGGCCGAACAACATGGCTCGGAACTCATATAGGGTCCCCTCAACCCTGAAGCGGAGGAACCGCTGATGGGATGGACGGATTGGGACATGAAAGAATGCGTCTCGCAGATCCAGTGAACAAAACCACATGTTTCGCTTCAAGGATGGAATGATCTGCGACAGAGTGACCATACGAAAGGTGCAAGACCTGAGATATTGATTCAGGTCGACGAGATCTAGAATGGGGCGCCAGCCCCCCCGCCCGCTTGGGCACCAGGAAGTACCTGGAGACAAAGCCTGGGTCTACTGGAGGATCTGTCATGGGAGCTATTGCCTCCTTGAGGAGGAGCTGAGCAATGTCGTCTCGAAGAGCTGACTGGGTGTGAGCGGAAATCTGTTCCTCCCGAGGGGCGCAGGCTCGGCTGGGAGGGTACTGCTCGAACTCTAGAGGCAGTCCCTGACCGACCACTTTGAGAACCCACCTGTCCGAACTGACAGCGGACCAGGCGGAAAGGAAGTGGCGGAGCCGGACCCCCACGGGAGGATCCAGAGCTGTCATGATGGGAGTAGGGGTGGCAGCCCCCACCCCGTCACTGAGCAGGCTTGGAGGAGGAAGAGGCTCCAGGACCCGAGCCTCAGCCTCCTTTACGGGCCTGTTGGGGTCCAGGCTTGGGCATAGGGTGCCAAGCTTCAGCCTGCTGCTGATGCTGGTGCTGCTGTCTCCCTTAGGAGGAGGACTGTTGAGCTGCAGTGGAAGAGTGCTGAAAGGGCTTCTTTCTCTTCTTCTGCTGGTTCTTGCCAGGAGAACCCTTGGCAGAAGTGGCATCCAAGGTGGCACTGGCATGTTCTATGCGCTGAAGGTGACTGGACACTCCTGGGCCGAACAAGTCGGTCCCGAGGAAGGGCACGTCAGCTAATTTGTGCTGAGTATCTGCCGGGAAGGAGGAGAGCCTCAGCCAAGCCCTGCGGCGAGAGGCAACTGCGGCGGCCATCGAGCGGGCACAAGAGTCCCCTATGTCCAGGGCTGTCTGGAGGTGCTGTTTGGCAACAGCTTGGCTCTGGTCTCGGACCTGCTTGACCATGGTCTGCATGTCTGTGGGGAGATGTGGGGAGGACTTTGTCTAACGACCCGAGAAGGGTGTGAGAGAAGTGTGCCATGATGACGGCTAAATTTGCCTGACGAAGGCCCAAGGAGGAAGCCGCACAGACCTTCCTGGCTGAATGGTCCAAGAGCTTGGACTCTTTATCAGGAGGTCCGTCAGTATCGGCAGAATTGCCAGTATGCCTGAACACAAAGGCGGTCACCAGGCTCTCGGCCGAAGGGTGCTCTGTGAACTCCGTTAGGGACCCCATAGGCACTGCATACTTGCGGGCCATGTGGGGAGATGGAGCTGGACAAGAGGCAGGGCACTGCCAAAGTTCAAGGGCCGGGCCAACAAAGGCCTTGGCCACTGGAAAGGCCTCCATGGATATTCCTCTTCAGGATGTCTATGAGAGGGTGCTCTGCCTTTTTCTGGATGCACTGCAAGGGCATCCCTGTGGACTCAGAGATGAGGCGAAGGATCCCTTGGAAGGAGGAAGGACTTTGCTCCATCCATAGGCCAATGGAAGATTCATCATCCCCAGGATGAGAGTGAAGCCCGGTGATGTCCGAATCCGAGGAACTGGAATACAGCGGCCTGCCGACCAAATCACCCTTGACACGCCGAGGGCAGTCCAGGATAACCGTGACTGACAGACGCCGGGGAAGCCCAGTGTCTGGTCGGTCTTCTTTGGAAGGAGCCCCACCCACAGGCTGTTTAGGCGGCAGTTCCACCACGATCGGTGGAGAGACTAGTTTAGGCCAAACAGGTAGTCGGCTTGGCCCGTGGGTAGAGGAACCGAGGTTTGCCTGCCTTGGAGGTGACAGCCAAGTAATGGCCGGGGTAGGAGCTGAAGTCAGCTTGTGCCGGACAAGATCAGCTGTTACTACATTAGGTAGGTCCTCATAGCGCGGAGTTCACCGGAGCCTCTCCTTATCTGAGAGGAGGACGAGGAACCCACCGATGACGTGCTTCTTTTGAGCGCTCAGGCTCTTCCTCGGCCTTCCAGACGAGGGGGTTCTAGACCTTGACCGAGATCGGGCGGGCCGACCATCTGCCGAGACACTGGTGGGACTGGTGATATCCGGGATCCGAACTGGGTCCCTGATGGGGACACCAGCGGGCTGGGTCTCCTCATCAGGGAAGACAAGGACCAGAGTCCTGCTAAAGAGTCTGCAACAGCGGGTCGATTGGGTCGAGAACAATCTCCGACCTCTTCGCCGTATCCTTGGTTGGCTGGCCCGATGGAAGATCCGTGAAAGTGGCAGCCAAAGCAGCGATCTCGACCGAGTTGAGACCACATGCTCCTGGGACTGACTTTTCTCTCAGTCCCAAGAGCTTCCACAGATGAAGACTTGCTCAGTCCTTCTCCTCACTCTATGGTTCAGGAGAAGTGTGAGCCTGCGGGTGGCCTCTCCCCAGGTGGGAAGAGACTGGCACAACTCCTTGAAGGAACCCGAGAAGGTGGAGCCCAGGTTGAGTGGAGCAGAAGAATTCGCAGTGTCCGTGAAAGCGAGACTTCTTCCTCGAATGCTTGCACTGCATTCCAACTGCTCGGCGGATCCCGCAGCCACGAAACCACCCACCTAGCCTCCTTGGACATCACGGAGTGTTCCTCTTCTCCGGTCTCCCAGCTTCAAAGCGTGCAAGGCGGTCATCCAGGGCGTTGGGATGAGAGAGCCACGCAAAGCTGCAGGACGAGGTGTCATGCGACCGACACTGAGGCAGTAAACGACGCGAGGTGGGACTGCGCGCAACATTTTTGGCCGCAAGGACACCAGCAAATCCGGGGAAGATTTTTCTTCCATAATTGAAGATGCGAAAAGTTGATCGCTAATTCAATGATTTTTAATTTCGTAAAACTGAAGTTTTGAGTGCCAGGGCCGAAATGCGGTGGAACAGGGAGGCAACCTGAATCTTCCAGCAGAAAGGAAGATCTGGCATCACGGGCGGAGCGAGGTATATACCACCTGGGTGGGTAGGAGGAACCAGCTTGAAGACTTCTAGTGATTCTTAAAGGGAAAGGGACAAGCCAATAAGTGTGGATGAACAACATATCCACGATCCTAGAAAGTACAGTTACATAAGAACTTACCTGTAACAGTAGATCTTCGAGAGGCTCTTGCAGTAGGTAATTACATATAGGACTGAAGCCGGCAGGTGCCAGGACCCCACGGAAAAATTTCTAGCTAGCAGTCTCTGGCTCCCACTGCCCGCCTTCCAGTTCTTTCCGCCAAAGGCCAAAAAGGCAAGACGAGAGAGAAGCAGATCTTTCCCCCATGGAAAAGGAGCTGAAAGGCTAAGGGGAATGGAGGGTGGGAAGGTATTACTGCAAGAGCCTCTCTTGAAGATCTACCTGCTACGATAAGTTCTTACGTAACTGTACTATCTTACTTTGAGAGGGCTCTTGCAGTGAGTAATTACATATAGGACTGAGTCCCAAGCAGTCTGAAACAAGGAGAATCATACGGGAGGAGGAAAACTACCCATCTGTAGATCCTCCGGCTGTGAGGGTCTCAAGAAACGAGACCTTGCAAAACAGCCAGCCCGAAGCCTGCTCTACGGTGAGAGACAATGTCCAAACTGTAGTGTTTCATAAAGGTATGGACAGTAGTCCAAGTTGCGGCTGTGCAGATGTCAGCCGCAGACACATTTTTAAAACAAGCCACAGAGGCAGCGACACCCCTGGTGGAGTGGCTCTGACTTGACCCGCAGGGTCTTGTGATACTTGTCGTAACAGAAAGTGATACAATGAGCCAACTATTTAGATAGGCATTGCCTGGTAATGGCATTGCCTTCTCTTTTGTGAGCAAAAGAGACAAACAGCGGAACAGACTTTCTGAGATCCTTAGTCCTGGTGGTGTAGTATCTGAGAATTCGGTGAACATCCAAAGTATGCAAGAGGTACTCCCCTTGACTGGAGTGATGCGTAAAGAAAGCAGGAAACTCAATGGATTGATTCAGCATAGGTTCCGCTACCATCTTAGGGAGAAACTTAGGAATGGTGAGAGCCACCCGCTCCTTGTGAAAAATCAGATACGGGATTTTACACATCAAGGCCTGAAGCTTGGAAATCCTTCGAGTTGAAGTAATGGCTACTAGGAAAAGAGTCTTCCAGGATAGGAACTTTGGGTCTGCTGAGGCTGCCGGCTCAAAAGGAGGCAGGGTAAGCTTCTCAAGAATAAAATTCAGATCCCAAGGAGGGGCAGGAATGCGATCAGGGGGCCGTAAGTGAAGAACTCCCCTAAGAAAAATCTTAGAGACTTCCAACCACCCAAATGTTCTGTCCCCAAAAGGAACATAAGCGGAGATGGCCGCCATGTGAACTTTCAGAGAGGAATGACTGAGACCCAGATCAAAGAGATGGCGCATATAATCCAGAATTCTCCCAACAGAGCACAAGAATGGCTCGATATCCTTGGAAGAGGCCCAAATAGAGAACTGTTTCCATTTCATGGCAAAGGTAGATCTAGTGGAGGGCTTCCTGGCCTCTACCAGAATCTCAGCTACAAGCGGGGAAACCCCGAATTGGGCTTTAGCTATGTCTGCAGGAGCCACGCATGCAACTGAAGAGATTTGAGGCCTGGATGGACCAGGGTCCCCTGATCCTGGGTCAGCAAAAGTTGCGACAGAAGAAGAGGAAGAGGAGGTTCCTCTGAATACTGTTGTAGAAGAGAACCAAATTTGCCTGGGCCAGAAAGGAGCGATTAGGATCATGTGAGCTCCTTCTGAGCTGAGTTTGTGTAAGACCCTCAGAATCAAGGGAATTGGAGGGAAGGCATAGGCGAATCTGCCCTTCCAGTCTAGAGACAGAGCGTCTCTCCAAAAAATGTCTCGCCCTGGAACGAGCAAGCAGAAGGTGGGAAGTTTTGCGTTGTGAGGAGATGCAAACCTGTCTACCTGAGGTGTTTCCCAGAATAGGAAGATATCGTCTGCTACCCCCTGATCCAGTTCCCACTCATGAGCCTGGGCAGACGACCAACTGAGGTGGTCTGCCAACGTGTTTTTGACCCCCGGAACATGAACTGCCGTGAGGTGAAGGTTGTGTTGTACCGCCCAAACCCGCAATGCCTCCCTGCAAAGAGGGTAAGAATGAGTTCTTCCCTGTTTGTTGATGTACCAGACTAAGCACATGGTGTCCGTCTGGACAGCCAGATGACTGGGAGGCAGATACAGATGCAGAGCTTGAAGAGCATGCAGCATGGCCCTGAGCTGGAGCACGTTTATGTGAAGCGACTTTTCGAGCCAGGACCAACAGCCCTGGGTCCTGTGAAGACCCCAGGTGGGCTCCCAACCTTCTCCTGAGTTGTCTGTTGTCAGTGTTGGGGGAGAGGCAGAAGGGAACTCCCTGGCAAAGGTTCTCCTGAATGATCCACCAATGCAAGTCCCAACCACAGGGTTGGAGACCAGGACTTCTTGATCTAGGTCGTCCACTAGTTGATCCCACTGAGACCGAAGAGTCCGCTGAGAAATCCTCATGTGGAGCGGCGAGGGACTGTCAGAATAGCAGCCGCCATGAGGCCAGGGGCGAAGGACTGACCTGGTGCTGACCCGCCTGCAACTGGACAACAGGCTTACAAGAGCCTGTAGGGTGGCCACCCTGTCCACTGGCAGGAAAGCCATACTAGAGGTCGTGCCCAGGGTCGCCCCGATGAACTGGAGCCTCTGGGACGGGACCAAATGGGATTTGGCCTGGTTGATGGTAATACCCAGGCTGGTAAAAACCTGCAGGGTAAGGGAAAGGGAACGCAGGAGTTCCTCCCTGGACGGGCCCACCAGGAGCCAATCGTCAAGGTATGGGAAAACCTGTACTCCCTTGGTACGGAGGTGGGCCGCTACCATGGAAAGGCATTTGGTGTACACTCGGGGCACCGAGGAAAGACCAAATGGGAGGGCCTTGAACTGGTAGTGGTCCCCCTGAAACGAAAAACAAAGATATTTACGGTGGGAAGAGGGAATAGGGGAATAGGGATATGCAAGTAGGCATCCTGCATGTCCAGAGTGCACAGCCACTGTCCCGGCCGAAGTAGGGGCAGAAGGCTCTGCAAAGAGAGCATTCTGAACCGTCTGTACTCCACAAACAGGTTCAGGGAGATTAGGTCTAGGATAGGCCTCAAGTCTCCTGATTTCTTCGGGACCAGGAAGAAATGGGAGTAGTAACCTGTTCCCCGAAGGTGGGTTGGGACAGGCTCTATTGACACCTTCAACAGAAGGGAGGATATTTCTTCCCGAACCAGAAAAAGATGTTCCAGGGAGTAAGACGACCGGGGGTGGGGGGGGAGTTCTGCAGAAATTCGATCGAGTGTCCTTCTGCTATCAGCTAGAGCACCCAAGTATCTGAAGTGATCCTTCCCAGCCTGGTAGATGGAAGGAGAACCTCCCTCCTACTGGTTCCTCTGGAAAGTCCAGAAGCTGTGGGAGAGGAGAGGAGCTGGAGGTGTGGGGCAGTGCCATGGTTGAAGCTCCCGACACTTTTTTGGGTGGGGGGGGGAGCTTGCAGCTGGAGGGGCCCAGTGTTTGTTGGCCCGCTTGCCCTGAGGTTTCACTTTGGGATGAAAGTGGCTGCGAAAAGGGCGGCGCTGACCCTGAGGGGGCCTGTACATAGAGTCGACAAACTTTAGAGCAGTACCCTTCTCTTGCAGATTGGTGATGATGTCCTTGACATCCCCACCAAATAGCACCGAACCCCTGAAGGGCGCGTCCTGGATAGCGGACTGCACCTCTGGGACCAAACCGGACACTCTGAGCCAGGCATGATGCCACAAACCCACGGCGAAAGCCGAGCTCCGACCAGCAGCGTCCACTGCATCGTACGTAGCACGAAGCATGTGCCAACTGGCCGACTGAGCAGACCGGACCAGATCTGCCGCTTCCTGCTAAGTCTAAGACTCAGGAAGGGAGTCCAACTTTGCTTCTGCCTCACTAAGGATCGCCTTCTGGTAATCCCCCATATAAGCAACATAATTAAGGGCCCTTATTCCCAGAGTGGAAGAAGCGTAGACCTTCTTCCCATACTGGTCCAAAAGACGTGATTCCTTGTTGGGGGGACGAGCAAAGATGCTTAGGGTTAGCCGTAAGGCTGTGAGCGGCGCTTATCACGACCGAGTCGGCTTTGGGGTGTGTGTTTAGGGAATCAACACCCTCTGGAGCCTGGTATAGCCTATCCGCCTTCCTCGGAAGGGGGGCTAATGCCGACGGTTGCTTCCAAATAGTGGAAACAAGGTCCACATTAGGCTCGATCCAGGGTGGAATCAGTGTTGGAGCGGTTTCGGGCAGATCCAAATGAGCAGCGAGTTTCTTCCACTGTGGATCCAGCTCCAAAGATTGCCACTGGTGAACCACCTGGATCTTATGCAGCAACTCCAGAAAGGAAGGATCTTCCAAAGGTGACTTCGGAGGAGTCCTGGGCTGGTCTGGAGTGCGTGGCTCGTCATCTGGATCAAAGCACCCGTTGGAATCATCTGTGGTCTCCAAAGAAGAAGTAGAAGAGGAAGACCCCTCCTGGCGTGGGGGAGGAACGGACCCCTTGGGCAGCCCTCGGGGAAGCGTGTCCTCCCCTGCCCTGGTACCGGAGGGCTCACCTCTGGTGTCAGGAGGGGGGGAGGGAGTCTTTCGCTTCTGACGACGGGAGTCCGGAATCGGGTCTGGCATCGGAAGGTAGCTCTCCACCTCCATGGTGAGCTGAGCCTTGGCCTCAGCCCACCAGGAAGCCAGAGTCTCTTCAGGTCCACCGCGCTGAGGGACGGTGGAGGAGGAGGATGAGGAGGTGGGGGATATGATATTGGGGATATCTGTATGGTGAGTATCTGTAACCCAATGGTGGGAAGCCCGGTGTAGAGTACTGGGGCACAGGCTACTGCGGCCGGGTAGGCCGTCGGGTGAGGACAGGGTCGGATACCTGGCACCAGGGCTCTGATCGAAGCAGAAGGCCCTGGGAAAGGCCCAGCGGGCGGCCCAGAATGGAAGGCCAGGCGGGCATTGGGCCTGGCAGGGATGGCGCCCAGCAAGGGAATGTCGCCCGGCATCGGGTAGGCCGGGCGCCAGAACTGGCGTCCGAGGGTCCAATGTCAGGTCGTCCAGCCCAATGGGAGGAGACCCGACGGAGTGTACCGACTTCCTCAGTTTCGCCCGGGGAAGGAGGACTAAAATCCTGGGTCCAACAGGGAGACGCTGGAGCCTCGGAATGCAGCGGTGAACGTTGCAGCGAGCCAAAGCGACAGACTGATCCGTAGGGTCCAGCATCGGCTCCAAAACCGTCGGCCATTGGAGGGCAGGCGTCCGCCTTACTGGTGGAGTCTGGGGGATGTCTAAGGAGCTGGCGTCCGACTTATCAGACCTAACACTTGGAAGGCCACTAAGGGGAGGTGGCCTGCCGGGCACTTGGAGAAACTGTGGCTGCCGTCTCTGAGGCCGGCGTCGGCTTACTTGAGCTGCTCAAAGCAAAGACCGCACACTGGCAGGCTTATCGGGTGGCTGCCTCCTTTAACCCGGAGGCTCCTGAGGGGCCCAGCGGGAGCCCGGCAGGAGGGTCGCCGCCACCAGGCTTCCAGAAGGCCGTCGTGGAATGGTCTACGAGATGCTACTCTCAGCACCATGACCCTGGCCGGAGTCGCGGTGGCCATGGAAGAGGAGTCCCGGTGCTTCTCCTCTTTTTTGCGGTGACCCTCAGGGGAAGTAGAGGCCTGCCAAAGCTTCTTCAGCTCCTTCTCCATGGAGGACATCTTCTTTTTCAAAATGTGGGCCTCCAAGGACTGCTGCCTCCATTTGCGGGTGGCAGCGCTGAACTGTTGGCAGTGCTGGCACTTCTCCATGGGGTGATCCAGGCCTGGGCAGAAGAGGCACTGGGAGTGTCCGTCCTTGTGCAGGAGCTGGACGTCGCAGGAATCGCACTTGTTCTTGTGCTCGGATGGAGTAGGGGACAACATACACGGCAGAAGCTGACGAAAATCTGATGAGAATTTCGAATAAATTTGAGAAAAGTAATGGTAATAATATAGACGAATGATTGACTGCAGTGAACTTAACCGCAAGGTGCTTACACGAGCTAACAGCAGGAAAGAACTGGAAGGCTGGCATGGGGACTGCCCTTTATACCGTCGTCTGACACTGGTCACCGGCGTGGGGCTGGCTCCCTGCCAGGGCTTCTAGCTAGAAATTTTCCGTGGGGTCCTGGCGCCTGCCGGCTTCAGTCCTATATGTAATTACCTACTGCAAGAGCCCTCTTGAAGCAAGATCTACTGTTACAGAAAGTTCTTATGTAACTGTACTATCTTATTTCAAGGGTCTCACTTGCAGCAGGCAATCACCAGAAGGACTGAGTTCCAAGCAATTCTCAGAGCACAAGCCGGCAGACCAGGAGGTTGGTACCGAAGGATGACAGCCTACGAGAGAAGGCCTTGGAGAACCGCTAGGCCAAAGCTGGCACGCCGCCTAGAGGCAATGTCCAGGCAGTAGCAGTGCTTGGTAAAGTGTAAACAGTACTCCAGGTGGCTGCAGCACAAATGTCAGCAGCAGACACATTCCGAAAACAAGCTACTGATGTGGCCATGCCCAAAGTGGAATGGCCCTTGACCACACCCAGAAGTTCCTTACTGTACTACCAGTAGCAGTAGATAATACAATTTGCTAACCACTTAAAAGTGTTTGGGAACTGAGGAGCCCTCTCTCCCAGGGGCAAATGAAAAACAACGACTGGACTTGCAAGAGTCCTAACTCGTATGCATATAATATCTCAGAATTCTGTGTATATCCAAGGTATGGAGCAATGCCTCGCCTTGACTGGAATGCTACAGAAAATAAACAGGCAGGTGGATGGGCTGATTCAGAGTAAACTCTGACACCACCTTAGAAGAAACTTAGGATTGGTATGCAAAGACACCCTGTCTTTGTGGAAAACTAAATACAGCTCCTTACATATAAGGGCCTGAAGCTCTAAAATCCTTCGAGCAGAAGTAATGGCATCAAAAAACAATGTTTTCCATGACAGAAAAAGAGTAGCTCACAAGACGCGGCCAGTTCAAAGAGAGGCAAATACAGGTTACTCACCTGTAACAGGAGTTCTAGGAATGGTATATGTTGTTCATCCACACTCATTGGCAGTATCCTTGCCGCTTTAAATCTTGCCGGAAGGTCTTCAAGCTTGCTCCTCCCACCCACCCGGGTGGTATAACTCTGGCTCCGCCCCATGGCGCCAGATCTGGCCCGCTGGAAGCTCAGGTTGTCAAAGTCGCGCAGAGGTCGGAACAGAAACGGATGAACAACATGGTACCATTCCTAGAACTCCTGTTACAGGTGAGTAACCTGTATTTCTGGGACATGGATATGTTGTTCATCCACACTCATTGGCAGACTCTAGCAGTTCTCCGGAGGAGGGAGGCAAGACGCACACCCCATATACTTACTTGGGAAGAGAGACTGGAGAACGAGGCCCCAAACCAGCATCCCGCGTGACTCAAGGTCGATGTGGTAGTGGTAATGAAGGTGTTTGCTGACTTCCAGGTAGCAGCCCTGCAGATTTCCTGGATAGGGACGTCCCTGGAAGCAGCCACTGCTGCAGCAGTATGGCGGGTAGAATGAGCTCTTATCCCTCTGGGAGGCTCCATGCCCGCTAACTTATGAGATCTATGCGGGAGGTTACCCACCTGCTTATCGTCCGCTTGGCTGCAGGTCTGCCAGATGCGGCTTCAGCGTGGTGACAAACAGCTGGCGAACCTCTCCCCGAATTTCAGCCGTGCGCTCCTTATAATAAGCGAGCGCCCTTCTAGGGTCCAGAGTATGGAGCCTATATTCGGCCTCCGAGGTGTGATTGGGGTAAAACACCGGCAGAGTCAACACCTGGTTTAGGTGAAACTCCGACACCACCTTCGGAAGGAATTTCGGGTGGGGGCGCAGGACAACCTTGTCCCTGTGGAAGACCAGGTAAGGAGACTCGATGGAAAGCGCCTGGAGCTCTCCCATCCTTCTGGCTGACGTGATAGCCACCAAGAAGGCGGTCTTCCACGACAGGTGAGAGAGAGCACACCTGTGCATAGGTTCGAATGGCTTGCCCATGAGCTTTGCCAGTACCAGCAGTAGATCCCACGGAGGTGGGGGTTCCCGCACTGGAGGGGAAATGTGATCGAGGCCTTTGAAAAAGCGCCAGACCACCTTCTCCTGCGCCATCGACTGCTTCCCGGCCCGCGCTGCAAGCAGAGATGGCTGCCAGGTGCACCTTAGGGTCGCCGACCCAAGCCCTGACTAGAAAGGACCATAAATAGTCCAAGATGCTTGCCAAGGAACAGGAGGAAGGGTCCAAGCCCTTGTTCTGACACCAAATGGAAAACCTTTCCATTTGAAGGCATAGCATTTTCTGGTCGACTTTCACGGGACGCCTCAACTACATTGAGGACCTCGCCGGAAAGACCCAAAGCCTGGAACTCTAGCCGCCAGGAACCAGGCCATCAGGTGCAGGGATTGAAGGTCCGGATGGAACACCTTCCCTGATTGACTGAGAGCAGGTCCGGCGAGCTGGAAGCTTCTGTGAGTCCTGGAGCTGAGACTGAGGAGATCTGGGTACCAGAACTGGCGAGGCCAGTCTGGGGCTATCAGAATCACCTGCGCCTTGTCCCTCCTCGCCTTGAGAAGCACCTTGTGGATCAAGGGAAATGGGGGAAAGGCGTAAAAGAGGCCCGGGGTCCATTGCCTCGAGAAGGCATCCCCCTGCAGCGAGCCCTGCTGAGGGGGGCGGGCATGGAACAGACTCAGCTTCGCTCTCCGTGGAGGCAAACAGGTCCACCTGAGGTGTGCCCCAAAGGAGAACAGATGCTGTACTCCGGCAGGAGAGACCACTCGTGGGATGCAGCCCCTATCCGCTCAGGGCATCGGCCAGGGTGTTGGAGCTCCTGCCACGTGAATGGCTGGGAGATCCGCCTCCAGGCTGCGCCACGAGTGACCAAATGCGGAGAGCTTCCTTGCATAGAAGCATGGAGCGCCGCCCCGCCCTGGCGGTTTAGATAGTACATGGTCGTGGTATTGTCCGTCCTGGACCGGACCACTTGGACCCCGGAGGAACGGAGCAAAGGCGGTGAGAGCTAGCGGACCGCCTGAGCCCAGCAGGTTGATGGCATCGGGACTCTCAAGGGGACCAGAGGCCATGAGCCCGTGTTCCCCAGATGGGCACCCCAACCCATCAGAGAGGCATCGGTCGACAGAGAGACCGCTGCTCGGGCGGACGAACGGGATGCCCTCCTGCAATTGATCTGGAACGGTCCACCACTGGAGAGCATTCCACATCCCCTGTGTCACCGGCTACGCTGGTCCAAGGGATCTGCGTTGTGACCACTGGCTGGCCAGTCCCCACTGAAGGGGACGATGTTCCAGCGGCCCAACGGACCACGCTGGTACAGGCCGCCATGAGACCCAGGAGGCGAGGAAGTCCCGGCAGGCGTGAATTGCCCAACCAGAAATGATCGGGCAAAGGAGGAAAGAACCTCGGCCCTGTCCGCTGAGCCGCGCCTGGCTCAAGAGAGTCGAGCCGCGCCTCATGAATAAAATCACCTGCTCGCTCGAGTTCTGACTTGGGCCTCGCTGACAAGGAGGCCCAGTTGAGAGCAGACCTGGAGGCCAGATCTCTGGACCCACCCGCCTCCTTCCTGGAGGGAGCTGCTATCAGCCAGTCGCCCAGGTAAGGGTACACCCGGACCCTCGGCGCCAGGGAATGCTGTCACCACTGCCATGCATTTGGTGAAGACCCTGGGAGCTGGAGACAAGCCAAGGGCATGGCTTGAACTCAAGAGAGATCCTTCCGCCTGAAGCGTAAGGAATCTCTGGAGACGGACGATAGGGACGGAAAAACGCCGTCCTGCAAGTCCAGAGAGCAGAACCATCGCCGCGTTCCAAGGATGGTATTATCTGAGCCAGAGGTGACCATCCTGAAGGTTCGAGACCTTAGGAACTTGTTTAGGTCGGTAGGTGAGAATGGGCGCCAGCCCCCGTCCGCTTCGGAACCAGGAAGTACCTGGACACAAACCCTGGGTCTGAAGGAGGGTCCACCACCTCTCTTACCACCTCCTTCTGGAGGAGAGAGCGATGTCGGCTCGACGAGCCGCCAGTGAGGCTGGGGATCCCGAGCCCCGAGGGGCGACGGCTCTGGAAGGGTGGTGCCTGCTCGAATTCCAGAGGCAGGCCTCTTCCCACCACCCTCCAAGACCCACCTGTCCGTGGTAACAGCGGGACCAGGCGGAACGGAAGGCCGGGAGCCGGCCCTCACGTGGGGACCCAGGGCAAGGTGGACGGGGATGGGGGCGACACCCCCCGCCGGCCACTGGGCAGGCTTGGAGGAGGGACCGGCCGAGGACCCTCCTGGGCCCTTTCCTCCCTGCCTCCTGTTAGGAGGAAGCCGGGCGTTGGGTTTGGGATGCCAAGGCCGAGCTCAAGGGCCCTGACGCTGCTGGGCCGGGCGCGTCAAAGTGCCAGAAGGACGAAGGGCTTAGGCTGTGGTTTGGCGCCTTGTCCCTCTGAGCGGAAGAGACCGAGTCCAAGGTGGCATTGGACTCTCGATCCTCTGCAGGTGACCTTCCACCCCAGGGTCAAGAGGTCAGTCCCCAAAAGGAACATCCGCCAACTTGTGCTGGGTATCCGAAGTAAAGGTGGATATCCTCAGCCAAGCCCGACGACTATAGCCACTGCGGCCGCCACCGATCTGGCACATGAGTCCCCTACATCCAAAGCAGTCTGAGCTGCTGTTTGGCCACTGCCCTGCTCTGGTCCCGCACCTGCTTAACCGTAGTCTGCAGATCGCGGGAAGATGAGGGATGACCTCATCCAGGGAGCCCAACAGGGCATGAGAAAAATGTGCCATGAGGACGCACGAACTGGCCTGGACGGCTGGCCGAGAGGACGAATGCGAGACCTTTCGCCTCACATAGTCCAATTCTCTTGACCCTGTCAGGAGGTTTGTCCACATCCCCGCGCATGCCGGCTACCGGAAAACGCTGTCGGTAACCAACCCCTCAGCAGAGGGTGTTCAAAACCGGACAAGGAACCGTAGGGATCGATACTTCCTGGCCATCCTGGCGGGCGGCAGGGCAGGAAGCAGGCGCCGCCAAAGTTCCAGTGCTGGACCCACTATGGCCTCGGCCACCGGAAAGGCCTCCGTGGAGAATCCCCCGGTCCAGAATCTCCGTGAGGGGATACCTGGCCCGTTGGAACGGTTCAGCTCCATCCCGCAGACTCCGAGATGAGTCAAGCAGTCCTAGGAAGGACGACGGGCTATCGCCCAGTTGGCTGACCTCCTGAAGACTCAAGTCCAGTCGCTGGAGAAGAAGGAGGAATCATCTTCGGACTCGGAAGAGTCCTCAAGAGCTGCCTCTGGCCTGAACCACCTTCACCTGCCGAGGTCGGTCGGGAGTGAGGGTAACTGACAACCGATGGGTAAACCCTTAGTCGACCGAGAATCCTTGGTCGGAGCCCCACTGGTGGCTGTGGAGGCGGAGGTTCCACCGCAATCGGTGGAGTAGCTGGTTTTGGGCCAACAACCGCCTGGCATAGGCCCTCGGCAAGTCGAGGGTTGTGTCGGCTGCCCGTGACAGCACTTGACGGCGGAGGCGCCGGAGTCGGCTTATTCCCCGCCAGGAGGAGCTGTTAGAACATAAGCGTCCTCGCATCGTCGACGTCGACGCCTGCCTCCCTCATCCGAGGAGGAGGACGAGGACCAGCGCACGCCGCCATCATGTGCCGAGACCGAGACCGCTTATGATGGTGGGAACGCTGACTGCCAAGAGGTCCGAGACCGAGACCGAGAGTCCCGGATTTCTGGTCGGTGCAGGAGGTGTCGGCCGGAACCGGCTAATCCCTTCCGGCTCGAAGGTCCATCCGAGGGCCCGGAACCGGAGGCACAGGCGAGCCCACGGATCCTCAACCTCCCGGGAACCGAGAGGGGAATCTGCCAAAGGCGACAGCTCATTCTAATGGGTCGAAAAATCTCGACTTATCAGTGGAGTCTCGTCAACTGACCTGACGGGACACCGTGAGGCCAGTGGTCAAGCTGAGCGGGTCGATCAAGCCGACGGTCGACGGCCCGGGAGAGGGACCTTTCCCGCCCCAAGAGCTGCCGACGGAGGGATCTACCCTTGTCCTCTTTTGGACCGAGAAAAGGTCCAGCAGACGCAGGCCCTTCCTTTAGTGGAGAGGGCAGACAAAGTTCCTTAAAGGAAGCCGTAGGAAGAACCCAGAGAGAGCGGATAAATGCCGCGCCGAGGAAGATACGCTGCGCCGCCCTCGAGGGCGACTCATCCGCCGAAGGATCGCCGAGCCCGCCGCTGACACCGCCAACCGGGCCTCTAGACTTCACCGGAGGGAACGCTCGGACGGCCCAGCTGCAATCGGGCAGCACGGCCTCGAGGACGAGGCTTAGAAAGATGAGCACAGGCGCAAGCCCGCGGTCGTGCTCAAGGCCTAAGCAGTAGACACACGTGGAGTGTGGATCCGTCCGAGACATCTTCCACCCGCATGGGCATCTCCTAACCGAGTCGATTATCCATCGTAGCCAAGGATCAAGATCAAAGTCTTTGCAAAATATTATTTTTAACCGCAAACGGAGAAATAGGAACCAGTCAAAACGAGAGCGTTAAGGAGGGAACCTGAGCTTCAAGCGGTAAGGAAGATCTGGGCCATGGGGCGGAGCCGAGTTATACCACCCGGTGGGTGGGAGGAGCAAGCTTGAAGACCTTCCGGCAAGATTTAAAGCGGCAAGGATACTGCCAATGAGTGTGGATGAACAACATATCCATGTCCCTAGAACATAAGCTTCTCCAACACAAAGTTAAGGTCCCAAGGCAGGACAGGATCCTGAATTGGAGGCTTCAGGTGCAAAACGCCCCACAGAAGTGTGTGAGATACATGAAGCCGGGCAACTGTGTGCCCGTCCACAGGTACATGATATGCAGAGATGGCAGAAAGATGCACCTTAACAGGAGAATATCTTAAACCCAAGTCTGAGAGGGCCAGAATGTATTCCAGGACTTGGTCCGCTGGGCAAGTGAAGTGATCCCGCTTGTGCGAGGCAGCCCATAGAGCAAAACGCTTCCATTTCATTGAACAAGTGGCCCCGGTTGAGGGCTTCCTTGCAGCCACCAGCACCACCTCGGCCACTCTGGGGGAAACCCCAAATCTGGCTATGGCTACATCTTCAGGAGACTTACGTTGAGATGAAGCAACTTGAGGTCTGGATGAATTAGGGTGCCCTGGTCCTGGGAGAGCAAGCCTGTGCACAGGGTCAGGGGCAGCGGAGGTTCCACCGCCAGCTGTTGCAGCAAGGAGAACCAGATCTGGCAAGGCCAGAAGGGGGAGATGAGGATCATTGTCATTCTTCTATCTGGAGTTTGATCAGAACTCAATGAAGGAGTGGGAAGGGGGGAAGGCATACAGAAACCTCCCTGCCCAAGAGAGGAACAATGCGTCTTGCCATAAAATTCCAGGCCCTAGATCTAGTGAGCAGAAATGTGGCAGTTCTACATTGTATGGGGATGCAAAAAGGTCCAACTCGGGCCGCTCCCCCGGCTGTCAAAGAGGTCTTCCACCACTGAGGTCAGAAGCTCCCACTCGTGAGCCTTGGGCCGTGAGCGGCTTAGGCTGTCCACCAGGATGTTTTGGACATGGGAAACATGGATGACTGAGAGCTGAAGACTGTGCTCGATGGCCCAATACCAGACCCTCATCGCCTCCCTGCATAGGGGGTGGGAGTGAGTCACCCCCTGCTTGTTTATGTAATAAACCACGCACATATTGTCCATCTGAACTAAGAGCAGATCAAAGGAAAGCCGAGTTTGGAAGGCTTGAAGGGCATACAGGACAGCCCCCATCTCCAGGATACTGATGTGGAGATCCTGCTCTATCTCTGACCAAGTGTCCTGGGTTTGGTGGGATCCCATGAGGATCTGCTGAGGGGAAGGGACAGTGTAGGGCATCCCCTGAGAGAGATTGCTGGGCTCCAGTCACGACAGAAGGACTTTCTTAATGGGGCCGGACATCAACACTAGTTGAGCTAGGGAGTCCATGCGCTGGTCCTGCTGGATCCAGAGGTACCACTGAGGGATGCGCATGTGTAGCCTGGCAAAGGGGACCATTGCAGTGGCTGCAGACAGAAGCTCCAGAAGCCGTAGGAATTTCCTCACCTGAACATGGCGGCTGGATACCAGGAGACGGACCTAAGCCATGAGTCACCCTGCCCTGTCCAGTGGTAAAAAGGCCTTACCCTGAGCTGTGTCCAGAACAGCCCCTATGTAAAGAAGGTGCTGGCAGGAGGTAAAGAAGGACTTGGGCTGATTGACAGTAATGCCCAAGGACTGAAAAAGGCTGCAAGTGCCCTCCAGGGTTTGTAAAGTACAGTTACATAATAACTTACCATAATGGTAGATCTTGAGAGGCTCCTGCGGCAGGTAACACCGTTAGGACTGTCCGCCCAGGCACTAGGACCACGGAAACCTTTCCTTCTTGAGGTCAGGCGGGGGACGCTGACCGCCGCCCTGCCCCAATGTCACTTATGGTATAAAGCACCACTTCATTTTGCCCGCCGGAGATCCGGCTAGCATAAAGGATCAGGAAATGAGGAGAATCTCCCATTCCCCAGAGAGAAGTACAGCTACATAACCCTGGGGGTAAGTGGGAGGGAAAATCCACGTGTTACAAGAGCTCCTCTTGAAGATCTACTGTTACGGTAAGTTCTTACGTAACTGAACTATCTTACTTCGAGGTGGAGCTCTTGCAGCAGGTAACACCATTAGGACTGGGTCCCAAGCAGTACAAGAAAATGACCCAGGTCAGAAGGGTGGCGGACTGTAATAGTCCGTGGTCGTAGAACTCTTCAGGAGAGCAGTTCTTGGAGGACAGCAAGGCCAAAATCTGCCCACCTTCTGGAAGCAATGTCCAGACTGTAGTGCTTAATGAAGGTGTGGACTGGACTCCAAGTAGCAGCTGCACAAAGATCCACTGCAGAAACGTTTTTGACACAAAAGAAGTTGCGACACTCTGGTTGAGTGACCCTTATCTGGACCTGGCGAGGAGTTGTCATACTTCTGATAACAGAACACAGTGCAATTGACCAACCATTTGGTCACTGTCCACTTGGTCACTGGAGCCCCTAACATTCTTTGGGCGAAAGAAACAAACTGGTCTGTTTTCCTAGAACGAGTATGGTCAACATAATAACAAAGAATTCTATGTACATCCAGTGTATGCAACAAGGCCTCCCTTTTATTCGAGTACTCTGGGTAGTAAACCGGAAGTTGAATGTCCTGATTGAGAGTGAACTCGGACACAATCTTCAGAAGAAACTTAGGATTTGTACGCAGGGCTACTCTGTCCCTCTGAAAAACCAAATAAGGCTCTTTACACATCACAGCCTGGAGCTTGGAAATCCTCAGAGCCAAGGTAATGGCCACCAAAAACAACGCTTTCCAAGACAGGAAGTGTAGCTCACAAATTGCGGCTGGCTCAAAGGGAGGAAATGTAAGCTTTTCTAACACAAAGAGAAGATCCCATTGAGGGGACAGGGTCCCTCCTGGGAGGTGTGATGAGCAACATACCTCTCAGAAAGGTCTTGCACATGCAGAAAGTGCTGACAAATGCACCTTGATGGATGAACAGCTGAGTCCTGAATCTGATAAAGACAGAAGGTACTCCAGCACCGACTCCACCGGACAGTTGAAAGGGTCTAAGGAACGAGAGAACGCCCACAAACAGAACAGTTTCCACTTCATGGTGTACGTGGCACTAGTCAAGGGTTTTCTTGCTGCCACTAGCTCCTCTGCCACTCTATTGGACACTCCATATCTGTCCCTGACTAAGTCTGCAGGAGCCATGCGTGCAGATGCAGAGACCAAAGACGGGGGTGTACGAGACTACCCTGCTGCTGGGAGAGCAAGCGAGTCGAGACGGGCAGTGGAACTGGTGGTTCTGAAGCCAAATGCTGAAGCAACGGAAATCAGATTTGCTGAGGCCAGGAGGGAGCTATGAGAATCATGACCGCACCCTCCGCATGCAACTTGAGCAGCACTCTCTGAAGAAGGGGGGAAGGCATACAGGAATCTCCCTGCCCAAGAGAGAACAATGCATCTCACCAGAAAACACCATACCCTGGATCTAGCAAGCAGAAATTGGGCAGTTTGGCATTGAGTGGGGACGTAAAAGAGGTCCAGTTCTGGCTGACCCACCTTTCGAAAAGGTCATCTACGACGTCCAGTGACAGCCTCCCATCTCATAGCCAGAGACCGACAGCAGCTCAGGCTGTCGGTTAGGTCATCAGGAATCCCTGGGCGGAACTGCTGTGAGATCCAGGTTGTGCTCCACTGCCCAGTACCAGACTCTCATGGCCTCTCTGCATAGGGGATACGTGGAGTGCCCTTGCTTTTTGTAGAAGACCACTAGAATATTGTCGGACTGGACCAGAAGAGGACCTGGAGAACTGTCTGAAACACCTGCAAGGCATAAGGATGGCTCTCATCTCCAAAACACTGATATGGAGATTATGCTCCACAGAGGTCCAAGTTCCCTTGTTTGTTGTGATCCTAAGTGTGCTCCCCAGCCTAGACCTGAAGCATCGGTCGTCAGGACTTGATGAGGGTTGGGAACTCGAAAAGGAGCTCCAGTCTCTAGTTGAGAAGGGGTGAGCCACCACTCCAAAGTCTGGTGCACAGCCTTGGAGATCCTGATCTGTTGGTCGAGATTGTCCGATCATTGATCCTACTGAACCCAGAGGTTCCACTGAAGGACTCTCATATGTAGACGGGCTAAGGGAACCGTAACAATCAATGCTGCCATATGACCCAGCAGCTGCAGCACCACTCTGGCTAAGACCAAAATCTCTGAGAAAACTCTCCGAGCCAGTGCCCTTAACCGGTCTGCCCTGATGGGAGAAAGAAAGGCTCTTCCCTGAACAGTGTCTAAGACAGCCCCGATGTACTGCAACCTCTGGGCTGGCCACAGGGACGATTTGGGGAGATTCAGGGTAACCCCCAACTTTTGGAAGAGGCAGAAAGTCTCGTGTAAGGAGCGGCACAGTAGTTCCTCTGTAGGAGCCGTCAGAAGCCAATCGTCGAGGTAGGGGTAAATGTAGTGCCCCTGCCCCTTGAGAGCCGCTGCCACTACTGCCAGGCACTTGGTGAACACCCATGGTGCTGAAGAAAAGCCAAATGGCAGCACCTTGAACTGATCATGCTCTCCCTGGAAGAAAACACAGAGGTACTTCCTGTGGGACGGCAGAATCTTTATGTGGATGTAGGCGTCCAGCATGTCCAGGGAGCAGAGCCAGTCCCCTTGGTGAAGCACTGACAGCAATCCTTGCAGGGTCACCATCCTGAATCTTTTGTATTCGATAAAGTTATTTAGGTGACTGAGGTCCAGGATAGGACGGAAGTCCCCAGTCTTTTTTGGGATGAGGAAGAAGTGGGAGTAAAACCCCCTTCCCCTTTGTGATGGTGGCACTACCTGGATTGCTTTCTTCTCCAAAAGGGATTGGATTTCTGCCCTGATGAGGGCAGCATGGGATGGAGAGCAATGCGAGGGAATGGGAGGGTTGTCCAGTGGAACCAGAATAAACTCCAAGGCATAGCCTCTTTCTATAATCAGAAGCACCCACTGATCTGTGGTGATATTGGACCAGCCATTGTGGTAGAGGGAGAATCTCCTGCCGACTGCCTTCCCTTGCACTTCCACTGGAGGAAGGGTGGACAGGCAAGGAGTTATGAGGAGGCTGACTGATTGGGCAAGGGAGCCCTGGCATTTTTGGGGCCTTATGTTCCAGAGGACAGAGGGGTACCTATCCTCTTGTAGCCCCCTCTCTGTTGCTGGCATTGTCCTTGCTGACCTTGCTGTCTGTGAAAGGAAAGACATCTAGGAGCTGCTGGTTCCGATTTATACATTCTATGGACATCAGACACAGCTTTGCCCAAGTTCTGCAGACCAGTAATAACTTTCTCTGTTTACTGAACGAATAACACTGGCCCTTGGAAAGTGGTATCCAGGATTGCATCTTGCAAGCCCTGCCTGAAGCCAGAGACCTGCAGCTAGGCATGGCGTCGCAGGCATACTCCTGTGGCGGCAGCCCTTGCCACAGTGTCAGCCAAATCATATGAGCACCTCAAGACATGTTTTCCCATGTCCACACCAAACTGCAGAACTGCCATTAGCTCAGACTTACTGTCAAGAGTCCAGTTGTGCACAAGCCAAGTCCAGGGCTTTATTCCATAGTGACCTCTTGATACATCACCATGTGAGCTAGGAAGTTAAGCAACCTGACTGTACAGGTGGCCGAAGAATACACCTTACCGCCCAGCTGGTCTAATTTTTTGGACTCTGTCCGGTGGCTGGGGGCTCATATGCCTTGGATGTTGGGCTCTCCTCTGAGCAGCCGTCAGCACCATCGAGTCTGCCTTTGGCTGCTCGGTTAAATGCGACTCTCCCCTTGGGGTCCTATATAGGCGATCCGCCTTTTTTGGGCTTGCCGAAGTCATGGAGGGGCGCCTCCAAGTGACTCTTGTTACATCTTGGAAGAGCTCCACTAATGGTGGAACTACCAAGGGTTTCGGGTCACTTGCCCTCAAGAATTTCGCCAAACTGCAATGTTCAGGGTCCAGCTCCTCTATCTCCCACTGATTCAAATACTGGATGCGCCTCATCACATCTAAAAATGACGGATTATCCAGAGGGGATCTTGGCGAGTCCTTCCTGTGATCCGGTGAGGGGAAAGAAAGGTCCTCGTCCGAGGAATCGTAAGAGGAGGAGTCCCGTGAGGATCCTTTAGAAGAGTAATCTGGGCACACTCTGGAGGAAGATTTGGACGAAGAGTGGCGACTGCGCCACCTAGGGACTGGAGACCCTTGTCCTTCATCCCCCAACGTTGAACAAACCAGAGTCAAAGGAGGAGAAGGTAGGGGAGAGGGCTTCGGTGGAGGGGCTGGAGCCGTGAACCCAGTGGGGATCGGGGTCAGTTCCTGCGGCCTGGGTAAAAGGTCTCCTTTGATGGTATTCCATCAGCTATTAAATAATGCCCCAGCCTCAGCTAGGGGAACGACAGGGCCTGGCTGAAGAACTGACGATGGGGTGGGGGGCATTAGGGGCCCCTGGTGTTGGCCCTCCTGGGGCGACTCCCTCTGTAGGCAGGTCCACTGTATCAGGCTTTGGTGGAGCCATATCCTCTGATGTCGGGGGCCCTGACACGGGAGGTGAGGGCAGCGGAGTGGGAGCCCGGTCTCAGAGGTCCTTGGAGGCGAGTGACCGGTCACTTGCTGCACGGCCTGTCGCCAGGTTGTCTTTCGGACGTGGAATAACAGGAGTCAGCTTTGGGGGTGGCAACCGATCCAGCTCTGTGTTGGAGCCCAAGGGTGTAGCCGAAGTCTCGGCTGACATCTTGGGAGAAGGCAAACGATGCTTCTTGTGGCGTTCGCGCTCCTGGAGCCTGCTGGTGTCGTCCGACCCCTTAGACTTGTCGAATGACCCTGAGGCTAAGGCCCTGCAGATGACAGGTTCTGACCTGTCGCCCGACGAGGAAGACACCTGTCCTACTGACTTAGACCCTAGCGCAAGCTTGAGAGGTCAGATAGCCAGGGAAACAGGGGTTTCAGACAGCCCAACCCCAGAGGCCTCCTTACCAAGTGACTGGGAAGAGGTGGGAGGCTTCTTAGGGGGCACCCCGGGAAGAGCTAAGGAAACTGGAGGTGCTGAACCCGACCTGGCGTCAGAGGTCAAGGCCTTAGCAGACTTATGTGGGGATCTAGGATGCAATTCTGACCTGGTTCTGTCCTTGTCCCTGTGATGGTGTTTCCTGCTTGATTTCTTCTCTCTGAGGGAGGAATCCCTGGCTGAAGAGGAAGACAAGCTGTGCCCCGGGTGGGATTTTTGCATGGCAGCCACTTGATGCTTGAGGAGAAACATCTTGAGAGTCTTCAAGAGTCAGATTCTGGTCCTCCTATTGAATTTCTGGCAGTGCGGGCAGTCGTCCAAGTTGTGATCTGGGCCTAAGCAGATTAAGCAGGCCAAATGGCCGCCCCAGGCCGGGATCTGTTTACCACAAGCACACTTTGATTTCCACTGCTGAGACGAGGAAGAAGGTTGAGAAGACATGCATGGGGTAACAATTCGACTGTTGGTAAACTCAATGAAAAGAACTGTGCAAAACATGAAAAATGGCGGTTAACTGGAGCAAGAGGTGTCCGTGGAGCCGAAATGCATGAATTATAGACAGGAAAAGAACTGAGGTGGCGCTAGAGGACCGCCCCCTTTATACCATACGTGACATTGGGGTAGGGCTGGTGTTAGGAGGCGGTCCCCACCTTGGACTACTAGCTAGAAATGTTTCCGTCGGGTCCTAGTGCCTGGCGGCATAGTCCTGTTGCAAGAGCTCCACCTCGAAGTAAGATGAGACGGTCCCTGGATGGGGCCGCCAGGTGCCAGTTGCCCAGATAGGGAAAAATGTAAAAACCTTGTCTCCTCACAGCTGCCATCACCACTGCTAGGTAACTGGTAAACACTCTGGCAGCCAAAGACAGGCCAAAGGGCAGGGCCCGAAACTGTTAGTGCTCCCCCATGAAATGAAAGCAGAGGAAACTCCAGTTGAATGCAAAAACTTTGATGTGCAGATAAGCATCCTGCATATCCAAAGAACACAGTCAGTCCTCCTGGTGTAGCAAGGGCAGTAGACTCTGTAGGGTGACCATCTGGAAATGCATGTCCTCTATGTACATGTTGAGACTGCTGAAGTCCAGGATGGGACACAGATCCCCTGGTTTCTTGGGTGCCAAGAAAAAGTGGAAGTAGTACCCTCTTCCCCTTTGGGGGAGATGGGCTCTATGGCCTTCTTTAGCAGCAGACCTTGAATTTCAGCCTGAATCAGGGGATGTGGTCTGGTCACTAAGCGGATAACCTTGGTGGATTTGCAGGAGGCCACTCCAGAAACTCTAGAGTGTGCCCGTGCTCTATGAGCTGAAGTACCCAGTAGTTGGTGATACTGGACCTCCACCTGTCTAGGTGGAGGAAGAAATGACCCCTGAATGCCACCTCCTGAAGCCCAATGATGGGGAGGGGGGCAGTAAGGAGTCGGGGTGGGAGCAGGGTGTGGGCAGGGCAGTGCCTGTCTTACACTTGCCGTGGGCTTTAGAAGGGGCCTCAGATTGCCTCTGGGATGGGCAACAAAAAGGGGGGTCAGTGATCAGATTTTAGCTGTGTGTGGTACATGAAGTGGGCCAATTTTAAGGCTCTCTCCCAATCCTGAAGCCCAGAAATAATGTCCTGGACGTCATCCCCAAACAGCTTGAAGCCTTGAAAGGGGACATCCAGAATACTGGATTGGACATCAGGGACAAACCTTGAGACCCTAAGCCAGGCGTGGAACTGCAGACTGATGCCAGCTACCGCCGCACAGCCAGAAGCGTCCACTGCATCATATGCCGCCCAGAGGCAGCAAGTGCCGACATCAGACGCCATCTTCAGAGACTGGAGAATCTGCTGTTTGGAGGGGTCATCTGGCAGAACCGCGACCGCCTCCTTGGCCTGGTCCCACAACAAGTTTTGGTATTGCCCCATGTGAACCAGGTAGATAAGAGCCCATACGGCAAGGCTGGCTGAAGCAAAGGCACGCTTGCCCACCTGGTCTAGGTGCCTTGGGTGCTTGGTGCAGTCCTGAGCTGCATTGATTACCACAGAGTCAGCTTTAGGGTACTCGACGAAGAAGGGCATACCAGCTGGAGCGTGGTACAGCCTGTATGGCTTTTTAGGGACCACAGGGATAGTTTTGGGTAGAGCTATGTGGCCAGTGTAACATCACCGTATGACTTGATCATCGGGGGGACCACCAGAGGAGGAGAGTCGCACTGGCGGAGGTAGATTGCTAGGCGGCGACAGTCCAGGTCCTGTTCCTCTGTCTCCCACCCCATTGTGGACTGGATATGTCTCATAATTTCTACGAAGGTGGGGTCATCAGGGGGAGACTTAGGGACATTACTAGGCTCTCCTTCATCCCCAGAGGATACCCCCTCAAGCGAGGAGGGCTCGAACTGAGGTAATCATCCATTACAGAATCCTCAGCCCCACTGTCGCCAGTTGAGGGGTCGACCGGGCAAACTGGGGTACCGGCATCAGTGGGGCTCCTGGGAGTAGGAGGTGAACTGGGTCCCGGACGGAGAGGGGTTGGGACAAACAGTGCCCTGAGGACACCAGCACTGGAAAGGGATCAGCTGGACAGCCTCGTAGGCCAGAAATATGATCCCATCACCCTTGGGGAGGGCACACTAAAATTATAAAAACCTACTAGGGATGGTAGGTTTTCAGCACAGTAAATTTCCTAATAGAGGAAAACACTGTTAAACTTGGTAAAATACTTTAACAAGATTCCCCAGTAGCACAGGGCACTGCTTCATGGTATAAACAGACAACCCCGGATACTTTTATTTAATAAGAACCCCCAGAAGCACAGGGCACTAGTTCATGGTTTAAATAAACTATCTTGAATACATTTATTTAATAAGAACCCCTTGTAGCACAGGGTACTACTTTGTGGTATGAACAGACTACCCCAGATACATTTATTTAACAAGAACCCCCAGCAGCACAGGACACATCTTTGTGGCATACAGTAATAAGAGACAAAGTTGGGGTCACTATCATGATGCAGGGTCAGCTGAGTGTTAGCAAAGCAAAGCACAACACGAAGGGGAGGAAACGAACATTCAATACTCACCATGGTCGTCCAGTAGAATATTTTCTGGCTTTAGGTCTCTGTAAAATGAAAATAAATACTTTTCTAGGAGTTAAAGGAACCTTTTCAGTCGTGACAGAAATTTACAGCTTGAAATACACACTCAGGTCACAGGGCTGATGATGGAGGAGGAGGAATTGAACTAACTATTGCCAGCCTTTATTTATTTATTTATTTTTATTTATTTATTGAAATATTTAGAAAGACCTTTGAGTCAGAGACTCGTTTACAAAGGTTCCACGTCATACATAAAAGGATACATGGACAGAACTTGGAATACAGATTACAGTACAACTACAAATAACAGTCAGTGATGTTACATAGTTGTGCAGTTGTTGAATAACAGCAAGTTTTGTTTCTTAGTACAGCCATAATAGTTACAGGGGTTCTGTAGAGGCTGATGGTCATAGGGTTTCATAGTTACGATTTGGTATGGGGAGTCCGACAATAGTAAGTTTGATAGCTGCATATGTCAATCTGGTGTCAAGGGCAGTCACACTGGCTAGATGCATGAAGGTATTTCCGTAGCTTGGATTTATAAGGGCCAAGCCTTAATTCGTTTGTTATATGACTTGGGAGGCATTATGTCAGAGGGGCCCTGTAAGTGAAGGTTCACTGGTACAAGTCCCAGCTCACAGGGTACCCTAGCAGCTGCTTGTTTGAGTCTGTGGTTGTTTTGACTGGGGAGTTGGGTGGATGATTTGGTTTAGGGTAGGTGGGGTTAGGCCTAGTAGTACCTTTTTGGTCATAAGGCAGGTGTGGTACCTGATTCTGCTATCTAGGTTTAGCCAGTCTGTGCTGCTGTAAAGGGAGCAGGAGTGTGTAAAATGATCACATCCAAGGATGAGATGGCAGGCTTTGTTTAAAACGAGTCAGAGACTGCTTAGGGTGGTGGATGGAACGGCACTGTAGATTAGGATGCCGTGGTCTAGCAGGGAGAGGATCGAGGAGTTAATGCAAGTTGTAATGCTTCAGGGGTGAGGCAGTGTTTGTACCGGTATAGTACCCCTAGTCTGGAGCTAAGGGCTGTTGATAGGTGTAGGATATGTTGATTAAAGCTTAGGGTGGGGTCTAGAGTGATCCCTAAGTATTTAAAGCTGCTTACGTGTTCTAATGGGGTCTGACTGGCAGCGAGGAATTGAGGGCAAAGGTTCTTGAGTGGGTTCTGGGGGTGGGTGAAGAGCATGACTTTTGTCTCATTGTAGTTGATAAGATGACATTGGGTGGTGAGCTAGTCTTCAACTTCACGGAACGAGTGTTGGAGAGCTTGGTGGAGCTTGGGGGGGTGACGGGTCGGAGGCGAACAAGACTGCATCATCTGCGTACAGGAGTAGATTTCCAGGGCATGACACTGGGAGGGAGTTGAGGTATAGGCTGAAAAGTAGGGGGCCAAGTATGGAGCCCTGTGGGACACCAGAGCAGATAGGGAGGCAGGGGGAGAGGACAGGGCCTACCTTGACTAGCTGCTTTCTATCGGAGAGATAGCTGGTGAACCAGTTTAGGGTGTCACTGGAGAAACCCGTGAAAGCCAGAGTGTTAAGCAAGAGGGCATGGTTTATGGTATCGAATCCCTTAGATAGGTCCACGAAGATGGCGCCTGTGAGATGGCCGTGGTCCAGGGCTGAGTGGACATGGGAGGTAAATTCAAGGAGGGCGGTGGTGGTACTGTGGCCCTTACGGAAACCGTGTTGCTGTCCGGATAGAAGGTTATATTTGTTAAGGTGGTCAGTAAGTTGGTCGGCGACTATGCGTTCTAATGCCTTAGATTGGGGAAGGGTTAGGATAGAGATGGGGCGGTAGTTGTTTGTGGATGTGGTCACCATTTTATGGATGGGTGTGTGATGTAGGCCGATTTCCAGTGGGTAGGAATTTCCTGACAGAGGGAGCGGTTTAGAATGGGTGAGTGGGACTGGACTTCCTGGAGGGTGAGACAGAGAAGTCTGAGGTCCAGGGTCGTGACTATAGTGATTTTGGCTAATAGCTTTGGTTAGGTAGGGTTTGGCAGTCTCTGGGTAAGGACTGCAGGTAGAAGGGTGGAGCAAGGGGAGTATGCGGGCGTTATGGGCAGGTGGGGGATCGGAAGAAATTAGGGGCAGTACATGGGAGAGATCAGTGAAAGCAGTGTTAAGGGCCGAGGCTATTCTCACGGGGTCAGAGGAGAGGCAGCCATCTATTAGAATTTGGTCAGGTGGCAGGTTTGGGGCTTTGCCACAGAGTCCCTTAATGTTTTCCCAGAACTTGCGACCAGAGCCCCAGGTGGAGGTTAAGGTGGCTCTGTAATAGTTTGCTTTGGCGGTGTGTATGGCTCCTCTCCCAGAAATTACCATCCCATTTCTCTCCTCCCCATCCTTGCAAAACTCCAGGAACACCTAGTCCTCTCCCAGCTCTCCTATCTTGACTCCACCTCCTTCTTCACTCCTTATCAGTCTGGGTTTAGGAAGTCCCACTCCACCACCACTTCCCTTCTAAGGCTCAGTGATGCACCCTTACCGGAATGGATCAAGGCCATATTACCTCTGCCATCTCTGTCACCCTTGAAAAGGCCTTTGACACAGTTGCACACCCTCTCCTCCTCACCAAACCTTCCCAAGCTGGGCTCTCCAGCAAGACCACCAGCTGGTTCCACTCCTACTTGGCAGGCAGGACTCAATCTGTTAGGATTACGAACTCCATCTCTTCTCCCCTTCCCATCTTGTCTGGAGTACCCCAAGGCTCAGTCCTTGGCCCGCTACTATTCTCCATTTTTCTCAACATCCTGCCCTCTGCCTGCCCACACACATCCATTCACATGTATGCGGATGACACAGTCCTGATACATCCGGCCCCTCAACCTCTGATGTGGTATCCAGACTACAGCGCGGCTTCAATATTGTCCAGCTCTGGTTTTGCTTGAATCAGCTCTTCCTGAATGCCAAGAAAACTGTCTCCATGACCTCTGACACAAAGCACAGACTCTCTCGGCTCCACTCCCTCCCCACTTTCCACACCCTGGATGGGACGAACCTGGAAGACTGCACCTCCTTTAGATATCTCGGGGTCTGGCTCGACCAACACCTTGACTTTTCTGTACACATTGGGGTTATCCACAAGATGCTGCACCCCAAGCTGGGAGCCCTGTATTGGAACCATGAATGCATCCTGCTGCTAGCCCGCAGCAAAATTGTGCTGAAAGTTATTCTCCCAATCCTTGACTATGGGGATGTGGTCTACAGTGCCACTCCCAAAACTACCCTAACCAGACTGGATAACCTCCTCCACTCCTTCTGCCGCTTTGCCCTAGACTGTCCTCCCAGCACTCACCACTGCACCCTCTACCAGACCTTGCACCTCCCCTCACTGCAGGATAGGAGGCAGTCCCACTACGCCAGGCTCACAGCTAAATTCTGGACACAGTCCCTGCCCCCCTGTACCTCTCCACCGTACTGTCTCCACTCCCCCCACTCCCTCAGAAACTCAGACACACATTCCCTGACTGTCCCACGCACATCCACTCGGCAGGCCAGGCAGCCTTCGTTATCGCAGATGCCTAAACTGTGGAATGCTCTCCAGGGTTTTATTTAACTCTAAAAATTGATTAGCGTTTTGCTCATAAAAGTTCTAAAACAATGTGAAAATGCATAGCACTTGCCTCACTGTGTTTAACATAACACTTCTAGAAAACCTATATAAATGCTTTCTGTATAGTTAGTATTGTCCTAAGAAAAAACTGCCAATCAATTATTTAAAACCCTGCTCTCCCCCAAGCCATTTGGCATGCCCCCTCTGCCCACCAACTCAACGCTCTCAAGGCCCATTTCTGCTCTGTCTGCGCATGTGCCTAACCTCTCTCTAGTCCCGGACTTAGCTACGGCACGCTAATTAGGCAGGTCTGGAACAACAAACCCTGCTGCCAGCTTGAAGCTCCGGTCGGGCACTTATGGTCTGGCCGTTCACCTTACTCTTCTTGTCTGTATTCTCCCAGAATTTGATAGCATTGCCATTGTATTATAATGTATTCGTATTTAGCTTCTAGCCATCTCACTGTATATTGTGTGCTGTTCCTATACATTGCTGATGTATTTTCTGTGTTGTGTTTTTTCATGCTCCCCTCCCCCCCAGGATGCATCTGGAATTGAGAGGTAGTCTGCTCAGTATGCCTTCCTAGTAAAACTTTTAAATAAATAAATAAATTGAAAGCAGCTTGAGAGCTTGCTTGGCGGATTTCACATAGTAACTTGTAATAGGAGGACGAAGCTGCACGGTATTAAATAGCTGGTTTAGCATACCAAAAAGTTATGCAAAACGGGGATATTGCTAACCACCGTCAGAAATGTGTAGTAGTAGACTGCCAAACATTTTTAGGGCGAGTCCATGGCACTGCAGGCAACATGAATAAAACTATGCATTTTTTTAAATTTTGCTAATCAGGCTGTGCCAAGTGCTAAGCATTTTCTCAGCTGATTACTGTAGCACTTGCACAGGTAAGACTGCTAATCAGTTTTTTGGAAGTTACTTAATATCCTGGGCCTCATTCTTTTCTCTGTTTTTATAAATGATCTTCCCTCTTCATGCTCTCCAATGCACGTACACATGTACGTTGACAACACCATCATATTTGCCTCAGGCCCCTCCCATGCCACAGTCCAGTCATTCCTGCAAGATGCCTTTACGAGGGCCATCAACTGGTTCGAGGCAAACCTCCTCAAGTGTAATACCAAAAAGACAGCAGCCATGGCTTTCAGCTCCACCCAGAGGTTAGCCAAGCTCTCATCTCCTCCATTGGTGTTAGCCCCAATGTTGTTCGCAGTGTATGTGCTACCCCTGGGAGGGATCATTAGGAAGCATGGCTTGGGATTTCATTGCTATGCTGACGATACCCAGCTATACTTATCCTTTGCCCCAGGAACATCCATCGTGGTAGATGTGTTAAACAGCTGCCTTGCTGAGATCAACGACTGAATGGCCTCTAGCTGGTTGTGACTGAACCCCAGTAAGATGGAGGTATTAGTGGTGGAGTCGAACAGAGTGCAGACAGAACGGCCTCTGGATCAGAGACTGGACTTGTTCTGGGATCTGTTCCATTGAAGGCCTCCTCTAGGGTGCAAAATCTTGGTGTCATTCTGGATAGGAGTCTGACGATGGAGGCACAGATATCTTCCACCGTCCGCTCCTGTTTTTTCCATCTCAGAAGTGTCGCCAGGATAAAGCCCCTTGTTTCGCCTCTGGACCTCCCCAATTTGATGCACGCCTCAGTTACATCAAGGCTTGACTACTGTAATGCGCTCTACCCTGGGGTCGCAGTAGGATCTCCTCCCCAGACTGCAGCTAGTGCAGAATGCAGCTGCCCAGTTACTTACTGGGCAGCCAAAATTTTGCCATATTACATCGGCGTTGCGTGAGCTGCACTGGCTGCCGGTCAGGTGGAGGATCCTCTTTAAGGTGGGTCTTCTCACCTATAAGGCCCTACATGGTCAGGGCCGTTTATCTTTTAGACCTTCTTGTACCTGCTCTCTCAGTTCGCTTCCTCCGTTCCTCCTGTGGAGGCCACCTAGTGATTCCCAGGATGAGGTTGAAATCGGCTGGCGACAGGGCTTTTAGTGTCGCCGCCCCGTCCTGTGGAATTCGCTGCCCCTTGGAGTTAAGGTGGCCCCTACTCTGGAGGTATTTAAGGCCTGCCTTAAGGCCCTCCTATTTGCTCAGGCTTTTTTGGATAAGTTATTAATTTATAGATCTGTTTTGATTATAGTTGTTTGTAATCTGATGTTTAGTTTATTATTTATGGGAATATTATATGAAGCGTTGTTATTTATATGTTTATAACTATTTTTTGTGTTTTTACTGATCTATTGCTGAATATGTGTTTACCTATTTGTACGGCGTCCAGAGCCTCCGGGATTGGGTGTCTTTTAAATAAATTTTGCCTTGCCATCTTTCTTCTCCTTGGACGGTGCAAAGATAGAAACAGTGCAGTCTTTTAAATACCTGGGGGTCTGGTTAGACCCCAAGCTCGATTTCTCCCAGTGCTCTGACTTCATCTACTCTAAACTTCAGCCCAAACTGGAAGCCTTGCACAGAATCAAGGATTGTCTCTCCCTCCCGATCCACAAAGAGCTAATTTCCAAACTGATCCTCCCCATGTTAGACTATGCCGACATTGTCTACAGCTTGGTTCCCTAATATCCCCGTTCAACACTTTCTGTCGTTTTGCCTCAAACCTCCCTTTCCAAACCCATAATTGCTCCTTATACTCTGCCTTAGCCCTCCCTTCCCTAGCTGTCACTTTGCACACTGCGCCACCTTCGTCAGCAAGTACCGGTCCTCGGTCCTCCCCCATCTCTCTGTTCTCCTACTCCCCTCATTTACGTCAGGATACTCCCTCAGAACCCATGATTCCCACACTTTCAATCTCCCATATCCTCATTCACAAGCAGGCAAGGTCGCTTTCTCCTTTAGACTGTCAGATCTCTGGAATCGTCTCCTCCACTCTATCACCTTGCACTCACTCTTCTTATCCTGCTAAAACAACAATTAAAGCTCCTCCCCCTGCAACTGCTCCACATCTGGCCCCCCCTTGATCCCATCAAGCTACCTCTCCCTCCCTCCTTTAAGTCTCCCTCCAGGCACCCCATGCCCCACTGCCTCTTTTTTTTTTTTTTTCCTCCCCCATCTTCTCTACAGGTCCCTCTTCCCTCATACCCCTACTTTCCTGATTTTTCAATCTTTCCTTCTCATGCACCTATCCTTACTCAGTGAAAATTTACACCGGGCATGTCGTTACAAGTTTTACTACCCATGTACAGCTGTCACTTATTAAAATTGTAATGTACTACGCACCTTGGAAACACGGTTTTACATTGTCCTTATGTAACATGCACCTTAAAAAATACTACCCCAACAATGTAACTTAAATGTATATTTGCCAATATTGTATATTGTTCTACTGTATCCGTGATTTGTTTCAAATGTTGTACTACTTTGACTATTTAAATATCTCATCCCTCTCCCCTTGGTCGCACCTGGAAACTAGCCTCGGCTCAGCATGCCTTGCCAGGTTACCAAATTTTAAATAAATAAAATACCCTGAGCTGAATAAGCCAATGTCATTTGGCCACACCCAGTTCTGGTTTTAGGCTGTACCAATCCATGTCCTGATGCCATTCTGAGTAAGTAACGAGTATGCAAAGAAATCAGCTGATCAGTTATATAGAAAGGAACCATGTTATTACCACATTTGAACACATGTTTTAACCACTGCAGTTATCTCCCGATGGACAGGGACACCCAACCCAAGTCTGCCAGAAAAATGAACAGCAGTGTTCATCAAAGAAAGAATGTCTGTACAGCAGCACATGGCAAATCTCACAATCTTGTAATAAGTTCTTTCGCATCCTTAATGATTCATACTGCTGGCTGTGCAATAAATTAAACCTCTGTAGTCAATTAATGAAACTGAAAATTTGCTTTACAATTTTCTGCCTTGCATTGAAGTAAAAACAGAAAAGTACAGTTATGTAAACATTTCCTGTAACAGTAGATCTTCAAGAGGATCTCTTGCAAGGCCATCACTGGTAGGACTCGGCCATCAGGCACTAGGATCACACGGAAACCTTTCTAGCTAGTAGTCTACAAGAGGGGGCCACCCACCTCAGACATTGGGGTTTGATATCAGCCTATCCTATATAAGGTGGGCGGCCCCCATGCCCTCCTCAGTTCTCCCGCCGGACACTAGAAACAGTACTCCAGGAAGGGAAAACAGAGGAGGACGCCAAGGTAACCCTGTAGCTGAGAAAAAAGGCAGAAAGGGAGCGAAGAACAGCAAGAGGAAGGAGGGAGGGAAAAGCGGGGTCTGCTGCAAGAGATCCTCTTGAAGATCTACTGCTATGGTAGGTTCTTACACAACTGTACTATCTTTCTTTGAGGGTATCTCTTGCAGCAGGCCATCACTGGTAGGACCGAGTCCCAAGCAGTTCTCGTAGCACAGGCAAGTAGGACAGGCAGTTGGCAGCAAAATATGACGGCCTCAGAGAACCACTAGGCCAAATTTGGCATGCCATCTAGAGGCAATGTCCAGAATGCAGTGCTTGGTAAAAGTGTGAACAGTACTCCAGGTGGCTGCAGCACAAATGTCAGCAGCAGACACATTTTGAAAACAAGCTACTGATGTGGCCATGCCCCACGTGGAATGGCCCTTAACAGCACCAGGAAGTTCCTCTCCACATTTCTGGTAGAAGTAAACAATATAATTCACTAAGCACTTAGACAAACACTGTTTGAAAAATGGGGAGCCCTCTCTCACAGGGGCAAATGATAACTGGCTGGACTTATGAGAGTCCTTGGTCCAGTGTGTATAGTATCTCAGAATTCTATGTACTGTACATCCAAGATATGGAGCAATGTCTCCCCGATTGGAATGCTATGGAAAATAAACAGGCAGGTGGATGGACTGATTCAAAGTAAACTCTTACACCACCTTAGGAAGAAACTTAGGATCGGTACACAAAGACACCCTGTTTTTGTGGAAAACTAAATAAGGCTCCTTACACATGAGGGCCTGAAGCTCTGAAATCCTTCGAGCAGAAGTAATGGCAACCCAAAACAACACTTTCCAAGATAGAAAGTGCAGCTCGCAAGACATGGCCGGTTCAAAGGGAGGCAACGTAAGCTTTTCTAACACAAAATTAAGGTCCCAAGGCTGGACTGGATCCTGAAAGGGGGTTTCAAGTGCAGAATGCCCTGCAGAAAGGTGCAAGACACATCAAGTTGGGTCACTGTGCACCCGTCCACAGGTACATGATACGCACAGATGGCAGAAAGATGCATCTTAATAAAAGAGTAATGCAAACCCAAGTCCGAGAGGGACAGGAAGTATTCCAGGACTTCATCCACTGGGCAGTACTGGTGATCGACTGTAGCTACGGCAGATTCTGTGGTCCGATGTGCGCTGGAGAATGGCGGGAAAAAAGTGGAGAGGGCATGGAAGCCGCCCGCCTTATAAACTATAGGCTGATGTTGGAGGTGGGTGGCCCCCTCTGGTAGACTGCAACCTAGAAAGGTTTCCGTGTGGTCCCAGCATTTGACAGCTGAGTCCTACCGGTGATGGCCTGCTGCAAGAAACACCCTAGAAGTAAGATCACAGAAAAGTACAGTTACGTAAGAACTTACCGTAACAGTAGATCTTCGAGAACAGCTCTTGCAGCAGGTAACACCATTAGGACTGAAGCCGGCAGGCGTCAGGACCCCACAGAAAAAATTCTAGCTAGCTATCTTCAGCGGGGACCGCCCCCAACGCCGGTCCCGCCTCCGACGTCAGGCGTGGTACATAAGGGGGCGGTCCTGCCAGAATCCCCAGTTCTCCCGCCGGAGACTCCCGGCCGCAGGATGACATCAGAAGGGGAGACCGAGGATCCACCATCAGAAGACAATCAGGGAGAAAATCCCGATACAAGCAGGAGCAGAGCCCTGCCTCCTCTAAGGGGGAAGGTGGGTGGGAAGGTACCTGCTGCAAGAGCTGTTCTCGAAGATCTACTGTTACGGTAAGTTCTTACGTAACTGTACTATCTTACTTCGAGATACAGCTCTTGCAGCAGGTAACACCATTAGGACTGATTCCCAAGCAGTAACGCCTACCAGAAGATCCGGGAGGAGTAGAAAGACAAGAAATAACATTTCCAAGCCCTGACTCAGGACAGGAGACCCTGCAGCACCGCTAGGCCGAACAGGCTCTTCTCACGAGAGGCGATGTCCAGACTGTAGTGCCTGATAAAGGTATGCACAGAGCTCCAAGTGGCTGCAGCGCAAATAGCCGAAATGGAGACATTCCTAAGTGCTGCAAAGGAAGTGGCCATACCCCTGGTAGAATGACCGGACAGAACCCGGGAGGGGCTTTTGCTTAATCTCGTAACAGTACGAAATACACTGGACAAGCCAGCGGGACAAAGTCTGTTTGGATACTGGTTGGCCCTTCATTCTCTGGGAGAAGGAGACAAAAAGCTGGTCAGAACCCCGAGAGGGTTTAGTTCTGTTAAGGTAATACCTCAGGCTGCAGTGAACATCCAGGGTGTGGAGCAAAGCCTCTCCTCTATTAGAGTAACTCGGGAAATAGACCGGAAGGTCGATATCCTGGTTTAAAGTGAGTGTCGAAACCACCTTAGGCAAAAATTTGGGGTTCATCCTCAGGGATACTCTGTCCCGGTGAAAAACCAAATAAGGCTCTTTGCACATGAGAGCGTGAAGCTCAGAAATCCTTCTGGCTGAAGTAACAGCAACCAAAAATAACGTCTTCCACGACAGAAAACGTAGCTCGCAATCCGCGGCAGGCTCAAAGGGGGGGAGTGTAAGTTGTTCCAGGACAAAGAGCAGATCCCATGGAGGCACTGGGTCTCTGATGGGAGGCCTAAGGTGTAACACTCCTCTGAGAAATTCCAGAGGCGTCTAATTGCGCAGCAATCGATACTTACGGAAGGTGGGGCAGAAATAGCGCAAGGTGCACCTTGATGGAGGAGTAGGCTAGTCCTGAATGAAAGAGAGAAGGAGATAGTCTAAAATTACTCCCACAGGACAACCTAAGGGAAAAGGTCAGAAGCCGTGACCATAAAACAAAGCGCCATTTCATGGCATACGTAGCATGCGTTGCCGGCTTTCTGGCTGCCGAGAGAACCTCTGCAACCTCTTGCGAGACCCCGTGACGCAAGATGGCTATGTCTCTAGGAGCCAAGCATGCAGGTTCAGAGAACGCAAATCCGGATGGAGCAATGAACCTTTCTCCTGAGACAGTAGGTGGGAGCTGAGCGGCAACGGGAGCGGGGGTTCCCGAGATAGCTGTGCCAGCAAGGGGAACCATATCTGTCTGGGCCAGAACGGGGCCACCAGAATCATTTGCACGTGCTCCCTGCGCAGTTTGAGAAGAACTCTTTGGATCAACGGGAAGGGAGGGAAGGCATAGAGGAATCTGTTCCCCACGAGAGGGACAACGCGTCTCGCCAGAAAACACCAGGCCCTGGACCTAGCGAGCAAAAATTGGGCAGTTTTGCGTTGGATGAGGATGCGAATAAATCCAGCTCTGGAGTTCCCCATCGAAGGAACAGATCCTCTGCCACCTCCTGAAGAAGTTCCCACTCGTGGACTCTGGCCTGGGAGCGACTCAGGCCGTCTGTGATCGTGTTGTCCACCCCGGGAACGTGAACCGTAATCAGGTTTGCGCCGTGTCCGATTACCCAATCCCACACTCTCATGGCCTCCCTGCAAAGGGGGTAAGAGTGTGCGCCTTCTTGCTTGTTGATGAAGCAGGATAGTGCACGGTGAAATTATCGACTGAAAGGCCTGAAGTGCATAGAGGACCGCCCTCATCTCTAGGACACTGATATGGAGATGAGCCTCCAATGGGGTCCATGCACCCCGAGACTTCACCCCATCTAAGTGTGCCCCCCAACCGAGACCTGAAGCGTCCGTGGTGAGGGTTATCTCCGGGGACGGCGCTGCAAACGTGACGCCCTTGGAAAGCGACCCGGGGGCTAGCCACCACTGCCAGTCGCGGATCACGGATTTCGTGATCCTGAACGGATGCTGCAAATGGTCTTGCCTTTGGTCCCATTGTGCCTTGAGCATCCACTGGGTTATTCGCATGTGGAGTCGTGCGAGAGGGACTGTAGGAATGGCCGCAGCCATGTGTCCGAGCAAACGAAGGACCGACCTGGCCGGCATGGTCTGGTTCGATGATAAGGCCCCTATGAGGGACCTGATGCGTTCCGCCCTGTCAGCCGGAAGAAAAGCTCTTCCCTGGACCATGTCCAGTACTGCGCCTATAAACTGCAGCTTCTGCGACAGTACCAAGATGGACTTCTCGTGATTTATGAGGATGCCCAGCGATCGGAACAAGTCCTGAGTGCTCTGGATCGCGAGCAAGAGCGCCTCTTTGGAGGCGGCCATGAGAAGCCAGTCGTCTAGGTACGAGAACACGTAGTGGCCCTGTCTCCTTAGAGATGCTGCCACGACTGCCATGCATTTGGTAAAGACCCTTGGTGCGGATGACAGCCCGAACGGGAGAGCCCGGAACTGAAGATGGTGGCCTAGAAACTCGAAGCGCAGGAACCTCTGATGCGCTTGAGCTATGGGGATATGCAGGTACGCGTCCTGCATGTCTAGGGACGCTAAAAAGGCGCTTTGTTTCAGCATGGGGATAAGACCGGAAGGGTCCCATGCGGAATTCTTCTTGTATGCGACCGACATATTGAGGTCGCTTAGGTCCAGAATCGGACGGAGGTCCCCTGTTTTCTTGGGAACCAGGAAGAAGTGAGAATAATATTCCTGTCCTCTCTGGTTCCCCGGGACGTACTCTATCGCCCCCTTTTCTAGGAGCGCGAGTACTTCTTGCCAAATTAAGGTTCCGTGCTGACCCGGATACCGGGAGAGCAGAGGAGGCCTCGAGGGTGGCTTTTCTGCGAACTCTATAAAGTGGCCGACACTGACCAACTGCAGAACCCACCTGTCGGTGGTGATCGCCTGCCATTCCGGCAGGAAGTTCGTAATGCGACCCCCGACCATAATTTCCCGTTGATCCTGAGGGGCGGGGGCCGGAAAGGAGTCATGCTGTGGCGGCAGATGGGCCCGTTGGCTGGGTCGCCCGAGGTGCGCTGACCTCTGCTAGAGGGCTGTTTACCCTGGGTTCTGCGGAAACCAGAGCCCCTCTGTTGTGTAGCGGAGCGGGGCTGTTGCCTCTGTGTCCGCCCACGAAAACGGCTTTGGTTCCTACGAAAGGAACCGAGCCTAGGATGGTACATGGCTTGTACCGACCTCACCGCCTTCCCGGCCTCTTGTAGTTTGGTAATAATCTTCTCCGAAGGATTACCAAATAAAACATCTCCTTGAAAGGGGTGTCCATAATGTTCTTCTGGACGTCCGGGGTGAAGCCGGAGACACGAAGCCAGGAGTGTCTCCGGAGGCAAACGTCGGAAGCTGCTGCTCGGGCCGATGAGTCCAGCGGAATCGTCAGCTGCTCTAAGCACTTAGGTCCCCACGTCTGAACCCGAGCGGAGGAGCTGGAGCATCTCCTCCTTCGGCTCAACTTCGGGTAGTTTCTCAGCTACCTCAGACCCTGTTCCCACAGGCGTTCTGAAACTGAACCATGTGGGTCAAGTAATTTAAGGATCTGATGGCGCAGGTAGCGGAAGCATTGCGCCTGCCCAGAGAGTCCAATTGCTTGGATTCTGGATCCGTGGCAGGGTGCTCAAATGCTGCGGCCTCTGTGACCGGTCATGTGAGGCTGTTATGACCAGAGAATCGCCTGAGGTTGATCGTCAAATACTGGTCCTCCTTAGGAGCCTTGTATAGACGGTCAGCTTCTTTGGGCACCGCAACGCACGTGGACGCTCCACGCGGCCTTGGTGACGCTCCACAAAAGTGTCCACCAAGGGTGGCACCACCACAGGCTTGGGGTCCTTCTGCCGAAGATACTTGGCAAGGCGTAACCTTTCGGGGTCTAATTCTTCTGCACCCCACCCCATGTTCTCCTGGATAGGGCGCATGATATCCATGAACGAGGGGTCATCCGGAGGAGACCGTGGCGTCTCACGTGGGTCCGGAGAAGGGATGGAGATTGGAGATGGGGATCTAGAGGTGGAGTAAGCTGATCCTGTGTCCTCCGTCGACGGCGAACGTCGGCGTCTCCTGGATCTCTTAGGGCTGGGTGAACCAGAAGAAGATCTTGACGGAGGTCTCCTCTTTGTTGATCGAACCCCGGGAGGAGATCTGGACTCCCTGGGGAGAGTTGAACGGCTAACCGACCCTGCAGGCGAAGGGGGGGCCGGAGCCGGAGGAGGAGGAGGAGGAGGAGAGGAAGAGCGGTGGGCGCCACGTCCTTCTTGATGGTGTCCCACCAGTATGTGAAGAGATCCTTCACATCCGCTAAAGACAATCCCGACGACGGCCCAGGCGCCAGGGGGCGGTCGTCAAGTCCCGGCGACGGCTCCACAGAGACCTCGGGCGGTGGCGAGGGAGCCCTGGGAGACTGCACGAGGCCGGGGTCGCCCGTCTGATCCTCGGGCTGCATCAGATCTTCCTCCGTTAGCGACTCCTGCCCGACGACGGTCGGAGGCACAGGAGTCCTCTTCTCAGGCGTGGCGGACGTCGGTCCCCCAACCGACGTCCGATGGGAAGACTTGACCGACGACGGTCTCACGGCCGATGACGGCTCCTAGGAGGGGTGACGGGTGGTCGACGGAGGTCGAGCCGGCGTCGGGTCTACCGGCCTCTTCAGAGGGGTAAGTTCTAAAGTTTTCCGGGGTGGAACTGAAGAGGACCGGACGTCGGGTGCCGACGAGCGGGAGCCCGACTTATGGTGGTGGTGGTGACGCTCCCTGGACTTCGCCAAGGCCCTGGGGGGCGAAGGACGACGACGGCCTGGCGGGAGGGGCCTGAGAAGAGCGAGAAACTGGAACCGCAGCCGGGGGGAGAGAAGAGGCCCTGGATGGAGACCAGTCTGACTTCGACCCGGAGCTGCGGGACTCGGAGGCCCGAGTTGGAGACCTGGAAGGGTCCTTCTCCCTTCTCTTCTTTTCGGCGTGCTTGTGGGATTTCGAAGATTCCCCCTTAGAGGTCATGGCTCTCAATTTTTCTTCTAGCAGGAACGCCTGAAGAGCCTTCTTCGCCGGATCCTCGTGCGACTATTAAACCCTTGGCAGAGGGACAGGCCTGGGTATCGTGCTCTGGGCCCAGGCACTGGACGCAGGCCGTGTGGGGATCCTTAAAGGGGATCTGCTTCCCGCAAGCACACTTCGATGTATGCCCGGAGGTCGGAGAGGACATCAGCGAAGAAATATTCAAAGTAGGAGTAAATTCCCGTAGGAAAGTTCAGCAACCACGCGTCGCGCGCTAGACTAAGACCGGAGGGTCGAGGCATGCAAGTCGACGGCGGGAAAGAACTGGGGATTCTGGCAGGACCGCCCCCTTATGTACCATGCCTGACGTCGGAGGCGGGACCGGCGTCGGGGACGGTCCCCGCTGAAGATAGCTAGCTAGAATTTTTTCCGTGAGGTCCTGACGCCTGCCGGCTTCAGTCCTAATGGTGTTACCTGCTGCAAGAGCTGTATCTCGAAGTAAGATCTGCCAGCTGAAGAGGATCATTTAGCCCACCCAGTCTGTCTACATGTTACTACTCACCTAGTCCATCTCTGCAGACCCCAACTGTTCTCCAGTGACCCTCCATCCCATCCTTCTTATTTACTAATACCCCTTTACGACTAGCCCAAGTATGCTTGAAATGTCCTACTGTTTTTGGCTCCATCACTTGTGCTGGCAGTCTGCGTCAGGCATCCACCACTCTTTGAGTAAAGCAGTACTTCATCACATCCCTCTTAACCCCCCCCCCCCCAACAAGCTTCACTGCCTGCACTCTGGTCCTGGTGTTCTTTTCTATTTGAAAGACTCCCCTCCTGCACCCTATTCACCTCTGTGAGGTACGTGTAGGTCTCTATCATGTACCCTCTCATTCTCCTCTCTTCCAAGGTGTACAGTTTGAGATCCCCCAGTCTCTCCTCGTAAGGTTTTTGGTGCAATCCCCGCAGCATTTTAGCTGCCCTCTTCTGGACTGCCTCCACCCTCTATGTGTCCTTTTTGAGATGCTGCCTCCAGAACTGGGCACAATACTACAGGTGGGGGTCTCACCAGTGAGTGACACAGTGGCAACACCATCTCCTTCTTCCTGCTGCTGCAAATACCTCTCCCTATGCATCTCAGCATCCCTTTTTTTTTATAATCAATGTTTACTGATTTTTATATTTCATACAAAGAAACAAATAGTACACCAGCAATACAGTGTCAGAAGAGTCACAGTGTACAATTACATCACATTTTTCAGGTAAGTAAATGTAGCACAGTGATAATTTCTAGCAGTATCCCCACCTGTAGCTGAACGTTTGAGACACTATGCTTTCCAGTATTCTGCCTCCCCCGGTCCATCCACTTTGAGATCCTCTAAGGAACAAATTGTGGGTCTATGTCCAACATGTATGCCACCCCTGCTTGTTCCGTTTTCTACCTGTTGCCTCATTAAGAATGTTAAGATCGCCATATCGTAAATCCTTTTCACCACCTGGTGCCATTCTTCCAGTGCTGGAGGATTTTCTTTTCTGGCTGCCACCATTACTACTGCCATTAAGTACCTTTTCGCTGGGTCCTTCTCTTTGTGTGAGTTGGTAGGTAGGCAAATAAGAATAAGCTGTCTATGAGTTTGGTTTGCAGGGTGAAGACAGTCCACGAAAGCTGTTTCACACTGTCTGTGAAAAGTTTGTAATGGGGGACAGGCCCATATGATGTCATAGGGGTGGCTCTATGTTCAATGCACTGTCACCGGCTCACAGGTGTCAGTGCCATGCCTTGATGCACCTGCTGAACGGGGGTAAGGAAGAATTGCATTAGGCATTTCCAACTGTATTCCCTCCAGAGCATCGAGTTAGTAACTCTGCATGGAGAGGGAGAGAGAGAGATTTGCTTCTACTGCAGGGGAAAAGGGGTGCTCCAGGCATCCCAGCATCCCAATGGGCCTACTCACTGGTCTGTCACAGTGCCCTGACACTTTGAGGTCATCAGATATGATAACCCCAAGGTCTCTAACCTACTTAGTGACTGTCAGTACCTCGCCCCCACATCCTATACTCAGTTTGTGGGTTCCCATGCCTTAGGTGCATGATGTTGCACTTTTTAGCACTGAACCCCAACTGCCATGCTCTTGAGCATATCTCGAGTTTTCCAAAATCCCTGAGCATTCTCTCCAACCCCTCCTGAGTGTCTGCCCAATTATAGAGTTTGGTGTCATCTGCAAAAAGGCATACCTTCTCTTCCAGTTCTTCTGCAATGTCACTTATGAAGACCGTGGAAACGTTTTTTCAAGGCCCTCAATCTTTGCAACAGTCTGCTGCAGACTTGGTTTATATAAAAAATTAACTTTAAAGATTGGCCCTCCTACACCCCTTAGTACTGTACTTATATTTTTCCACATGATCAGTTTTAGAACCCTTAACTGTTTGGATCTGGAGATCAGCCAGACAGCAGTTTTTCGTCATCAATACTTTCTAGTGCCTTATTGCCCCCATACAGCAGCTTCCCCTCAGCCCTGCTACAGCCTCACCACTGACCTGCATGGAGACCTTACAGGTTATCCACCCTCCAGGGTGGCCTGCCACCTGGGATCATATGGGGCCTGTGGGGGAAGTCGAGTGGCTGGGGGTGTTCTCCTCCATACTTCTGCCCCCGGGACGTCAACACACAATGCTGTGTCACATCTGTGATTGTCCCCCCCCATCAGTCTGCTCCCACCGGCGATGCCACTCAGCCTCCGCCAGCTGGTAGTCAGGTAATGAGATACAAATTCCACCTTCCCTGAGGGAGAAGAGCAGTCCTCCCTCACCTGGCCAACCTCCACTGACCCGAGTTTGTTCCTGAACCCATGTTGACAGTGTGGCAGGAGGAAAGGTGTCCAAGTGCCTCAATCCTCCACACCACTGGGTCTGCTATGACAACTATTTCTGAGCTGAGGTAGTGACCAGAATACCATCACATTAGTCTCTGAACTACAGTGCAGCCCGCTTAAGTGCACACCCTCGGGATGTTGTAAAAGTGTGCACTTATCCGAAAAATAGCTCTTCAGTCATCAGAGCAATTTAAAAGCGCTTTACTTATCAAGGCGCTAGTACTGAACGGCGTAAATATTGTTGAACATACATCTAACCACATACTGGTAATGTTGTGCATACTACAGCATAATCAACATTTACTACTATACTTAATTTTAAAAGACTATACTCTATAATGTATGTAAAAAAAAATGCAGCAAAAAAATCAGCTTGACCTAGCACTGCGTCTCAAAGTTCGTCTGATCCTTTCTTAAAGAAATCGGTAATTTTAAAGCTAGCTGCTGAATATACTCATTGAAATGAAAAAGTATGCTAAAATTTCTCCTCACTGACTGGACCTACAGTAGCCACAGCATCATCTATGGTGTACGCCATGAAATCCGATGCCGTCATACCCGTTGGTAGAACCGGAATCGGCAGTGGCATTTCTGCATTGTCCTCTTCCGGGTTCGTGGTTCCCTGTGTCGGCAAGCAAGCACTCTCTCGAACTGTAAGTACGCAATACAGTTAAAAAAGCAATGCCATACTTTATGGCAAGACCCGATCGTGTTGCATCTTAAGTTAAGTAAAGCTACCATCTGCTCTAAAGTGAGCGTTACTTTTTTATCAAGGGCTAGTTAAATACAGTAGGGAACATTGGATAATTGATGCACAAGCCAATTAAGAGTTTAAGGTAGACTTATAAAGTTGGATTGATGTAACCCAGTGCTGGGTTGTGCACTGGGGAATGCTGACATCAAATTCAATAGGCTTTCCTTCCAAAAAATGTGCATTTAACAGAAATGTGCACTTAAGCAGTTAAATTAACATGACAAACACGGGAAAAAAAAGGGATACTGAAAAAGTGTGCACTTAAGTGGGATGTGCACTTATCCGAAGTGCACTTAGGTGGGCTGCACTGTACTAATATTTAAACTGTTGCATAATGGCCAAGTCTGAAAATTCAGGAAATCAGCTTAAAGTTGTTTCATAGCTGAATGAGGGTTGGTGGCTCTGACAGGAAGGAAGAACAGCATCTTCAGCATTCAGTGTGACACTTGAACATTTAAATATTGTTGAAAGCTGGTTTACAATATAGCGTAGTGGTTAAGAGCACAGAGCTGCAAACCTGGAGACCTGGGTTTCAATCCCAGAGCCCAGCTTGCATACTGTGTGACCCTGTGCAAGTCACTTAACTTCCTTGTGCTCCCAGGTCGCACCTGGGAAACAAGCTTCGGCTTAGTGTGCCTTTCCTGGTTAAACAATTTCCCCTTTCCCTTACACAGGCCGGCCCAGTGGCATGGAGGGTTGAGGCATTCGTGCCTTACCTCCTGCCACACCCGTGACCCGTGTTCGCGGTGCGAGCAAGCCGCCTGGGGTTGGCTGGGAAGGGAGAGGATCGAGCATCCAGAGGACTGCTTTCCTCTCCCAGGGAGGGGTGGAGATGGAGTCCGTTGCTTGACTGGTCCCTGGCAGTGGTTGGAGGCTGGCACAATGGACCCACAACGTAAGGGGTTGATGCGGGGCAGTCCCCTGGCGTGCCGCGTGCGGAAGCGTATGTGGCTCGACCATTGGTGTCACTGCACACCTTCTCTCCATGCTCGGGGCCATGAAGTAAAACAGGAAAAAATCCTGACCGGCGAGATGATGCCGATCCCTCGCAGGTGCCACATCCGGACAGATAGCGCCCCGTGGAAGCAGAGGTGAGTCCGGTAGACGCTGGGGGTGACGGGGGGCAGTCGGGAAGGAGAGAAAAAGAGTGACAAAAAAAAAGCTGGTTTACACAGATTACAAAAAAGCAAGGGGCCCAAAACGGACCCTGTGGAACACCCTCATTTACTTCCAAAATGTCAGCATTAACCTGCTTTATGCAGATCGATTGCTTTCTCCACTTTAGGCAAGAAGCAAACCACCTACAAGCCTCAGAGTCAGCCAGCCCTCAGACTTTGCATCTTCTGCAGCAGCAGGAAATAATTCACTGCACCAAAAGCCTTTGTTAGAGCCATGAATGTTGCTGCCATTTACCGTTTTTTTTTCCTCTGGTGCCCGGGACAGGAGGACGACAGTTTCCATGAAATCCAGCAAAGCTGTACTAGCAGAATATTTAGGTCTGAAGCCAGACTACTGAGGGGCCAGCAAATTTGTGGTTAATCAATTTTTATTGAAAAAGAAAACACAACACACCAACATTCAACAAGCAAATACTGCACATTTGAGGGTGTTCTACAGCTGAAGGTACACAAGTATATATTACACGTCAGCTTTAGAAAGATTAAAAAAAGAGAGAGAAAAGACACTGGAACAATTAGAAATAATCTGTCTGGGATATACAGGCATACAGTATTTAGACTGTCCAATTGGTTGGAGTAGGGTCACTAATGCATGTCCACAACTGTAATTGTCCCACAGTAAGGAGGTATACAATAGGAGGAAAGCTTCTTATTAGCTTTTTAGCCTAGCCTTTCCTGAAGATGCTATTTAATTTTTTTTTTTTTTTATTCTAGGATTACAAGTACCTTTGAGCCAAGGCTCTTTTACAAAGGTTCCACGTCAGAAATAAACAACAAGGAAGCAACAGTGAAATAACAGTAAACAATTCATGTACAACAATGCTATTGAAAGGGGTTAATTATAGGAAGAATAAGGTGTAGAGGAGGAGGAGAAGTGTAGGTAGTTAACAGAGGCAGCTATAGTAAAATGATGAACACATCTCAGATGCATGTGCCTACAAGGAATGGGTAGAGACAGGCGCCGGGGTGTGGCAGAGAAACAGGGATGAAAGGAGAGGGGGAGGATGAAGATGCAGCTGGAGGCATTTGTCGAAAAATAAATGGGAAGGAGTGATAGAAGAGAAAAAGGGGGCAGGGTGAGGGGTGGGGAATAAGTGCTATAATGGGGCAAGTAGAGACTAATGAGGTGGTATGAAGACCTGAGATTTGAAGTGCGCCTCAGGAGCTGGGGGGAGGGAGACGAGGGGCCTGGGGTTAAGCAGTATATAAGTTAGGATTAAAGCTGTGTAGGTCATCATCTAAGAGAGGCAGTCACAGGAGCTAGAGGCAATGAGATGGGCCTGGAGCCTGGTTTTGAACAGACCTAGTGTTGAGGCAGAGGAGATGGTGTGGCTGAGACCATTCATCCATAGAGGAGCCCTATAGGCGAAGGAGCGTTGGCCCTGTGTAGTTTGACAGCGAGGAACTTGTAGAGTCTGGGTTGTTGAGCTCCTGGTGTTTTGATGTAACAAGGCAATAACACCTGGGGGTGAGGCCAAGGTTGATTTTTCCCGCCATAGCACATGTGAGATACTTTATACGGTTGGAGAGTTGGAGCCATCCGGACTGTTCATAAAGGGCACAGGTGTGGGTTAGGCGGTGGGCACCATCTGTGAGTCGGCATGCTTTGTTAAGTGCAGTTGTTATATGTCGGAGGGCGGACATTGTGGCGGAGCCATAGATAATGAGGTCATAATCAATAACTGACACCACAGAGCTCTGGACGGCAATCTTCAGGGCCTCTGGGATGAGATGCTGCCTGTGCTTGTAGAGTAATCCAAGGCGTGTGCTGGCACCTTTAGCCACGCTGTCAATGTGAGCCGTATAGGAGAGACTGGGGTCAAGCAGAATCCCTAGGTATTTGAAAGAGTAAACTTGTTCGAGGACAGTCCCCTGCTTGGTGGAGATGGCAAGGGGGTGTTGCTTGTAACGGTTATATGAACTGCAGAATAGCAATGACTTGGTTTTCTTGTGATTGAGGACTAGCTTATGATTGGAGAACCATGTTTCAATGGCACTGAATCTGAGTTGGAGGCTGTGTTGTAGTGGTGAAAGGTCCTTGTGCGTAGAAAAGACAACAGCATCATCCGCATACAGGATGATTTGTTCCGAGCAGGATTGTGGTAGGGAGTTTAAAAAGAGGCTGAAAAGGAGAGGGCCTAGTATGGCCCCTGAGGTACTCCTGAGCAGACAGGCAAGGTGTCCGAGATAGCATTGGCAATTTTTACTCTTTGAGAGTGGTTGTCACGGTAGCTTCTGAACCAGCGGGCTGAGTCCGGTATAAGGCCAGCAAGGAGTAGTTGGACATACAGCAGCTGATGATGATCCGTGTCAAATGCCTTTGAGAGGTCGATGAAGACAGCCCCAGTAAGAAGTCCTTTATCAAGGGAACTATGCACTGCACCGGTAAATTCAAGCAGGGCAGTGGTGGTACTATGCCCTTTTTTAAAACCGTGCTGTTGTAAGCACAGAATATTATATTTGTCAAAATAATCAGTGAGCTGGTCCGCAACAATGTGCTCTAGGGCCTTGGATAGTGGTGGCAATATGGAGATCGGGCGGTCATTAGAGTGGCAGGTCTTATCCCCAGTTTTGTGGACTGGGGTCACAGTGGCTGGAGAGAGAGATTAGTAATTTTAGTTAGGGGACTGAGGACCTCGTCAAGTGTAAGTGATAGCAGCTTAAGGTCCAGGGTGTCACTGCTGATTCTGGAAGTGGAGATGGCTGAGGCGATGTGGCGGCAAGCTTCATTCACCATAATCTCCCTGAAGTAAAAATGAGGGCGGTTTGACAGAGTGCAGGGTGTGTTAGAGGGGGTGTGACTCACTGTGAAGAAATCAGGTGGTAGAACAGTACTGAGGTCAGTAAAAGCCGTGTTAAAGGTATTTGCAATGACCATGGGATCAAGGGTAGTGGACCCGTCAACAATTAACTATGGCCAGAGGAACTTTGATTGCTTCCCAGTAATGTCCTTGATATTGTCCGAAAACCGACCATTTCCAGGTATTGGTGAGGACGCCCTTATAATATGAGCCTCGTGGAGACGAATGGATTTTACAGGCATTACTGGCATGTTTGTATTTTGGATGTCAGATTGTTTGCCTGTGGCTTTAGCCACTGCCCACAGGTGGTCCCTAGATTTCAGCTGGGAGAGGAGCTCCGCAGTTATCTAAGGGTTACAGAGGGCTTTTGTTTTTCATTTTTTTGAAGAAGCGAAGAGGTCACAGGCCTTACTGAAGGCGGTGATGAAGTAGCCGAGGGCTAGGTTAACATCCGTCGCCTTGTAGATGGGCAGCCAGTCTTGAAAAGATAGGTACTGTTTGAGATGGGTAAGCTGACAACGGGGGAGGACTCTGCTGGTAATGATTATAGCGGGTGGCTTTAGAAATTTATTAGACCATTCACATATAACCCGGGAGTGGTCACTGAGAGAGTCTGGGAGAATGGAGGTACGAGAGATCCTGGTAGTGTGATTGGTGAAAACCCAGTCCAGCAGGGTACTGGTGCCTGTTTTGTAATTTATCCCGAGTAGGTGTGGTGACCAACTGTGAGAGGTTGGCAGCTGCAAGGGCATCCCTATGAGTGTAGACATCAGATGCGAGCCAGTTTATATTGAAATCACCAAGCAGAATGTGTTCAGAGCCAGGAGGTTGGGAGCTGATGAAGTTAAGAACTTCTTTGATGCCAAGATCTTGATTTCGAGGTGGAATATATACAGAGACGATGGTGAGGTTTTGATTGGGACCTAGAAGAATTTTAATGGGTAGAAGTTCTCAGTTAGGAGGCAGGGACGGGGTTGAACAAGGTGCCCCAGAAGATTATCCTTAATGTAGATGACACAGCCCCCCTCCTTTTAGAGAACGGTCAGTCTGAAAACATTGTAGCCCTGTAAGGTAATTGTCAGATCAAGGAACTTTGGTGTCAGCCATGTCTCAGCTACAGCAAGGATGTCAGGATTATGTTGGCTGATAAAGGCTTGGAGTACATCAAGCTTTGGTAACAAGCTGCAGATGTTAATGGTTGCGATGGAGAGGGCTCCTGCCTTTTTCAGAAGGCTTGAACAGCCCATGCCAAGGTTCGGATGGACGTTGCCCGAGATCAGTAGGAGAAGCTTCATACAAAATGTTTTAAATAATTTTGCCTGTTGCTGATTATTTACATAATATGATTGTTTCATAACCCTGTTAAATTGTTCTACTGTACGACGCCCAGAGCCCCTGGGATTGGATACCTAACAAATAAAATATTACTTTTTCAATTACTTTGCAGGAACTATTATAAAGGGTATAATGTTGACTACTAAAGGCTGAGATCCAATATCCTGCCCTTCATGTATCGTCTTGCAGTAGCAGGGACAGATTATGAAGGAGCCCCTGTACAAAACAAATTTAAGGAAGCTGGCCTCCCCAGGTGTCCAAGCATAGAAAAGTGGAAGAGTACAAGGTCATTATACCTCTAATCTCAGTAAATGGAGATAAAAATCAAATCACAACCCAACAAAGAACAGAAGACCTAACACTGAAGAACTGTCTATACCTGCTATTACCTAAAGAGTTGCATATACAGAGGGGATACGGGGTCCTGGAGAGCTCCTAACGGAGAAGGCAGTGTAGCTAGACAGTAGCTTGACTGTCTTTGTGTTGACAAAAGAGGGATATGAGGAAGGGTGCCCAACTGCTCCACGGTGTGCTTAGCAAAACTCAACAGGCGCTCATGTGTCACTAGTCCCAGAGCAAGGAGCCACTCAGTCACTGAGGGGACTTCTTGTGACTTCCAACTACACAGAATAAGGTGCTTGGCAGCTACTCCAGCTGCAGTGATCCACTGTGCCAAGGAAGCAGTCCTGGGGATAGATGTAGGAAAGCAGCCCAGTAACAGGGCCTCAGGTGATGCTTGATGCACACTGCTGGACACTGAGTTACATATAGTTTGGACCGGTTGCCAGGAGGAGTGTAGGGACAGACAACTCCAGAGAATATGGTTCTAGGATGCTCCTGGTGCATAACATCTCCAGCAAAGGTCATGGTCCAGTAGGCCCATATATTTAAGCATCTTGGGGGTGTGGTACCATTTATGCAGGGTTTTGTTTTGTATCAGCCTACTCCTGCCATCTTTGTAAACCTGATGGAGTCTGCCCCAGCAGTGGCTTCATTGCTTGGGAGAGATTTGGAAGCCTAGCTCATCTTGCCATACCAGTCTGGACATCCCTCAGCTTCCTATAAATCAAGCTAGCTCTCCTACTCCTCTGGATCTTGGCGAATTGATTCAAGGGATGTACCACTGAGGGGGTTGGAGTATTTTTACCTGTGCGCTTACGTTTTTGGACTGCATCCCTGATCTGCAGAACTCTCCAGAAGTCTTGCTTGGGGAGTGTGTACCTCTGGACAAGGTCCTCGAAGGAATTGAGGTAGGTGTGATCAGGGAAAAGGAAGTCTATGACCAAGTGAATGCTCTGTCTTTCCCACAGTGGCCAGTATACCGGCTTATCCCCAGTCTTTATGTCTGTGTTGCCAAACAAGGGGAACCAATCCACAGGGTGTGCTCTTCACTAATCCATTGATGTAACTTTTTACCAGTACGTTTGAGAGAGTGAGACAGTGGTGGAAAGACCTCCCTGGAGTCCTTTCTTGGAGTGTAATGTGACAGCTGGGAAGTGCCCAGAGGGCAGCATCTTTCAGAAGAAGAGATGTGCAAGAACAAGGGGGCACAATTTGAAGATAGAGGGGGAAGGGCTCAGAGGTAATTTTAGAAAGTATTTTTTCACAGAGAGAGTTGTGGATGCATGGAACAGCCTTCCTGAGGAGGTTGTGGAGTCAGGAACAGTGGGAGAATTCAAGAATGCATGGGACAGGCATAAGGCAATTCTAGTAGGGGGCAGGAGGAAGTAAGCTGTTGATTAACTAGAATCTGCAGCGTATCCATCAGCTAGGAAAATGGTCAGACTGGGTGGGTCAAGCGGTCCTTATCTGCCGTCAAATTCTATGTTTCTATGTTTCTGCAGCACTAGGAGAAACAGAACGAGAAAGCGAGTGATGGGGTGGGAGTGAGCGAACTCACCGGAGCGCTGTCAGAACTGCTGCGGATTTCTTTATGGGCAGAAAAAGGCATCAGTGCAGGCAGGGGCCCAGTATAAAAGGCCAAACTGCAGCGGTGGGAGAAACAGTATGAGCGAGTGAGACAGGGGGACTGAGTGAGCTCAACAGAGCTCTATCAGGACTGCTGTGGATTTCTTTGTGGGCAGAAAAAGGCACCAATGCAGGCAGGAGTCCTGTACAAAAGGGACGCTTGCAGCGCCAGGACAAACAGAATGAGCGCGTGACAGAGGGAGACTGAGCGACCTCAAAGGAGCTCTGTTGGGACAGCTGCAGATTTGTTTGTGGACAGAGAAAGGTGCCAATGCAGCTAGGAGCCCCGTACACAAGTGCAGCCTGCAGCATCAAGAGAAACAGAACAAGTGAGTGACAGAGCGGTAGTGAGGAGCTCAATGGAGCTCTATTGTGACAGCTGCGGATTTCTTTGTGGGCAGAAAATGTGGCAATGCAGGCAGGAGGCCAGTACAACAGGCCAGCTTGCAGCGTGGGGGCCGAAACGGCATGAGTGAGTGGGAGGGCTCAATGGAGCTGTGTTGGGATTGCAACAGATTTCTTTCTGGCCAGAATAAGCCGCCAATGCAGGCAGAAGCCCAGTACAAAAGGGCAGCCTGCAGCGGCAGGAGACACAGACTGAGCGAGTGAGGGAAGGGGAGTGAGTGAGCTCAATGGAGCTCTGTTGGGACTGCTGCAGATTTGTTTGTGGGCAGAAAAAGGCAGCAATGCACACAGGGGCCCAGTACAAAAGGGCAGCCTGCAGTGGCGGGGAAACCAGAATGAGCGAGTGAGAGAGGGGGACTGAGTGAGCTCAATGGAGCTCTATTGTAATTACGGCAAATTTCTTTGTGGGCAGAAGAAGGCAGCAATGCAGGCAGGAGCCCAATAGAAAAGGGCAGCCTGCAGCACTGGCAGAAACGGACTGAGCGAGTCACAGAAGGGGAGTGAGCAAGCTCAACGGAGCTTTGTCGGGACTGCTGCAGATTTCTCTGTGGGCAGAAAAAGGCGCCAACAGAGCAAGGAGCCCAGTACAAAAGGGCAGCCTGCAGTACCATGAGAAACAGAATGAGTGAGTGACACGGGGAGTGAGCGACTTCAATGGAGCTCTGTTGGGACAGCTGTGGATTTCTTTGTGGGCAGAAAAAGGTGCAAATGAAGGCAGGAGCCCAGTACAAAAGGGCAGCCTGCAGCACGGGGCTAGCAGTGAGAGGGGGTGGCGAGGCTCAATGGAGCTCTATTGTGACTGCTGCGGATTTCTTTGTTGGCAGAAAAAGGTGGCAACGCAGCCAGGAGCCCAGTACAAAAGGCCAGCCTGCAGCATCGGCAGAAACGGAATGAGTGAGTGAGAGAGGGGGAGTCAGCAGGCTCAACAGACCTGTGTTGGGACTGCTGTAGATTTCTTTGTGGGCAGAAAAAGCCACCAACGGAGGCAGGAACCCAGTACAAAAGGGCAGCCTGCAGCGCCAGGAGAAACAGAATGAGTGAGTGAGAGAGGGGGAGGGGGAATGAGCCACCTCAATGGAGCTCTGTCGGGACAGCTGTGGATTTCTTAGTGGCCAGAACAAGGTGCCAACGCAGGCAGGAGCCCAGTACAAAAGAGCAGCCTGCAGCACCGGGAGAAACAGACTGAGCAAGTGACATAGGGGCAGTGAGTGAGCTCAACAGACCAACGCAATCAACATTCGGCATTGACAAATGCTCGTTTTCCCTTGATTTTGGTTGCAACTTCCTTGGTGAACCAGAGTGGATTTTTCTTTCTTTTGGATTTGGTGATCTGCCTAGTGCAAATAGCTGTAGCTGTACTTAAAGCAGTTTGTAAAGCCTCTCAACAGTCTTCTACATCCTTCGAGTTTCTGCCATCTAGCATGGATGTAACTATACATCTCATTTCAGGAAAGTTACCTCTCCTGAAATCTAGAACCTTGGTTTTAGTGTGACTGGTATCTTCTACCTTGTTCACATCTGAACACCGGCATTCTATGGGGGTCAAGGGATACACAGCACAGAAGAATGGTGGAAACTAACAAAATAAGGAAAGACCCGCTTCTGCCCACAGCTACATGACATCAGGTACATCCAAGACTGAAGGCAAAAAACTCTGCCAAAAAACAAAAAATAATTGGTGTCAGCCAGCACTGTTTTTCCCTTCAAGCATAAAAGGTCAGTTACTTACCAGTAAAAAATCTTCCGAAAGAATCTCCTCCGTAGAGCCACACATACTGAACTGTAAGCCCTCTGTGTCAGGATCATGAGGAAACTTGTCTAGCTGGGGCTGCCAACGATGATGTACATTATCAGTGCTGATATAACATGGGTGGCCCCATACAGTGGAGCCAACCAGGATGTAACGCAGGGCCACAGATTCCTGCAGGACAAAAAGGGATTAACTGCCACTGAAACTGCACTGTTTCCTGCAGTAAATCTGCAGTACTGTGTTGCATCCTGGCAGGCTCTACTGTACCTCCTCAGTTCTCCACCAGAAAAAAAAACCTCAAAGGTGTACAATTCTGACAAAAACAGGAGACCAAGACCCCGGACCAGGCCATTAGGGGAGTAGAGATAGACCCCATTAAGAGATACAGAAAGAAAAATACCAAATATGCAGCACTTGGCAGATCTACAGCAGTATTCTACCCAAAATACTGAAGTGGGTAGGTAGGAGGGATAATTGCGGCTCTCTGGAACAGCTTCTCTCCAAGATCTACTGTTAATGGCAAGTAAAGTACAGTTACGTAAGAACTTACCGTAACAGTAGATCTTCAAGAACAGCTCTTGCAACAGGTTACACCATTAGGACTGAAGCCAGCAGGTGCCAGGACCTCACGGAAATTTTCTAGCTAGCAGTATTCAGCGGGGACCGTCGCCGACATCGGTCCCACCCCGACCTCAGGCATAGTACATAAGGAGGCGGTCCCCCAGAATCCCCAGTTCTCCCACCGGAGACTCACGGCTGCTGGATGACATCAGAAGAGGAGACTGAGGATCCGCCATCAAATGGCAATCAGCGATGCCAAGAACACCTGATCCTAGGAGAAGGATCTTGGAACTAGCTTCTACCTCCAGCGGGGATGGTGGGAGGTAAAGTACCTGCTGCAAGAGCTGTTCTCGAAGATCTACTGTTACGGTAAGTTCTTACGTAACTGTACTATCTTACTTCAAGAAACAGCTCTTGCAGCAGGTTACACCATTAGGACTGATTCCCAAGCAATAATGGAAACCCCACACCATTCAGAGATCCTTAATAGAACATAAACCTAGGACAGAAGTCCTTCAAGGACTGCTAGACCAAAACCTGCTCTTCGCCTCGATGCAACATCCAGGCTATAATGCCTGATGAACGTGTGCATGGTGCTCCAAGCAGCTGCAACACAGATGGTCGAAGTGGACACGTTCTTTAGGGCCGCAAAGGAGGTAGCCACCCCCCTAGTGGAATGACCCTTAACCGCGCCCGGTAAAGGCTTGTTGCGCTTCTGGTAACAGAATGCGATACACTGAATGAGCCACCTGGACAGCGACTGTTTGGAAACAGGAGCTCCCATCATCCTGTGGGCAAAGGAGACAAAAAGTTGGTCCGATTTTCGGTGGTGTTTGGTTCTGGTCAGGTAGTATCGAATACACCTATGCACATCTCAAGTGTGCAACAGGGCCTCTCCTCGAATAGAATACTTGGGAAAGTACACTGGTAGATCGATGTCCTGATTAAGGGTGAGAGCTGAGACCACCTTAGGCAGAAACTTAGGATTAGTCCGTAGGGATACCCTGTCTTGGTGAAAAACCAAATAAGGTTCTTTGCACACGAGTGCATGAAGTTCAGAAATTCTTCTGGCCAAGTTAACGGCAACTAAAAACAATGTCTTCCATGTAAGGAGACGTGGCTCGCAATCCGCGGCTGGCTCAAAGGGTGGCAGCGTAAGCTGCTCCAGGACAAAGGGTAAATCCCATGTGGAATCGGATCCTTAATTGGAGGTCTAAGGTGGCGAACACCTCTCAGGAAGGCTCGTGCCGTGTCCAACTGAGATATGGTACGTTGGCCCATAGGAGTATGATAGGCTGAGATGGCACAGAGGTGTACTTTAATCAAGGAGTAGGCCAAGCCTGTCTGAAAAAGGGACAGGATGTAGTCCAAGACCAACCTTTCTGGACAATCCATAGGTGAAAAACCGCGTGCTTGAACCCATATACAAAATCTGCGCCATTTCATGACGTAAGTAGCATGGGTAGCCAGTTTCCTAGCAGCAGCAAGAACGTCTGCTACCTCTTGCGAGACCCCGTATCACATCATGGCTATGTCTCTAGGAGCCAAGCGTGCAGGTTCAGCGAACGAAGGTCCATGATGAACCAAGGAACCTGCCTCCTGAGACAGCAAGTGGGAGCTGATTGGCAGAGGCACTGGAGGTTCCCATGACAGCTGATGTAGTAGAGGGAACCAGATCTGCCTGGGCCAAAATGGCGTGATAAGTATCAGCGTCGCTTGCTCTCTGCGAAGTTTCAGAAGGACCCTCTGGATCAATGGAAAGGGGGGAAAGGCATAGAGGAATCTGCCCGCCCAGGAGAGGGACAACGCGTCTCGCCAGAAAACACCAGGCCCTGGATCTAGCGAGCAAAAATTGGGCAGTTTTGTGTTGGATGGGGACGCGAAAAGGTCTAACTCTGGTGTACCCCATCTGCGAAACAGATCCTCTACTACCTCCTGGAGTAGTTCCCACTCGTGGACTCTGGCCTGAAAGTGGTTCAGGCCGTCTGCGATGATGTTGTCCACTCCTGGGGCATGAACAGCAATGAGGTTTGCGCCGTGTTGCAAAACCCAATCCCACACCCTCATGGCCTCTCTGCAAAGTGGGTAGGAATGGGTGCCTCCTTGTTTGTTGAGGTAATACATCACCGCGGAATTGTCTGTTTGTAACAGAAGGGTACCTGGTGGAATCTCTGACTGGAAGGCCTGCAGGGCGTAAAGAACTGCTCTCATTTCCAGGATATTTATGTGAAGATGAGTCTCTTGGGCTGTCCAGAGGCCCTGAGACTGGACACCGTCGAGGTGTGCTCCCCATCCGAGCCCTGAGGCGTCTGTGGAGAGTGTCTCAATTGGAGACGGCGCAATGAAGGGGACTCCCGCTGATAGATTCTTCTAATCTAGCCACCATTGCTAATCCCAGATTACGGCCTTTGTGATCTGGACTGGGAGCTGCAGATGGTCTTGCTTTTGATCCCACTGGACCCGTAACATCCACTGGGTCACCCGCATGTGGCAATGGGCTAGTGGGACTGTTGCAATGGCCGCAGCCATGTGTCTGAGCAGGCAAAGGACCAGTCTAGCAGGAACGGTCTTCTTCACCAAAATGTCCCTGATGAGGGATCTAATGTGTTCCGCTCTGTCCTGGGGTAGAAAAGCTTTCCCCTGGATGGTGTCCAGAACTGCGCCTATGAACTGCAGAATCTGTGACGGAACCAGGCGTAACTTCTCTTGATTGATAATGATGCCCAACGTCTCAAACAGAGACTGAGTACAATGAATGGCGGACATCAGGGCCTCCCGAGAGGGCGCCATGAGAAGCCAGTCGTCCAGGTAGGGGAACACGTAGTGGCCTTGTCTCCTCAGAGTCACCGCTACGACCGCCATGCACTTCGTGAATACCCGAGGTGCCGATGACAGTCCGAAGGGGAGGGCTCGGAACTGATAACGGTGACCCTGGAACTCGAAGTGCAAAAACTTCTTGTGCGCTTGAGCAATGGGTATATGCAGGTAAGCATCTTGCATGTCCAAGGATGCTAGAAAAGCACCCTGCTTGAGCATGGGAATCGGACCTGGGAGGGTCACCATGCGGAAGTGTTTGTACAGGACCGACTCGTTGAGGTTGCTGAGGTCCAGTATCGGACGGAGGTCCTCTGTTTTCTTGGGAACCAGAAAGAAGTGAGAATAACCACCTGCACCTCTCTGGTTCCGTGGTACGTGCTCTATAGCTTCTTTTCCAAGAAGCGTGAGCACCTCCTGCTGTATGAGCAGGGTGTGCTGACCCAAGTAACGGGAAAGCAGGGGAGGTCTTGCCAGTGGGTGATCGAGAAATTCTATGAAGTGGCCTTTCTTGACCAACTGGAGAACCCACCGGTCAGCAGTAATCGACTGCCACCCTAAAAAGTGGCGAGCGATGCGACCCCCGACCTTTTGTGCCCATTGATCCAGAGGAGGGGCGGGGGCCGGGAAGAAGTCATGCTGTGGCAGCACGGTCCCCTCTGGCTGGGCAGTTTAGTGTAGCATTGGCCTCTGCCTGGGGATGACTTAGCCTGGGCTTTCATGAAAAAGTGCCCCTTTGTTGCTGGCCAGAACGTGGCTGCTGCCTTTGTTGCTGGCTGCGAAAACGGCTCTGGTTCCTACAAAAGGAACCAGGCCTGGATCTGTACATGGCCTGTACAGACCTGACTGCCTTCCCAGCATCCTGGAGTTTGGTGATAACCTTCTCCGAGGGCTCACCAAAAGGTAATTCGCCGTTGTAGGGGACGTCAAGAATGTTCTTCTGCACGTCCGGGGTAAAACCGGAGACACGGAGCCAAGAGTGTCTCCAGAGACAGATGCCTGAAGCTGCAGCTCTGGCAGACAAGTCCGCAGAATCGTATGCGGTTTGTTGCACTTGGGTACCCACATCAGACCCTGTGCAGAGAAGGTTTAGGAGCTCCGCCTTAGGTCCTGGCCCTGTTCCCACAGGGCGTTCTGAAACTGTACCATGTTAGATAGGTAGTTCAGGGACCTGATGGAGCATGTAGCAGCCACATACATGCACCTCCCCAGGGCATCCAGCTGTTTGGATTCCTGGTCCGGTGGCTGTGTGCTCATGTGCTGCGGTCTTTGGGACCGGTCATGCGAGGCCATAATGACCAGGGAGTCTGCCAGAGGTTGTTGAGCAAAGTACTGGTCCTCTTTCAGGGCCTTGTACAGGCGGTCAGCTTTCTTCGGCACAGCGGGAGTGGAGTGCGGACGCTTCCATGCAGCCTTGGTGACGTCCACGAAGGTGTCCACCAAGGGTGGCACTACCACAGGCTTTGGGTCTTTCTGCCAAAGATAACGGGCAAGGCGCTGTCTTTCCGGGTCGAGGTCTTCAGCATCCCATCCCACGTTGTCCTGGATGTGCCTCATGATCTCTGAAAAAGAGGGATCATCCGGAGCAGACCTGGGTAGGCCATGTGGGTCAGGTGATGAAATGCTGAGTGGAGAAGGAGATCTGGAATGTTCAGAGGTATCCAATCTGGAGTCCTCCCCTGACGGAGTGTACCGACATCTGGGTCGCTTGGGGCTGGGAGACCCTGATGGAGATCTTGAGGGAGGCCTTCCCCTGTCCTTGGATCTACCCCTAGGAGGTGGAGTCTGCTCCTTAGGAGTTGGTGGTCGTCCTGCTGGCCCCTTTGATGGAGGAGGGGGCGTAGGAGGTGAAGGAGTAGGACGAGGAGGTTTTACAGGGACCACATCCTTTCAGATGGTGTCCCACCAGAAAGTAAAGAGATCTTTTACCTCTTGTAGATTCATGCCCGATGACGGGCCTGGTGCCGGTGGTCTGTCACCGGGGTCGGGCGTTGGGTCCGCGAGTGTCTCCGGGGTGGGCCAAGGTTCCCTCAGGAGCCCGGCATCCTCTGTGTCGCCCGCCTGGTCTTTGGGCAGTGTCGTGTCCTCCTCCGTGGAATCCCTGTGACCGGTGTCCAACCGGTGACTGGGGGGTGGTCTTCGGCTCCGGCGAACGCCTGGCCAACTTCGGATACTTGACCGACGTCGGGTCAGTCGTCCGCTTTAGGGAAGTCAGGTCTTTCGTCTTCCTGGGTGGATCCGGACCTCTAGGAGGCTGGGAGACTGATCTGGAGTCAGGGTCCCGACATCAGGTTGATGAGGAAGACTTGTGGCGTTCTGAAGACTTGGAAGAGGCCCGAGACGGAATGGAGGAAGCCGAGGGCCTTGAAGTCTTGATGGGCTGAAGAGTCGAAGAACCGCCTGAAGCCCAGACTTTGACCGGAGGGGGCTGAGAACGAGCCCTGGAGGGACAGCGGTCAGATCTGGTGGAGCCTGAGCTACGGGAGTCTGAGGCCCGGTCTGGGGATCTGGACCTTGCTTTCTCCTGGTGTTTGTCCCAGTGTTTATGGGCCTTGGAGGAAGAATCACCCCAGGAGGAAGGTTCTTTGTCCATCCTGCTAAGTTTCTCTTCCAGCAGATAAGCCTGAAGTGCCTTCTGACGGTGGATCCTGGTGCGGCTGTTGAACCCTGGGCAAAAGGTGCAGGCCTTGGTGTCGTGGTCTGGGCCTAAGCACCGCACACAGGAGGAATGAGGATCCTTGAAAGGGATCTGTTTTCCGAAGGTACACTTTGAAAGGTGTCCCTCAAGTGAAGGAGTTGGAGAGGACATTAGTTTTGAAGAAACTCTAAGTTCTAAGTCGTCGTGCACTAGGTAGAGACTGAGAGGCCAATGCTGGCGAGTCGAAGGCGGGAAAAGAACTGGGGATTCTGGGGGACCACCTCCTTATGCACTATGCCTGATGCTGGGGGCGTGACTGACGTCGGAGGCAGTCCCCACTGAATACTGCTAGCTAGAAAATTTCCGTGGGGTCCTGGCGCCTGCCGGCTTCAGTCCTGATGGTGTAACCTGCTGCAAGAGCTGTTTCTCGAAGTAAGATCTGAACTTTCTTTGAAGATATTTCTCTCCATAGAGCCACACATATTAAATGATCCACAAGCAGCAAGATATTGCAGAGTGAGAGGAGGGCCAGGCAGGGAGAATACTTAGCTCCCTAAGACACAAGGCCTTGGAGGACTGGAAGGCCAAAGCCAGACAGTCTGCAGAAGACTAGATCCAAACTGTAATATTTAGTGAAACCAAGTGGTGACAGAACAACTGTCAAACACCTAAATGGAACAGAAGCATGCCACAAAAAAGCCATACCACGACAGGCATGTCCACAGACTGGACCAGGAAGCTCTTTACCATGCTTCTAGTAACAGAAAGAAATGTTGGATGCCAACCATTTACAAAGGTGCTGCTTAGAAACAGGGACACCCACCATCAGGTGTGAATAAAACAAAAAGTTGCAAGGACTCTCTGAAGTCCTTTATTCAATCCACATAGAAGCATAATGCTGTTTGGATGACCACAGAATAAAGGATATCTTCTCCAGTATTCTGTGGGGAAGGGATAAAATACAGGAAGGACAGTAATCAGATTTAGGGGAAAGTCAGACACTACCTTGGGGAGGAACTGTGGATCGATACAAAGTGAGACCCGATCCTGTGAAGAACATATGAACATACGAAACTGCCAGCAGATACAGGCCATATGGTCTCTATCTAGTCTGCTACAGTGTGCAGCACTTCCGACCATTAGACTGCAGCTGCCCCCCACCCATTAACTCTTCCCTCCCCCAACTGGCCCCCCAGTATGTACTTTCCCCTTGAACTTGTCCCACCCCCTCTTGAAGCACCTCACAGTCTGCACTGATAAGAGTTGCTCAGGCAGTGCATTCCACCCTGTTACCACTCTTTCAGTGAAGTAGTGCCTCCTCCTTTCCCTCCTGAATCTGCCCCCCTTTAACTTCAGGGAGTGCCCTCTGGTATCTCTTCCGTTCTGGAGAGTGAACCCACCCTGGAAGCCTACTTTGTTCATCCCCTTCAGGTACTTGAAGGTCTCGATCATGTCCCCTCTCTCTCTCTTCCATCCTCCAGGGTATACATGATGAACTCTTTTAGTCTTTCCTTGTAAGTTCTATCCCCAACCCCTGGATCATCTTTGTTGCTGTTCGCTGCACTGCCTACAGCAGTTTTATATCCCTTTTCAAGTACGGGTGCCAGAACTGCATGCAGTACTCTAAGTGCGGCCTCACCAGGGACCTGTACAGGGGCAATATGACTTCGCTACATCTGGATGCAATCCCCCTTGCAATGCACCCTAGCATCCTGTTAGCCATAGTTGCTGCCTTCCTACACTGGGCCGAGTGGTTTAATTCCCCGGTCAACAGCACCCCCAGATCCTTCTCCTCACTGGATGTGGACAGTTTGATACCATCCATCCAGTAGCTGTATTGTGGGTTTTTGGCTCCGAAATGCATCACCTTCCATTTCTTGGCGTTGAACCCAAGCTGCCAGGTGTGCGACCACTCCTCGAGTCTTGCCAAGCCCTCCTGCAGTAATTTGTCACCCTCCTCCCCATCCACCTCAGCACAAATCTTGGTGTCATCGGCAAAGAGGCTGATCTTATTCTTGATCTCAACCGCCATGTCTGCAATGAAAATGTTAAACAGGACTGGTCCCAGTACTGATCCCTGTGGGACACCACTTGTCACTGCCCTGGGCTCCGATGCTTCTCCCCCCACAACTACTCTCTGCTGCCTGTCCCTCAGCCAGTTTTCTACCCATCGGGCTAGCTTCCACCCTATACCAAAACTCCTCAACTTGCAGGACAACCTTCCATGTGCCACTGAATCGAAGGCCTTGCTGAAATCCAGGTAGACTACATCTACCGCATGGCCCTCGTCCAGTGCCCTTGTGACCCAGTCAAAAAAAATCAACCAAGTCTGTCTGACAGGATCTGCTAGCAATGAACCCGTGCTGTCTGTCGTCTTGCAGATCATTATCCACAAGAAACTGCACCAGCCTTTCTTTGAGGATAGATTTCCATCAGTTTCTCCACAACTGTGGTGAGGCTCACCAGTCTGTAGTTCCCTGGTTCATCCTTGGGCCCACTTCTATGGAAAGGTACCATGTGTGCCTCCTTCCAATCTCTGGGCACACATCCCGTAGTTGGTGAGGTGTTGAACAGATCCGCCAGAGGCTGTGTCAGGACCACTGCCAGCTTCCTCAGCACCCTGGGATGTACCTCATCTGGCCCAAGTGCCTTGTCTACCCTCAAGGACCTAAGGCCCTCCAGCACCCTTTCCACCATGATGACCAGTCTGTGGTCATCTCAACCCCCATGCCTGCGCCCCCTTTCTCTGCAGGAATGGGCCCATCCCTCTCCCTTGTAAACACTGAACAGAAGTACTCAATAAGTACTTCTGCCTTCTCAGCACCCTTGTCTACCCACCCACTGCCTTTCCTGATCTTAACTATTTGATCCTTGCACTTCCTCTTTTCCCTGATATACCTGAAGAAATCCTTTTCCCTGGTGGTCTTTGCAGTCCTGACCGCTCTGCTCACTTCCCTAGACTTCTTCACATAGTTCTCCCTATCCTCTGCCTTGTTGGTTCTCTTGTAGGTTCGGAAGGCCCTTCTTTTACCCCTCACCTTCTCTGTTACCTCACTGGTCATCCAGCTTGGATGCTTGGTCCTGGATTTCTTTTGCTGACTCCTGACACAAGCTTTAGTGGATTTAATCAGCCCTAGATTTATGATCACCCATTTCTGCTTCGCATCCATGTCAGGGTGGATGCCATCTATGTGTGTTCTCATTAATTGCCCCATCCTGCCAAAGTCTGCCTTTCTGAAGTCCAGGACCTTTGTTTTTGTATGGTGGGTCTCTCTACCCAAACTGATAGAGAACCACATTGTGTGGTGATCGATACCAGCCAGTGGTTCCTCCACCTTCTCATCTGTGACCTGTTCTCCATCCTCCAGCACCAGGTCTAGAACATTTTCTTCCCTTGTTGGCACTGTCACCCTTTGACCCAGGAAGTCATCCTGGATTGCTTCCACGGGGATCTGCTCCCTGGCACACATGGTGTCTGGGATGCTCCAATCCACCCCTGGTAAATTGAAGTGTCCCACCACCACAGTGCTCCCTTTGCCACAGAGTCTCCTTATCTACTCCCTTAGCTCCCTATCTACGTCCTCTTTCTGGGTTGAGGGACTATAAACAACCCCCAATCGGATCCTAGCTCCCTTTGGGGCATGGAGTTGCATCCAAATGGCTTCTGACCTACCTTCTCCCCCCCCCCGATGCATCCAATCCCTTTCCTTATGTAAACGGCTACTCCCCCCCCTTACATTTTTCTCTGTCCCTCCTGAATAATTTAAATCCTGGGATGGCCAAGTCCCAGTCATGGTTTTGGCTTGCCCATGTCTCAGTGATGACTACTACGTCCACCTCTCCTTCTGCCATTAGTGCCAGCATCTCTGCCATTTTATTCCCCAGGCTCCTAGCATTTAGTGACACCGTCCTCCACCCTGACTTTCTCCCAGCTGCCCCCTTACTCTCCCCTCCCCCCTGTCCTAGACCAAGTAGACCCTATCATTTGCTGTGGGGAGTCCCTCGACCTCCTTCTCACTCCACCTCCCCCAGCCCCCCAGCAAGTTTAAATTATACTTTGTGGTAATAGTACATCCTTCCTTCTTCTCTGCATACCTTCTCCATTACTCTGAAGCTATCCTGAACCTCCTCTATCTGCATTTCTTCCAGATCATCCGTTCCAAGGTGAACAATGATGTGTGGTTCCCCCCCACCTTCTGTACACACCTACCAATGTGCTGCTGCACCCTATCTGCTGTCATGCCAGGCATGCACTGTACCCAGATGTTGCTTTTCCGGCCCCCCCCCCATCTGACTCCCTTAACTATGGAGTCCCCCAGAATTAGGACTGTCCTTTATGTGCTCCTTCTCTTTTTGTGGGTTATTTTCTTTTCCTCAAAAGCTCCCTTCCCTATCCCCCAGCTATTCCCGCTCTTCTGCCTCCTCCATTCTGTGTCCTGACTTCTCCGCCCCTTGCCAACTATGGCTGGTGCATCAGTGTCACTTACTGAACCATTCCTTTGTGCCCCCTTAACTGCCCCCATACAGTTTCCTCTGCCCCCATCCTGCAGCCCTCCCCACTACGGTTTTCCTGTGTCTTCCTCGAGTAGCGAGTGCCCCCCTCCCAAGTTTCCTTCCTCAGCCTTGTTCCATCCTTATCCTTGCTGCCTCCTGCTTCTAGCTTTGCTGCACCTCCCTGCTCCACTGTCCCTGGTTTTGCTTCCTTACCTCCTTTCTGCTGCCCCTTGTCTCTTTGGCTCTAGGTAGTGCCTGCCACTTCTGTGATGCATCCTTTCTCCCTTGTAGCGAAACCCCCTTTAACCTTCTCTGTGATTGCACTACCTTCCCCCTCCTGCTTCTCCCAGTTAGCCATACCATTGATTTGATTTGCTCTGGCGATCCCCTTTCCCTATTTTTTCACCAGCCTCCCTGTCCTGAGGCTTATGACCCTGTGCTGGCCCTGCTGTAGTCTTGTCTCCTCAACTACTCCAACCCTTGCATTTGACTGCATTGGATTCTGCAGCCCACCTCCCAATTCCTCTGGAATTACCTAGTGTTGGCCTGCTGGTGGCTGTATTGTGTGTCCCAACAGGTTCCCCTTACAACCCCAATCTTCCCTACCCCAGCCTCTCCATGCCTGCAGCTCCCTCCTCAGCCACCCAATTTCTTCCCATATTTGCCCCATCTGCCAGCACACCAAGCATCCTACCGCCCTCCATGCCACTGCCAGGAACATGGCTGCACTGCATCCTTGGCACAAACTACCCTCCCTAGTCCTTGAGGACTGCCAATCTCCTTCCTCCCTTCCCACTGAGTGGACCCTCTCCTGTCCTGACCCTTCCACCACGCTGGCCTCCTCTCATTGACACTGGTCATGTTTGCTCTTTTCACTCCCTGTACTTCCTACGTCATCTATTCCCCTTCAGCCTTCCACGTCCTATATTCTGCCTGCTCCCCTTCCCAGTTGAACATTACTAGTACCTGATATTGCCTAGCTGAAGACCCCCCCACCTATCACCATTGTGTCCATGGAAGATCTGTAATTAATGCCTGCAGCTCTGAAACCCTCTGAGCCAAGGTGATAGCCACCACAAAAATTGTTTTCATTGAGAGGAATGAAGCTCAGAGGTGGCAGTGGGTTTGAAAGGAGCCTGAGTAACGGGCTCCAGAACCAAGTTAAGGTTCCAGACTGGAACTGGGCAACAAACTAGAGGATGCTGATGCGGAAAACCTTTTATGCATCTGTGGGAAACCACCAGCTGAGCCACAGATTTGCCCTCTATGAAGGTATGACAGGTGGAAATGGCCACAAGATGTACATTCTCTGAAGAGCACTGGAGGCCAGGGTCCGACAGGGACAGAAGTTAATCCAAAAAATGCTAGACTGGACAGCAGTAGGGGACCAGTGAAAGGCACTCTGGAAACTAAGGTGTTTCCATTTTAGGAAATATGTGCTTCTAGTACGTGCTTCCTAGCCACAAAGAGAATGTCCAAAACAGCAGGGGAAAACCACAAATTGAGACAGCTGTATGGCTTCAGGAGCCAGGAATAAAGATGTAAAGCTGGAAGTTCTGTGTGTAACAGATTGCTGTCATCCTGAGAAAGAAGCCCCACCTGAAAAAGGAGGGGAACTAGAGGTTCAACTGCCACGGGTGTCTGGCTCAGGCTAAACAATGTTATGACCCCTAAAGTGCGGTTGGCCAAAGTGCAGGGTATGCTACCCCTCTTTCTGGATTACTGCTCCCTATTTACACCTAAACCTAGTGTTCCAACCTGTCCAGACTCAACACAACTTACAACAACATCTGTAGGTTTGTTTCACTTGCTCCTCACACCACTCATCACTGCTTCCTCTACTACGCTCTCGGCAGCCTGTCCGCACAAACCTGCCATGAATACTACTATGCAGTCTTGTTAACAAATCCCTTTGGGAGAAAGAGTCTTCCCCACTGTCAGTCCTCCTCAAGCCCAAGCGTGGACCCTGTAGCTCAGGTTCTCCTCACACTTTCTCCTAGAACATTCCCCGGCTGCCACCTGTATGTGTCAAAAAGCTTTCTCCATTGCTGTTCCAGGCTCTGAAACAGCTTGCTGATTTGCCTTCAATGTCTGAACTCAAAACTCCTTTTCAAATCACACTGTAAAACTGCCCTTACAGCTACCTCTGACTGCAAGCACATCCCTTAAAGGGAAACAATGGAAAAGACACAGCTTTTCTCAGACACTACAGAAACTCTTAGTTAGTGCTTTCAGACAGTAACAACTTTTTTTAATGATTTAGAACAGCAACCTGCAACTTCCACTTCCTGTTGCTGGCAGCAGCCATTTCATGAGCAACAGCGAGCCTCCTGAGCTCACTGTATGCTAATATGCCTGTTTGACCTCAGCTATTGGTTGGCAGGACATATTAGCATAAGGTGAGCTCAGGAAGGTCTCTGCTACTCATGAAATGGTGGCTGCCAGCAACAGAAAGTGAAAGTTGCAGGTCACTGTTTAAATCACTAAAAAATAAATTAGAGTATTTTTTTTTTTTTTTTTTAAAGTGTTTCTGTCTGAAAGCACTAGTCAGGAATTTTTGTAGTGCCTGGGTAAAGCTGTGCCTTTTTCCAGTGTTTCCCTTTAATACAGCAATCAGGGAGTGTTCTCGCTCTGGTCTCTTAAAGCCCATCTGGGCACTTTGTTGTATTTTCTGTTTACTGTATACATTGTTTTTATCTGTTGCTGGGAAGTCACTTTCCTAACCTTGCCATATTAATTGCATCTTTGTATTGGTGCTTCTGTAATTACTGGTTGGTGACTAGTGTGCACACCTGACTGGGTTATCGACTTTACTGTACCATGCTATTCAATTCTTGTCATGTATGTGTTTAACTGTTCACTAGAATGTGCCATTTAATGACCAGAGTCGGGCCTGACAATGGTCCCTGGGACCAGTGTATCCACCTGGTTAACAAATAAATTATTAAAATAAATAAAAATGTGGTATGACAGTGGCAGCCAAATTTGTGTAGGCTAGAATGGAGCCACCAGAATTAGAGTTGCCTGTTCTGCCCGTAGCGTCACCAATACCTGAATTACGGGAACTGAAGGTTAGTCGAAGAGGAGCCTCCTCTGCCAGGAGAGGGGACAACCTGTCTTGCCAGAACATTCTAGGCCCTGAGCAAGCGAGCAAAAACATGGCAATCTGTAATGTGTGGGGATGCAAAAAGGACTACTTCTGGTTGATTCCAACAGGTGAAGAGCTTGGTGACCATGTCGGCTCAGAGTTCTCACTCGTGGGGCAGAGCAACTGACCTGGTGAGAGCATCAGCCAGAATATTCAGAGACCAGGCAGAAACGTGGCCACTATTTGCATAAGAACTGCCAGTGCCCACTCCTAGAGCTGCATCATTTCTCTACAGAGGAGAAAGGAGAGGGTACCGCCTTGCTTGTTGAGGTGTTACATTTTACATTGGATGTCTGTCTGCACCAGGAAGAGAAGGCCCTGAATGTGTGGGGAGAAAACCTTAAGGCCAAGAAAGACAGCCCTCATCTCTAGAAGGCTAATGTGGAGAAAGCAGTAGGCTGGGGACCAAACACTCAGGTACAGAAGGAACGCAGGTGGGCGTCCTACTTCATCCCTGAGCCATCCGTGGTGAGGACCAACTGAGGGGGAAGGACAGAGGAATGGGTTCTCCAGCTATAGATGGAAGTAATTCTGCCACCAGCAAGGAGTGCTCCTTAGCACTGATGTGACACAGATCAGGTGATCCAGGAGTTGAAGAGCCCAGATCAACCGTGTGCGAAGCCCCCAGTAGGGAATCCACATCTGGAGATGGGCCAGTGCCATGGAATGGTGACCATGGCAGCCCTTGCGAAATGAGCCACCACCCTGCACATGAGGGGGCTGGGGATCAAAGGACATGAAGGAATGAAGCATGAAGCTGGACAACTGGAATGTCCTGAGGCTCAGTTGTGCCGAAACAGACTGGAGTTATGGCATGTAAAGTTAAGCACCAAAGGTTGCACATCAGTGGCAAATCCAGCAACATGCAGCCATGAGTACCAACAAAATCAGATACCAGAGGCAGCAGCATGGGCAGAAGCATAAGAGGCATCATAAGCTGAGTGCAATAAATCCTAGAAAGTCCCCAAGCCATGATTAACACAACAACAGGCTGCTGTTTTAGAAGAGTGCTCAGGCAAGTTATCTAGCAAGATGGACATGGATTTCCACAGGCAGTTTTGATACTTTATCATTTAAACCTGTTAACTGGCAATATGGAGGCCTAAAGTGGCAGCGGCAAAAATCCATTTGCCAGTTGTGTTTAATTTCCTGGATTTTTTTGTCAGGAGGCTTAGTGCTCATGTGATGAGGTGTCTTGGACCTATCATGAGCTGCCATAATAACCACAGAGCCATTTTTTGGCTGAGTGGTGTAATAAAGCTTGGTGGAAGGGGCAGTATATTGCTTTTCAGCTTTCTGGGGACGACCCATAGGGTGGTGGGTCTATGCCAGACTGCCATGGTAGTATCCTCCAAGGCAAGACAGATAGGTGCAATGACCAGAGAGGTGGCAGCAGGGACCTCCAAGAAATCATATCAATTTTTTTTAGTGGACTCCTCTTCCTCAGCAGAGACCTGGAGCTTCTCCTGCATGCAGTGTAGAAGATTCAGGAATGAGGCATTCTCAAGGAGAAACCAGAGAGTTTGTATCACAGTGTCTTCACTACCAAAGGAGATAGTAGATCTGGAATCAAACCCATCATAGATGGGAGCCTCCACATCCTCCTCCTTTTCCTCATCATTCAGCAGGTTTGGAATGCATTCATCTTAGTCCTCCTCAGTAGGAAGAGGGCACAGAGCAACCAGTGGAGCTACACTCTTGGGAGCAACTGGTTGTGGTAGAGGAATAAGGACATGAGGACCACAAGGCCCAGCCTGCATCGACGAGGGCAACTGGTCACGTCAATGGTACAGCAGGCAACAGTCTCATATCAGTTCAGAGACAGCAGCAATTGCAGACACCCACAGGCAATGACAACATTGACTGGTGAGTACTCACCCGTCAACTACATGCCTGCTGAAAGCTGTGAGGTTTGTGTAGTATCCAAGCTGAAGCTTGCACCCAACATTGCTGTCTCAGTGATGGTTGGGTCAGCAATGGAGGCTGATGAGGTTTCCTTAGACTTGCTCTCCAGCGTCTTCAACAGAGATCAGAATTTGGAGGGAAAAGCATGGTGGTGACTCTCCACTGAAGATATCATTTTTTTTTTTTACTCCTTTTGTTTTGATGAATGACATTGATCCCAAGGAGGGGAAAGCACTGAATGTTGAGGAGAGAGGCAAGGTTTTGACTCAGCTTGCTCCTTAGAATGCCTATGGAAAGCTGGCCTGTTGGCGCAGTGGTAGCGTTACCACTCGCAATGCTGGTGACCAGGTTTGAGAACGAGTCTGGGTCATCAGAGGGTCGGCTGGAGAGGAGGACGCGAGCATCCCACAGGATGCTCGCCTCCTCCTCCGGGGAGGGAGAGGGGGATCACTGCTGCTGTGTAACCACCACCTAGGTGACTAAGGGTGGTGGTGGTAGTTCAAGCAGGTGTGCAATAATGGGGTTGTGGACTGTGGATTGGCTAGATGGAAGTGCACGCCCTGCATACTTGCGTCCATTGGCCAGCGTCCCCATACCAGAAAAATCAGAAAAAGCATTCGAGGCCTATGATGGATCTGGGCAACCTGCAGACCCTGCACCCTGCTGACCTAGGCACAATCTGGGAGCATGGTCTAGCCCAAAGTCTTCTACTGTTGAGAGGGGATAACACGAGGCACACTCCCGATGCAAAGTAAATCCTAGGGGATGGTGGGGGAGATGGGGTTAGAGCTGCCTGGAAGCCTTGAGAAGGACCGACACTGGCTGAAGTGGAGCAGCATAAACAGAAACTATAAATAAAAAAAAAAAAAAATTGTCTAGGGGACCCCAAAGGAAGCCCAGAAGCTGCACTTTTAGTGTTTTCCATTTTTTTGGGGGGGGGTTCTCTACAGACTAACAATGGCATCTCCTAGTGGCCTGGTTCAGGCCTTGCCAGATAGGGCAGGACTTAATGTCACGTGAAAGGCCCAGATAATGAACACAAAATTCATGAGCATGGTCATGGAAAATCATCACGCCACACCGACAAAGGCAAAAAAGTGGTTGCTTCCTTAACAGCGCCAGTACCAGCATAAAACTTTATTGTAAGTAGAGGAAAAACTAAAGTAGAAAAACTTCAGGGATTGAAATAGCCGCAGGCAACTCTTTGGTCCGATAAGAGTGGTCCACAGTGACAAGAAAGAAACTGAGGAGTTATGGGCTGCCCATGTTATAAAGGTGCCGGTGACGTACATAATCACGGGCGGCCCTAGCCAACCAAACGTTTTTGATCCTGATGCAGATAGCTTACAGTTAATTATGTGTGGTTTTTATGGAGGGTGACGTCCTTGATAAATATCTAGACATATACATTGCAGAAAAAGGACAGACCTGGTATTCCTGCTGAGTTGTTGGTGGAAAGAACTCAATGGACCAAGGGTCTTCTTTCTTACCTCAATTCCTATGTCCAGATGTCCTTGATGTACACAAACTAATATGCAAGTAAATACCCGATTTCTCAGTAGATATAGAGAACAGTACCAGCTTGTGTATTTCCTAGTAGATTCAGGAACTAGCGTAAGACAAACATGTATTTTTCATTACAAATGGAGAATATCCAGGTCCTCTCGCAGAATAAATTCGATAATTATGACTGCTGAATATACCGTATTTGCTCGAATAAGGGCCCGGGCACTCTTATTTCATGGATGTCATGCGACGGGCGCTTATTCGAGCAGGCGCTTATTCAAACTCTGGCGCTTATTATTTTTTTGAGTATTGTGCTGATTGCTACTTGCATTTTGAAACACAGAAATGGACTATCACAAGGGCAGTGTTTTCAGTTATGGTAACCTTAATTTTTTTTTTAAGGGGTAAGTTACAGTACAAAAAAAAAACAACTGTGAATACCGGTACCAGTCCAGTACTTTCACTTTTATTTTACAAGTTAATTAATGCAACAGTGATTGTCAGTGTGGTCTGCTAGACTGTGACAGGTGTACTGGAACTGCTAACAGCTGACCATGTTAATCTCATAATACCCGGTAATTAGTGCAACAGTATTCTTCACAGCACACTACCATCCCGGTTGTTATTTAAGCACAGGTGCTTAATTGATCGCATCCAGCCTACCGGCTCTTATTACAGTAGTCTCTTAATCGAGACCAGGCTCTTAATTGAGCAAATACGGTAGTAATGCTACTGTGAGAAGAAAAAAGGTTACTCACCTGTAACCATAGTTCTAGGAGTTGTATACGGTACACATCCACAATCTGACAGTTGCACTGGAAGGTGATGATAGTCTGGATGTCTTTAAAGGAAAACAGTCAAAATCCTGAAGAGTCCACCCCCCAAAAGCCTTACCCCCCCATTAGGTTTTTACAATGGGAGCACATTTTTATGCCTTAAAACTTACTTAATTTTATTTTCGAAAAATCCACAAAGAGGAAACATGTTGGATGCTGTGTGCAGTCATTTCATTTGACAGTGCGGCACCGCACAGCATGCTTCCATGATTTCCAATGAAAGCGAGCAATGTGGCAGTGCACTGTCACATGAAATGATGGTGTGCAGCATCCGACATGTTCCCTCTTCACAGACTTTTTGAAAATAAAACTAAGTAAATTATAAGGCATAAAATATGTGCTCCCATTATAAAACCTAATCGGGGTAAGACTTAGGTCGCTGTTTAAGATTTTGGCGTTTCACTTAAGCTAAGCTCCTCCTACCACTCGGGTGGATATATCCCCCTGACTCTGCCCCGTGACATCAGATCTTGCATGCTGGAGACAGAATCTGTGCCAGCTGCAAGGGAAGCCAGGTGGGCTGTGTGGATGTGTACCATATACCACTCCTAGGAAGTACAGTAATGTAAGAACTTGCCATAACCATAGATCTTCGAGAGAGGCTCTTGCAGTAGGTAATAACCACTAGGGCTAGAGTCGCCATGCGATAGAGACCCACACAGGCTTTATGCCAGTGTCTAGCGAGAGGACCCATACAACATCAATGATGGGCGTCAGCATGACACTAAATAGTGGGCGGTTCCCATGCCCACTCTCCAGTTCTCCCACCAGAGACCTAAGAAGGTGCAACAGGAGAAAGGAGTGGGCTCCTGGAGCCAAAAGAAAGGCTAGAAAGAAGTAGCCACAGAAGCAGGGGAAAGGTGGGAGGGAGAAAAAGGTACCTACTGCAACAGCCTCTCTTGAAGATCTACTGTTACGGTAAGTTCTTACGTAACTGTACTGTCTTACATCTCGAGGGCTCTTGCAGTAAGTAATAACCATTAGGACTCAGTCCCAAGTAGTGTAATTCAGGCAAAGGCTGAAGCACGGGAGGCAGGAAAGGTCTGCAGTAGGTACGAGATTAAGACAGGAGGCCCTGAAGGACAGCTAGTTCACAGCCTGCCCTGTGCCGAGAGGCAATGCCCAGACTGTAATGTTTGGTAAAGGTGCAGACAGAACTCCAAGTGGCTGCCACACAAATGTCCGTGGCAGAAACTTTCCTGAAACAAGCAGTAGATGCAGCCATGCCTCTGGCTGAATGCCCCATAACTTCCTCCAGAAGGGGCTTGTTATGCTTCTGATAACAAAACAAAATGCAGTTTGCTAACCATTTGGACAAACTGTTTTGAAACTGCAGTGCCCTCTCTCGGGTGCAAATGAAACAAAGCTGATCCGTTTCTTGGACTGATTTTGTTTGGTTCATGTAGTAACGCCAAGTTCTATGCACATCAAAAGTGTGCAGAATGGCTTCCCCTTGATTAGAATGCTCGGGGTAATACACTGGCAAGTGTATGGTCTGATTCAAAGTAAATTCAGAAACTACCTTTGGAAGAAACTTAGGATTTGTACGCAGAGCTACGTGGTCACTGTGAAAAATCAAATAAGTCTCCTTACACATCAGGGCCTGAAGTTCAGAAATCTTTCGAGCAGAAGTAATGGCTACTAAAAGTAGTGCTTTCCAAGAAAGATAGCGCAAGTCACATTTCTCGGCTGGTTCTAAGGGAGGCAAAGTGAGCTTCTAGAGGATAAAATTTAGATCCCATGGAGGAACAGCGTTCCTGACCAGGGGTTTGAGATGGAGGATACCTTTCAAAATGGTTATGGAAACCTCTAAGTGAGCCAAGGTTTTCCCTCCACCGGAGCGTGATAGGCAGAAATGACAGATAAGTGGACCTTCAGGGAACAGTAACTAAGGCCAAGGTCAGAGAGCTGCAACAGGTATTCCATGACCTGTGGGACAGGGCAAAAGAAAGGGTCCCAACCCTTGGAGGTTGCCCAAATGGAGAACCTCTTCCATTTCATGGCATATGTGGTTCTTGTGGATGTCTTTCGGCCCTCAACGAGGACGTGCCACTCTGGAAGAGACCCCAAAGCATGCAACAGCTATGTCTGCAGGTGCCATGCGTGAAGGTGAAGGGACTTGAGACCCGGATGGGCCAGCCTGCCCTGGGTCAGCAGGTCCTGGCAGAGGGGGAGAGGGCGGAGGCTCCACTATCAACTGTTGGAGCAGATGGGACCACATTTGATGGGGCCAATGAGAGTCTATCCGAATCATGCGAGCCCCATCTTGCTGTAGTTTCAGAAGCACCCTATGCAATAGCAGGAAGGGAGGGAAGGCGTACAAGAACCTCCCTGTCCAGCAGAGAGACAGCACGTCTCACCAGAAAACACCAGGCCCGGGAACGAGCAAGCAGAAACTGGGTAGTTTTGCACTGGATGGGGAGGTGAACAGATCTAGTTCTAGATGACCCCAAAGATTGAACAGATCCTCCACTACCGACTGTCTCAGTAACTCGTGTGCCCCTGCCTGAGTGCGGCTAAGGCTGTCCGCAAGGATGTTGTGAACTCCTGGGACGTGCACTGCCTTCAGCTGGATGCTGTGCTGAACTGCCCAGTACCACACTCGCATTATTTCCCTGCAAAGGGGGTACAATCATGTGCCTCTCTGTTTGTTCAGGTACCATATCACACTCATATCATCCATCTGGATAAGGAGTATGCCTGAGCGGAGGAGGGGCTGAAAGACCTGAAGTGTGTACAGCACCGTACGCATCTCTAACACACTGATGTGCAGAGAGCTCCTGCTGAGACCAGGACCCCCGGGTCCTGTGATCCCTCAGGTGACCGCCCCAGCCCTGGCTGGAAACATCCACTGTGAGGGTCTGGGTAGGGCAGGGAGACTGGAAAGGAGCCCCTCAACAGAGATTATTCAGATCACGCCACCATAAGAGGTCCCGACGCATGGGGTTGGAAACCAGGACTCTGTGATCTAAGTTGTCTGATCTCTGGTCCCACTGTACTCTCAGTGTCCACTGCGTAACTTGCATGTGGAGCCTGGCTAGAGGAACACTGGGAATAGCCGCGTCCATGACATCCAGTAGGCGTAAGACAGACCGGGCCATGGTCCACTGGCTGGCTGCCACTTGGCTGGCCTGTTGTTGTAAGGTCTCCGCCCTGTCCAAGGAGAGGAAGGCCTGACCCTGAACTGTATCCAGCACCGCCCCAATAAACTAGAGGCACTGTGAAAGAATAAGGTGGGACATGGAATAATTCACTGTGATTCCCACCTGCCGAAAAAGGTCCAGGGTGATAGACAAAGAGGCTACCAGGCTGTCTCTGGACAGCACCAACAGAAGCCAGTCGTCGAGGAACGGGAACACATACAGGCCCTGGGAGCATAATGCCACTGCCACCACCGCTAGGCATTTGATGAACACCCTGGGAGCCGAGGAAAGGCCAAAGGGGAGTGCCCTGAACTGAAAATGTTCTCCCTAGAAGGTAAACCGGAGGAGGCGGCAGTGTGAAGGAAAGACTGGAATATGCAGGTAGGCATCCTGCATGTCCAGTTCACAGAGCCAATGTCCCTGGCAAAGGAGTAGCAGCAGACCTGGCAGGGTCAGCATGTGAAATCTTTTGTACTCTACATACAGATTGAACGTGCTGAGGTCCAGAATCGGACAGAGGTCTCCCGTCTTTTTATTTTATTTATTTCTAGGAAGTACTTTTCAGCCAAATGCCCTTTTACAGAGGTTCCATGTTGTAGTAATACATGAGCACATCATCATTTACAACGGTTACAAGTACATAAGCAGATACAGGGAGGTTCCATGCCTAGAAAAACATAAGTACATCAGGTTACAGAGGTTACATAATTACAACAACAGGGATTACATAAGTAAAAATATACAGATACATAATTTATAGCAGGCTAGGTTGTGATATAGAGCAAATCAGGTAGGGAACAGAGGATGATATAGTCTGTAAAATAACTAATACTATATGCAAGGAGGTGAGAACTTGATGGACAGCAGTTCTTTTGTCTTGAGTGCTAAAGAGTGTAGTCATAGAGGAGGGCTAGACTCATGGTGGGGGGGGGGGGGTTGCTGAGCCAGGGACCTGAAGCCTGCTAGGAGAGTGTTAGCAAGAAGAGAGGAGAAGGCAAGGGCGCAGGTTAGAATGAGGGTAGCAGGGAAGAGTGTGTGGGAGGGTCCAGGTCTCACAGTCACTGCTACTGTTTGTGGCAAGGGCCACTCAGAGTTTATCTTTTAAGGGGTGTATTTTGTCCTCTTTCGTGATGTCTAGGTCAAGCGCAATAAGCCAAAGTGGCACCCGGTATTCGTAGGACCGCTGGCCTTGTGTGGTTCTACAGAAAGGGATGCAGAGGACTGAGTTGTTTGTACCCCTAGTGCATCTGATGGAATTAGGTCGGCCATGAAGGCTTTGCAGGCCTGGGGTGGTAAGTCCAAGCATAGACTTCTTGGCGAGCATGCATACTTGATACTGGAGGCGGCTGTCAAGGTTGAGCCAGTTCGTTTGAGTGTACAACTCGCAGGTATGAGTGAGATGGGGTACACCTAGGACTAAACAACACACTTTGTCTAGTGTTGTTTTGATACGTTTCAAAACGGTTTGGGAGGCAGCCCCATATACTGCTAGACCATAGTCTATCACTGAGAGGACTAAGCTATTTACAGCAGTTTTTAGTGCCTCAGAAGTCAGTTACTCAGCTATGATGTCTCTGACATCACCCCTGAAGAGAACAGGTCTTAAAAAGAGGGCATCCTGAATGGCCATTTGAACATCGGGGACAATCCAGAGACCCACAACCAGGAGTACCTACGCATGCTGACAGCAGTTGCAGTGTTCCGGGTAGAGGCATCTACAGCATCATATGTAGCCCTTAGGGAATGGCGGCAGGAGATTTCTGTTGTCCTGACTGTTTGGGCAATCTTGGTTTTGGCCTCAGAATCGGGCAAAGCCTCAACTCTGACTTCAGCTGGCCCAGGACTGACTTTTGGTATACAATCATGTACACCAAATAATTCAGGGCTCTAAGAGCCAGTGTGGAGGACGATTAAACATCCAAACTGATCTATCTGCCTCGACTCCTTGTCAGGAGGGGAAGTGCTCACATGCTTTGGCTTAGTCGAATGGTCATGGGCCGCATTGATAACCACAGAGTCCACTTTAGGATGAATACTGAGGTGGGGTTTGCCCTCAGGTGGTCGATATAGTTGGTCAGCCTTCTTGGTGACCGCAGCCACCCATGAAGGCTGCTGTCAAACCGTGGAGGCCAGGTTCTCATGTGGTGCTATCTATAGAGGGATAAGAAGTGGAGACAGGCATATCTAAGTGTTCCGCCAACCTCTTACGTTGGGGGTCCTGATCCTCAGTCTTAGACCCATTTGCTTTTCAAATCTTCTGAAGGATCTCTGTGGAAGAGGGGCCCTCCGCGGGGACTCAGGAGAGTCCTTGGGCTTGGGATCCTTCGGGGTGGGGGTGTCTCGCAGCAGAGGAGGCGGAAAAGTCCAAGTCCGATGACAGGCGTCTGTCCGGGGATAGAACCCGTGGGAGAAGGGTTTCCTTAGAGGAGACTGTGAGGCCCTTGCCATTACCTTGTCCCGAACTAGAAGGATGGGACTCCACCAGAGAAGGGGATCTGGGCATATGGTCCAGGCGTACCTGCGTGGAGGCTGCGGCCAGCTGATGCCAGTCCAACTCAGAAACCAGATGTGTTTTGGTCTCAATCCACCTGAGGCTGGAGAGGTGGAGGAGGGGGCTGACAGATGGGCGAGTAGCCTGGAAAGTGATAACCCGGCGTTGTATAGCCCAGTGTTGGGCAGTGATAGCCTGGCGTACCATGGTGTCAGATACCCTGGCATGGGGTATCCTGGCGTCTGAAACCTTGGTAGCAAGTACCCTGGAGAAGGGTAGTGAGGCGCAGGGAAGCCTGGCGTCAGGGGGGCCCGGCAAAGGCCCAGACAATGGAGCCAAGGGCCCTGATGGCAGATAATCAGGCGTCAGTCCAGAAGGAGGGGCCGAGGGACTGGATGGGGTCCCTTACGGAGGGTGAGAGGGCCCAGTAACATCAGGTCTGGCACCAGACCCGCTGGAGGAAGTTCTGGTGTCAGCCCCAAAGGGGCAGAGAGATCCACTGGAGTCTGGGGCAGGGAAACTGGCCCAGATGAGGGAGCCTGTGGTACAGGAGACGCTGGTTCCTGAGAGAGGTCCAGCATTGGGCGTTCCGGCCCTGGCACCAGGGTGGTGTTGGGCGGATGCTCCAACTCCGGCTCAGAATGAACAGGTGAGCCAGGAGTCTCCACCCGGGGAGGTGGGGAAGGAGGATCCTGAGACGGAGAACCCTCTGGGGAGGGCTGTGGCAGAAGCGGCACCATGCATTGCTCCGGAGGATCGATGTCAGGCCTGTTATCTGGGCCAATGAAAGCGCAGCGGCTGGCGGACGCCAGAGGAACTGGTGTGCAGCTTATCAGACTGGGCCGGTTGGTCATCAGAGGAGCTAATGACCAACTTATCGGGCGCGCCACCAGACTTAGACCCTGGGGTTTTGAGGGGTCTAAGAGTGGTGGAGCTCTCCGGAACTCCGGAGATGCCTGCCTGAAGAGTAACCAGCTCAGGTGGGGGAACCAAGGCTGCTCCACGGAGGAGGAAGCAGGCTTGGCCGGTGGAGTGGTACCCGCGTTAACAGGAGGCCACTCGGCACCCGTGGCCCCCAAAGGAAGCCGTGGGCAGGAAGGAGACTGATCAAGGTTCTGGTGCTTCTCCATGTCCTCCTTCTTCCTGTGGGAGTCTGAAGAACCCCCCCCCCCCCGGGGAGGAGGACGATCCCCACAGCTTCCGCAGCTCCTTCTCCATTGAAGCCATCTTCAACTTGAGAACGTGCGCTTCCAGGGCCTTCTGGCGGCGTTTCCATGTGGCCTGGTTGAAATTCTGGCAGGCGCACAGTCCTCGGTCTTCTGCTTGGGTCCCAGGCAGAAAAGACAGGGAATGGCCATCCTTGTGAGGGAGCTGTGTGCTGCAGGAATTGCAATTATTCTTATGCAACACGGAAGGTGTCAGAGAAGACATGCATGAAAAGGAATTATGTTCTAGAATTATAGAAAATAAAGAAAAACGGTGAAATACTCATCTGAAAATGGCGGTCAACTGAAGCAGCACTCTCCATGAGGTCCAACGTGTGCAGGATGAATGTGGGAAAGAACTGGAGGGTGGGCATGGGGACTGCTCACTACATAGTATCACGCTGTTGTCCATCACGACATCGGGTGGATGGTCCCCCGCCAGGCACTGCTAGCTTACGTTTTCCGTGTAGTCCTAGCGCCTGGTGGCTCTAGTCCTAATGGTTAACTACTGCAAGAGCCCTCTTAAAGTAAGATCTACAGTTACAGGTAACTTTTTCTTCTAGTGGTGTGGAAATGGGACACTATCCACACTCTGGCAGACTCCAAGTAGTTCTCCAGGATGAGGGGGCAGGGTGCAAACCCCTACTTGGCAAACAGAGACTGGAGAACCAAGGTCACAAAATGTGCATCCTGGTGTGACTTGAGGTTGTTGCAGTAGTGGGAGATGAAGGTGTGATCTGACTTCCAAGTAGCAGCCCTACAGATGATCTGTATGGGTACATCCCAGGAAGCAGCCATCGAGACAATGGTATGTTTGGTGTAATGAGCTCTGATCTCTATGGGAGGCTCCCTATCAGCCAATCTATAGCAGCGGTCAATGCAAGATGTGATCCACCTTGCAGTCGTCCACTTTGCTGCCATTCTGCCAGGTGTGGCTTCAGCATAGATGACAAACAGCTGGCAAACCTGACCCTGAACTTCAACTATGCACTCTACATAAGAGGAGGAACTTCAGGTTGGGGCGAGGAATGACCTTGTCCCTGTGGAAGACCAGCAGAGAGTGTCCATCGAGAGCACCTGGAGTGCCCCAATTTTCCTGGTGCATGTAATGACACAGCTACACAGGTGATGGCAGATAAGGACCGTGTGGCCCACCTAGTCTGCCCCTTTTCCCTACCTAATGCATTACCGCAGACCCTAGTTAATCTGCAGCTTACCCTCTCTCTATTGCTAGAGTACTCTTATGTTTATCCCATGCATTCTTGAATTCCCTTACTGTTTTTGCCCCCACCACCTCTGCAAGGAGACTGTTCCACGCATCCACCACTCCTTCTGTGAAAAAGTACTTCCTCACGTTGCCCCTGAGCATAGCCCCTCTAGCCTCATGTCATGCCTCCTTGTTCTTGTACATCTTCTTTTCTGAAAGATGCTACCCTCCTGTGCCTTGTTTATACTCCTGATGTACTTGACTGTCTCCATCATAACCCCCCTCTCTCTCCTCTCCTCCAGAGAATACATATTGAGGCCCTCTACTCTTTCCTCATAAGACTTTTGGTCCTTGCACTATTTTTGTTGTCCTTCTCTGGACTGCCTCTATTTTGTCTATGTCCTTCCAGAGATGCGGCCTCCAGAACTGGACACATTACTCCAGAAGAGGTCTCACTAGTGATCTGTACAGTGGCATGACCACCTCCTTCTTTCTGCTGATGATATCTTTGCCCCTATGTACCCTAGCATGCCACTGGTTCTCCGCACAACCTTCTGACATGGTGTGGTTACCTTTAGGTCATCCGATATGATTACCTCCAGGCCTTTCTCTTGACTGGTGGCCATCAGCACCCCATCTTGTACTCCTCCCTTGGATTTCTGTGCCCCAAGTGCATGATTTTGCACTTCTTTGCACTGAATCTTAGCTGCCATACTCTCGACTACTCTGCAAGCATGTTTAGGTACTTTCTCATTTTTCCCACACACCTCTGGGATTGCCGACCCTGCTGCAGATTTTAGTGTCATATGCAAAGAGATATACCTTCCCCTTCAGCCCCTCTGCAATGTCGCTTATGAAGACATTAAAAAGGACTGGCACCAGCACGGATTCATGTGGCACCCCACGGTCCACCTCTCCTCTCCTCAGATTGAACCCCATTTACCACCACCCACTGTATCCTGTCACTCAACCAGTTTCTGACCCAGTTTACTATCTTGGGGCCCACTGCCAGGCTGCCCAACTTATTTGTCAACGTTCTATGTGGGAGGATGTCGAAGGCCTTGCTGAAATCTAGTTAGGCCACATCCACTGCCCCTCCCCTATCTACCTCCCTGGTCACCCAGTCAAAGAAATCTATCAGATTTGTTTGACAAACCAGGAAGGCCATCGTCTTCCACGACAGGTGTGAGATGTCACACCTGTGCATCGGCTCAAATGGCTTGCCTATGAGCATAGTCAAGGTCCCATGTTTTCTGCGGTTCTGCAGCCATGGAACTATTCATGGAAATTGCAGAATTCTGCCTCATCCGCGGAACTGTGCCACAACCACGGAAGTCACGGCTGGCCGCAGAACTGCCGCGGATGGCACGGCCGGCCACAGAACTCCCACAGAATTAGCACTCATCAGTTAACAGTTTCCTGCATTATACTACTATCTCATTTTAACTGCATTACACTATGTAGGCTTTTCGTACAGGAACTGTGTGTATCCCCTGCCTGCTGAGATCGGAGCCCCAGTATTGCCTCCCTGACTAGCCTGGACTTCTGCAGTGTGAGAGACTGTATGTTGCTTTATTTCTATCTTGCTTGTTGGAGGCTTGGGGGGAGCTGATAATTGTCAGCTGAAGGGGTGGGGATCTGTGAGCTACTTAATCGCAGTGGCTGGATGTGCTGATGCTTTTCCTTCGGGAACTGAGAGTATCCCCTGCCTGCCTGATGAGATCGGAGCCCCAGTATTGCCTCCCTGACTGGCCTGGACTTCTGTAGTATGAGAGGCTGTATGTTGCTTCATTTCTATCTTGCCTGTTGGAGGCTTGGGGGGAGCTGATAATTGTCAGCTGGAGGGGTGGGGATTTGTGAGATATTTAACCGCAGCACCGCTCGCAAGTGCGAGCATGTGAGTGATGCGAGCACCACTCGGTGTTGAAAACGCTGTGGAGGGTAAGTTATTCCCCACAAGTTTATAAGTACTGAAAGAGACCTTAGTGTCTTTATTCCTCACTGTTTAGTATTTGAACTTATTTCTGGTGTGGGGATAGCGCAGCTGGTTCAGCATTATTGTGATGTAGCTTCGTCCTGCACATGAGCCTTATTATCTGTATTAGTATATTTGCTTGTTTTATATGAGCTAGGCAGACTTTTTAGCTGTTATTTAATTGTGTATGATTAATTGTGATAAAGTTATTTGCTGTATTCTGAGTTTAATATTTAGCGATGTGTAAGGGTTATATGGGAGAGCCTAGAGGGGCCAGGATTATGTATGGGAGCTCCCTGCTGCATGAACTGCATCCTTTTATCCCCTTCCCAGTTTCAGATACCACGGCAAAATGCCGTCGGGAAGTGGGGATTAGAAGGAATCGAGTTAATCATGGGCAGTGGGGCACCCCATGCATATTGGATGGTGGCAGGACAGAGGCTGTCAGGTCCAAAAAGGCCCCTGAGTTTCGACGAGCACATGGGAGAGGCCAGACGTGGTTGGTGCCCGTCTCCAAGGAATCCACCAGACCGAGTGGTCAGGTAACCCGAGGGGCTGCTTCACCCGCCAGTCCCCTGAGGGCAGTGCTATGCAATGCCAGATCGATTAGAAATAAGACAGCAATTATTGCGGACTTGATTTCTTCAGTCAGTCTGGAACTTCATACCTGAGGTCCCCGTGGTTTGACGGAGATCTCAGGGTGATGAAGAGGATGGGTCGGAGGTTAGAGCACTGCTGGAGGAGGTCTGGCTTGGAGGCAGACAAACTAGTCCTGTGTATGCATTATAGTACATACCAGGAGGCAATCAACTGTAAGAAGGCAGCGTTCTTGTCCAGGGAGATTGCCGTCGGGAAGAACCGACCAGCTACGCTTTTCCGAGCTGTAGACAGGCTACTCCATCCTGCTTGTCTGCAGCCCGGGAAGGTTTTTTCTAATACAGACTGTGAGGAGTTTGCTCGGTTCATCTTGGACAGAGTGTCCGTTATCCGGCAGTTGGCTTCTTCAGCCAGCAATGTCATAGCTGGCAGTGGTCGACTTATGTGTTCTGAGTGCACTCTGCCTAGTTGGGGGGGAGTTTAGACCAGTGGAGGTTAGTGAGGTCATTGAGCTGGCAATCTGAAGCACACCTTTTGTGAGCTGGACCCGGTGCCGACACGTTTCTTAATGAGATGTGTTGACTCTGTAGGCCCGGTGTTTGCCCTGATTGTTCAGTGCTCCTTATTCAGGGTCTTTCCGGATGCCTTGAAGGAGGCACTAGTGAGACCTCTCTTAAAGAAGAAAACATCTTTGGACCCGGAGGTCAGAGCAAATTACCGTACTATATCCAATCTTCCCTTTTTGGCGAAGGTGGTGGAGAAGGTGGTGGCGCTTCAGATGGAAGAGCACCTCGTGACTCATGAGTTGTAAGAACCCTTCCAGTCGGGATTTCAGGCTAGGCATAGTACAGAAACTGCACTTGTTTGGGTGCAGAATGACCTCCTCAGGGCAAGAGATCAGGGGGATAAGACGATTCTTGTTCTCCTGATCTCTCTTCAGCATTTGACACTGTGGACCATTGTGTGTTGCTTGACTGCCTTAGGGAGCTCTGCGGACTCACCGGTATTGTCATCCACTGGTTTGAGTCCTTTTTCACGAACAGGAGGCAACGGGTTGTGATGGGGAATTCATCATCTATATCCAGCCTCCTTTCTTGTGGAGTTCCTCAGGGATCGGTACTGGCCCCAATGTTCTTCGCAGTGTATATGCTGCCCCTGGGGGGTGGGATCATTAGGAAGTATAGCTTGGGTTTCCATTGTTATGCTGATGATACCCAGCTATATCTGTCCTTTGCCCCAGGAACATCCAACGCAGTGAATGTACTAAACATCTGCCTGGTGGAGATCAACGACTGAATGGCCTTCAGCTGGTTGTGACTGAACCCAGATAAAACGGAGGTATTGGTAGTGGAGTCGAACAGAGTGTGTGATAGGATGGCCTCTGACACAGCAACTGGACTTGCTCTAGAAGCTGTGTCACTGAAGGCCTCCTCTTGGGTGCAAAATCTTGGAGTGATTCTGGACAGGAATTTAACTATGGAGGCACAAATATCCTCCACGGTTCGTTCCTGTTTTTTCCATCTCAGAAATATTGCCAGGATTAAGCCCCTTGTTCCGCCTCTGGACCGCCCTACCTTGATACATGTCTTAGTCACATCTAGGCTTGACTACTGCAATGTGCTCTACCTCGGGGTCACAGGGGGATCTCTCCGCAGGCTGCAGCTGGTGCAAAACGCAGCTGCCCGGTTACTTACTGGGCAGCATAAATTTTGCCACATAACACTGGTACTGTGTGAACTGCACTGGCTGCCAGTCAGGTGGAGAATCCTATTTAAGGTGGGTCTTCTCACCTATAAGGCCCTACACGGGTAGGACCCTGGTTATCTGTTGGACCTTCTGGTACCTGCTCTCTCTACCCGCCCTCTCCGTTCCTCTAGTGGGGGCCTCCTGGGCATTCCTAGAACAAGGCTAAAATCTGCTGGCGACAGAGCTTTCAGTGTCGCAGCTCCAGTTCTCTGGAATTCTTTGTCAGCCCGAGGTCAGAGGAGCTCCCACTGTAGATATATTTAAGGCTTGCCTGAAGGCCCTCCTATTTTCCCAAGCTTTTATGGGATAAAATCATGAACTGTAGTAAGAACCTGATATTATTTGCTGAATTATTTATTTTATTCTTTATTTTGTTTAAACATTTATGATGTTTTATTTTTATTTTGATGCTGTTCTATTTATTTTGTACGGCACCCAGAGCTTCCAGGATTGGGCGTCCTTTAAATAAATTTTGTCTTGCCTTGTATTCAAAAGTGACTCATAACGTGTTTGGGTCCACTAAAAGTAAACATACTCCAGCATTACAGTGTTTTTTTTTAAACTAATTTTAGCTCCCAGTTCCTGGTTTGGGGCACTACACTGCACTGGTTTAATCCAGCTGTTTAACAGTGACTGTAATTAATTCCAGCTCTCGGGCACGATGCTTTTTGCTATGCTGTACCCAATCTGATTTTGATTTTTCTTAACCTCTGTTACTAATGATGGTGGTGCCTCTTTTTGTCTTACCCAGCGATAAAACAAGCAAAATAAAGAAAAAAGTCCCACCACCTCCATTCAACTGCACATTTCATGTTTGCTGCTACTTAAAAACTCATCCTACGGTCAACATGACAGCCGCTTTATGAATTTGAATGTAAAGAACAGATCAAGACATTAGTGTGAATAAGCCTGATGTTGAATTACACACTTATGTTTGCCGCTATATGAAAATTTATATTTTAATTAATATGATGGCAGTTTTGAGGTTTAAATGTGAAGGACAGGTTGGGACACTAGTGCAAATAAGCTTATTGCCCAACTGTGTCCCTAGCATGGAGGATGCCAGCAAGGCTGGAACGTGCAGCTAAAAGAGACACTGTGCTTTGAAAATTACATTCACTCAGTACTCTCCAATTTCTTTCGGGTGACCAGCCGGCTGCTTTAACAGCATTTAGCATGGAGCTACCCGACAGCAATATGTTTAACGGTTAAACGTATTGCTGTCGGGTAGCTCCATGCTTATTGCAATAAACAATGGAGTCAAAATTTTTGACCAACAGAAAAGGACAGCAAGAAACAGTACTGCCGCTAGCCCTTCTGAACCTGGGGCTTTTTTTTCTTTTTTGAGACCTAACTGCATACAAAAAGTACAGTTACCTAAGAACTTACCGTAACAGGCTCTTGCAGTAGGTACTAACATATAGGACTAAGCCGCCGGGCACTAGGACCACACAGAAAACTTCTAGCTAGCAGTGTGTGGTGGGGGACCACCCCCGATGTCACGTGATCAACATCAGCGTGGCACTATATAGGAAGCGGTCCCAACGCCCACGCTCCAGTTCTCCCACCAGAGGCCTAGTGAGGAGCGACAGGAGACAAGGAGGGGGCTCCAAGCAATTACAGGAGAAAGAGTGGAAGAAACCTGGGGGTTAGGTGGGAGGGAAAGCAGTACCTACTACAAGAGCCTCTCTCGAAGATCTACAGTTACAGTAAGTTCTTACATAAATGTACTATCTTACTTCGAGAGGGCTCTTGCAGTAGGTATTCACATATAGGACTGAGTCCCAAGCAGTGACCTGAGACAAGTCTGAGACATGGGAGGTAGGAACGGGTTTGCAGAAAAGAACAGGGTACTCAAGATAAGAATCCCTGCAGAACAGCAAGGCCAAAGCCCACTCTGCGCCTTGAAGTAATGTCCAAACTGTAATGTTTGGTAAAGGTATGGACAGAACTCCAAGTTGCAGCCACGCAAATCTCTGTGGCTGAAACGTTCCTGAACCAAGCAGCAGAAGCAGCCATGCCTCTGTTTGAACGTCCTTTGACCTCTCCCGGAAGGGGTTTGTTGTACTTCTTGTACCAGAAGGTAATGTAGTTTACCAACCATTTGGACAAGCACTGTTTTGAAACAGCAGCGCCCTCTCTTTTGGGTGCAAAGGAAACAAACAATTGGTCAGTTTTACGGACAGGCTTCATCCTGTTTGTGTAGTACTGAAGAATTCTGTGTACATCCAGAGTGTGCAGAAGTGCTTCACCCCAGTTGGAGTGCTCCGGGTAGTACACTGGCAAGTCAGAACTTCGGATTGGTTCATAGAGCCACCTAGTCTCTGTGAAAAATCAAGTAAGGTGTCTAACATATTAGGGCCTGAAGCTCGGAAATCCGTTGTGCTGAAGTGATGGCCACTAGGAAGAGCACTGTCCAGGAAAGGTAGCGCATGTCAGAACTCATTGCCGGCTTGAAAGGAGGCAGAGTGAGTTTCTCTAGGATGAAATTCAAGTTCCAGGGTGGAGCAGGGCTCCGTACTGGTGGTTTTAAATGGAGGATCCCCTTTAAAAAGGTTTTGGATACCTCCAGCTGGGCCAGAGTTTTGCTTCCCACAGGAATGTGGTAGGCAGAAATGGCAGATATGTGGACTTTCAAAGTTGAGTAACTAAGACCCAGATTGTAGAGATGCAGCATGTAATCTAAGACCTGTCTGACTTGAACAGGAGAAAGGTTCTAGCCCCTTCGAGTCTGCCCATATGGAAAACCTTTTCCATTTCATGGTATAAGTGGCTCTAGTGGGAGGCTTTCTGGCCTCCACCAGAACTTGTGCTACCCTCGGGGAGACCCTGAAACGTGCAGCCGCTATGTCAGTAGGTGCCATGCATGCAGTTGAAGGGACCGGAGACCTGGATGTACCAGGGTCTCCTGTTCCTGTATCAAGAGATCTTGAGAGGCTGGCAGTGGAAATGGAGGCTCCACTGACAGTTGTTGCAGTGAAGAGAACCACATTTGTTTCAGCCAGAAGGGAGCAATGAGAATCATTCGTGCTCCTTCTGCCTGAAGTTTCATTAGTACTCTCTGAATCAATGGAAGTGGAGGGAAGGCGTACATGAACCTCCCTTTCCAGCATAGAGACATCGTGTCTCACCAGAAAACACCAAGCCCTGAAGTGAGCAAGCAGAAGTTTGGTAGCTTTGCATTGAGTAGGGAGGCGAACAGGTCTATTTGTGGCCTTCCCCACCTTCCGAAGATGTCGTCTACCACTGACTGTCTGAACCCCCACTTGTGTGCACTGGCTTGTGTGCGGCTGAGTGCGTCTGCCAGGATGTTCTGAATGCCTGGCACATGGACTGCTGTCAAATGACGGTTGTGGTTGGCTGCCCAGTACCACACTCTCATTGCTTCCCGACAGAAGGGATAAAAGCGGGCTCCACCCTGTTTGTTCGTGCACCAGATTACGCACATGTTGTCTGTCTGAATCATGAGTTGACCCAGTTGAATGAGGTGTTGGAAAGCCTTTAAGGTGTTCAACACTGCCCTCATCTTGAGTACATTCATATGAAGGGACAGTTCGTTGTGGGACCAATGACCCTGTGTCCTGTGGCTTCCCAGGTGCACTCCCCATCCCAGGCCTGAGGCATCCATCATAAGGGTTTGGGAGGGAATGTCAGTGGAATGGGACATCCTTGGAGAGGTTGTCCTGGTTTTGCCACCACAAAAGGTCCCGAGCCATTGGGTCCGAGACCAGGATCTCGTGGTTTAGATCATCTGCTCTCTGGTCCCACTGCACTCTGAGGGTCCACCAAGAGACTCTCATGTGTAGTCTGGCTAAGGGGACTGAAGGCATGGCTGCAGCCATGAGCCCAAGCAGTCAAAGGACTGACCTGGTTGGTATCCTCCTCTGCGATTCCACCAGGCATGCCTATTGCTGTAATGTTGCCATCCTGTCCTGTGACAGGAATGCCTTGCCCTGGACTGTGTCCAATACTGCTCCAATAAATTGGGGCTGTTGGACAGGAAAAAGGTGGAAAGGTAGGATTTGACATGGCTGACTGTAATGCCCACCCGTTGAAAAACATCCAGGGTAAGGGCCAAAGAGTTGGCCAGAGTATCTCTCAACGGAGTTGAAATCAGCCAATCGTTGAGGTATGGGAATACTTGTACCCCTGTCTGCGTAGAAAGGCTGCCACCACTGCAAGGCACTTAGTGAACACTCTGGGTGCTGACGAAAGGCCAAAGGGAAGAAGCTCTGAACTGAAAATGCTCTCCGTGAAAAGAAAACTGGAGGAACTTGCGGTGCGGCTGAAAAATCGGGATATGCAGGTAGGTAACCTGCATGTCCAAAGCACAGAGCCAATGACCTTTCTGTAATAGAGGAAGTAGGATCTGAAGAGACAACATTCTGAACCTTTTGTATTCCACACAGAGGTTCAGGGAGCGCAGATCGAGAATGGGTCTGAGATCGCCTGTCTTCTTGGGTACTAGGAAGAAGTGCGAATAGTACCCATTGTCTTGATGTTGTTTTGGAACTGGCTCCATTGCTGCCTTTGCCAGCAAGGAGTTTATTTCCTCTCTTACCAAGGGTATGTGATGAGGTGGGTAGAATGAGTGACCGGGGGGATTTTTTTGTGGTCTCTCTATGAATTCTATTGTGTGGCCTTTTGCCACCAATTGTAGCACCCATGAATCTGTTGCGATTTTCTCCCACTCCAGAAGGTGGAGAGAGAACCTTCCCCCTACTGGTTCCTCTGGAAAGCGATCCAGTGGAGGTGGGAGGATTAGAGGATCAGGAGGCAGTGGACAGGGAGGAGGCTGCCGTGCCCGAGGTCTTCTGAGATTTGGCCTGGGGGGGCTCTACCAGCCTAAGGCACCCGTTTGTTTTGGCATCGGTTTTGTGGCTGTCTTTGCTGATAGCGCTGTTGTCTCCGAAATGGCTGCTTTTGTTTCTAGGGTGGCTTGTACATAAACTGTACAGAGTACAAGGCTTTGCCTTTGTCCTGTAAGTCAGTTATGATGTCCTTGACATCTCTCCCGAACAGAACTGAGCCTCTAAAGGGGGGCACCCTATATGGCTGTCTGTAGTTTGGGTGCCAGGCCTGAGATCCTAAGCCAAGCGTGGCATTAGAGGCTGATGGCTGACGCCAAGCCTCTACCAGCAGCATCTACCACACCACAGGTAGCTCTTAGCATATGTCTGCATGCCGATCTAGCCGACCTGACTAGATCTGCTATTTCTCCTTTCGAGGCCGAGTCTTGGATGGAGTCTATTTTGGACTCCAACTGTCCTAAGACTGATTTTTGGTAATTGCCCATGTGGGTGACATAATTTAATGCCCTAATCCCCAGTGTGGAAGAAGAATATATCTTTTACCCATACTGGTTGAGAACTTTAGACACTCTGTCGAGAGGAGAAGCACTAAGGTGTTTAGGTTTTGTGGACCTATCATGGGCTGCGCTAATGACCACAGAGTCAGCCTTGGGATGGATGCTAAGGTGGTCCTTGCCCTCTGGGGTCTGGTATAGTCTGTCTGCCTTCCTGGTCACTGGAGCCAGGGAGGGAGGAAGGTTGTTTCCAAATTGTTGTGACTAAATCCTCATGTGGCTCTACCCAGGGCGGAATGAGGATTGGTGAGGAATCTGCCAAATCCAGGTGTGCAGCCAGTCTCTGTGGATCCTGGGCGACCGTATGCCAGTCGTATGCCACTTGGATCTTCCTGAGGAGCTCCAAAAAGGAAGGGTCCTCAGGTAGGGATTTGGGAGATTCTTTCGGTTCACGGTCTTCCAGGGTAGAGGACTCAAAGTCCAAGCCAGAGGGGACCGAATTGCTGTCTGCGTCTGATGAACGGCCTTCGTTAGGTAAGCTTATCGTAGGAGGTACAATATCCATTGGCCTTGAGAAGTCAGATGGCTGGGAAATATCCAGAGGCCGCAGATTAGGCGGTAATGACTCCATTCTTCTGTTCGACTTCTAGATCAGAGGGCTCAACAGCGGAAGTGGCGATGGAGAAAGAGGCCTCGGGTCCAATGTAGGGGCTGTCGGCGGTTGGTGTTTCTTGAGCTCCGACGTATGCTACAACCTTGGCTTCCGTCCACCACGATTTGAAGACCGCCTGCAAATCCACCTGCGCCTGAGAGGGGCGGTGGGTTATGATACCCATAGCTCAGGTACCCATAGTAAGGGTAATTAAAGCCTGACAGAGGATAACCCAGTATCTGAAAACCCCGCGTTGGGTACCCCGGCGTGCAGTAGAACGGGGTCGGATAACGCAGTGTCGGGAGGCTAAAGGGGTTGCCAGATGGTCCTGGTGTAGAACCCGATGGAGGGGCTGAAGGGCCCGGCGTTGGTCCTGATGTTGAGATTGAAAGGTCCGAAAAACGCCCTGACGGGGGTGCAGAGGGCCCCGACGGGGGATCCGGAAGTGGGGTAGAAAACCTTGAGGGTCCTGACGGTTCAGGTGTCGGGCCCGATGGCAGTCCTTGAGGAACAAACAGGTCTGAGGAAGTCGGAGGGACCTTCGTCTGGTCCGTCCGTGGCTCAAGCATTCGAGGCTCCGGTGTAGGGGGTGGCGAGGCCCCCCAAAGGTGGGCGATCTCCACCCTGTGTTTCCCCTGCGGTGGAAGCTGGAGAGGTACCGTCTCAATTGGCGGTAAAGGAGAAGTCAGAGTAATCTCTGTTGCCAGCTGCATATCTATAGTCAGCTGGTCCATCACCCCAACGTCAGGCCTGTTAGCGAAGCCTGGCGGAGGATTCGGGGCTGTGCAGCTGTCAGAGGATGCCAAAAGACAACTTAGCAGCCGTAGCTATGCGAGACCCGTAGGAGCTGGAAGTTGACTTACTGGTCCCACTCATACTGCTAGGCCTCTGAATCTTTGAGGCCTTAGAGGAGGTGCGTGCCTCCTGATCCCCGGAGGCTCCCGTTGGGCCCGGGCCTGGGCCAGACGGGGGGGGGGGGCTGACTGCCATTTGGTAGCCACCAACACGGTCATTGAAGATGGAGCCCCAAAAAGTGAAGTTACCTTCAGGGCTGCGACTCCAGCCGGAGGCAGTGGGTTTGATGAGGACCCTTTTGGTCCCTGTGTCTCTCCTTGTCTTTTTTCTTATGATGATGGCCCTCTGGACAGGAAGAAGTGTGCCTGAGTTTCTTCAGCTCCTTTTCCATATTAGCCATCGTTCATTTCAAAAGATGAGCTTCCAGGGACTGCTGACGGCGTTTGTGTGTGGCCGGAGTGAATTTCTGGCAATGCTCACACCCCTCGATCTTATGGCCTGGGCCCAGGCAAAGAAGACAGAGGGAATGGCAGTCCTTGTGAGGGAACTGAGTTCTACAGGAGTCGCACTTGTTCTTATGAGATTCTGAAGGCATCGGAGATGATGTGCACGATCAAGAGATACTTTTTTAACAAGAAAAACGATGATAAACAGTAATTAAAACATTAAGTTTAAGCGATATGCATCCAAAGATGGCGTCGACAGTAGCAACGATCTTCTGTGAGGTCCGATGTGCACAGGTTGACGGCAGGAAAGAACTGGAGGGCAGGCGTGGGTACCGCTCCCTATACAGCGCCACGCTGACGTTGGTCACGTGACATTGGGGGCGGTCCCCTGTCAAACACTGTTAGCTGTAAGTTTTCTGTGTGGTCCTAGCGCCTGGCAGCTTAGTCCTATATGTGAGTACCTACTGCAAGAGTCCTCTCGAAGTAAGATCTTCACTTTCACTGGAGACTAATACAGCATAATTCCAATTAATGGCTAGAGATATTTGGTCAGTAGCATCAACTGTCTCTCCCCCATCAAGCTGTAACATAGTGAAATTGCCAGCCCGGCCCGCTCACGAGGAGCATATGAAAAACATTAATTTACCTTGTGGCTTTCAGGTAGTTGATTTCATAAGTAACAACAGCGGTCTCCTACCACAATCACAACTCCAGTAGATGTTACAGTCACAATGCACAATACAAGTTGCTACAGCTCCGACGAGATTGCCAACTGTCTGGATTACTCTCACGCCCCCACCCCCCCAGCTTCTTTTCCCTATTCACGTTCACAACTCCAGGATGTCGATGTTACAATTTTATTTTCTGCGAGTTGCTATTTTGACACCATGCTAACACCTTTAGCAAGTTAGCAATCTCATCGTAGATGGAGCAGCTGCTTGCAAGGGGCATTGTGCATAGTGAGATGTGCCTCCATGATCGCACTTGGTCAATCAATGGAGGTACAGGCAGAAGAAGGTGACTACCCTCCAATACTCCAACTTTACCTTTCAGATAGCTGCTATACTCCAGAAATCACGAGGTCCAAACGTGGCTCCCTTCATCAAATGCATTATTAAACACAACCTAAACACTTGCTTAAAGCAACAGATAAAAAAAAAAAATATGTTTAAGAAAGCATTAATAAAGCATTTGGTGAACGGAGCACCATTTTGATCTTGTAAAAGGACAGCATTTTCGTCTAGCTGAAAAATCAAGTGTTCCTGAAAAACTTGCAAAAAACAGTGTCTCACATTATTCCTGCAGCCCTGACCAGACAGCTGTAAAGGGCAGTACCTGGCATTTTGAAAAGCTCATTTGGTGTACTGATACACACAAGATGCATGTTATACAGTCCCTGATCTGAAAAACAAACATGCTGTACACAGTAAGCCCCTTCCTTCTTAATAAAATCCCAATTAGTTGCCTTCGACACTGGCTTAGGCTGAATGAATCTTATCTATGTTATATCACAATATAGGAACCAGTGGCAGACTGGAATGCTCAAATAAGTTACCTACTGCACTGTAGCCCAGAATTGCCCAAATACATTTCATCAGTGGAGCAGGTCTCTGTCCAGGAGGGCATTATTAGCATAATTAAATTCCATAATGATGTCCCCAGCAGATCTCTGCCCAGTGGGACATTGTCATTTTTTTAAAATGATTTAGCCCACGAGGGCATTATTAAATAATTAAATTTACATGCCCGAACTGGCATACAACAAAAACCGGCACAGAACAATGGGCAGTCTGATACGAGCCTGGAGGCTTCACTTAAAATTTAAATACTATTTTTGTTGCCGCCAGTAGCGGGACCAAGCTCTGGAGATCATGGAAGGTTTACTTGGAGTTAAATCATTCCCACTTATAGCGGGTCTCTACCCAGTGGGTACACACAACAAAATCAGCACACAGAGCAACAGGCAGTCTGATATGAGAGAACTTTATTCACAGGTGGTACAAAAGGCGCACTTGCAATTAACTGTGGCTTCAAAGCAATGCAGAAGGTGTGAGAGTGTAACACCAGTGACTCCATCGGTTTCCCTACAAGCTTTATCAAGAGTGCCCATTGCTCTGTGCCAACTTCTGTTGTGTGCACCCACTGGGTAGAGATCCGCTACAAGCAGAAATTATTTAACTCCATGTAAGCCCTCCGTGGCTCTGTGGGACTCAAACCCATTACAGGTACAAAAAGTAAAAAAGAAAGAAAACACCTTCCCTCTTTGCTGGCACCCTCCCTGCTGGGGACATATTTTGTGAATTTAATAATTCTAAAAATAATATTGCCCTCCCGGGCAGAGTCTTGCTTCCAGTGGGCATGACTGCCTCAGTGTAAGCCCCTACAGGGCTCTCTGGGGCTTGGTCAACCTATTTGCAGCAAACAAAAAGATCAGGATCAGTTCAGAAATACTATATATTGCCATTTTAGTGCTTCACTAGTACAGCGGCTCCTGATTTACAGGCTAACAATATTTCAAACTGGCATGAATCCAGATCACAGAAAGATCGCGCTCCTTATAAAAAATCCAAACTGCAATCAGCACACTAAAGTTTTCACCCATTACAGCAGTAAATTGCAAAGTTAAGATCAGTTTTTTGATAGTATTTGCTCTAACAAACTCTGCAGATAGATTTTTTTTTTGTGATCTGGATATGTTGTGAGCCTGTAAATCAAAAGCCACTTTACTGGCGAAGCACTAAAATGGCAATATATTCCTGAATTAATCCTGATCTTTTTGTTTGCGGCAAACAGCATGACTGCACTCCGGAGAGCCAGGGAGGGGCTTACATGGAGGCAATCATTCCCACTGGAGCAGACACCTGTTACAAGCAGGAATTATTAATGCCATATAAAACAGTGTGCAGATTTCTGGTCTGCGACCCTCTCTAAGCAAGAATGTTTAAGTTACTGTAACTTAATGGTGAACTATTTTTAGTATTGTAGCACATTATTAGAGGGAAATATAAATAATGACTACCAGTAAAACTGCTGGGACCCACCCCAACACTCGCTCTGTCCATTTGTCTCTGCCTACCTATCTATCTTTATATCTATTTACTGCACCCTTTTATATGCCCTGGGGAATCTTGCAGTCACTGGGCCAAAAAGAAAAGGCACCAGGCATGGGTACTTCACACCAGTATTCTTAAACTCATACTTCTTCTCCTGCTTCTGTCAGGTAACATTCACCCTAATCCTGGCTCAGCTCCCCTCCTTAAGAACTACTCGGAACAATCAATCAGGATCCCTCTCAATCACCTCACTTAACATCTGTAGTCTCCTTTGCAAATCTGATGCTCTTCAGACTTTTGCCTGCCAGCATAGCCCGGACATACTAGCAGTCGGAGAAACCTGGCTCTCACCTTTGGTCCCTGATCATGCTATCACCCTCCCTGGGTATAATGTTTTCTGACTCGATCGAACAGCTAAAAGAGGTGGTGGCTGTGCCCTTTACCTCAAGGACATGATTCGGGGGCACTACATCGGCCACACACCCCCAAAACACCATAGCACAAATCCTTCCTATCAAGGTCCTCCTTGGTGCACACAATAAAGCAATCACAGTAGTTACAATCTACATCCCACCAAAGGAGCAAGGAAATGGGCTTAATGCAGTCCTGGACTTTTACCAAATCCCTCGGACCTGACTCTGAAACCATCCTCCTCGATGACTTTAATATTAATTGGTCTGCTGCAGATACAAGGACATACAGGGACTCCATAGCGGCAGCAAACCTTACCCAGATGATTAGCTCCCCAACCAGGACAAATTACAAAACGGGTACCAGCCCCTGCTGGATTGGACCCTAACCAGTCACCCCGCCAGGATCACTAACACCGCTGTCCTCCCTGACACACTCAGTGACCACTCTCCTGTCAACTGCCTCTGGTCCAACAAATTCATCAACCCCCCCCCCCAAAAACTATTACTAGCAGAGTCCTTCATAGAGGAAAGCTACCCCATCTTAAGACCTTCCTTTGTCAACAGGCTTGGTCCCCAATCCTCTCAGCAACTAATGTAAACACTGCATTTGATCACTTCATCGGAATCTTAATCGGGCATGCAACCAATATGCACCCCTCAAAAAGTGCAAAGCCAAAGCACTTTGCAACCCCTGGCTCACCGGTGACCTATTGAGGCGACTAAAAGCTCGGGACCACCTCTGGGAGATTGCCAGAAGCACTGGGAGACAAAGTGATCTCACTAACTACAAACACGCACGAAACGATTGCACCAAACAAAACGAAGATCACCTATTACAATAGCGCCCTCATTAACACATGGAGCAAAGGAAGGGACTTCTGGAATAACATAAAAGAAGTCACCGGGAAGCAGTCTAAATCACCCCCATTGGTACTCTGCATAAATGGTGTAACCACTCTCGACAAGAAACTCATTGCTGATACTTTCAATGTCGCTTTCACGGACCTCAGTTCTGCACTCCCCAAAGGTTTTTTCAATAAGGAGGATCCCACTGCCTCCCCAGCCCCCACCAGTCACCCTCCCTTCCACTTTAAAGCAGTAAAAATGCATCAGGTCTGCAGTTATGTTACCAAAGCCATCAGCAACTCCACAGCAAGCAACAACTCCCTTGACCGCAAACTACTATCGCTCACCCTTGATGAAGTTCTCTGGCCACTAACAAGATCTTTAACCTCTCCCTCAACCTCAGCCAGTTCCCGGACATATGGAAATCTGCCTCAGAAACCCCTATTCACAAAAGTGGGGACAAAACAGCACATGAGAACTACCGTCAACTTCCATCCTACCGCCACTCTCCAAGGCCCTGGAAAGGATAGTATCAGACCAGTTCTCTGACTACCTTGAAATACAGCATCACGTGCAAGGAGCAGCATGGCTTTAGAAAAAGTCATAGCACCTCCACGGCCTTACTCGAATTTACTGGTGCAATCCATCACTCACTAGATAACAGTCAACTAACTGGGTCCACCTTCATTGACTTAACTAAAGCTTTTGATACCGTCAACCATCATCTACTACTTGCCCAGCTTCGGCTAGCAGGGCTTTCACCCAACACAGTAGATTGGTTCAAGAGCTACTTACACAACCGGTACCAAAGAGTGAGAATTGCGGACACACACTCAGACCCAAGACCAGTCCAGTCCGGTGTCCCACAGGGCTCAATCCTGGGCCCGCTCCTTTTCAGCCTCTTCTTGAACTCAAAGCCAGATTCCTGTCCTGAACAACTTCTACTCTATGTGGATGATGCTGTCATCTTGGCCTCCCACCATGATCCAGTACATCTCCAAGAAAACCTCCAGCAGGCCTTCTCAGCAGCCGAAAATTGGTTCGCTAAACACAAACTGATCCTTAACCAGAAGAAAACAAAGACCATGATTTTCTGCAGCACCCACAACAAACTCAAACAATGTCAACTATCCATCAAAACCAAACAAGGAATCACCCTTAAACAAGTCCACACATTTAAATACCTTCGTCTCACCCTAGACTCGAATCTCTCCTATGTTCCACATATCAATAATGTGTCAAAGGTAGCAAACACCAGGCTGGGCCTTCTGTTCAGACATAGGAAACATCTAACCCCTAAAGCTTTGTCTGTCGCCGTCCAGAGCTCCATCATCAGCATCATCGATTATGGCCTCGTTATCTACGGAGATGCCACAACTTCCTCTCTCAAATGAGTTTCAACTGCCCTCAATCAAGCCTGCTGTCTCGTTACTGGTTCCCACTGTCTCACCCACACCTGTGACCTCTACTCTAAAGCAGGGTGGCTTCAACTAAACAACCGTATCAAATACCAAACTTGTATCACAGCTAAGAAAATCCTGCTGGGTAAAGCACCACCTGGAGTCAGCACCCTCCTTAAACCCAAAATCAACACGGTCAACACCAGGAGCACTAAGCCACAAATCCTGCAAATCCCCCTCTGCCGCACATCACAAAGCCAAAGATCATTTTCTTACAGGGCCCCTAGTTGGTTTAGCAGTCTCCATGGAGACATCTCCTCTGCAGCAATGATTGGTGTCTTCAAAACTAAGTTACGCCTCTCCCTTATAGGCACCCACACCTGTGGTTGCACCTCCTAACGTGGCCCCTATACTGCCTCTGACCACCCCCACTTCTGTTCTGTTCTCTCTACCTGCACTTACCTGTCCACAGCCACCTCTTAGGCACTTAACCCCATGTATGTCCTGACAAAGCCCATCGGCTGCCTCACTCTACCCTCTCACACATATCCCATCCCTTCCACCTTCTATCTACCTCCTAGTGTCAGTTTGTTCACGCCTCACCACTAATTCCTAATGTCATCCTAAGTTGTTATATGTTATCGTGTACCTTGTAATCAATCTGTAACCATTTTAATGCTTTTGCCTGTACTACTGACGTGGAACCTTTGTAAAAGAGCCTTGGCTCAAAGGTATGTCGTAATCCTAGATTCAAATAAATAAATAAAAAATTTAGGTATCTATGCATCATAATTTCATAAAAATGGTATGTGTGGATTTTGAATGTTAATATGCAACCCTGTTTAGTGAACCCACTGATTGTGACCCTGTTCAGTGAACCGTTAGACAGACAGAAAAGTTAGGTAGATACAGATTCATAGATAGAGACACACCGATACCTGTATGTATTTATCTTACATATCTACTCTATATCTATCTGTCTATTTTATTTTAATAAAAATTGTATGATTGTGGATTCTGAATGCTGATATGCAAACCGGTTTAGCGAACAGATAGACAGACAGCTCAACTGATGTGGGTATGTGTTGTATCACAAGTGCATACCTATCATACATATATATTAAGCATGAACTATGTTATTTTCAATTCAATAAAAACATAATTCAAATAACACTTGTACATTATAATCAATTAAGCATGAATGTTAAGGGTGACTCTACCAAAAATCTGTCCAATATGAAGGAAAACAAAGTCTCAAAATAAGGGAAATGGTGTGACAGCTTTCTGCTGCAGAACTGCCGAAGAAATAACATCCACCGCCACAGAAGTTCTGCAGCGAATGAGAACCCTGTCGCAGAGATTTCCTCTACAATGACACAGGAAAATCGGGGCCCATGAGCATAGCTAGGACCAGCAGTAAGCCCCACGGTGGAGGAGGCTCTCGTACTGGAGGGGAAAAGTAGTCAAGGCCCTTGAAAAGCACCTGACCACCTTCTCCTGGGTCATCGCTGGCATACCTGCCCGCGCCCAGTAAGTAGAGATGGCTGCCAGGTGCACCTTAAGGCTTGTCGCTCGCAGTCCCAGCTAGGAAAGGGGCTACAGATAGTACAAGATGCTAGCCATTGGGCAGGAAACGGGATCAAGCCCCTTGCCCTGGCACCAGATGGACAATTTCTTCTATTTAAAAGCACAGCGCCTACGAGTCGACACTTTCCTGGAGGCCTCCACAACATGGAGGACCCCCACAGAGAGACCCAAGGCCTGGAATTCTAGCCACACAGGAAGCAGGCTGTGAGGTGTAGGACCGTCCCCAGATGTCTGGTCAGCAGGTCTGAGCAGAGAGGCAACCGCCATGGAGGCCTGCTTCTCAGGCTGCGGAGATCTGGGTACTAGATCTGCTGTGGCCAGTCTGGAGTGACAGATCATCTGTGTCTTGTCCTTCTTGACCTTGACCAGAAACCAGAGGATCAAGGGGAAGGGAGGGAGGAAAGGCATACAAGAGGCCTGGGATCCAGAGCCTCTTGAAGGCATCCCCCAAGAGTGTCCCAGACTGTGGGCACAAAACGGCCTCAGTTCGGCGTTCTCCCAGGAGGCAAACAGATCCACCAAGGGTGTGCCCCATTGACAAAACAGGTGGTTCACCATATCCTGATGCAGAGAACACTCATGCAATGTTTCCCCTACCTGGCTGAGAACATCTGACAGTTGACTGTACTTCCCCGTGATATGAATAGCGAGGAGATTGGTGCTCAGGCTGTGCATTAAGGTCCAGGTATGGACTGCCTCCTGATGCAAGGTATGGAAAAGTGTGTTGCCCTGTCTGTTCAGGTAAAACATGGTCGTGGTGTTGTCCATCACAACCTGAATGACCTGACCCCTGATCAGAGGAGCACATTCTGAGAGGGCCAGCTGCACTGCAAGGAGCTCCAGCAGGTTTATGTGGTGATAGGACTCCCTGGGTGACCAGAGCCCATGGGAGGTATGGTCCCCCAGGTGCGCTCCCCACCCTACCAGAGGCACATCTGGTGTCAACGTGATGGTCAGCTCTGGGAGGGCAAACCAGACTCCTTCCTCCAGATGTTCAGGGACCAGCCACCACTGGATGGCGTCCCATATCTGCTGAGTCACCAATACCAGCCGGTCCAGGTGACCTAGGCGCTGGAACCACTGACAGCCCAGCTCCCACTTGTGGGTGCGCATCTGCCAGTGGACCCAACAGACCACGGTGGTGCAGAACAGCATGTACCCCAGCAGCTGCAGGAAATTCCGGGAAAGGGGTGCAACAGCCCAACCTGAAATGATTGGGCAAAGGAGGCAAGAACTAGTGCCCAATACACCAAGAGGCTGGCCTGGGTCTGCAGAAAGTCTGGCTCTGCCTTATGAACTTGATTACCTGCTGCAGTACCTGTTCGGACTTGTCCAGGATGACGAAAAGACCTAAGTCCCTGCAGGTCTGGAGGGCCAGGGCTGTGGAACTCACCATGGCCTCTCGGGATGGAGTCATCCAAGTAGGGGTAAACTCCAACCGCTAGGATCCGAAGATGGACTGCCATCATTGCCATGCACTTGCTGAAGACCCTGAGGGCTGAGGAGAGGCCGAACAGCATGATCTGTAACTTGTACAAGTCTCCCCTCCATTCAGAACCATCAAAGGTACTGGCGGTGGGACCTGCGGATGGGAATGTGGAAGAACATGTCCTGGAAGTCTAGGGAGCAGAACTTCATGCCCTGTTCCAAAGATGGGATAATCTGGTTCTGGGTGACCATCTAGAACTTGCGTTTCTGCACATACTGGTTGAGATTGTGAAGATCCAGTATGGGGCACCAGCCCCCTGTTGGTTTCGGGACCAGAAAGTACCCAGGCACAAACCCTCTGACCGGCCAGGGTGTCCAGGACATGGGCTAAGACTCCTTTTGCCAGCAGCTGAGCAACGTCCTCCCGAAAGGCAGAGAGCATATCCCAAGACTCCGAGGACTCTCGAGGCGTGTGCAGGTGGTAGGGTGGGAGAGTCTCGAAAATGAGAGATGAGAGATAGTCTCGAAACTGAGAGACAGACCTCTGCCGACTACATCCAGTACCCACTTGTCCACTGTGATAGCGGACCAACGCGGAAAAAAGAGACGCAACCTGCCTCTGACGGGGACAGGACACATGGAGGGATGACACCCTATAACCCATTACCAGGAAGGCTTGGAAGGGGCACCGCCAGAGAGGCACAACTACCTGCCCACCCCCACCCCGTTTTGGGACCCTGGCCCAGATTTCTTAGGGCACCAGCTCTGGAACTGCCCCTACTATGGCTGTTGCCAAGGAGGTGACTGAAAGGACCAGCACTGGAAGGCTGGTTTCTTGGGCTTCTTTTTCAGGTCCTTCTGGGACGATGTCATCAAGTCCAGGGTGGCACTGGGCTTCTCAGTCCATGAGAAGTGTCCTTCTACCCCACGGCCAAAAAGGTTGGTGCCCAAGAAAGGGACATCCACCAGCCTCTGTTGGGTGTCTGCCATAAAGGTGGGCAAGCGCAGCCAAGCCCTGCAATGCATGGGGAAAGGGGAATGGGATAAATTGTTTAACCAGGAACGGCACATTAAGCCAGAGTTTGTTTCCACGTGCGACCTGGGAGCACAAGGAAGTTATGTGACTTGCTCAGGGTCACACAGTATGCAAGTGGGGGCTGATGGGATTCAAACCCAGGTCTCCAGGTTTGCATCTCAGTGCCCTTAACCACTATGCTATACTGCCTCCTAAAGGAAATAGCTGCTGCCACTGCATGGGCACACGACTTGCCCATGTCCGAGGCTGTCTGGAGCTGGTGTTCAGCCAGCGTTTGACTGTGGTCTTGGAAGAGCTCCACCGCCGTACTCCGCTCCAGATGGAGGTGGGGGAGGCTGATATTGAACATGCCTATCATGACATGGCCATAGTTAGCCAACATAACAGCATAACTAGCCTGCCAGGAACCCAGAGTAGCTGCTGTGTACACCTTTTTTAGCGGCGAGGTCATCATTATGGACTCTTTGTCTAGAGTCTTATCCACATTCCCCTGGTGGCAGCCAGGACAGTTGGATCTTTCAAAAATGGCCTGGGACAAACACAGAGGGAAACAATGGAACCAAGGCTATGAAGTGGGATAGGGGATGAGAGAGGGGGAGGGGGAGCAAGGAGCACTGGTGTAAAGCCAGAACCCAACAACAATACGAGCAGACAAGATAGGCCAGGTGGTCTCCTTCCACTACCAACTTTCTTATGGTCTTAGGGAGTCCAAAACCAGTTCCTACGTGGAGGGGTGGTCCAAGAGGCCCAAAACGGCACCAGTGGGGACCACGTACTTATAGACCATACAGGCTGAGGGTGCCAGGCAGGATGCTACCAGAGCTCCAGGGCAGATCCCAAGATGGCCTCAGCCACCGGGAAGGCGACCCTTCAGAGACGCATTCGGTTGAGGATGTCTGTGAGAGGTTAAGAAGTCCTTTTCTGGACGGACTCTACAGGGATGCCCTTTGATTCCGTAATGAGGCAGAGAAGCCCACCAAATGACACCAGCCCTTGGCCTGTGGAAGACTCTTTGGTCGGCTCATGGTCAAAGAGTGGAGCCCCAGAGGAGGCCATCGACTCCTGCTCTGCAACGAGGGAAGACTCCTCTAAGACAGACTTTGGCTGTAAGTCACCACAGACCTCCTGAGGCTCCTCAATTGGGTGATCCTCATGACAACCAACCTAGCAAGATGGGGCCAAACAGCCAGCCTCCTTGGAAAGAGCATCGGTTGGCAGCTATCAGGGTGGTGGCTCCATTGGAATTGGTGTAGAGACAGGTGTTGGCTGCACCCATGGAGTGTGGACTGGTGAGGGAACCACTGAAGGCTGCCAGGGATGCAAGGGACCTTGGGGGTGGAGCCCTACTCTTCCCCACAATGGCCCACTGCCAGTGCCTCTCCTCTCCTCTCCCAATGATGAGGAGGACAAGAAGTGCCATCTGTGGCGCCTCCCAGTTGACCGGGATCAAGAGTGCGAATGCCTCAACCGCAACCTCAAGCTCAGCTGTCGACCAATCGGCCGATGGCGGAAAGGGTCATCCTGGGGCCGGCTGTAGACCATGTGCACAAACATGGGTGTGGAGGACTCAACCTCGGAAGGAGGCTTGTCCCTAACCAGGTCAACTGGTGTTACCAGGTGAGCCGGGTTCCGCTCAGTCAGGATTGAGGGCGCTGAGGACTGTGAGGCTGAATCCTCGACCTTTGTTTGACAACTGGCCAACCAGGTCAAGGAATATCTCAGCCAGCTGGTCAACCGGAGTTGAAGTCTACTGGCTTTTCGGCAATGCTGAAGAACCTTCAACCTGCCCAATTTGCCCTGTGACTAAGGGGTGCTTGACCTCCCCCAAGTTGTCAGGCGAGTGGAGGGACCGGGAGGACAATGATCTTTCCCCATCCCACGACCAGTGGCAGTGGTGCAAGGATTCCATCTTCACCTTGGTCACTGACCTAGAGCCACAGAGAACAAGGTTCTCCCCAAAGGACTGGAAGGACCAACACAATTCATGGAACTGACCCGTGAAGGTCCCTCTGACATTGGCCCCAGCCGGGGACAGTGCCCAGGTCGATGAGGTGCCTACCATTGCTGCTGCCTCTGCTTCCATGACAGCTAGCTGTGCTGCAGACCCAGCAACCGCCAAAGCCTTTTTGCCATCCTTTGAGTGGTCCTTCAAATCTTGTTCCAAAGGCCAGCCCTTAGCAAGCTGGAGCTTCTTCTAAGAGATTACTGGAGCACAGAAATGCAAATACAGCACCCCAACATGTCATGTTGTCCGCCCAGGCAGTACACACACATGTCATGTGGATTGGTGAACAACATTTTCTGATGGCACAGAACACAGAATTTGAATCTAGGCTTCTTGTGACCCACCATAACCACAAATGGAGTTGAGGAACAGAACAGTTGCATAAGAACTTACCATAACAGTAGATCTTTGAGGGAATCTCTGTCATCAAGTCACACCTATGGAACTTAGTCATCAGGCTTTGACATCACACACCCTATATAAAGCACAGGTGGCCCCACTCCCTCCTCAGTTCTTTCCCTAGCCAGAGGTCATGGAAGATAGGAGTCCCACCAGGGAATTGAGGAGAGAGAGAGAGAGAGAGAAGGTGCCCAGCAAGCAGAAAGGCTGGAGCAACAGGACAGTCATGCTGTAGAGAAAGAGATAAAAACAGGAATTGAGGGAGGGATGGCCTGACCTGATGACAGAGATTCCCATGAAGATCTACCGTTATGGTAAGTTCTTATGGAACTGTTCTATCTTCTTCGGGGATATCTCTGTCATCAGGTCACACCTATGAAATAAGTCCCAAGCAGTGCTGAGAGCAAGGACAGTCTGGGTGGCAGGAGGCCAGAGACCTAAGAAAGAAGACCCTGACTGGAGATCAAACTGACTGATGAAACTTCTGTGGAGTCTGTGCGTGAATTGTTTACAGCAGGAAAGAAATGAGATGGGAGTGGGGCCACCCTCGCTTAAACAGGGTGTGAGATGCTGGATCCCGACATCACTGTGGGTGGTCCCTAATAGTCTGCTGCATAAAAAGCTTCCGTTGGATCCTGTTGCCTGACAGCTAAGTTCCATAAGTGTGACAGAGATACCCTTGAAGAAGATCTACAAATTCACTTCGGAAACTTCAAGCAACGGTTCGCCTATGGCACAGAGAAAATTCCTAAGTGGAGTGCGAAGAAGGTGACCTGTTCTTGCAGCGGAAAGAAAGATCTGGCATTACAGGGTGGAGTCAGGGAATATGTGCCCATGTGGGGTGGGGGGGGAGCTTAGTTTAAAGACATCCGGCCTATCGCTGCCTTCCAGTGGAACTGCCAGAGTGTGGACAGTGTACCATATCCATGCCCCTAGACTATCTATTATAGTGTGCTGTTTGGAGTGTTTGTTCATTGACTCTTGGTCTAGTTTTACATATTCATTATGTGATCAACTGTGCAGCACCTTGAGCATATGAAAGGTGCTTTTCTGTCTGTCTGTAGCTATTCTAAAATTTGCAAATGGACACAATGATTAGCACACAGGTAAATATACACTTTCTATTGTACATTAATGCACATGTGTAAGCAAAAATAGATTTCTCATTGAAGATGGTGACAGGTTTCCTGCCAGCCACAAACTCTGGAATACAAGCAAATATTAAGTGCCAGTGAGCCCAGAGATTAATGAACCCATCTCGGGAGATCCTTCTTACCTGTACACTATACTCTCCTTATGCAAGTCTTCTAGCCCACAACATATCTCTGCTGCGTAGAACACTGCCCGTTTCTCATCAAACCCTGCCTCTCCCATATGATAAATATGAAACTTGAGGTCTCCTCCATTCATCAGAGTCAGGACGAGGCAGAGAGCATCTTTCGACTCGTAGGCATAAGCTAAACTAACCTGGAAATCAAAAAAATGCCGATTCAGGACTATTCTGTTTTGTGTTCTTAGAATATCTTGTCTGCAGGCACAAAAATGCAAGACACTAACACAACACACAATGACTACCCAAGCCCAAGCGTGCCAGTAGGAGAAGTTAGTGAGGCCGTCTCTTCTTGCAGAGGAGTCTGACCCGACAATTCATGCAAGTTATTATTAAGTTAGCAATGTGAAAACTATATCCCTGCCTTTTATAGTCAAACCCTTGCTTGGGACATCACAGTGTGTTACTGTCGAAATGACTGTGATGTAGCAAGCAGGGCAGTAGAACAGCAGTGCAGTGTAATCAAGTGGGGTGGTAAAGCAGCACTGAAGTCAAGCGGGGTAGCAGAGCAGCGTGTAGTGAAGTCAAGTGGGGTAGTAGAGCAGTGTGTAGTGAAGTCAAGCAGGGTAGTAGAGCAGCGTGTGGTGAGGTCAAGCAGGGTAGTAGAGCAGCGTGTGGTGAAGTCAAGTGGGGTAGTAGGGAAGCGTGTAGTGAAGTCAAGCAGGGTAGTAGAGCAGCGTGTAGTGAAGTCAAGTGGGGTAGTAGAGCAGCGTGTACTGAAGTCAAGTGGGGTAGTAGAGCAGCGTGTACTGAAGTCAAGCGGGGTAGTAAAGCAGCTGTGCAGTGAAGTCAGGCACAACATTTGACCACAACTTTTCTTTTTCTAGTCTGTGTTTATCTGACTCACGCTCTGGCGGTCTCCCTTCCAGTGGCGGCCCCCAGTTACGTCAGCCACCCTACCCAGGACTTACCCCCTAACCTCTTGTACCAATGGGTGGGTGTCTTAGTGGGTGGTGTGGAGCCAAAAGGAGGCTCGCCATCATCTGCCACCTGACCTATTCCTTGTACAGCTTCTTCCCCCAGAGCGGCACGTCTGCAATGGCAGGAATGCACTACAGGAAGACACAGTGACACGGGTGTGCCAGCACCCAGCCAACCAGTTCAGCAACTGCAGCAGCACCACTTAGCCTCCACTAGGTGGCAGCCAAGTAGCAGTATGTGCTGTTCCCCCTCCCTGAAGGAGCAGAGCTGTCCTAGGCTCCTCAATCTTCCTTCCACCCGGCCCACCTTCGAGAGATCCCAGTTTGTTTCTGAGTAGAAGTCGCTGACATGGCTGATGGTGAGGCCACTTGCCTCAGCCCACCGCACCCCTGGGCAGGACTCCTAACATTTTTTTTTTTTTTTTTTAAAACACTGACATATTCCAGACATCTTACAGTTTCATTTTCTTGTAAAATTATCCAGTTCTACCAGAATTTAGGCATCCTATAAATTTTTATTATGACTTTTTTCTCATGAAAAAAAGAAGGACGATTCATTTGGCTTACAAAAAGCACTGTAAAACGGAGGAAAGTTTAGAAGCTAAAAAATATATAGTGAACATGATAGGAATCACCTAGAAAAACAGATTTGACATGCACACTAATATTTTTATTAAGTGAAGCTGGAAACCAGGCTTGTTGGGAAGATATTTTTGGCTGCACTGCTCCTTTAAGAAACATAGAGTTTCACGGCAGACAAGGACCGCATGGCCAATCCAGTCTGCCCATTTCTCCCTACCTACACTATTACTGTAGACTGTGCCCAATCTACATTTTTTTTCTCCCCCCCCCCTTTCCTTTCCACTAGGATTCCCTTGTGCTTTTCCCCATGCATTCTTGAACCACACCACCATTTTCCCCCCCACCACCTTAGCTGGAAGGCTGTTCCAGGAATCCACCACTCTTTCTGTGAAGAAGTACTTCCTCACATCTCTCCCGAATCTGCCCCCCCCAGCTTCATAGCATGTCCCCTTGTTCTTTAGCACCTTTTTTCTGAAAAATACTTCCCTTCTGTACCTTATTTACCCCTGTGAGGTATTTAAAGATCTCTATCATATCCCCTATCTCCCTCCTCTGTTTCAGGGTGTACATATTACAGTCCTTTAGTGTCTCCTCATAGGGCTTTTTTTTCTTTTTTTAGTAGACTATATTTATACTCCTCCTAGGCCAGGCATCCTACTGGGGTGCTCACGCGGTGAGTACTGCTACTCCCTACCTGAACCCTGCAGCCCATGCATCCTGGATCACCCCCAGGATGGGCCCACTCTCCCTTGGTGGCCTATCTGTAATTAGAGAGGAATTATCCAATTGTTGAGTTGGCCAGGAGTCCATCGGGAAATGGGCCGGCGGTGGGATGTGTCCTGCCCATGGCCCCCATCATCTCCATGATCTAGTCTAGGTTTTCTGGTTGTAGTTGCCCCTGGAAGTGTGATGCAATGACATCCGCGGACGGCTCACCTGCTGACGTCTGCCGCACTCCCGTCTCTCTTACTCTGGCTGGCGTACCTGTGCTGCCTCCCGATCTCCATCAGGGGTTGCTTGGATGCCGAGCAGCCCCAAAAACCTCCCTAGAGAGAGGAGAGCAGTCCTTCGGATACTCAATCCTCTCCCTACCCTGCCAACCCAACAGCCTGAGCTCGTTCCCGAACCCAGGTCGCTGGCATGGCACAAGGTGTGGCGTCCAGTGCTTCAACCCTCAGCGCCACCGGGCCAGCTCTCATAGGGCTTTTGATGCAGACCCTGCACCATTTCAGTTGCCCTCCTCTGCACCACCTCCTCTCTATGTCCTTCTTGAGATGTGGTCTCCCGAGCCAGACACAGTACTGTAGGTGGGGTCTTACTAGCGATCTATACAGAGGCAACACTGCCTCCCTCATTCTGCTGGTGACACCCCTCCCTATGCACCCCAGCATCCCACTAGCCCTCCCTACTGCCTTGTTGCACTGCTTGGCCAACTTTAGGTCATCCGTTATGATTATCCACAGGTCTCTTTCCTGCTTGGTGGTTTGTCAATACCACTCCACCCACTTTGTACTCCTTACTCAGCCCCTGGGTTTCTTCTACTGCTGCAGAAGTTGCAGTTGTAAATGAATTCTAAGGAACAAAGGTCCCATTTCCATTTAAAAAGGGACAGTCACTACCAAGGAACCCCACACCATACCTCTCAACCTTTTACCTCATAAATCAGGGACGATGTTTAAAAAAATCAGGGGCAGAGACCCAGAATCAGGGACACATCTTAAAAATTGGTAATACTCACTTAGAAAGCTGACAGAATAATTAGCGCAAGAAGCATTTTCTGAGGAAGAACTAGTCTGTAACTTTAATGTTTAACATTATTTTTTGCTTACAGTCCCCACTGTTCAGTCACAAAAACTGAAATTTAACGAGGGACAGAGGAATATTTTGAGGCAAAATGAGGGACATCCCTGAAAATCAGGGACAGTTGAGAGGTATGCCCCACACTCATGTGTGGGGTTGGTCCAAATGTGCACTTTGTAGGCAAAAACATTTTGGTTTACTGCAATACTTGTATCAGACTTAAGTTTGCTTAGTTCTAGGCTGACATCTTTTACTACAAATCCCAGAATCCCCTACAGAAGATGTTAAGCAGTAGGCAGCACTGAGAAGATTCAATAGCCTGCAGTGCATGTTAGAGTTTATATAAGCTCTGATCTTCTGTTTGCTGGTCCCACTGTCCTCCACGGGCTGTGTACAGTCACAGAGAACTGTACTTAGTTCCTGGGGAAAAGCAGTCCTGGAAAACATTTGAACAGAGATTATAAAAGCTCTAACATGCACTGCAGGCTAGAGAACCCCCCGCTGCTGTGTACTGCTCTGATGTATTCTGCAGTGGATTCTAGGATTTTGTAGTAAAAGAAGATGTCAGCCTGGAACTAAGCAAAATGAGTCTGATATAATAAAGTATACTAGAATAAACGGTATGTAAACCAAAATGTTTTTGCCCCACAAAATGCACATTGGGACCAAACCCACATTTGAATGTGGGATGCAAAAAACACATTCTTTTGATGAAAGTTGCCTCCAGGGCAGTCCTGCCTTGGAGGCAGACATTATAGACAGGGCTGCCTCCTAGGTAGGGTTTTAAACAGCAACTGACACGTTCCAGGCAGGCAACTCACACTAAGTAGTTGCCTGTCCGAGGAGCTAATTAAGCCTATTTTGATATGTTTCTGTTTGGTAATTGAAAAGAAACTTAGTTATATGCCCAGCTCCTAACTTCTGAGTACAAGCCAAGCGGCCACGGAGTGCTGCAGCCCTGCTCCCCAAAACAGAACTCTAATGACATGAAGCAGCGGGACGGGGCTGCAGGTGTGCTATATATAAAAAGAATGAAACTGTGGGGTGGGGTGGGGTGCTCTGAACATACAGTTTCTTTCCTACCAGTTTACCTGTATAATTGGTAGCAAAGAAACTGTGTGAATGTCCAGAGGACCCCCTCCCCTGGTTTTTCTTTCTTTTTATATACAGTGCCTGCAGTCCCATCCCCTACTTCACATCATCAAAGTACTATTTTTGGGGGTGCAGCAGCAGCGCTTGGGAGGCCACTCCGCATATATAAGAACATAAGAAAGTGCTGGCAGAAGGGGACTGTATGATCCATCTAGTCTGCCCATGTGGGCTGCCCCCCAAGTCTTTTTTCCTTCCTAAGTTTCTACAGAGCCTATCCATACAAGCTTGAACTCTCTCATTGTCTCTGCTGCCACGACTTCTGTGGAAGATTGTTTCAAGGCTCCACCACCCTTTCTTTAAAGAAAAACTTCCTGATGTTGGTTTTGAATCTACTTCCCGTAAGCACGTGTTGTGCCCCCTTGTTCATGTAGACGAGCTTTCTCTGAAAAGGTCCTGAGTTTGTACTGAGTTAATTTCTTTGAGGTATCTGAAAGTCTCAATCATATCCCCCCGTCCCTCTTCCTTTCAAGGGAGTACGTCTTGAGATGGTTGAGTCTTGACTCGTAGGGTTTTTGATGGAGTCCGTGAATCATCTTCATAGCTCTTCTCTGAAAGGTCTCCAGATGATCTGTCTTTCATGACGTATGGTCTCCAGAACTGGATGCACTACTCTAGGTGCAGCCTCACCAAGGACCTGAACAGCTGGATTATCACCTCGCTTTTTCTACCCGTGATACCCTATTTATCCATCCAAGGATGCAGTTAGCTTTCTGTGCCGCCTTTTCGCATTGCCTGATTGTCTTTAAATCATCAGATACGAGTACTCCTAGATCCCTCTCAACCTTAGTTTCTGCCAGTTGTTCCCCTCCTAGGGTACATTCCCTGCCCGGGTTTTCTCCCCAGGTGCATAACTTTACACTTGTTGGTGCTGAATTTCAACTGCCATTGTTTTGACCATTCTTCCAGCTTTTTTTAGATCAGAGTCCATTCCTGTGGCCCCCCTCTTGCATGTCTGTTCTGTTGCAGAGCTTGGTGTCATCTGCGAACAGGCATACCTCTCCCTCCAATCCATCAGCGATGTTGCTGATGAATATGTTAAATAGAACTGGCCCTAGTACTGATCCCTGGGGGACTCCACTGGTTACCCCACCTTGCTCTGACAGAGTGCCATTTACAGTGACCCTTTGAGTTCTCCCCTGGAGCCAGTTCCTAACCCAGGTTACTGGGTACTGTACTCAGAAGTTATGAGCTGAGCATATAACTAAGTTTCTTTTTAATTACTGAACAGAAAAATGTAAAAACAGGCTTAATTAGCTCCTTGGTTAGACAACTATTTAGTATGAGTTGCTTCCCCAAGAGCTCAGATCGTGTTAGTTGCTCTTTAACTTCTACAGCTAAAGAGCTGAGCTTCACTGCTCTGCCAGCTTGGTGGTGTAGTGGAAATGTCTATAGCCTGACAAACAAGAGACTGAGTTTGAATCCAGATAAGATACCCTCAGTTTTCTTTTGTAAGAATTTTCACTAGCGTGGTGATCCATGGCAGCATGGCGTCAGAATAGTAAATACATAGGAAAAGGGACTTAAATGTGAGGAAGCACGAGTGCAACAGTAAAGTGCTGCCTCTGAGACAAGGCTATCCTGGAGGCAACTTTCATTGAAGCATGTGTACCCTATGTGTGAGGTCCTTTGTGCTGACTGTTCCCCTATAAATCCCTGTAGTTATGAAGCAAAGAACAGCTTGAACTGAATATTTTGGGGGAAATATTGTGTACCTGATGCCAACTGTGAATTATTATAATGGTGGCTGGATGCCTCTCTTAAAAAGCAACAAGCCGACCCAGTGGCACAGACAGCTGAGGTGCTTAGCGCCTTACTTCTCCCACACCGGCAGCCAGTATGAGCTCAGGTTGCGGGGGCTGATCGGCGTCAGCAGGCAGCTCTCCTCTCCCAGATGGGGGAGGTTGGTCTTCCTAGTGCTTGGCTGCCACCAAGTGGAGGCTCAGTAGTAGTGCCGTGCAGATGGGAGACCAGGCGCTAGCCAGGGTGGGTGGAGCGGGGTCTGCTGATCTGGCATGCATGTGTGCCTCCACACACTTGTGTGACTGCGCTGCCATGACCCTGGGGATTAAGGGAGATAACTGGAGGAAAAAGGACTGGCACGGTAAGGGCGTATGATGTCCGCTGGCCACACCTCCACCCACTGTGTCACCAGGGAAGCCCGGGGCAGGGAAAACTAGATTATGAGCAGGGGGGGTCAGACCACCTTCTCCTGACCCTGCCTCAGTGGGAGGGGTGACAAAACCATGGGTGTGCCCTCACTACCAGTACACCTGGGGAGGCGTAGGATGGTGGAAGGGGGTGACAGTAGCCATCATAAGGGAGTCTCCCTTGTCGTGGCCCCATGGAGCATAAACAGAATATGAAAAAAAGAAAAGCAAAAATCGACAGGACAGCTCATGTACCAGTGCCAGTGGCTCAGTAGGCAGCAAACTCGTCTCTGAGGCTACAAGATCAGAAGTTCCTGGGTTCTTGCCCCACACCTAGTACTTGGGATAATGCCCATAACTGACAATGTACTGCAATACAAGGGGGGACTTTACTGTTGAGGCGATGTCCTTCGGATGAGATATTAAACTAAAGTCCCTTCTGCCCATATCTCTTCACTGTCCAGGTGAAAGTAAAAGATTTAATGGCACTTGTTGAAGAATGGTAGGGCAGTTTCTCTGGTGTCATGGTCAATATTCCCCGTCAGTAAAACACGTCCATATTACACCCCCCCACCCCGGATGCAACTGGAAACATGCTATCACAGCTTACTGTGCCTTTCCTGGTCAAAACTTCCAAATAAATGAATATAAAAATACTATCCATTTTTTTTTCCTTAGATGTTACCAGGTGCAGAAAACAATGAAATAGAAAAGATAACAAGGAGCAAGACCAGGGGCTCAGAAACATTTGGTGCCATGTGGGAAGCCCTCTCTTCTGAACTTAAATTACTGCATTACGGTCAGAATGAAAGAGAATGCAGTTTCATTTTTTGAAAGAAAAAAAGAAAGCATTGCTGGAAGGGAGGCAGTTTTGGTTTATGGGAAATGCCCCTGCCCCCTTCGCCATTGTGGTGAAGTTAGTGCAATTTTCTGATTCCCAACATTGACCCTCAACGTTTACCATTCACTTTACTAGGAAGCAGCACCCCCCCTTCCCCAAACAGGACTGTAAAGCACTACGGAAAGCAGTTTGCATGAAAGGAGCTTCTCTACATAAACTGAAATTCTCTTTCCTACTCCCCATTTCTTTCTTTCTAACAGCTCAGAAGAAAACCAGATAATTTTTTTTAACCATGTTTTAGTAGTACGAGGCCAGTTATGTCCAGCAGTACCCTTGCTATAACAGGAATTCACATCTTAGACTGCTGTGAAAGAGAAGGTGGGGGTGGTATTCCTGTTACAGAATCCTACCCCAAAACCCAAGAGTTCAACACAAGAATAATATTAAGAGTTACTTTTTAGGCCAGTTTTTTTTTTTTTTTTTTAACTTAAATTAGGATCTGGGGTGATTTTTTATTTATTTATATTTTTAACTTAAAACCAGCTTGAAAGGATTTCCAGATTGACACTCATAGAATTGCTGTGGACTATGCTTGCCAAAAAAACAACCTCCACCAGAATTTAGCCCAGGCGCAGGGGTGCTCTTTGATAAGCAGCAGCTTACTTTGGCAAAGGTAAAACAACTCCTATGTACTTACTACAAACCTACTGTTCACTTTCTCTAAGATCTGTTTCTCATTCAGGGCCATGGCTTCCCCTTTCCGCTTCTTGATTCTCTTCTTCTCCAGCTTCTTACAGGCGTACATCTTTCCCGTGGCTCGGACCTGGCAGGCACACACCTGGGGACCCAGAGTGCCAAAACTTAAACTTAAACCCGTTTCGTGATTTCAGCTCCACTTTTATTTACACACAAAATTAAACGGCACAAGGAGCCATTTCCAGAGACTGTCCTGCCTGACCAGAAAACTGAAATCACAAGTAAAGAAAGTCGGCATTCACCCTCTCTTGTAGGGATTCAACCACATGAGAAACAATTAAGCAATAACAACCAAGAAGTCAGTAATTTCCAGTGAATGAATGACCAGATGGGGGGATAGGTGGCACTAGGCACAGCAAATGGCCACCTCCCTCAGCTGGTTATTAATCCAAGAAAATAACTGGCTTTAATGTTGTTATTGCGATTACAAGTCTAATCGCAATAACAAACTTCATTTTTACCTTTTTTTTTTGTTTTGTTACTTACATTTAGGTTTTTGCTGCATGGCATGAGCTGTGTGTGCCACACAGCGTCACCTGGATTGGTAATTTCGAAGATATTAATGACCGATGCAGCAGCCAATCAGGAGAGCCTCGCTAGGCTCATGAATAATGAAATAGACTTATAACTACACTTAAAAGCCAAAAGTGCTTTATTATGCAACTTGGCCAAAGAACAAAGGGCCATACAGCAACCCACATAACAAGACCCAAGGCCACTTACCCCTCCCCAAACAATTTCTTACACTCCATCCCCAAGCCTTTTCTCCCAGAGATCCTGGGCTGGATTTTCAAAGGTTGCCATACCCTACATCGCACCCTTGCATCACCACAGCTCGGCCAAGGCCGGATGATGCAACTGAACCCAATATTATCACCTCAGGTGCAGTTGGAACAGTCAACCTGCTTTATGGCAGCCTGCGATTAAGTTCACCTGCAAGCTGTGTGTTAGAGGCCCTGCTAGATTAAAAGAAAGCTGGTCTAGCAGGAGTCAGTTTGATGCATGGGATAAAAAATCCCGTCTGTTTGCTGTAAGCCTAGTGCTCCATGTATCTGACGCACCCTGGGCTTGCAGCTTTTTTCAGGCATTGATTATCCAGCCACTCGTGTTTAAAAAAACATTGCCAGCTCCAGGCACTGCACCAGAAGGGAGGGAGCAGAACATGTGCATAATGGATGCCGCTAGAAAGAATCTTCCAAGCATTATCAACGATGCATTTGCTCTGCCTCATCCCTCCCTGTCATGCGCTTGGTTCCTCCTGTGTCTTTCAATAGTTAAATGGAGTGGGTATGCAAGGGAAGGGGGGAGACTAACACAGCTGGATTTGAGAGACACATTCTAAGGGAATATGTTGTGGCGACAAGGGGCAGGCAAGTGAGGGAGGAGTCTCAAAAACAAAAAAAAGAACAAAAATAGTGCTGGCTCCTAGGGCAGTGCCAGGACCCCAGCAACTTTTTTTCTGTTAAAGAGCTATGGCAGGATTTACAAAAAGGACATTGCATCCACACTCTTCTGCTGTATCTATAAACTGCATCCAGAACTGTGGATGCAATAAAACAGAAAGCAACTGCACCCAAAATAGGACAGGATACAGGAAGAGGTGCAACAGCAATGAAAGTTTTCATGCACTAGCAGCTCACAGCTGGCTTATTTACGTGTGTCCCTGCTGTAGTCCAACGATATATATGGTGGTTCTGGTACAAATGACAGATGTGTAAGTACAGGGATGGCCAGCACCCTGCACTGCACCATGCTGTGAGATACTCCCTTATTCACGTCTCACTAGCACTGAGGGTCTCAGCTGCCCCCCCCCCCTTGGGAGTGACGCAAGCGGTGTGTAGCACATCAGGACCCCTGGGGCATGTATCTGGCAGGGGGTTAGCATGGCACTGCTTTGTGAAGTCCTGCACATATGCATGTGCTGCTATGCTGCACATCAGTGCTGGGCATTTAGGAGTAGGATCTCCTCTTTCTGCATGCTGAGCTCTGCTTCTATGGCCACATGCTGTGCTGTTTTCTGTCAATGAAGCTGCTGGCTAGCCTCCTTAAACTGCCTTTCTGTGATGTGCTTACCAACTGTGTCCACGTCACACTTTGGCTCCCATTCACACCAGTTTGAGGACTGCATTAATGGGGATCCTGCATTACAAATCTGGGCACAGCACCAATCATGCGACTATATCCACAAACTCAAATCACTTTGAATTCTGCTTTTGGACTAAGGCAACTTCAGAAATAAGCCACCTGAATTTTGGCTGCAGCTACCTTTGAGAAACAAAAAGGGCAACGCTCATTTCGGAAGTAGCATAACCACTTTGGATGAAACTTTTGCTTATAGTCATCTCTCAACTGTCCCACATGAAGAGGAACAGTTCCTCATTTCACCTCAAAAAAGATGTCTGTTTATTGAGTGGGTACTGTCCCACATTTTCCACTGAAATTTTAAAGCAGAAATCCAAACAATGAACGTGAAAATGTGTTGCTCAGTAAACAGAAAACTTTGTGAATATGAAAACACACATATATACACAGGGTTCTGTGCTTGTCTTTGTGATTTGATGAGGTGTTACACATTTTTGTCTATTTGCTCCACATTATAAAGCACAGTGCTCCCCCTTTTTTCTGCCAACCTCCGTACATCCTAAACTTTGGCAGCAAAAAGAGGGTGGTGGATAATACAGGGTGGCTGTTAAAAGGGGCAGATAGCATTTCTGGAAAATGAGACAGGAGCTCACACTGGCATTAAGCGAGGGTGGTGGATAAAGGAGGGAGCACTGTACAATGTTCCACATTTGGGGGTTGAAAGGTTGGGAGGTATGCTTACAGCCATTTGTGAGATTCATGAAACCTGCTAAAGGTCTCTGGGAGAATGGGGAAGGGGGTGGATGGCAGGATAATATGGCTGGGGAGAGGCATGGCCAATGAACAAGCCCTGGTCACTTAGGGAATGGGGTAAGTTTAAAGATAATTGTCTGGTCACAGTGCCCCAGATAAAATTGACATTCAAGAGTAATTTACTCATCATTTTTGACACTGAATGAAGAAAGCATAATTTGGGTAAGAAAAGATACTTCAAACCTTAAAAACACAGCTCCCTTATAAACACATATGGAGCACTTCCAAGTGTTGGTGTTAGTATTGTACTTGTTACAATTTATTTCTTTATTTTGTAATATGCACTTTATGCTCCTCTGGCTGGGGCAGGATTCGGCTTCCTTCAGCCTTGCCCCACCGACCCCCACTGCCCTTCACCTCCCCACGACTTAGCCCCTGTGGTGGGGTACTGTCAGACACATCGTCATATATGCCTGCCCCGCTGCCATTTTCCACTGTTTTTTCTCCCAACTCCCACTGCTGGAGCACTCACGTCGGCATGCATGGAGGTGTGCACATGCTGCAGGGTAACACAGCACCCCCAATGTCTGCCGCTCCTGACCCACACTGCCAGGAGGCCTCCACCAGGTGGCAGTCATTCGGCAGAGCCAGCAGTCTTCCCTCTCCGGAAGTGGAGAGCAGCCCCTCATGCACTCAATCCTCTCTGCCCCGAGACTCAAGCATGTTCCAGCACACGTCGCTGGCATGGAGTGAGGTGTGGTGTCCAGTGCCTCAACCCTCAGCACCACCGGACCAGCTCATTACAGTTTTTTTAAAGAGTATTTCTTAAACAAAGGTGCGTAAAATAGTCCAGTACTTACCTTATCCAGAGCCCTGTCTTTTCAAATCTAGATCCCTGACTTTCTGACCCTAAATCTGAATACTTGGCTGAATATTCAGAACAAAGTATACACACACCCCTAACAGAAACCTCTAGGTACCAAAAGACAAGCAATGTGCATTTCCTTCCAGGCCTATTAATCTACTGTGAGGCACGCTCCTTGTGTTCCTCCCTTCACCAATTAATTAAATACTGTATGCAGCTTGGATTTGTCTTTCCATGAAAAAGGGTATTTGCTTGTGGTCTATTTGGAGAACACATTTTAAATAATAAATCTCCATGAGCAACCAATCCAACTTATGTGTTCAACATTCCCCACTTGCACTGCTTCCTTTGGGAGCTGGTTGCTAAGTTTGCCACAGGGTGTTAACATTCCTTCCAAGTGAGGGAGACTCAACATGAGTGGCAAAGCCACAAGCAAGTTCTGAACATCTCCCTTAAGTGTGTATAGGCAGCTGGCCCAGCAGCATAGCTGTAGTGCTACCATTTGCTACACTGGTGACCCACATTCAGGAACAAGCATGGGCTATCGCGGGCTGGGAATGTGGTTCCCACTGTATGACTGCCAAATTGCGGAGACTGATTGGTGGCACAGTCGGGAGCACCAAGAATGGGAGGGGTCATTGCACAACTATGTCACTGTACACCAGTACCCTGGGGAGACAGTCTGATGGCAGGAAGAAAATGAAGGCCATCCAGGTCGGCAACTCTTTCAGTCCCTCACACGAGCCACAAGTCTGGCCACCCACAGTGCTGTGGTCCTGGGTAAGTGGTGAATAATACAACAATTATGTAAGAACTTACCGTAACAATAGATCTTTGAGGGGATCTCAGTCATCAGGTAACACCGTAGGAACTTCACCGTCAGTGAAGCAGGATCCACATGGAAGATTTTCAGCAGTACAACTGGGGCCGCCCATGCCACCAATGTCATCAACCCTATAAAGGTGTGGGTGGCCCAGATCCCTCCTCAGTTCCTTCCCCCAGAGACTAAAGGAGCAAAGCTCTAGCCATGTGGGACTGAGGAAGGAGAGAGAGAGGTGCCCATACATAAATGGAAGGCTGGATACACCAGACAGCCAGTTCCTAGACAGCAGCCCCAAGAAGAAGAAGGACGGTGGGAGGGAAAGCAGACCCGATGACTGACATCTCCTCTAATATCTATTGTTATGGTAAGTTCTTATGTAACTGTTCTATCTTCAGCGGGTTATCTCAATCATCAGGTTACACCGTAGGAATGAGTCCCAAGCAGTTACAGGTACAACAGACAGTCTGGGAGGAAGGCTCCCCAAAAAGTTAAGACAGGAGGACCTGCAGCAGTCATGCCAAATCCTGCACGGGCTCTAGAGGCAATGACCAGACTGAAGTGCTTGGTCAAAATATGGGCAGTATTCCAGGTGTCAGCCGCACAGATGTCAGCAGCTGAGACCCCTCGGAAACAAGCCATAGAGGTAGCCATGCCTCTTGTGTAATGAGCCTTGACAGCACCAGGCAATTCTTCGCCGTACGTGTTGTAGCAAAACACAATGCGACTTGTCAACCATTTGAATAAACATTGCTCAGAAACTGAAATGCCCTCTCTACCTGGGTCAAAGGAAACAAACAACTGCTTAGACTTTCTACATTCCTTGGTCCAAAGCAGGCAGTACTTCAAAGTTCTGTGCACATCTAACGTATGGAGCAGTGTTTCCCCTGGATTGGCACACACAGGAAAATAAACAGGCAGGTGGATAGACTGGTTGAGTGTAAACTCTGAGACCACCTTAGGGAGAAAACTGCAGTTATTTAAGAACTTACCATAACAGTAGATCTTCGAGAGAGGTTCCTGCAGTAGGTCTTCTCATATAGGACTGCGCCTCCTGGCATCAGGTCCGCATGGCAAACTTGTAGATAGCAATCATCAGCGGGGACCGCCCCCGATATTGGGGCAAGTGACATCAGCCCTAGTATAAAAGGGGCAGTCCCGCGCCCACTCTCCAGTTTTTTTTCCAACGGAGACCTATAGATAGGTAAGGAGAAAAACGGAGTGAACACTCCTCAGATCCTGCTTCCGCTTTAGTCCCGAAGGGCTAGATAGGATGGAAAATAAGGATAAAACATCCAAACACTGGGGGGAAGGAGGGAGGGAAACTAGACCTACTGCAGGAACCTAAAGCATAGGTGCATCCAGGAGGAGGAGAAGTCGCCATGGAGAATCACGACAGAAGGCCTTGCAGGACCGCAAGACCAAAGCCAGTTCTGCGCCGAGAGGCAATGTCCAGAATATAATGCTTAGTGAAGGTGTGAACAGACGACCAAGTGGCCGCAGCACATATCTCTGCCGTGGACACATTCCTAAAAAAGGCAGTAGAGGTCGCCATGCTATGGGTGGAGTGGCCTTTGACTGCCCCCAGAAGGGACCTCCTATATTTCGTGTACGATAAATGGATGCAGTTAGCAAGCCATCAGGAGATGCTCTGCTTGGAAATAGTTTTGCCCTGGCACTGAGGGGGCAAAGGCTACGAACAGTTGGCTAGATTTCCTAATCTCTTTAGTCCTGTTCGTGTAGCACCTCAGGATCCGGTGCACGTCAGGGGGGGGGTGCAGCAGGTGTTCCTCCTGTTGGAATATTGAGGATAGTACACCGGTAATTCCATGCTCAGGATCACGGTGGTTTCGGAAACTACTTTGGGCAAAAAGGAAGGGTTAGTCAGAAGGACTACTCAGTCCTTGTGAAAAATCAAATAAGGTTCTTTACAGACAAAAGCCTGTAATTCAGACCCTTCTTGCCGATGTAACAGTGACTAAAAATAAGGTCTTCCAGGAAAGGAAGCGTAAGTCGCAAGAAGAAGCTGGTTCAAACGGTGGTAAGGTCAGCTTCTCGAGCATGAAATTCAGGACCCAGGGAGGACAAGGATTCCAGATCGGAGGTTTCAAATGAAGGATGCCTTTCAAAAAGGTTTTAGCAACTTCCAGTTGAGCCAAGGTTTTGCCCTCCACTGGGAGGTGGTAGGCCCACACCGCAGAGAGGTAGACCTTAATGGAGGAATAGCTATGGCCTGACTCAGACAGGTGTGCGAGGTACTCTAGAACCTGCGAAGCTGAGCACAAAAATGATCCCAGCTCCTTGCTTGGGCCCGTATCATGAATCTCTTCCACTTCATAGCGTAAGTGGATCTAGTGGAGGGTTTTCTGGCCTCCACTAGAATGTGCGCAACCTGCAAAGAGACCCTACAGCGAGAAATCGCTATGTCCACAGGTGCCACGCATGAAGGTGGAGACTGAAGGCTCAGATGCACCATGGTGCCCTGCTCCTGAGTCAGACGGTCATGGGAAATGGGCAGAGGAACCGGAGGTTCCAGTGCCAAGTGTTGCAGAAGAGGGAACCAAGTTTGGCGAGGCCAAAGAGGAGCAACCAGGATTGCGTGGGCCCCCTCTTGCTGAAGTTTCACCAGGACCTTCTGAATGAGAGGAAAGGGAGGAAAGACGTACAGAAACCTCCCTATCCACGAAACAGACAGCGCGTCTCGCCAAAAAGCACCATGTCCAGGAACGAGCAAGCAGAAGACGGGTAGTTTTGCGTCGTATGGGGAGGTGAACAGATCCATCTCTGGCCGACCCCATCGAAGAACAAGATTGACTACCTCTGACTTTAGCTCCTACTCGTGGGCCCTGGCCACTGATCGACTGAGACTGTCCACCAGGACATTGGTGACGCCCGGAACATGAACTGCTGTCAGGTAAAGGCTGTGCTGAATCGCCCAGTACCACACCCTCATGGCTTCTCGGCAAAGAGGGTATGACCGGGTTCCTCCCTGTTTGTTTATGTACCAGATAGTGGACATGTCTGTCTGTACTAACAGAGATCCCGGAACCAGCAGCGACTGGAATGCCTGGAGTGCATAAAGAACCGCCCTGGTCTCCAGAACACTGATGTGGAGCATCAGCTCCTGGTCGGACCAAGAACCCTGTATCTTGTGAGACCCCAGATGAGCTCCCCAGCACAGATCTGAGGCATCTGTAGTGAAAGTTTGAGTCAGAACTACAGGAAGGAAAGGAATTCCCTTCGTTAAGTTCGAGAGGTCCTGCCACCAGCGAAGATCTCTCTGAAGGCTGTTCAAGATCATGACTTTTTGGTTCATGTCGTCTGTCCTCTGGTCCCACTGGACTCGAAGAGACCATTGGGTGACCCTCATGTGAAGCCTGGCCATTGGGACTGTCGAAATGGTGGCCATCATCAGTCCCAATAATGAAGCATCGAGTGTGCTGGGATCCATGGGACCTGTGCCACGAGAGTGGCTTGAGAAACTACGGTCTTGGCCCGATCTGATGGCAGGAAAGCCTTGCCCTTTACTGTGTCTAGTACAGCTCCAATGAACTGGAGCCCCTGGGAGGGTGCTAGCTGGGACTTGGGAAAATTGACCGTGATGCCCAGTAAAGCAAACATGCTCAGAGTGAAACAGAGAGACTCTTTCAGGTTGATAGGAGAAGGTGCTGAGAGGAGCCAGTCGTCCAGGTACGGAAAGACATAAATGCCCTGGCAACGCAGAAAGGCCGCCACAACCACTAGGCATTTGGTGAACACTCAGGGGGCTGAAGAAAGGCCAAAAGGGAGTGCCCTGAATTGGAAATGTTTCTCCAGGAAAACAAAGTGGAGAAAGCGACGGTGGGCTGGGAGGATAGGGATATGCAGGTAAGCATCCTGCATGTCCAGGGAGCACAGCCAAGAATTGTGGTGGAGCAGGGGGAGGAGCCCCTGGAGGGTCAACATACGAAACTTCTTGTACTCGACTAAGATGTTTAGTGTGCTGAGGTTCAGGATTGGTCTCAGGTCGCCCATTTTCTTTGGAACCAGGAAGAAGTGGGAGTAGAATCCCCTTCCTATTTGGTTTAACGAGACGGGCTCTATGGCCTTCTTGAGAAGTGGTGCCTGGATCTCTTGAGAGACTATTGGGACCTGACCCCAGGGATAGAAGGACCGTCCTGGTGGTTGAGGGGCTGGAATTTCACTGAATTCTATCGAGTGACCTCGCTGGATGAGCTGAAGCACCCAATTTTCTGCGGTGATGGACCTCCAACCTTCCAGGTGGAGGCTGAACCTCCCTCTGACCGGTTCCTCCTGAGGTACTGGAGACAGCGGAAGGAGGGGAAAGGAGTCAGGATGCCGAGGGGAGGGGAGCTTTTGTCCCAGCAGCCTGTTTTTGAAATTTGGTCTGTGGGGTTTGAGCTCCAGAGCCAGGTGCGCGCTTCTTTGCCTGACGCTTAGGCTGGGATTTGTTCCACCTTCTTTGGTGGCGAAAAGGCTGCTTTTTCTGGCCCGTCTTGTATAAGGAACGGACGTCCAGTAAGGAGCGTCCGCTTCTCCTGCAGCCCAGTAATGATGTCTTTAGCGTCGCCGCCAAAGAGGAATAAACCCCTGAAAGGGACATCCAACAGAGAGGACTGCACGTCCTGCACCAGTCCCGCTATACAGAGCCAGGAAAGGCATCGGGACAGATCCTCGTGGCCGACGCTCTAGCCACTGGATCCACCAAGTCGAAAGTAGCCCGAAGGGTGTGGCGATACTAGGATTTCCCCAACCACACCTTTTTCAAGAGCTTCTTCCTCAGGGTTTCATCTTGAACATCCTGGAGGTCCCTTTCTAAATCCAAAAGAGAAGCTTTTTGAAAGGCAACCATGTGCAAGACGTAATTAAGGGAACGTATTGCACAGGATGAAGAAGAGTAAATTTTGCACCCAAATTGGTCAAGTTGACGCGAGTCCTTGTCTGGAGGTGAAGAACTCAGATGTTTGGGTTGGGCTGAACGGTCGTGAGTGGCCATGATAACCATAGAGTCAGCCTTGGATGGGAATTCAAATGAGATATCCCTTCTGGGGATAATAGGTGCAGTCAGCTCTGCGTGAGACCGCTGGAATGGAGGACGGTTGCTGCCAGACTGTGGTCACAAGGTACTCGTGTGGTCCCATCCACGGTGGAATGGGAATAGGGTCTGAGGTGGACAGATCCAGGTGCTCTGCGAGACGTTTTCATTGTGGATCAACCTCTTTGGATGGCCAACCACCAGCCGCTTGAATAGAATGCAACAGGTCTCAGAAAGAAGGATCCTCTGGAGGTGACTTTGGGGAGTCTTTCAGAGGGACCTCTATGGGAGATCTGGGATCTGACGCATCCGAGTCGGAGTCAGTGTCAGAGGAGTCAGAGCCCCTAGGAACAGAGGGGTCTGGTTCTGTAATGCCTACCGAGGTAGAGGTAGTGGCTTTAGCACGAGGAGGCAAGAGAGAGGCCACCCTGGCTGAGGGTGTCTCCCACACTGGCTGCCTCAACTCTGACACAAGCTGTGCTCTAGCCTCTTTCCACCACAGAGGGATGGATTCATGGTCCGGTAACGGAGGAGGAGGAGGTGGCTGATAACTCGGATATCTCAGGTACTGAGGATAATGCCAGGACGGATAATATGACGAGTACCCTGAGTAACCCAGCGTGGTATGTCCTGGAGTAGGACAACCCGGAGTTGGGAATGACTACATCAGATAGCCCGGCATCGGAACACCCGGCATTGGGAGACCTGGCAATGGAGGCACCTGGTCCGGCGTTGGATATTGAATGACCGACGGAAGGCTGCCCGCAGGCGGGAGAGAGGGTTCCTGGACTATGAACCCAGTAGAAGGCCCTGCAGGGGGAGATGCCCTGGCACCAGAAGGTGGCGTCAGGTCCTGGAGCATGCCCGAAACAGTGGGGGGTGGAGGCTCCATGCCCGGATCCTCTGTCGGGAGCAGATTAAAATCCGGGGATGGGGGAAGGCCTGGCCAGGGGGAGGGAAACACGAGGGCCCCCCCCCCCCGACAGCAGGCCCGAATGCAATTTTGCTAAAGCAAACAGCAAAGGACTGGGTGGCAAGTCTCTAGGGTGGAGGACCCTGGGAGACGACGGGTCGACTAGTCCCTCACTCTGTCTGACGTCGGGGGCCAAACTGGAGCCCAACGGGAGAGTGGACGGATCTTTGCGGGCGTCGGAGGAGCGGCTTCTGAAGCAACAAATCCGGCCGGGCTAGAGATGGCTTGAAGGCCGCCACTAGTCTGATCGGCGGAGGCCGTGCGCCCTTCGCGAGGGGTGACTTATCGGCAGGATCAGTCGACAAAATTACCACCTCCAAAGAAGCATCCCCCGGCTGCCCACTCACCTCAGCAGGAGGGGGGAGAGGAGGCTCGGCCTAAAGAAGCAGACGGGGCGCCCGATAAAGTACTCACGATTGCAGGCCTCTCTGACGGCAACGGACTCATGTCCCAATGCTTTTCCTTACTTTTCTTCTTCTTCGGGGCTGGCGACGACGACCTTTCCCTGAGTTTTTGGAGCTCCTTTTCCATAGACACCAAGTGTCGGGTCAATAGATGGGCACTGAGGGACCTCTTGCGCCTGGTTCTAGTCGCCTGGTTGAAGGCCTGGCAGATGGAACACTCCTGGAGGTTGTGCTTCAAACCAAGACAAAGGAGGCAGCAGGAATGGTCATCCCCGTGCGGGATTTGAGTGCCACACTTAGAGCACTTTTTCTTCTGTCTAGAAGACATCAAATTGAAGAAAATTTTGTGGAAATACTAATGCAAGAAGTGAAGAAAACTTCGATGAATATAACGCGGACGCTAGATTGCTGTTCTTAAGCGATCCGAACGTGACTGGGGCGATGGTGGGAAAGAACTGGAGAGCGGGCACGGGACCACCCTTTTATAGTTGGGCTGATGTCACTACCCCCCGTCGTGGGCGGTCCCCGCTGATGATTGCTATCTACTAGTTTGCCATGCGGACCTGACGCCAAGGGGCGCAGTCCTATATGTGAAGACCTACTGCAGGAACCCTTTTGAAGTAAGATCTTAGGATTTGTGCACAAAGACACCCTGTCTTTGTGAAAAATCAAATAAGGCTCCTCACACCAGAGGACCTGAAGCTCTGGAATTCTTCGAGCAGAAGTAATTGCAACTAAAAATAATGCTTTCCAAGACAGAAAGCGCAGTTTGCAAGTTGCGATTGGCTCAAAAGGAGACAGGGTCAACATCTCTAAAACAAAATTCAAATTCCAAGCCGGGACAGGAAAACAGATTGGGGGGTCAGATGCAGGATGCCCCTGAGAAAGGTATGGGAAACATCCAGCTGAGCAATCATGTGGTCACCCACGGGCTCATGAAATGCAGAAACAGCCGAAAGGTGCACCTTGGGGGAGGAGTACTGGAGATCTGAGTCAGACAGAGCGATCAGGTAGTCCAGTATGTGGTTCACCAGGCAGATGAAAGGGTCCAAACTATGTTGCAGCCCAGACAGCAAACAGCTTCCACTTCGTGGCATATGTAGCTTGAGTGGAAGGCTTCTGGGCAGCAACTAGGATGTCCGCCACTCTGGTAGAGACTCCGATCCTGGCGATGGCTACGTCCTCAGCAGCCAAGCATGCAGATGGAGGGACCGGAGGTTGGGATGGACCAGGGTCCCCTGATCCTGGGTCAGCAGATTCCTGCAGAGGGGGAGAGGGACTGGAGGTTCCTCTGCCAGCTGCTGAAGCAGGGAAAACCATATCTGCCGAGGCAAGAATGGAGCTACCAGAATCATGCTGGCCCCCTCCATATGTAGCTTGATTAACATTCTCTGAATAGAGGAAACAGTGGTGTAAAGGAGCTTCCAGCTCCAGGAGAAGGGCAATGTGTCTCACCAAAAACCTCCAGGCCCTGGATCAAGTGAGCAGAAACTGGACAGCTTTGCATTGAGTGGGGGCACAAAAAGGTCCAACTCTGGATGACCCCATCTGTCGAACAAGTGTTCTGTGATGGATGAGAGGAGCTCCCGTGCGTGCATGTTGGATTGAGTCCGTCTGAGACTGTCCACCAGAGTGTTTAACACACCTGGCACATGGACCGCCAAAAGTGTCAGACCATGATTCAGTACCCAGTACCACACTCTCATGGCCTCTCTGCATAGGGGGTACGAATGAGTCCCCCCCTTGCAGATGTAGTATACTACACTTAGATTGTCTGACTGCACCAGCAGCTGGCCTGGAGCAAGGTGTGCTTGAAAGGCCTGTATGGCGTAGAGCACTGTCCTCATTTCCAGGACACTGATATTCAGGGAGGTTTACAACTGGGACCAAGACCCCCGGATCTGGAAGGGACCCAGGTGCGCTCCCCAGCCCAGACCCGAGGCATCCGTGGTGAGGATGTGGTGCAAGGGGGTGATTTGGAATGGGAAGTCTTGAAGCAGATTCAAGGGGTCCATCCACCACTGCAGTACCCTGTGGACTGGGGAAGACACCAGGACTGGGCGATCTAACTCGTCTGTGCGCTGGTCCAACTGTACCTGGAGGATCCACTGGAGAATGCGCATATGAAATCTGGCCAGTGGAACAGTGGGTATGGCAGCTGCCATCAGGCCCAGTAATCTCAGGTACACCCTGGCAGGAACATAGCGACTTTGAGCGACTTCCTGAGCTTGGGTTATAAAGCACTCTCTGCCCTGTTTTGGGTCAGGAAGGCCTTCCCCTGTGCGAATCCAGAACTGCCCCTATATACAGCAGCCTTTGGGACAGTACAAGGACCGACTTGGGCAGACTGACAGTGATGCCCAGGGCGTGGAAAAGCTGGAGAATTCACTCCAGTCAACAAGAACAGGTTACTCACCTGTAACAGTAGTTCTAAGTGTGCCAAATGACAGCCAAGCTGGCCTAACGAAGGCCCAGAGAAGAGGCCGCATAGACCTTACGGGCGGAGAGGTCCACATTTTTGGACTCCTTGTCCAGGGATCAGTCTGTGTTGGCCGATCTCCCAGTATGCCTGAACACAGAGGCGGTCACCAGGTCCTCGGCCGAAGGGTGCTCTGTGAACCCCGCAAGGGACCCCATGGACACCGCGTACTTGCGGGCCATGCGGGCAGATGGTGCTGGGCAGGAAGCAGGACACTGAAAAGTTCAAGGGCTGGGCCAACAATGGCCTCGGCCACCAGAAAGGCCTCCGCCGGGGTATCCCCCTCTCTTGAGGATATCGGTGGGAGGTTACTCCACCTTCTTTTGTATGGATTCCAAGGGCATTCCGGTAGATTCGGAGATGAGGTGGAGGATGCCCTGAAAGGAGGAAGGACGTTCCTCCAAACCTGTCATGGACGACTCATCATCCCCAGGAGGTGAGAGTAATCCAATGATGTCCGAGTCCGAAGAAGCGTGGTATACAGGTCTGCCGCCTAAGTCACCCTCGATGCACTGAGGGTGATTCGGGGTGATGGTAATCGACAGATGTCGGGGGAAGCCTGGTGTCTTGTCAGTCCTCTTTCGAGGGCACCCCTCCCTCAGGATGTTTAGGCAGTGGTTCCACCCTAATCGGCAGAGAGACTGAGATAGGCCGAGCTGGGATACGGGTCGGCCCCACGAGCGAAGGAACCAAAGATTTCGGTTCCGGAAGGGTCGGCTTCGGCCTGGGAGGCGAAAGCCAAATAATGGCTGGGGTAGGCGGCGAAGCCAGCTTTTGCCCGGACAGAATCAGCTGCTGCCACATGAGGTCTTCATAGCGTCGACTGAGTTTCCGCCGAAGCCTCTCCTCGTCCGAGGAGGATGAGGACCTGTGGCGTCGCCTCTTCTTAGAGTGCTCATGACTCTTTTTCAGGGTTCTGGACCTCAACCAAGATCGGGGAGGCAGACTCGGTCGATCGGGAGACACCAGGGTCGGTGAAAACCGAGGGTCCGGAACTGGGGCATTAATGGGGACACCAGCAGGCTGGGTCTCCTCATCAGGGAAGTCAAGGACCGGAGTTCTTTCCAAAGAGTCGGGCTTAACTGGCGACAAGGGGTGGATTGGGTAGAGAATGATCTCAACCTCGTCAGCTACTTCCTTGGTCCCCTGGCCAGACGTAAGGTCCGTGAAGCCGGTGGCCGAGGAGGCAATCTCGACTGAAGCTGAGACTGCACGCTCCTGGGACTCGGACCTCTCTCGGTCCCAAGAGCATCTTTGCTTGGACGAAGACCCGGGGTCCTTATCCCTCTTCCAAGAGCGGGAGGAGTGCGAGCCCGAGGGCGCCTCACCCCTGGTGGGAAGAGACTGGCACAACTCCTTGAAGGAGCCTGTGAAGGTGGAGCCAAGGTTAAGCGGAATGAAGAAGCTCTGATTGGCTGAAGCTCGAGCTGCTTCCTCCACAAATGCCTTCATTTGTTCCAGCTGTTTGGCGGATCCCGCGGCCGCAGGAACCGCCCACCCCACCTCCTTCGATTTCACCAGCAGGTTCCTTTTCTCCGGTCTCCCCAGCTTCAAACATGCCTTGCGGTCGTCCAGGACGTTGGGATGGAAGGCCAGACAAAGCCACATGATGAGGTGTCATGCCCGACACCTAGACAGTAGATGCACTTTAGGTGGGGATCGTGGCGCGACATCTTCTGGCCGCAGGGGCACCAGCAAAATCCGGGGGAAGATTTTTCCTCCATAGCAGATGCGGTAAAAATCGCAGTCGCTAACTCGAATGAGTTTTAAAACAATTTTCAGTAAAAACCGACAATTAGAATCCAGGGCCTATGAAATGCTTTGAGAGCATGAGGGAACCTGTATCTTCCAGTGGAAAGGAAGATTTGGCATCATGGGGTGGAGCCGAGGTATATACCACCCGGATGGGTGGGAGGAGCCAGCCTGAAGACTTCCGGCAAGACTTGAAGGGGAAAGGGACATGCCAATAAGTGTGGATGAACAACATATCCACAATCCTAGAAAAACTGTTCCCTGGATGGGGCCTATAGGAGCCAATCACCCAGGAAAGGGAAAACATACAGTCCCTCCCTTCTGAGAGCTGCTGCTACCACTGCTTAGCACTTGGTAAAGAAGCACGGTGCAGAAGACAAGCCAAGGGGTAGCATCTTGAACTGATAATGCTCACCCTGAAAGGCGAGACAGGGAAACTTCCTGTAAGGAGGAAAGACTGATATGTGCAGGTAAGCATCCTGGATATCCAGTGAGCAGAACCAATCCCCTGTTTTGAGGAAAGGCATCAGGCATGGCAAAGTTACCATCCAGAACTTTTTGTACTGGATGTATATATTGAGGTCCTTTAGATCTAGAATGGGCCTCAGGTCGCCGGTCTTTTTGGGGACCAGGAAAAACCTGGAGTAAAACACCCTCACTTCTCTGGTGCCTGGGTACTGGCTTGATGGCCTGCTTGTGCAGAAGGGACTGTACCTCCTCCAGGAGAAGAGACAGGTGAGCCAAGGGATAACTGGAGGGTGGGGAGGGGTTTCTGGAGGCAGTTCGATGAGCTCCAGGCTGTGCCCCGTTTCTACGATCTGCAGAATCCATGCATCCTAACTTATGGTTCTCCATTGATTCAGATGGAGGGAGAACAGACCTCTGCCTCCTGGTCTGGGACCAGAAGACGTGGGTCTGGCAAGAAGTCAAGCAGAGGCAGATCCAGCCACAGGGGCTGGTCCCTCACTTCTGTGGTGCTTGGCTGCAGCTCCAGCATTGGAGGGGGCGGGCAAGGCAGCTGGGGCTCTGCGCTTCCCTTGGGGCTGGGAGGCTTTACCGGGCCTACTGTTGCTCTGTGAAAAGGAGGGCATCCTCTACCTCTCAGTCGGGTATGGTAGAGGGAGTGAACAGACTTGCGGGCCCTGCCTGAGGCTTGCAAATCGTTGAGGATGTCCTGGATATCAGGGCCAAACAGCTTAGTGCCATTGAGGGGGTATTGGGCACCTTTTGCTGAACATCGGCAGCAAAACTGGATAATCTCAGCCAGGAATGCCCATGGCAGCAGCCCTGGCAATGGTGTTAACTATATCATAAAGGGCTCTAAAGAGGAGGTGCTTGCTAATGTCCTCAGCTGCCTGGTGGCACTGAAGCAGCTCCTGCTTTTGCATGCCATCTGGAAGGGCCAGGGCAGTAGCGTTGTCCTTCTTCCAATTGGCATTTTGGTTCTTTACCATGTGAGACAGGTAGTTTGCAATCCTCAAACCCAGTGTAGAGGAGGCTTACACCCTTTTACCCCTGAGGTCAATTCTGTAAGACTCTTTGTCTGGGGGAAGGGAACTAAGGTGTTTAGGCACGTTAGACCTGTCATGGGCTGCCTTAATGATGACCAAGTCTGTCTTGGCCTGGGCAGCATAGCAGGGGAACCTCTAGTGGGCAAGATAAAGTTTATCTGCCCTGTGAGGCATAGCTGGCACCATGTCTGGTCTGTGCCAGGCCGCCGTGGCCACATTCCTCAAGGCAGGTAAGATTGGAGGAATGATTTTTGGGAGAAGATTCTGGGATCTCCAGGAAATCCATCAGCTCTTTCCTGGTAGTATCCTCTTCCTCAGTGTGGAAGCCCATGGCTGAGGACAGCTGCTTCATCATACTGAAAAATGTGGGGTCCTCAGGAGAAGGACCTAGGAGTGTGCTTTACCAAATCCTCACTGACAGAGGAAGCAGTGGATCTGTCAGAGCCCAGAATTTCTTCCTCTTCTTCATTCTCATCATCAGGAAGAATGAGGTTTGGATGGTACTCCTCGGCGTTGACCTCTTCTAAATCTGGGTCTGCAATGGCATCATCAGCTGCTGCACAATCACTGTAGTGAAGTTTGTCAGGATTTCATTCAAGTTGATGGTGTGTGTTGACGGGGGGGGCGCGGGGGTTGATGGCACTTGCGTTGATGACCCATCTGCTAAATCCCAAGGAGGCTGTTGCCCTAGAAGGAGAGGAGGCAGGCCTCGACGGGAGAGTCATCGACAACAGGGGTTGACGGCTGGCAGCCCTGAAAATCGGACAGCGATGCTGTCGGTATGGGTCTGGTGGGCACAGAGAGCTGGACAGCAGTTTTGTGCGTCAGTGCCGCAGCCGACGAGGAGAGCGGTTGCAATCTCTGTCTTTTTTATAACTTTTCCCAAGGATTTGTCTTGTGACTTGGAGGCCTCAGAGCTCAACGATCCCATCAGCGACTGAGAGGCTGGGACCTGGGAAGATCCCTGCCCGGAACTGGCTACCTGTTGATCCATCAGGAAATTTTTGAGAGCCTTTCTGCATCTCCTGATGGTTGTTTGGTTAAACTTCTGTCAGAGCTCACATTCAGAAACTTCATGGTCAGGCCCAAGATGATAGACACAGAAAGAATGCTCATCTGTAGAGGCAATTTTCTTTCTACAGTGGCAGCGATGGAAGCGAGAAGTCGAAGGATTAACTCTCGACATAATTTGGAGGAGTCTCTTTAATAAAAGAGATTCTGAAAAAAAAAAGCTGTAGGTGAAAAAGGTATGCATACTGCACTGAAGCATCCGTGGAGACCCATGCAAGCGTGCTGACAGAGGGATAAAACTGAGGAGGGAGCGGGGCCGCCCACACCTTTACAGGATTGGTGATGTCGACGGCAGGATCCTGTTTCACCAATGGTGAAGTTCCTACGGTGTGACCTGATGACTGAGATAACCCCGAGAAAGATCTGTAAGTCCATAAGAAGGTCAGTGATGGGACTAGGGGTGTGCCACCATTTGAGACTGAAATAAGAAACAGCTTTGTTGGAGAGAGGGGGAAAAAAGTGTGTAGGTAACCATATGGCAAGGTGGCACTATCTTGATATGATGCCATTTCCACAAAGCTCTGAACATTTTTACAAGATTTAAAATGTAATCAAATCATCTAAACAGACTCCATCAAAGCAAATACACACACAAAATGTATACATGTATTACAGTGGCACGGTAGCGCCACTATAGTTAGGGTTGAGTAGGCAGTTTAACGTTAAACCCCTGACTCTCTACTTTAATAACGTCACCCCCATTCATTGGATTTGCATAAACATTTTGCATGCACGGTCTGGGTGCGAGGTCTCTTGACATGCCAAGTTTCGCTCTGGTCAGATGTTCAGATTCTGAGATCCGGATAGTTGAAAAAGTGAAAACCTTGGTTGGGGGGGGGGGTTGCTGTTTTCTTGTCATTGGCTAGCACCCGGAATTTTGTTCTGAAATTTTCAGAGTTGAAGGGGGTTTGCCCCAGAATGGTGCCTTTCATTGGTTTGCAGAAAAATAAGAATCTGTTCCAGAGTTATAAGGATTTGAAATACCAGTTTTGATCATGCTCAGTATAGTCTTTTGAATAGTTGTTCCATACAAAAGAAAATTTTGGCCATACAAGAGAGGATTCTCTTTCATGAGGGGGTAATCCTCTTTCATAAGGAAAAATTCACTTTCGTATGGCAGTCATCTTCAGTTTCTTTTTTTCTCCCCATTTTTTTTTTTCTGAAAACCCAGAAAAATCATATCCTGCAGAGACACCAATATACGTATCTTGCTAAACGGGACCCCATTAGTTGGATTATGAAGTTCGTTTTTCGAAAAAGGACCCAGACACATATTTTTGAAACATTTTAAACATCTTTCGTGAGGCGATTTTTTTCTTTTTATATGGCCTCACAAAAGAGGAATAGAGCCATAAGAAAGAAGATTAGGTTCATATGAAAGAAGAATTTGGACTTTTTTTTTCCACACTCGTCTTTAGTATGAACCAATCCTCTTTTGTGAGAGCATCACAATCTCACAAAAGAGGATTACTTCATATGAAAGATCCAGAAGGAAATGGTTTGATACCTTTTACTGGACCAACAAAGATGTTACAAAAATAATTTTCTGGGCGACTGTCAAACTTCTGAGGTAGGACTTGGTTGGTCTGAAAATTAAAGTACTTTGTTCTTTTTGTAACATCTTTGAGGTCCAATAAAAGGTATCAAACCATTTGCTTCTGGATCTGTTCTTACAAGGACTAATACAGCAACTAAACAATTTGTTTGTTCATATGAAAGAAGAATTTGGTCTTATTTTTTTTTTTTACAAATGAACTTTAACAAGCCATAACTCTGTCAATATCTGGAGTTCAGGGGACAGTCTATATGTCCAAAGACAGGTCTCAATGAATATTACAACACATAATATCCTTCAGAAAATTCAAGGGCCATATATAAAAAAAATATTTTAAAATTTTAATTCCCATAGGATAAAACTGCAAATTTAACAAACTGCAACTCTGTCAATCTTTGGAGTTAAGGAATAATTTATATATCAAATTCAAGGTCTCGATGAATACTACAAGACTAAGCCCCTAAGAAATACCAACTGAAAACAGACATACGAAAAATATCAAAAAAATGAAAATTTCCATAGAATAACATGCAGCTTTAACAAGCCATAATCCAGAGGCGCTAGAGAGCCATCTTCCAGGCTGGTTGTGATTCACTTCGGCTCTCCATCCAGATCTACAGAAAGTAGAATTTTTTTTTTTCACTTATAAACTTGAGTTTATTTGACGGATCCTGCTTCCTGAGGCAATCTGCATCAGAACTATCTAAAATTATAATGGGTCATCCTAAATCAGCGCAAATGGAAATTACGTACATAACGTAATTATTGATCTTCCCAAATATCTTCACCATTCATTACCCATGGGTCCCACCGGAAGTCAGGACCCAACATGGAAGAAAAAAAAAAAAATAGTACTGCCTCTCTAAATTTTCTGAGCTGGAGAGGTCAATGTGGGAATGCTTCACTGCTTACAGGCCAATGTTCTATAAGTAGCTCCACAGATTATCCAATTACTGGATGCCAACCCTCCCAACACTCAGTTCTGTCCGCCAGGCAAGGAAGAAAGGGAAAGAATAGGGATAGAAGAGGCGAGGTGCACGAAATATGGGGGTACAAATATAAAGCCGACTGGAAGAAAGGTGCTGACAGAGGATGGAGGGAAAAGAACCAGGGGAGGGAAGGGGAGGAGGAGGCTCGAGTCAGGAGACAATGGTCAGAGACCTAGAAGGACACCCTTTCTCCCCACAGTTCAGAGGGGGTCTGCAGGAGAGATTGTGAAGAAGACGACCCCCGTCTCATACAGAAGTTTATTTTGACAGCTCTCAGAAATCCATTTTACTTTCTGATGCTTCCTCCTTTTTTTTGTTTTAAAAAGGACCACAGCCGTGAGCCCTTACTGACCATCCAGGCAAAGGATGAACCAGATAAACTCAGCTAAAACACCCTCACAGAAGGTAAACTGACGTCACCTTCAGGGATCGCAGAATCTCTGGGATTGGAGATCCCAGCTGGACTTAATCCTGCAGTGGATGCTGGACGGCTGAGAAGGAAAGAAATTTCAACCCCTGGATAAGGAAGTCTGAGCCCCCCAGAAGGAGGCCTCAAAAGATAGCTCCTACCCTCTGGGGGGTCAGCAGGCCCAAACAAGAGGCTGACAGATCGCATACATAGGAGCAGCTTGGGGTTTGCCTGTCAAAAGCTGTCCCTTTCCTTGATTCCCATCCCCAAAGAGGAAGAGAGAAAGAAGAAAAGGGACAACGCTGCCCAGTGTGTGATTCCAGGGAGGGAGAGTGGGTGTAATGAACAGTGAAGATATTTGGGAAGATCAGTAATTATGGTAAGTACATCATTTCCACATCTTCCCCAAATTAATCTTCACCATTCACTACGTATGGGTCTGAGTGCCAAGATGGCAAATCCTAAAGGAAAAGCTATTTCCCCCAGCCTCCCGTGGGGGGTAACCACAGGAGGAGGGGGCTGGCTTACAGGCCTGTTGAGGCCCGAGGACCAAAAGGGTCTGACAAGCGCTCCTGTAACCTGGGAGGTGGAATGCACCCCTGCAATGCCCACTGTGTCCTGCGTGAAAAGAAATGGGCCCCCCGGAAAGCTGAGGATAGCACCCGATGCCGGGCCAAGGGTGACAACCTGGATAGACGAAGCCAGGCAGTCCACCTAATGCATACTGAAGATCCTAACAGCCTGGAAGCCACCTCACTAGCATCACAGACTGCCCTAGAGAGGTGTCTTGCCAGCTCCAGGCCTTGAGCGGTAAGGTGAATGGCTTGCCTGGTTCCTTCACAATCAGGCAGGGCTGCTAGAACCTGTCTGAGTGGCGTCCAGATATGCCTGGCATAGGCAACCTAGTGTGCCTGATGAGCCACTATCCGCAGTAGAAGATGTGTTGAAGAAAACATCCATTTCCCCCATAGGTCAAACTCCTCTGAATCAGCATCAGGAGCTGGTTGTGACGAGGGGGATGAAGCTCAGATGGAGTATTCAGGAATCCCAGTCCTGAAACGGACTGAGGCATAGCACCTGGGGACCCCGCTGATGCCAAGTATCTGTGCATACAGTCCCTAGGGGCTGGCCAAGGGGTGGCGGGATGCTACCAAACAGCGTGCAAAGCCTCCACCAATCATTTTGGCCAGAGAGGGGTGACTAAAGTGTCAGCACTGTATTCGCCCAAGATTGACAGTGTCGCATGATCGAAGTTCCGTCCAGCGAAGCGGGAAAGGTGGAGCTCCTTCATCATCTCTGCCAGGAAATGCAGGAAGGACATGAAGTCCCCATCAGCGGAAAAATGCTGTGAGGAGTCCCCTTCCACCAAGGAGGAAGCTGAAGATGAGTTAGAACTCAGTAGCACAGATGTCTGAGATCTGAAAATGACCTCAAGGATGGCCCTAAGGTAACAAGGGAAAGCAGCCACTGAAGCCCTGAACTGTTCCCAAGTGAGTGGGCCCCCAGGGCCAAATAAACATGGGAAAGGGGAAAGAGACGGCAGAGAAACCAGAGGGGGGATGGCCTGGCCATGCCAGATATGTCCTCTGCCAGAGCTGTGGGTTTGAGAAGAAAGCCCCTGATTTGGGGGGACGACAACTAGCAGGCCCAACCACCCCAGTATGCCCAACAGTCAAGGGGTGGACAGGGGGTTGCTCTTGGGGGAACCTCAAGTGGGGAAGTCAGAGCCGTGCAAAGTCCTTTGGAGGGTTCCCACCCTCATGAACTGCAGGACCCCTCTTCAAAGAAAGGGAAATCAAGGACGTGTCCGAGCCGGGACCCCCAACAGTCGTCCTATGAGAGGACCCCCCCCCCCGAGAAGGTCGCTGTGAGACCCGTCCCATCAACCTCCTCTTAGAAAAAGGACCTGTCTCTCAGAGGGAGCCCAGTAAAGAATCTGGGCTGATCGCCTTAGGGTATAGCCCCAGTTCCCACCAGGGAGGAAGTGGGGCCCTCCCAAGTAGCCTCATCATCAGCTGGAATCCAGATAACAGCGGGTCTGGGTCTGGCCAATGAGAGTGTACCCGTCCCCAATCCAGAACCAATCATGCAGCCAGAGGCTGAAGCAGTGCCGCCTACAGCATTGCCAGAAAGATGCGGCACCGACTGCGGCACTGCCAGCAGACGCGGCGTTGACCAGAAACGGTGCCAGGTGTGGCACCGTCACCTGGAAAGACTCCAGAGAGATCCCCCATAAGGCCCTCAGTGCCAGAAGCAGCACCAAATAAGTCCAGAGCAGTGGCGTCGCCCTCGGCACCGTCCCACGGCACAGACACGACCCAGAAACTAAACTAGGTCCTGGAGAAGTCTGAGCAGAATCAGAGGGCCCCGGAACCCAGTCAGGATCATCACAATCATTGTCCTCCAAAACGGGGGACGAGATCAGGGAGATCTCAAACTGGGCCACTCCCCGAACTCGAGGCCCTCATGCACTGAGGGAGGCACTAGAGGGGAGCCCAGATGCACGATCGATGCCGCCCCTCTCACTGGCACCGGAGGCGGAGCCAGGATCCTGAGCAGAAGCCGACTGCGGTTCCGAGGGGGCTTCCCAAGAAGAGCCCGCATATAGTTCTGACTCCACCTCAGGGGTTGTCTGGGCCTCAGAGGAGGCACTGGACCATGAGAAGTGACCAACCACCCCCCCCGAGGGAGATGGCTGCCCACCCAACCCCTCGCTAGGGGCCCCTTGCTCCAGCAAGATGTGAAGCAGAGGGGATCCCTTCCCCTATGGCTCATAGAGGACCGGAAGGGGCTCGGGGTTGAGCCCAGAGACCGTGTCTTGGCGTCCAGAGTGCGAAGACACCCACCGAATGTTGGGGTGGTCTCCTACCCAACCGAGCTGCACGAATAACTATGGTATGAAAGTCCATCAAATAGAAGGTGTTGCACTCGTCCATCGCTTGCTAGGGATCCACACAGGAGAAAAAACAGTCGTGGGGGTCGAATGCCGTCATGAAGTTGCCACAGGGGCACCGACGCATGGGGAAACTCCTGATCATTGTGGCTTGGAACGATGGCCCGACCCTGACATACCATCGTTTGACAAAATAACAAAACAGGGATACAATAAAACACACCCAGCACCACAACAAGGATAACGAGAGAAAAACTCTGGCACCGAACGGCACTGGTACTCACGACACTGAGAGAAACTTCAAGGCCTAGCCGTGATGCTGATTCAGATGCAGTCTTCCCACGCAGGAGTTCTTCCTCAATGGCGGAAAAAAACAGAACCGAGTGTTGGGAGGGGTCGGTGTCGGTTACTGGCCAACCTGCAAGCCCAACGAAGAATGCTGGCCTTGCTGGCGGTTCCGTTCTGTCGACTCCTCGAGCTCAGAAAATTTAAAGAGGCAGTGCTCTTTTTTCTTTCCATGCAGGGTCCTGATCTCTGGTAGGACCCATGGGTAACGAATGGTGAAGATTAATCTGGGGAAGATCAGGGCCCTTCCAAACCTGAGCACCTACAGCAAGAGAAAACAGTGGAATCCATGAGTACTGCCAGGGTCGGCAACTCAAAGGCAATGACAGAACCACCTTGGCAGACATGACTGGAATTGATGTGGGCGATGGACTCAAAGCTGGAACGATCACTTCAAAAACTTGACTCGCATGACACCCAGATTAAAGGCCTATCGTCTAGAATGGCTGCAACTGAATCCCGTCCAACTTCAACACTTTCCACGGTAGCAATGATGACTCAGGAGAACTCCCAGCTCTGAGGCTGACTGGAGGCCTAGAGAACTAGGCGTGTGCTGGCAACTTGAGGTTAGTGGGAGTACCCGAAGGGGTGGAGGGGCCAAACCTACTTTCATTAAATGCTGGCTCCTGAAGCATCTGACCCTACCTGAGGAGTCTGGATTGTCAAATCTCCACAGAGCATACAGAGTCAACCACAGGGTAGCTGCACAGATCCCTAAACAACACCGCAATATCTTGATACATACTTCTAGGTTGGAAATTCGGGACATAATATTGGCTGCAGCCTGGGCAGTTTATCCATTGACTACTGAGGGAGCGGATGTTAAAATCTATCTAGATTTATCTTTTCAGACCCAAGCCCAGAAGAAGCAGTTTGACTCGGTTCAGTACTGCCTTCGAGCCTTGGGAATGATTCATTCCTTTTTGCTGTCTGCCTGCCTTCGGACTGTATATGGAGGGAAAAACGTGGCAATACATTGATCTGAACAATGCAGGCCGATGGTTGGAACACTATGAAAAAGAATTTTCAGCCAGGTAGGACAAAAATGAAGACTTTCAAGATGCAGAGTCTGGGGCAGACTGAATTCCAACAATGACCTGTTATTAACTGCGTAGTCTGAAGTTTGCACATGCGGTCCTCTGTCTGTGCTCCCTGTTTAAAAACTGTATCTGTGAGACTTCTTTAACAGAATGTCTTCTTTCTACATGAATATTCTGCTCGACTAAGAGGACTCATACTTTTGGGGTGAAAACTATTGTGTTTCCTCAGTGTTAGCGGCATGGTGGGGAGCTTTTTCTTTTCCTGAATAAGCACAGACCTCATGGTGGGTACAGCTGGAAGTCCGGTTCACTTAGTTTCCCACTCCTGTTGCAAACCTGGCTAATCGGAGTTTCCAGAAGAGAATGGCCACGTGAACTGATTTACCCTTCCTCCTTCCCTCCCTCCCTCGTAATACAACTGTTCCCATTATGCTCTTTAGCTATTATACAGCAGTTCTTGTTTTTCAATTTCATAAGTTTCTGTAGAAGTTAGTGGTGGGAAGTACGAGGGTCAGAAGCTACTCAACACTTACTGACAATTTTCTAATGTATAGGTTCAAATAACAGCTACTAGATAGCTGTGTGTTTCTTCCTTTTTGTTCTACCTATTGTATACTACCAATGCCACTGAAGAGGCCAGCATTTACTGTCTACTAGCTAAAAATTTGGTTGGATTCCCCCACCTCCTATTGTTCAAGACTACAAAGCTATGTATTTGAGTATCAACTGTTTGCTTACTGTAGTGTATTGACATGATACTAAATCGCTTCCTATTGCTTTGTACAAGGAAGCTATGTTCACTATGTAACAGAAAATATTAAACATAAATTAAAAAACAGAGAAAGTAATAAAAATGACAACAAAGCGGATAAATTGCTTTTCTGGAGGCATGGAAGTGCGGGGCCCAGAAGCCCCTGTGCTTCCACACCGATACACAAGTGCATCATTGGAAACACAGAATTTGACAGCAGATAAGGACCGTTTGGCCCACCCAGTCTGCCCATTTCCCTACCTAATGGAATAAGATGCAGATCCTAGTTCACCAGCAGCGTAATTCTTTCTACCCCCACCCCCTAGAATTGCCTTATGACTGTCCCATGCACGCTTGAATTCAACCACTGTTTTTTGACTCCACAACCTCCTCCGGAAGGCTGTTCCATGCATCCACAACCCTGGAGGCATGGAAGCGCAGGGCCTGGAGGGCCCTGTGCTTCCATAACCACATGAATGAGCATACTATTCTAGTGTCTCAAAAAGAAAGGAAATTAAATGAGTATATTTAACAGAAATGAAGCTCTATTATCTGCTAATGAGAATACTAGGAGCTTACTATTCATATGTAGATTTAAATCAACTATCTCAGCTTTGTATTCACTTATGTTAGGTATTATTAGAGGTCATGCAACTGAATCTATTAACTACTGGAGACTGGTTACTAATGAAGAAGTAGCAAGCTGGAACTGGAAAACAACAGATTTTCAGCAGTACAACTGGGGCCGTCCATGCCGTCGACGTCCACAGACGTTACCAACCCTATAAAGGCATGGGCAGCCCTGCCCTCTCCTCAGTTCTTTCCCTCTGGAGATGACGGGAGTAAGGCCCATGTTCTGGGGAACCAAAGAGAGACAGAGGGACCAAGTTATAAACAGAAAAGATGGAAACAGCACATAGCCAGGTCCTGAACAGGAGCCCCAAGAAGGGGGATGATGGGAGGAAAATCAGACCTGATAACTGAGATCCCCTCAAAGATCTACTGTTATGGTAAATTCATACTTAACTGTTTTATCTTCTTCAGGGGTGTTTCAGTCATCAGGCTACACCATAGAAACGAGTACCAAGCAGTGACAAAAGAGATAGAGTCTGGGAGGCTGAATCTTCATAAACTTAAGACAGGAGTCCTTGTAGCACAGCCCTGCCACATCCTGCTTGGGCTCTTGAAGCAACGTCCAGACTGTAATGCTTGGTGAAAGTGTGGACTATACTCCAGGTGGCAGCAGTGCAAATGTCAGCAGATGAGACCCTTTGAAACAAGCCACCGAGGTATCCATGCCTCTAGTGGAATGAGCTTTGGCAGCATCAGATAAATCTTTGCCATACTTGTTGTAGCAGAACACAATGCAATTTGCCAACCATTTGGATAAACATTGCTTAGAAACTGACGTGCCATCTCTGTCTGGGGTGAAAGAAACAACTGCTTAGACTTTCTGGACTCCTTCATCTGAAGCAGATAATACTTCTAAGATCTGTGCACATCTAGCGTATGCAGCAGCGCTTCCCCTAGACTGGCATGCTCACCAAAATTAACAGGAAGGTAGACAGACTGATTAAGTGTGAACTCAAAGACTACCTTAGGGAGAAAATTAGTATTTGTCCACAAAGATACACTGTCTTTGTGAAAAATCAAATAAGGCTCCTCACATCAGAGGGCCTGAAGCTCTGAAATTCTTTGAGCAGAAGTAATTACAACTAAAAAGAGTACTCTCTAAGAGAAAAAGTGCAAATCGCAAGTCACGACTGGCTCAAAAGGAGACTTTTTCCAACATAAAATTTAAGTCCCAAGCTGAGACCGGGGAGCGGATTGGGGGTTTCAGATGCAGGATGCCACTACATAAAGTATGGGAAACATCCAGTTGAGCATCGTGCCACCCATGGGCTCATGAAAGGCAAAAATAGCTGAAAGGTGGACCTTGAGGGAGGAATACTGGAGGCCTGAGTTCGACAAAGAAATCATGTAATCCAGGACTTGACTCACAAGACAGGTGAAAGTGTCTAGGGAATGTTTGACAGCCCAGATGGTAAACCGCTTTCACTTTATGGCATAAGTGACACGGGTGGAAGGTTTGTGTGCAGCCACCAGGATCTCTGCCACCCTGTTAGAGAAACCGAACCTGGTGATGGCTACGTCCTCAGGAGCCATGCATGCAGATGGAGGGACCTGAAGTTGGGATGGACCACGGTCCTCCAATCCTGGATCAGCAGATTCCTTCAAAGGGGCAGAGGGACCAGAGATTCCTCCACCAGCTGCTTAAGCAGAGGGGAATCATATCTGGTTGAGGCCAGAATGGGGTTACCAGACTCATGCTGGCCCCCTCCATTTGTAGCTTGATCAGTACCTTTTGTACTAGAGGAAATGGAGGGAATGCATACAGAAATCTCCCGCTCCAAGAGAGGGCCAACACGTCTCACTAGAAAACACCAGGCCCTTGATCTAGCTTGGGCAGTTTTGCATTGAGTGTGGACGCAAAAAGGTTCAACTATGGACGACCCCATCTGTCGAACCGATCTTCTGCTATGGATGAGAGAAGCTCCCATTTGTGCATGCTGGACTGAGTACTGCTGAGACTGTCCACCAGGGTGTTTAGGATGGCTGGCACGTGGACCGCAGAGAGAGTCAGACTGTGTTCCAAAGCCCAATATCACTCTCTCATGGCCTCCCCTGCAAAGAGGTATGAGTGAGTCCCACCCTGCTTGCTGATGTAGTAGACTACACTCAGATTGCCGAACTGCACTAGCAGTTGGCCTGGGGCAAGGTGCTCCTGAAAAGCCTGCATGGCATAGATCACTGCTCTCATCTCCAGGACACTGATATGCAGGACGACTTCCCACTGGGACCAGAAGCCCTGGGTTTGAATGAACCCAGATGTGCTCCTGAGCCTAGGCCCGAAGCATCCGTAGTCAGGATCTGATGCGGGGAAGAGATCTGGAAAGGCACCGCTTGTAGAAGGTTTGAGGGGTCTATCCACCACTGCAGTACTTTGCAAACTGGGGAGGAGACCAAGACAGGTTGGTCCAACTCATCCGTACACTGGTCCCACTGCACTCTAAGGGTCCACTGAAGGGTTAGCATGTGAAGTTTGGCCAGTGGAATGGTAGGAATGGCTGCTGCAATCGGACCTAGTAGGCTCAGATACATTCTGGCAGGAATGTGCCGACTCTGAGCAACTTCTTGAGCCTGGGCCATAAGGCAGTCTGCACTGCTTTGGGGTAGGAAGGCCTTCCCCTGTTCGGAGTCCAGAACTGCCCCAATGTACTGCAGTGTTTGGGACGGTACTAGAACGGACTTGGGCAGGCTGACAGTTATGCCCGGAGAATGAAAGAGCTGCAGAGTACGTTCCAGAGTCAGCAGGAGCTGTTCCCTGAGTGGGGCCTTGAGAAGCCAGTCATCCAGGTAAGGAAAGACGTACAGTCTCTCTCTTCTGAGAGCTGCTGTGACTGCTGCTAAGCACTTGGTAAAGACATGCAATGCAGAGGATAAGCCAAAAGGCAGCACCTTAAACTGGTAATGTTTGCCCTGGAAGGCAAAATGAAGAAACCTCCTGTGAGGAGGAAAGACTGAAATGTGCCGATAAGCATCCTGCATGTCCAGTGAGTAGAGCCAGTTCCTGGCTCTGAGAAGGGGCATGAGGCCTGGTAAAGTTACCATCCAGAACTTTTTGTACTGGACAAAGAGACTGAGGTCCTTGAGGTCTAAAATGGTTCTCAGATCTCCAGTCTTTTGAGGGACAAGGAAGAACCTGGAATAGAACCCCAGGTTTCTCTGTCGCCGTGGCACTACCTTGATTGCTTGTTTGCACAGAAGAGACTGTACTTCCTCCCGAAGAACAGGCAAGTGAGCCAGGGGATAGTTTGATGGTGGAAGGGGAGTGCCTGGATGTTGCTGGATAAGCTCTAGGGTGTGACTGCTTTCTACGATCTGCAGGATCCAAGTATCTGAAGATATAGTTCTCTACTGATTCAGATGAAGGGAAAAATCGACCTCCAATCACCACCTCCTGGGTTTGGGTCAAAGGAGGGAGGGGGTCTGGCAAGGAGTCAGGCAGAGGTGGAACCAGCTGCAGAGGCTGGTCTGTCGTTCCTGGAATGCTTGGCTGCCTGCCCAGCATTGGAGGGGGTGGGCAAGGAAGCCTGGGCTCTGTGTTTATCCTAGGTACGGGGAGCTGAGCCTGGCCTATTGGCCTGTCTACGAAAGGTAGAATGCCCTCTACTTCGTGGCTGAGTGTGGTAGAGGGAATGGATTGATTTGAAGGCTGTGCCAGTGGTCTGCAGATCATTTATGAGGTCCTGGACGTCAGGGCCGAAAGGTCTGGTGCCATTAAAAGGAGAATTAAGGACCTTGTTTTGCACATCAGCTACAAATCCAGCGACCCTGAGCCATGAGTGCATATGAAGGCATATGCCAGTGGCAGCTGCTCTGGCGACAGTATTGGCCATATCATAGAGGGCCCTGAGGAGGTGTGTGACTGGACTGAATAAGGCCCTGCCCAATTTGTTATGCAGAAAGAGTTTAAATGCAAGGATCTGTTCTTTCTGCTCCTTTTCTGTCACTTGTCTGTCTGGTTATGCAACCAAATTTTCTTGTGGGACCTAGGAACTGTTCACTCCGACAGTTTTGCAATTCTCCACCTCTCGCCATCTCTCTGCCTTCCCTTGCCATTTCTGTCTTTTCTCCCCCTTGCATATCTGCAGGTATAAAAATATATGAAAATCATTATGTGGAAATGTCACTGATATTATTTATTTATTTATGGTCTCAGATTACACCTTTCAGCTAAAAGCTTGTTACATAGGTTCCCCGTCAGGCAGAAACAACATACATAGGAATAAACAGTTTGTAATTACAACAGTTGCGACACCAAGATAACAGCATAACAGTGAATATGGTAAGAGAACATACAAAGTTGCAACACTGAGGTAAGGACGGGGAGGTAAATTACGAGGAGGGGTCCCATATAAGCAGCTTTGGATTCCTTTGTTTAAAACTGTATATAGTTATAATGTTGAAATGACTGCTAAGCTATTTGGAAGTCAAGGGATTAACCTGAGAATGTTGGATGCATAATCTCTTCAGAGCTGGCTACAAGAGGTCAGTTCTGGGTCATAATGTTCTTTTTGCACACCTGCAAGAACACTGAAAACTTACAAGAACATTGTGTGAGAAGCACGTTGTTTTCTTAACAAGTATCCCAGGCACAGACTTATAAAAAGAGCAGCAATGCTTGTGCAAGAGAGAGACAGAGACTGAGGACTGAAATTGAGAAAAAAAAATTCAGAAGAAGGACTTTGTTTTTTATGTTTGTACTGCCATTGTACATAGTTATATTGAACAATTTTTATTTTTTGCTGTTAATAATAAAACGCTATTTGGGAATTTTGAAATTGCTCCTGGTTTTCCTATGCTACCTGACCTGTGCCTTGACGACAGATGGCATCAGCCTAAGTGGGATTTACGCCGTGCATACTCTACGTCAGGAGTTTTGCACATGGGTACTAGACCTGGTACCAGGGTAGCATAGAAGAATGGTATGGATTCTGCAGCAGCAAGTCCAGGAGTGGTTACCAGGAGAATGGCAACCAAACTAGCAGAGACAGAAGTCCATGCTGAGACTGTTCAGCCAGCACCAGAGGTGGAAAAAGAACACACAGTGACAGAACCTGAAAGCCTGACAGCCTTTTTCCATTGATGGGCTATACAACAAACAGAGACAGAGAAGAGAGGAGATATAGCAGAGAGAGATTTTCAGCATTTAGAGGCGCAGAGAAAAGAAGAAATTCAACAACTCGAGAAGCAGAGAAAAGAAGAGATGCAGTGACAGGAGCAGGAAAGAAGAGAAGAGATGCAGTGATGAATGGATGCCTTGCAAGTTATCAAAGCTGGAGGATATGGCACTGGTCCAGCAGAGCAACAAGACACAAACAACTTAAAATACATTAAACTTACAAAGTTGTGTCCCTTGGATGATATTGAAACATACCTGACAACTTTTGAAAGGGCTGCCACAGTCTGCCAGTGGCCAAAGCAGCAATGGGCAATCAGACTGGTACCTCACCTGACAGGTAAATCCCAACTTGCCAACAGCAATATGGACACTGCACAGTCAGAAAACTATGACCTGGTGACAAGAGAGGTCCTTAAAAGATATGACATCTCAGGAGAGACCTACAGGCAGACATTCCGGTCTCTGAAGTACAACTCAGTCGACAATCCTCGAGAAGCCTTCACCCGACTCAGAGAACTCCTTATTTTATTTTTTTATGTACGTATGTAATACATAATCGGAATTGCAACCTCTGAGTCATAGACTCCTTTGCAAAGGCTCCACGTCAATAATACAGGGATGGGAAGAATAGAAAGTGGTATGGCAATGAATACACAAAGCATGTTGAATACAGTAGGGAAAAAACATTAACATAACATGTAGAACGGTAAATCAATAGGTCTAAGGTCAGGTAGACCCGGCGTTCACAGTAGGTCATGCAGTAACAAAAAACAGTGCTAGGGTAGGTAGTTTACCCAGCATCAACAGGTGAGATACTTCCAAGAGATACACCAGCAAATGAGGTCCAGCGACAATCTAAGTATGAGCCCCATGGAGATTCAAGGGTGAATGGGGCTGGGTTAGGGGCAGTCATGCGAGGATAGCTCAAGTAGGTGACTTTTGAGGGATCTTTTGAAGAGGCAGAGTTTGGGTTCCAAGGCGATGGTGGCGGGGAGACCATTTAGCCATTTAGGTGCCCGGTGAAGGAAACCCCTTTGGCATAATGAGGTTCTGCAATGGGGCACGAAGACGGAGGGCCCAATGTTGCTTCTGGATGTTCTGATAGAAGGGGCAGGATAGATGAGAGAGTGGAGCCTAGGCGGGGCTAGTCTGAGAAGTACTTTTTTTTAGCAAAGAGGCAAGTATGATATTTTAGCCTCCTGTCAAAATAGCCAGTTTGTAGATTTGTAGAGATCATAGGTATGCATGAGTGAATCTCAACCCGTGGCAAGATGACAGGCTTTATTTAATGTGGTTTTGATTTGGTGGAGGGCAGTCAGGTCGGCCATGCCATGTAACACTATACCATAGTCCAGGAGGGAGAGGACAGAGGAGGATACTGCAAGTAGAAGGGCTTCAGGGGAGAGATTAGTGCTTGAGACAGTATAGAAAACCAATCCTGGAATTTAGGGCAGAAGAGAGATGTTGAATATGGGAGTGGAAGGTGAGGGATGAGTCAAGGGTTATACCCAAGTACTTGACAGTTGAGACTTACTCAAGAGGGGCATTCATTGAGTTACGGATGTTCAGGCAATAGTCACAGTGCGGGTTCTGATGGTAGGTGAAGATCATGGACTTGAATTTTTGTAACTGAGGATTAGTCTGTGGGACACAAACCAGGATTCTACTTCTCTAAATAGGCCCTGGAGGGTGTGGTGTAGTGTGGAGGGGTGATGGTGGTGACAACTTGCGAAAAATATGGCATTGTCCGTGTAAAGAAGCAGTTTCTCAGGGCAGGAGTTGGGAAGGGAGTTGAGAAAAAGACTAAAGAGGAGGGGGCTGAGTATCGAGCCTTGGGGGACACCGGAACGAACAGGGCGGCTGGAGGAAATAGTGGAGCCAAGCTTAACTTGTTGGGTTCTGCCAGACAGTTAGCGAACCAGGATACTGACTCTTTGGAGAGGCCCAAGGTGGTAAGCGAGTTTAGGAGTAAGGCGTGATTAACGGTGTCGAACACCTTGGGTTAGATCAATATAGACCGATCCAACCAAGTGGCCGCTATCGACAGCGTGGTGTATAAAGGACGTATACTCAAGGAGAGCAGTAGTAGTGCCGTGGCCCCTACGGAAACCGTGTTGTGCGGGGGATAGCAGGTTATGAAATAGCTCTAACCAGAGGGCAAAACACTCCCACAGACCATCGAAACATATGTAATAGAGCAGTTCATCTAAATCCTACCCACAGATGTACAGCTTTGGGTAAAAGAACACTGACCAGAAAGTAGGGAAAAGGCGATTTCTTTGGCTGAAGACTACCAAATAGCCAGACAGATGCCACAGCACAGAGGTAACACTCTTTTTCCCATTTAAACTCCAAGTCTGATGAGAACTCTAGTGGGGGTAACAAATCTGCACCCAAAGACTTTATTTGCTATAACTGTAATAAGCCAAGTCATACTGCAAGAAATTACCGTAGTAAAAACAGTGACACTGAAACAGATTTGTCCTTAGCAAACTGGGGCAAGTACTTAACACATATGAAGGTGGGAGATAAGACTGTGAAAATACTTCTTGATTCAGGACGCAGACAGACCTTAGTGCATACTGATGTGCTGGGAAAACAGTTTCCAAAAGGACCATGTACTGGTGTCATCTGCATCCACGGGGACACTCAATACTATCCCACCAGCCAAGTGACTCTGAATACTAAGGGTGTGTCACACCAAATGAAAGTGGGGGTAGTACCTAAGTTACCTGTTTCTGTGATTATTGGAAATGACTTTCCAGGATTTAATGAATTAATCAAAGAGGGAGTAAATCCTGATGTTTCAGCAGCTATGGTGACAAGAGCTCAGGCAAAGAAAATCTCAGATAGCGGGGACTCTTTTTTGTTTCGCTGATTTAGATTTAGACTTGTTTGAGCACAGCTCCAAGATCCGAAAGTCCAGGAAAGAAAGATGTCGCCTGCAGAAACAGTGGCAACAAAAGACTGATGAACATAAGGGGTTAACATATGGAAATGCTGAAACTAAACTGATAACGGATTGCAATTTTGTTTTAGAGCAAGCTAACAATGTTTCTCTCGAGGTTTATTTTAAGCAGCTGGGGGTGAAATCAAAGCAGGGTGAACCTATGTTTAACAAATGTAATGGGCTACTGTACAGAGTTTGGTTTAAATCTCAGACACAGGACCAGACAGAACAATTGGTTATACCACAAAAATATAGATCTGATTTGTTACAGATAGCACATGACAGTCTTATGGCTGGTCACTCGGGGGAGGGATCGCACCCATGCCAGATTGCTGTACAGATTTTATTGGCCTGAAATTCATGAAGATGTTGCTAACTACTGCAGTTCTTGTGCAGAGTGTCAGAAAGTAGCCCCAGTGACTAAAAAAAGACAAGGTGCCCCTGGTGACCCTACCCTTGATAGATGTGCCTTTTGAGAGAATTGCAATGGACGTGGTTGGCCCCTTAGACAAAAGTAAAAAGGGTAATCAATTCATTTTGGTAGTATGTAATTATGCTACTTGACACCCAAAGGCAGTTCCAGTGCATACTGTCACAGCCCCAAAAGTGGCAGCACAGCTTGCCAAAATTTCAGCTGGGTGGGCAACCCTAAAGAGATTATTACTGATCAGGGTAGTAATTTTGGTGCTGCATTACTGAAGGAGCTGTACCGACTATTAGGTATCACTGCCATAAGAACCTCCCCTTATCACCCTCAGACAGACGGTCTTGTTGAGCATTTTAATCAAATCCTAAAACACACGTTAAACAGGTTTGTAAAAGGGGAAGGGAAAGACTGGGATCAATACTTACCGTACCTGCTTTTTGCTTACAGATAAGTGCCACAAGCTCAACAAGTTTTTCGCCATTTGAAATGTTGTATGGTTGACAACCAAGAGGGCCACTAGATGCAATAAAAGAAACATGGGAAGATAACCCCACTCAGGAACAATCTATTACATCTTATATGTGTACCCTGAGAAAGAAGCTGGCAAAATATGTTGAAATTGCCGACAGTAATCAGGAAGAGGACCAAAACCAGCAGAAGGTGTATTATGACTGTGGGGTAAAAGAAAAAGGTTTTCAGCCAGTGAAAAGGTCTTGCTACTGTTACCCACTACAGAAAATACAGGTTACTCACCTGTAACAGGAGTTCTAGGAATGGTATATGTTGTTCATCCACACTGTGTTGCAGGTTCCGTGCCGCTTTAAATCTTGCTGGAAGGTCTTCAAGCTGGCTCCTCCCACCCACCCGGGTGGTAAAACTCTCGGCTCCGCCCCATGATGCCAGATCTAGCCCACTGGAAGCCAGGTTGTGCGTCGAAGCCGGGGAGGCCGGGTTGGTCATATGGATTAACAACATATACCATTCCTAGAACTCCTGTTACAGGTGAGTAACCTGTATTTCTAGGGACATGGATATGTTGTTCATCCACACTGTCTGGCAGACTCCTAGCAGTTCTCCGGGAGGAGGGAGGCAAGACGCACACCCCCTACTTAGAAAATAAAGACTGGAGAACAGAGACCCCAAAACCAACATCCCAGCGTGACTCAAGGTCGATGTGGTAGTGGGTGATGAAGGTGTGTGCTGACTTCCAGGTAGCAGCTCTGCAGATTTCCTGGATAGGGACATTCCTGGAAGCAGCCACCGAAGCAGCGGTATGGCGGGTAGAATGAGCTCTTATCCCTCTGGGAGGCTCCATGCCCGCCAACCTATAGCAGAGATCTATGCAGGAGGTGACCCACCTGCCTATCTTCCGCTTGGCTGCAGGTCTGCCAGGTGCGGCTTCAGCGTAGGTGACAAACAGCTGGCGAACCTCTCCCCGAACTTCAGCCATTCGCTCCTTATAGTAAGCAAGCACTCTTCTAGGGACCAAAGTATGGATCCTATATTCGGCCTCTGAGGTGTGATTGGGGTAGAACACCGGCAGAGTCAACACCTGGTTAAGGTGAAACTCCAACACCACCTTCGGAAGGAATTTCGGGTTGGGGCGCAGGACAACCTTGTCCCTGTGGAAGACCAGATAAGGAGACTCGATGGAAAGCGCCTGGAGCTCTCCCATCCTTCTGGCTGACGGATAGCCACCAAGAAGGCGGTCTTCCACGACAGGTGAGATATCACACCTGTGCATCAGTTGAATAAGCTTGCCCATGAGCCTTATCACAAGCAGTAGATCCACGGAGGTGGAGGTTCTCTGACTGGAGGATATGTGATCAAGGCCTTTGAGAAAGCGCCCGACCACCTTCTCCTGCGCCACCAACTGCTTCCCGGCCCGCGCCCAGTAAGCAGAGATGGCTGCCAGATGCACCTTAAGGGTCGCTGACCGAAGCCCTTGCTGAGAAAGGGACCACAGGTAGTCCAGAATGCTTGCCAAGGAACAGGAGGAAGGGTCCAGGCCCTTGCCCTGACACCAAATGGAGAATCCACGGCCTCGAGAAGGTATCCCCCTGCAGCGAGCCCTGTTGAGGGGGGCAGGCATGACACAGTCTCAGCTTTGCATTCTCCCTGGAGGCAAACAGGTCCACCTGAGGCATGCCCCAGTGGGAGAACAGATCTTGTACTACCTCCGGCAGGAGAGACCACTCGTGGGATGCAGCTCCTATCAGGCTTAGGACATCGGCCAGAATGTTGGAGGTTCCTGCCACATGGATGGCAAGGAGATCCGCCTCCAGGCTGCCCACGAGTGACCAAATGCGGAGAGCTTCCCTGCACAGAGGCATGCAGCGCGTCCCGCCCTGGCGGTTTAGGTAGTACATGGTCGTGGTATTGTCCGTCTGGACTTGGACCACTTGACCCCGTAGAAACGGAGAGAGAAGGCGTGAGGGCTAGACGAACCACCGAAGCTCCAGCAGGTTGATGTGACATCGGGACTCTAAAGGGACCAGAGGCCGTGCGCTCTGTGCTCCCCAGATGGGCACCCCACCCATCAGAGGGCACATCAGATCGATATGAGACCGTCAGCTCGGGGCAGACAAACGGGATGCCCTCCTGCAGATGTGCTGGAACGGTCCACCACTGGAGGGCATTCCACATCCCCTAGGTCACTATCACTAGCTGATCCAAGGGATCGGAGTGCTGTGACCAATGGCCGGCCAGCCCCCACTGAAGGGGACGCATGTACCAACGGGCCCAACGGACCACGCTGCTGCAGGCCGCCATGTGGCACAGGAGGCGCAGGAAGTCCCAGGCAGGGCACAACTGTCCAACCTGAAATGGCTGGGCAAAAGAGGAAAGAATCTTGGCCCTGTCTGCCGGGAGCTGTGCTCTGGCTTGTAGAGAGTCGAGCGCTGCCCCAATGAATTGTATCACCTGCTTTGGCACGAGTTCCGACTTAGCCTCGTTGATGAGGAGGCCAACCTGAGAGCAAACCTGGAGGGCCAGATCTCTGGACTGTTCCACCTCCATTCTGGAGGAGGATGCAATCAGCCAGTCATCCAGGTAGGGGTACACCCGGACCCTTCGGTGCCGCAGGAATGCTGTTACCACAGCCATGCATTTGGTGAAGACCCTGGGAGCTAGGGAAAGGCTGAAGGGCATGGCCCGGAACTCGTAGAGGGATCCCTCAGCCCTGAAGCGGAGGAATCTCTGGTGGGACGGATGGATTGGGACATGAAAGAATGCGTCCTGGAGGTCCAGAGAACAGAACCACGTGCCTCGTCCAAGGATGGAATGATCTGAGCCACAGTAACCATCCTGAAGGTTTGAGACCTTAGGAACCTGTTCAGGACGTGCAGGTCTAGAATGGGGCACCAGCCCCCCGTCTGTTTCAGGACCAGGAAGTACCTGGACACAAACCCCGGGTCTGGTGGAGGATCTGCCAGCTTCCTGATCACCTCTTTTTCGAGGAGCAGGGCCATGTCGGCTCAGTGAGCCGACAGAGAGGCTGTGGACCGCATAGCCCCCTGAGGGGCGATGGCTCGGAAGGGCAGGGCCTGCTCGATCTCCAGGGGCAGGCCCTTTCCTACCACCTCCAACACCCAGCGGTCCGTGGTGATAGCAGACCAGGCGGAAAGGAAGTGGCGGAGCTGTCCCCCCATGGGGGGAACCCAGAGGGGAGTGACAAGGCTGGAGGCAACATCCCTCAACCCGTCAATGGGCAGACATGGAGGAGGGACCGGCCGAGAGACCTCCTGGGCCTTTTCCTCCCTGCCTCCTGTTAGAGGAAGCCACAGGCTTGGCTTTGGGATGCCAAGCGCGAGCCTGCTGGCCCTGATGCTGGTGCTGTTGGACCGGACGTGCCGCAGGCGCAGAAGGGCAAAAGGACTTATGTTGTTGACGATGGCCCTTGTCTTTCTGGGCGGAGGTGACAGAGTCCAGGGTAGCACTGGACTTTTCAATCCGCTGAAGGTGGCCTTCCTCTCCAGGGCCGAACAGGTCAATCCCCAGGAAGGGGACATCCGCCAGTTTATGCTGGGTATCCGCCGTGAAGGTGGATATCCTCAGCCATGCTCTGCGGCACATGGCCACTGTGGCCACAACTGATCTGGCACAGGAGTCTCCAATGTCCAGAGCCGTTCGGGGCTGCTGTTTTGCCACCGCCCTTCCCTGGTCCCGCACCTGCTTGACCGTGGTCTGCAGGTCTGCCGGGAGATGAGGGATCACCTCATCTAGGGAGCCCATGAGGGCGTGGGAGAAGTGTGCCATCAGCACGGCCGAGCTGGCCTGGCAGAGGCCAAGGAAGGACACAGCGTACGCCTTGCGCCCGGCATAGTCCAGCTTTTTGGACTCCTTGTCGGGGGCTTATCCATATCCCTAGTGTTCCCGGAACGCCAGAAAACGCTATTGGTGACCAACCCCTCCACAGAGGGGTGCTCCGAAAAACCAGACAAAGACACGATAGGGACCACATACTTCCTGGCAATCCTGGCCGAAGGCGCAGGACAGGAAGCCGGCCGCTGCCAAAGCTCCAAGGCTGGGCCAACAATGACTTCAGCCACCGGAAAGGCCTCCGTGGGCGAATCCCCTTGGTCCAGTATCACCGTCAGGGGATACTTGGCCCGCTTGGATACAGGATCGAGCTGCATCCCAGTGGACTCCGAGATGAGCCGAAGCAGACCCATAAAAGACGATGGGCTCTCATCCATCGACTGCCCCCTGGAGGACTCCAGGTCAAGGGACCTGGAAAACAGGGAGGAGTCGTCGTCGGACTCCGAGGAGTCCGCGAAGAGCTGCCTGGGGCCTAAGCCACCCTCCACCTGCCGAGGACGGTCGGGAGTGAGGGTGACCGACAACTGGTGGGGCAGACCGTGACCCGACCTACAGTCCTTGGTCGGCGGCCCCGATTTCGGTTGTGGAGGCAGATGTTCCACCACAATCGGTGGGGCAGCTAGTTTCGGTCGAACAACCGGCCCAGGCTTGGGCACCTCGACTGCAGCGAGGGGTTGTTTCGGACGTTCGGGTGACAGCCACTTGATGGCCGGGGAAGGCGACGGCGTCGGCTTGTTCCCGGACAAAAGGAACTGCTGCCACATTCAGTCCTCGTAGCGTCGACGCAATTTGCGCCGAAGGCTCTCCTCTTCCGAGGAGGAAGACGAGGACGAGCGGCGCCACCGCTTACCTCGGTGCCGAGACCGAGACCGCCGATGTTGGAGGGATCGGCTGGACTGAGACGAGGTCCGAGACTGAGACCCTTGGTGTTTCTGAGGGCGGGTCTGGGAAGTGGCGGAGGACACCCGCTCTTCCCTCGGCTCAGAAGCCTTGACCGGTGACCACGGCACTGGAGGTGCAGGCAAGTCCTCAGTCTCCACCAGGGGAACTGGTGAAGAGGGGTTGTCAGCTTCACCAGTCGACAGCCCATCCGACGGGTCGAGAAAAATCTCGACCGTGTCGACGGATGTCTCAGCCAGCTGACCTGACGGGGACACCGTGAAGCCAGCAGCCTTAGCCGCAACCTCGACCGAAGTAGAGTGTCGACTGTCCGGGGAAGGGGACCTCTCCCGCTCCCACGAACGCTGATGGTGGAACTTACCTTTTGAGTCCTTCTTTTTAGACAGAGAAGAGTGTCCCAATGGCCCCTCTCCCTTCATGGAAAGGGATTGGCAAAGCTCCTTAAAAGAAGCTGTGTAGGAGGATCCCAGAGAGAGCGGGATAAATGCCATGACTGAGGAAGATGAACATGCAGCCAGGGCCGCCTCCTCCTCGAGGGCGATCATCTGCTCGAGTTGCTCAGCTCAGCCAGCCGCCGCGGACACCAACCAACGGGCCTCCTTGGACTTCACCGGCGGGTAGCGCTTCTTGGGGCGCCCAAGCTGTAACCGGGCAGCGTGGTCTTCCAGGACGTTGGCCGAAAACGAACGGCAATAACTCACAGGCCTGTGGGTCATGATCTAGGCCGAGGCAGTAGACGTACGTGGAGTGCGGATCCATCCTGGACATTTTCTGCCCACATGGGCACCGCTGAAATCCGGGAGTCGATTTGTCCATCGCAGCCGCGAGGGAGTAATTAGACCGAAGTCTTGAAAACTTTAGAATTAGTTTCGGGCGAACCAAGGAATTAGGATCCAGTCTATATGCAGAGCGTTAAGGTGGGAACCTGAGCTTCCAAGCGGTAAGGAAGATCTGGCGTCATGGGATGGAGCAGAGAGTTTTACCACCCAGGTGGGTGGGAGGAGCCAGCTTGAAGACCTTCCGGCAAGATTTAAAGTGGCAAGGAACCTGCCAGACAGTGTGGATGAACAACATATCCATGTCGCTAGAAATAAACTATTAATGAAGCAGCAAAGTCCTTCCAGAGTGCTTAGACTTACTGGCACAGTTAACTAAGAGACTGAGGTTGCCATTGTGAATGCACAATGGTTATTCCTAACGAGCAACAACCACCACCACCACCACCCCGATAGGAAAAAAAATCCTACTAAGATATACCATGCTAACCTCCTCAAGAAATGGGTTGAAAAAACACAAAAAAGCTGTTTTGCTAGTTTTACCAGAAACTGATAAAGAAGATAATGATGCAGCTTATGATAGACTGGAACAAACTCTAACTGCTGATGCTATAAAAGTGAATGCTTCCTTAACCTCCGAACAAACTGCAGAAATTCGTAACTTTCTAAAGACGTCTAACAGTACTTTTACCACAGTGCCAGGCCGAGCAAAAGGGGTCGAGCACATAACCGTGGCAAGGAATGCTTGCCCTATTAGACAAAAGACATACAGATTACCAGAGCGGTTAAGAGTAGACGTAATTAATGAAATACAAAAAAAATGAAACAATTGAGTATCATAGATAAGTCGTGAAGTGCTTGGTCATCACCAATGGAGACTGTAAACTAAAAAGAAGGGGGTGTAAGAATCTGCCCTGATTTTAGAAAACTTAATCAAATGTCAGAATTTGAGTTATCCTATGCCCAGAAGAGATGATTTGGTGGAGAGACTGGGAAGTGCCAAGTATATCAGCACTCTCGACCTCACCAAGGGTTACTGGCAAATCCCCCTAGCTAAAGAATCCCGAGACAGAACTGCATTTGCCACTCCTATGGTATTCTATCAGTTCACCACCATGCCATTTAGTTTACATGGTGTACCTGCTACATTCCAGCAGTTCATGGATGCAATTTTATCCCCTCACACTGGTTATTGCACTGCGTACCTGGATGATGTCGTGGTGTACAGTCCAGACTGGAAAAAACACCTGGAACACCTACAAGCAGTTATCCAATCGATCAAAAAGGCAGGTCTGACAATTAATCCTACCAAGTGTGCATTAGTCATGCAGGAAACCAGATATTTGGGCTATGTTTTGGGAAATGGAAAAGTCAAGCCAGAGGTTTCCAAGATAGAAGCTGTAGCTAACAACCCTGTCCCCAAAACCAAGAAACATGTCAGGTCATTTTTAGAGCTGACTGGTTATTATCGGAGATTTGCTCCCAGCTTTGCTGAGTTAGCTACTCCCCTCACTGAACTCAAAAAGAAACGGTTCCCAAATAGTGTGAAATGGACCTCAAAGTGTGACAAGGCTTTTCGAGCCATTAAGGCTGCATTATGTTCCCCTCCCTCACTTCACCAGCACTCCCACCTTCTCTCTGCACTCACCCCATTTCCCTCCTTCCACCTCCCTATCCTCTCATCTCTCTATCCCCATTACCTCCTTTGCAACTCCGCTCCTTCCCTCGCCACCTCCTGTGCAACTCATCTCCTTCTCCCTCTTGTTTCTCCCATCCCCCACCTTACACCCCATTACTTTCTCTCCTAGATCTTGAAAAGGCCTCCCAGGCTGCCCTCTCTTCTAGCCCACTCTACTGTTATATTAAGCAACATTTAGTGCTATTTTGATTGCTTCTGATGCGTTAATTTTTTTGTAAGTATATTCTTGATATCTGCTATTTACTTATCCATTGTTTACCTTGTTTTGTTTTTGTACTACTGACGTGGAATCTTTGTAAATGAGTTGCATTGCTCAAAGGTGTTGTAATCCAAGACTCAATAAATAAAAATAAAAAATTAAAATAAATGTTCAGCCCGTTATAAGAAGCACAGACTTTGAGAAACAGTTTTTGTTAGACAGATACATCAGAGGTAGGCCTAGGTGCAGTCTTGAATCAGCATATAGATAGGAAAAGAACATCCTGTTCTATACGTAAGTAGGAAATTGCACGACAGAGAGGAAAGGTACTCCACCATTGAAAAGGAATGCCTTGCAGCAAAGTGGGCCACGGAATCTCTTAAGTTTCACCTACTAGGAACCGACTTTGTACTTGTAACAGATCACAATCCTTTCTGTTAGCTTAACCAAATGAAGGATAACAATTCTAGAATTACACGGTGGTACCTGGCACTACAGCCCTTTAAATTTACAGTGATGCACAAATCTGGGAAAGAGAATGTCAATGCTGATTTTCTGTCAAGATATGGATCAGGAATTGAGAATTCCAAAGGCAGAACAAATGTGAGTTTAAAGGTCTCCGTTTGCTATACTGCATATGCACTGAACTGTAGAAGTTATAAGCTAATGCTAAAAAATAATTAAAAGAACGTTTTGGAAACCTGTTTCTATAAAACTGGTTCTCTGTTAAGGGGCGGGGGGGGCGGTATGTGACAGGGTTGAATGAGGCCCTTCCCCATTTGCTATGCAGAAAGAGTTTAAATGCAAGGATCTGTTCTTTCTGCTCCTTTTCTGTCTGGTTACGCAACCAAATTTTCTTGTGGGATCTAAGAACTGATCTCTCCAACGGTTTCACAATTCTCAGCCTTTCGCTATCTCTCTGCCTTCCCTAGCTATTTTTGTCTTTTCTTCCCCCTTGCATATCTGCAGGTAATATATGTGAATCATTATGTGGAAATGACACCGATATTGGGATCCCTTTGTTTAAAACTGTATATAGTTATAATGCTGAAATGATTGCAAAACTATCTGGAACTCAAGGGGTTAACCCGAGAGTGCTGGATGCAAAATCTCTGCAGCTGGCTACAAGAGGTCAGTTCTGGGTCATTATGTTCTTTCTGCTGCAACTGCAAGAACACTGGAAACTTACAAGAATATTGTGCGAGAAGCATGCTGTTTTCTTAACAATGTTGAGTCCATAGCCCTCAGAGAGAAGGGGCAGGTCTCAATGGGGTAGTCGTAGACGACGAGCCCGTCGACAGTGGGAGGGCTGATGACCTGGAGGTCAACAGCTGAGCACCCTGTGAGTCGGGCAAAGAGGTTGTCATTATGGTCCTGGTAAAAACAGTGACCTGGACAGCTGATCTCTGTATTGGCAGCCGTCAAAGACAAAAGAAAGCCCAACGGAGAAAGAGATGGCTGCCAGGGGGAGTGGTCGCGATCCTAGTATTTATCTTTTTTTTTTTTTTAAGACTCCCCCCCGGCCCCCAAGGACTTGTCTCAGATCTTGGAAGCCCAGGAGCTCGTACAGCCAGAGGGCGACTAGGTGGCCAGGGCCGTGGAGGACCCATGCTCAGAGCTGGCTACCTGCTGTTCCACAAAAAGTTTAAGAGCCTTCCTGCATGCCAGCCCAGTGGCGCAGAGGGTTGAGGCGCTGGATGCCACACCTTGTGCCATGCCAGCGACCTGGGTTCGAAAGCAAGCTCCCGTTGCCGTGGGTCAGCTGGGGGTGAGGGCATGGAGTAGGACTGAACTGCCAACAGGTAGCTTTCCTCTCCCGGGGATGATCTGGAGTCTCCCAGGCTCTTGGCTGCCACCGAGTGGAGGCTTAGTGGTAGCGCCAAGCGCAGTGGGAGACTCCGTGCTAGGCCGGGCTAGGAGAAGGGTCCATCACCGGAGCCACGGGGTGCATGTTCACCTCCATGAGGATGCACGACTGTGTTCTGGGTTCCCAGGAGTAGAGCTAGAAAACCAGAAAAACTGCCATATCTCCCTGTTGCTGAGCAGGCGGGAGGCGGCAATAGGGTGTAAAAAGCTCTACAGAAAAAAAAGAGCCTTCCTGCGTCGTCTAAGGATAGTTTGGTTGAACTTCTGGCAGAGCTCACCATCAGACGCGTCGTGGTCAGGCCCAAGACAGCAGACACAAACTGAAAGCTCATTGGTAGAGGCAATCTTCTTCCTGCAGTGACAGAAAAGAGAAGAAGGATTAACTCTCGACATAAACAATAAGAAATATATGAAAAAGTGGTTAAAAAGCAGCCATAGGCTGAAAAAGGCATGGACACTGCAATGGCGCTTCCGTGGAGACTGTGTTTGTAAGTCGACTGCAGGAAAGAACTGAGGATGGAGCAGGGCCACCCATGCCTATATAGGGTTGGTGATGTCAACGGCGTGGGCAGCCCCAGTTGTACTGCTGAAAATCTTCTGTGTGGGTTCTCCTTCACCAAAGGCAATGGTTCCTACGGTGTAACCTGATGGCCAATATACCCCCGAAGAAGATCACTGAAATTGTTGGCAGAGACCGTTAGGCCCATCCAGTCTGCCCACGCTCTCCCTGGTACCACATCACAAAACGAGGGAGTGCGGAGCAGGCAGACTAGGAAGTAGGAAGAGATCATCGCGCACGCAGTTCAGCTAGAATTATGATCCCTTCCCAAACTTTACAAAGTGAGCAAAAAAATTATAATTTTTACATAGGGGGGCTATCGCCACCCCAAGGTAGCGGGCTATGAAACCCCCTTTTTTTAAATCACACATTTACTTTAAGTGTCCCTTTTGATTATCAGTGGTTCATTGTATATGGGCAAAATGTGGTTTTGGTTCGTTACCCATAACTCAGTAAATGTTTGTTGGTTTGCTCTGAAATTTGCTATGGTTGTAGTGGAAGATGAGATGCACCTTAGTTGCATTTTTGATGATTACACTTTCACTGTGGATCTGGTACCACATTAAAAACTGGAGGTAATTTTGGGGTGCAGTGCATAATACCTCATGAATGTTTAGTGGGGGATTATGTATTAGTATCATACTACACACCTACATCTGTCTTTCGCTCGCTCGCTAGCTCTCTCTCTTTCTCTCTCTCTCTCTATATATAAAACATATACATCCATATACACAATGTTCCTTAACTCCAATTATTGATGGAATTATGGGCTGTTAAAGCTACTATATTATCCTATGGGAACAGTTTTTTTTTTATATGGCCCCTACAGTTTTTTTTTGGGGGGGGGGAGGTTATGTGTTGGTGCTGTAGTACTCACTGAGACCTTGTTTTATACGAAGATTGTCCCTTAACTCCACAGAGTGACGGAGTTATGACTTGTTAAAGTTGCAATGCTATCCTACGGGAATTTTCATTTTTTAGTTTGTATGCTTTTTTTATATGGCTCCTATTATTTTTTGTGGTGGGGGGGTTATATGTTAGTGTTGTAGTACTCAATTATACATTTTTTTTATACATAGATTCTCCCTTAACTCCAGAGTAACAGAGTTATGACTTGCTAAAGCTGCAGTGTTATCCTATTGGAAAATTTTAATTTTTATTCTTTATGTTTTTATTATATGGCACCTATTTTATTTTGGGGGGTGCTGTGTGTTATTGTAGTACTCACTGAGGCCTTTTTTTCTGATACACAGATTCTCCCTTAACTCCACAGAGTGATGGAAGAATGGCTAAAGCTGCAGTGTTATCCTATGGAAATTTTCATTTTGTAATTTATGTTTTTTTTTTTTTTTTAATAGGGCCCTTTTTTGGGGGGTTATGTGTTACAGTTGTAGTACTCGTTGAGACCCCCTGTTTTTATATAGATCTATATATATATACATATACATAGAGAGAGAGAGATATCTCGTTCCTTAACTCCAAAGTTTGGAGACTTACAGCTTGTTAAAGTTGCAGTGTTATCTTATGAGAATTGTAATTTTTAAATAGGTTACACTTTATTTTGAGTGTCACTTAACTACACTGTAGCTACACTGTAACTACATTGCAATTGCAATGTAGTTGCCTGCAACAAGCATGTAATTACAGTGTAACTATCCCACTGCATGTAACTGAATTCTTTTGTTGGGAATTATGCGTTACTGTTGTAGTACTCATTAAGACCTTTCTTTTGAAACATTGTCCCTTAACTGCAAATATTGACGGAGTTACGGCTTATTGAAGTTGAATTGAAAAAAAAAATACATCCAAATTCTTTTTTCATATGAAGGAATCCCTTTTCATGAGATTGTGTCATTCTCACAAAAAAGGATTCCTTTATAAAACAAAAAAAGATGTGAAAAAACCTAAGTCCAATTCTTTTTTCATGTGAAGGAATTATTTTTCGGGAGATTGTGTAGTTCTCATGAAAAAAAGATTCCTTCAAACAAAAAAAGAATGTGAAAAAAACACCTAAGTCCAAGTTCTTTTTTCATATGAAGGTAATATTTTTTTCGTCATGGCCCTATCCCTGTTTCGTATGGGTACACTAAAAAATAAAATTTTCTCATGATAAAAATGTGATAATACATTTCTGTTCATTTTCCAAAGACTTAACTGCAGAATCCAGCTAATGGGGTGCAGATTAGCAAGACACTTGTTGGTGTCTTTCCATGCCATGATTTTTTTATGGGTTTTCAAAAAAATATATATATATTTTTTGTTAAAAACGGAAACAACATGGTGTGGCCATATGAAAAACAATTTTTTTGTCATGAAACAGGATTAGCCCCACATGAAACAGAATCCTTTTTCGTATGGCCGAATTCTTCTTTTGTATGAAACAGCTATCCAAAAGAGCGTACTGAGCATGTTTAGAACTGAAATTTCAAATCTGTATAACTCTGGAATGGATTTATATTTGTTCACTAAACCAACGGAAGGCACTACTATGGGACATGCCCTTTCTACGCTGAAAATTTTAGACCAAATTCCAAACCGTCTGGGATCTAGGCCATGACAAAAATATATATATATATTCTCTATCCGGATCTCAGAGTCTGTACATCTGACCAAAATGAAGCTTGGCAGGTCAAGACACCTTGCCCCCAAGACTAAGCATGCAAAATTTCTTTTAAATCTGTTGAATGGGGACAAAACTATTAAAGCACAAAGTTAGGGGTTTAACATTAAACAGCCTACTCAACCCTAACTATAGTGGTGCTACCACAACACTTATAGAGAGATAGATATAAAAATATATTAATTCTTTTTTTTTTTTTGCACTGTTTTTGCCTCCGGTCCCCCCAATGCCCCTTACGGAGCTCAGTCCCTGTCCCGCCCTGCACACCGACCCACCATGCCCAGGCTTATCTACCCTGGTGGGGCCGCCAGGTGGGTACCTTCTCCCAATGGTCAGTGTAGGCAAGCTCTGGCTTACCCCCCAGGGTAGGGCAATGGGAGCAGGACCCCCCCATGGGCATTAGTGACAGCAGGAGGGGTGGCAGAGCGGGGCATCATGGCCAGGGGACCAGAGAATTTTGTGACAGTGTTCCCCTGGGAGGCGGGGCATTCAATGACACCAGCATCTGCCCCCACCCTCTCACAAACAGGTGCCAACTTTTTCCAGCAATTACCTCGGCCTCTGCCAGAAGTCTTCACCAAGCCGGACCCCCCACCCCAAGAAGGAGAGCTGCCCCTCGGGCACTCTATTGTTCTCCACCTGGCCAGCCCTCTGGTTCCCGGGTCCGTTCCCAAATCCAGGACATCGGCGTTGCAAGAGGTCATCTTGCCACTGTGCCACTGGGCTGGCTATACACTCATTCTAATCAAATCCTAAACTGGAGTACAACTCTTAAAATATTTTTTTTTTTTGTTTTGTTTTTTGTTTTTTAATAATAAAAGCAATAAGGCAGTCCCTGGGGTTATGTTAAACTAAAATTAATCACCCTCTAGAGGTGCGTACTACTCAGCTATGCCTTGTGCCATACCCCTAGATGGTGATTAATAGAACATTACCATAAGTATGGTCATGTTTTATTGCTTAAAAAAGTAAAATCTGTTATCAGACTTTCTAAAGAGTTACCATCAAAGCCTGGTTAATCAGCTGAATTTTTAGATTAGAAAAAATGATTTACCATAGTAATCTTATTTCTTCCCAGTGGTGCTCAGCACAGTCCCTTCAGCACAAAGTTATGAATATCCTGAGCATTACCGGGGTTAGAAGATAAAAAACAATGCTGGACATCACAGGGGGAACTTCAAAAACAACGTAATCTTGAGATACATTTCACATTATATTTTCAGTATTTATCTTTCATTTTTTCTTTTACTGTAGATTAAAGAGGACAGGAAATTATTTCTAATCGGCAGCTGTTTATAATGTTCCCATATTTTCAAAAATGACATTCATACCCCTATATGGTCCATATTTAACTATCTGAATAAGAAGCATTTTTTCATTGTTTTGTTTTTATAGTCAGCATTCTGCTACAGTTCTCTTCATGGAACCAGTGCTCTGGGGCTCAATTTACAAAACTTTGCCCCAGCGCAAACTGGGTTTGTGCTGGGGCAAAGTTTTGAAGGGGGGCACAATGCAAATAAGTGGGAGGGGACCTGTAGATCAGCGCTCTTCCAGTCAAAAAGTATTCGCACTACACAAGCGCCATTTATGGGGTTCCTTTGTGCTGAGTAAACGCTGCCAAGGAAAAGCTCCTCTTAACTCAGTGCAACCCTAGTAGTTGGCTGATATACTGCACGGCAGCCCCCCGACCCACGATACACTGCCCCTTGTAGTCTAGCAGTCCCTCCCCCGACCCCCTTCCTGTCATGTAGTTAAATGTCCCTGGCAGTCCAGTGTTCCCTCCCCTGTTCTCCAATCACCTTCCTCGTATAATAAGTAATGCCCAGGCAGTCCACTGGTCCCTCCCCCGTATAATGAAAGTAATGCCCTGGCAGTCTAGCGGTCCCTCTCCCCTTCCCCGTCAGCTGATTACCATTCCAGTGAGAATAACTTCAATGCCCTGGTAGTACAGTGGTTCCCCCACCCTATCCCCAATCCCTCCCCACCACAACATGAAGAATAACCCCGGTGGTCTAGCGGTTCCCCCCACCCATCCCAGATCTGCCCATAGAAAGAAGGATATCATTCTCCCTGGTGTCTCATGGACCCCCTGCACCCCCAACCCAGCAGGTAGTGCCCCACCACCCCACCCCTCCATCCTCAAACCAAGCTGGTGACTGGCACAGCGCACAACCCTCTTCTTTCCACCACAGCTAGCCACCAACTGAGCTGTCAATGGAGAGCATACTGTATACAGTACGTACCCCTCGGTTCCAGGATGGGAGGCGGGGCACTATCTGCTGGGGTGGGGGAGAGGGGGGCCCACGAGACACCAGGGAGAATATCTTTCTCTCTGTGGGCACATCGGAGATGGGTGGGGGAGATGGGACCACTAGACCATAGGTGTTATTCTTCACGTTGTGGCAGGGAAGGATTGGAGATAGGTGGGGGGGGGGCCACTGGACCACCAGGGCTTTGAAGTTATTCTCACTAGATTGGCAACTGGCTGACGGAGAAGGGGGGAGGGACCACTGGACTGCGAGGGAAATAATTTTAATGTACAGGGCTGGAGAATAGGGAGGGACCACTAGACTGCCATGGAAATACTTTCAATGTACGGGGCTGGTGACTGGAGAATGAGGGAGGGACCACTAGACTACCAGGAATACGGTCTTTTTATTTTCTCGGGCTGGCGATGGGGGGGCCACTAGCCACAATGGACTGCAGCTGCCTGTCGGCCATGGGCTGGGGGGGACATGCATGGCAACCACAGCCTGTGCAAGGGGGCCCATAACGGGCATACAAATGGCCACCTAGCGCCTTGCATGCCCAGTGGGCTCATTTGCACAGCTGGCTTTGTGAACTGCAAATAGCGCAGCAGTACTCTATACTGGAGTGCGTTATTCCTGGCTCCAGGCTGGGGCAGCACTACAGGGGTTAGCGCTGGCTCCACCTGGTCCTATTCACAGTCGGACAGAGCAGGTCACTATCCAACTGTGAATAGCAACTTTTGCACTCTGGGCAATCGCAAATCATAATGCAAACTTCTGCACTGCACTTTCCAATTTTTGGTGGATCGGGCTCCTGGAGTTTTAACTATGCCACAGTATGTCATGGTTTGTCTACGGAACCCTAAGCATGGTCCTGTTAGGACAACAGCTCATGCTTGGCATTCTGTACACAGACTAGGACATAATAAAAACTCCATATTACCAGTTCCATGAAGAGAATGTTGTTCATAAAAAGAAAACAACTGAAAACACAGTTTGTCACATTAGTGTTTATTCGGATGCAGGTAAATATGGATCCTTCAGAGGTATAAATTTCACTTCTGTAAAAAGGAACATTACTAAGTGAGGCCACTTAGCAGGAACAGCCTGTGTCCTTTAACATAAAAACATGACCACTGCCATCAAGACTTCCTTTGCTCTGGGTGATTGTCTACACCCAACATCATAATCCTGTGTTTGTATCATCACAGTGTGTTGCTGTGGAAACTATGATGTCATAAACAGAGGACTATCATGTCAAGTGTGTAACCTCCGTTACCCGGGGTTACTAGAATCCCAGTAAGACCTAGTGGTAGGCAGGGAAGGCAGCTTGTGAAATGCCAGTTAAATGGATTTCACTGTGTTCTCAGTCTCAGCTGAGACCGAGGGATGACATCACCATAGAACTATCACAGCTGCATGAGCCATAATGGAATCTGCAGAAGAGAGTTAGAGTAGAATGTTGGGAGCTTTGAACAGTCAGTTGGTAGTAGTTGGAGTTGGAGATTGTTGTGAGAGGAGCACAGCAGCTCTGTGCTCAGGCTCTTGGAGTCTCAGCCCTGAAATAGGGCTACATTTAGGGAAAGGTGTATGTTTCCGCCTACAGAGAGACACAGTAAGCTGTTTTTTTTTTAGTGGTGGAGACCGCTGATTCGGGTCTCTGTGCCCCATCCCTCAGGGGATGAGGCAGGAAGGTTTGCCTGCTATTCCAGGGGCAACCCCCTGGCTACTGCTGGAGAAAGAAGCTGCCTTATTTTGTCCACATGTGTGGGGTACAAGAAGATTTCGTGATTCGCCTGTGGGGCACCTGCAACCAAAGGGTGAGTTCTGCTCTTTCTAAAGGGCCCATGTTTCATCCTGAACTGTGTAAAAGTGGGGATTGGACTACTGAAGTAGTGGGAGGCCTAGAGTAGTAGGCTTAGCCAAAAGTAAAAGTATGTTCAAGTCCAATACATAGGGGAAGTCAAGACATGTAGAAGAGATGTGACATACGTCTACCCAGTAATCTACATTGCCAAGCTTCTAAATGAGTTGTTTAGTTTCCAGAGAAATGGCCGGGTATGGATTGTGGGAGCTGGAGGTGGGAGACTCCCCATCTTTAGTAACCAGGTCCACCTCTACAGATTTACTCTGTGGATTTCTACTTTGCCTCATGCACTTGGCCAATGATGAGGGAAGTACCCAGACGTGGGATTGGAAGGAAATTTCCCTCTAGGAGTCGAAAGCTCTAAGGTGGTTAGGGGAGCCACCAACAGGAAAACTGGTTCATTCCCATATGGACCGCAGATCAAGTGGCCGGCGGGGGAGCCCGGGCCAGTGGGGAAAACCCAAGTAGTGTACAAGTCGGGCTGTGTATCCAAAGCTGTGTGCAAGTCCGCGCTGTGTGCCTGGTGGGTTCAGAGCCTGAGGGCTGAAATGTGAAGAAGGTGTTCTGTTATCTCTAATCTGCATTACCAGGAATGTAGCCCCATGGGGGTCCGTCTATGCTTTGTTTGTTCAGTTTGGATATGAATAAAAGCCACACTGTAGAATCCCATTCCTGGTTTTGGACATTACAGTTATTGCTTCCTGTGTTCGGATTTACTTGGGTGCCCCTGAGCAGAGTAGCCAAACTTAGGCCCCCTGTACCGAGTAACCTAGTCCTCCCCGAACCCAGTACCCACCACGTACTGCTGTCAGCTTCAACAGCATGCCACCTGTCATTTTGCAAAAAGACAGGGGTCCGGGGGTTACAAAAATGGAGGCACCGCTTTGGATTTAATTTTGGGAGGAAGGGTGCTCAGGCAAAGGGCTAGCATTTTGGCTATCTGGCAGTGGGTAGCCCAAAAAGCTGAAGCAATTTAACTAGTGTGTCGTTGTGTGCTGTGGATCTTATGCTGCTGTTAAGATGCCAACTGTTTACCAAGGAGCAGTAAAGCTAAAAGAGTGTGCCCTTGTCCTGCATCAATTGTTTACAGCATTTTGCCTGTTTTTTAAAAGAACTGTGTGTGATAAAGAAAAGTGTGGAAGACTAGGGATATCAACAGGAAAATTGTGCCCTGGACATTGGAAATGCTTTTTAAAAAGAACTGTGTGTGATAAAGAAAAGCATGGAAGACTAGGGGTAGCAACAGGAAAATTGTGCCCCGGATGTTGGAAATGCTTTTGAGTGAACTGAGAGACTTGCAGTGTGAATGGCCATGTTAAATGGCTGAAATGGGCTACCGCTGTGGAGTCAGTTGAAGAAAAAAAAAAGTGGTTTCTGCAGTTTAAATTTGCCTGCTCGACGATCGCCGTGAAGAGAAGAGCACTCGCGAGGAAGAAGAGGCTCATTTGCATAGCGTCGTGTGATTGGTGAGGCTGCAATCAGTCCCGCCGCCCCTCAGCCAGCTCTACAGTGACTGCCCAGCATTCGAGAGGGAGTGTGAGTGGAGTGAGTGTACTGGCTAGTAGAGGAGCGTCGCGGTGATTAAAAAGCACTGTAAAACTACTAAAAATAGACTTGTCTGTTCAAAATCGGGCTCAACCCGCATCTCGATCGACTAAATTGCAAGTGTGGTGATCGCGGAGACGATCGGCAGGACTGCCCACCCGCTTTCTTTCTGAGGCCTCCAAGACTGGCTGCAGGCCGTTTTTCCATTGCAGCAAACAGCTACTGAAAACAGTGAGTACCAACAGTAAAAGTTGCTCAAACAGTGATTTTCTGCCAAAAGCCAGCTAAATATGTGTGCAGCAGTGTAGTCGCTTTCCAAGGAACGACTGTGTTAAGTTCTACCAGCAAAAGCAAGTCTGCTAAGCCACTGACTGTGTGCATAGTTATGAGTTCAGCATCAGTTTAAAGTTTTAAAGCCAGAGAGAGACTGTGAGTTGTAGCCAAATGTGCAGCACTAGTTTACAGGCAATCCTGTGCTTAAAATCCTGAGGCCTTAAGGGACTGTGAGTTAAAGAAATGTTTCCAGCAAGTGAAAAGTCCGTGGAAAATCATGTAAATGTGTCAGAAAAAGAACAGTGCAAGTTTGTGCAGTTTGAGCAAAATTATCAGTAGTGTGTGTAAATTGGATGCGCAGTGGCTTGACCCAATTTCTGAATGTTGATGCGCAGGAGTGCTGCCGCCGCCATTACAGGGTGGGGTAGTAAAGTAAACACAGCAGCAGAGGAGCCATTTTAAAAGTAAAGAAGGTGTTCAGTAAAGTGGGACTTTTAGTAACAGTGAGCTTTTGTTTGTTTTCCCTGCAGTTATGGCCTCAGGACCAGCTCGCTACCTGGATCACGCCCGGGCTGCAGTAACAGCAGCAGTAAATAGGTTAAGGGACATTGAAAGGTGTCATTATGGAGGACAACTGCCTTCTCATGTGGCGATTCCTGGATATCCTGTGCATGTGTGTCAAATTTGCTTAAACGCTGGAAGGGACATCTTCATGATACCTCACTGTTCTGGATGCCTAGAAAAATATGGTTTGTATAAAGTGCCTCAGATTCGTTTGGCTCCCACATGGACAAAGGTTCAGGAATCTGTAGTTGGCAGCACACAGCACCAGGCGGAGCCTGTTGAAGAAGGCCCCTCGGGGGAGTGTGGCACAAAGCTAGAGGGTGCAGATTAGGAGACAGAACCAGATGTTGAAGTTTTGGATGCTGGATCTCAGAAGGAAAGTTCAGATAAAGCATCAGTAGACCCCTGGAGGGGGGGGGGGAACCCCTAGCCCAAGTCTCATAGGAGAAGATGAGAAGCGGGAGGCCTTTGAATGGGAGGTGTTGACCTCCGCACCTAGTGATGAGTGGATAGTCTCAGGAGACAGGACGACTGCTCACTCCTGGGCTCAGATCCTTAGTGAGGAAGAAGATGAGGGGGAACATATGCGGCCTTGTGAAAAAGGAACGGGTACACAGCCTCAAGCTCTTGCCTCGGAGGAATGCATGGAAAAGAGTGGTGATGCTACTGCCCTGGCTATGCAAGAAGTAGTCAGGGATCCGTTTCTAATCTCGTTGAGGATGCGTAGCTGGCAGAACCAGGACTGGCCACCCCCAAGCCAGGCCAGCGGTCTCAGGTTAACTAAAGCTAGTAAAGAGGAGAGACTAGTTCGTAGGAAGGCGAATTATATCTATGGGATGACCTTTCCTACCTTTCCTCGGAAAGTCTGGGAGGAGACTGAGAACAGCAGGAAATCCTGGATCTGGGCCGAAGCAATGAAATGTGTGCATCCTGGTGCAAACAAGCACGTCAAGAACAGACTGTTTCATGAGAAATATACCCAGTGGAAGAGAGGCAGGACACTGTTTATGGACAGAGAGCAAATAGTGGACGGAGAGGGACGTGAAACCTTCCACTGTGTGAATTATGTGCACCCAGACGGGGTAATAATTCAAGCTCCTGAACCCCTGTACTACTGGCTTCAACGCAAGGACCTCCTAGCAAATGTGCCCGTGCCTACTAGATGGAAAGCCGAGCAGTGGTAGTCAATACTGCCACACCAGCCTTTGCAGTGCCTTTATTGATCCGCCAGTATGGACATCCAGGACTCGGGTGTCTCACATTCATCAGTTCTACAGTGTACTGGCCTTTTCAGAATCCATCGACTGGCCCACCAGATGACTTCAGATCCAGAGAGGACACCAGCCCAGCTGTATCCTGATCCATTGCCTGGTAATCGGATGACGTCAGTTCAGCTGTTTCCCTTTTTTTTGTTCCTGTTCTAAGGTTCCATCTCCAGAGATGACATCAACCCAGCAGTTCCCAGATGTGCCCTCCTGTGGTTCCCGGAAGATGTCCGCCCAGCTGTATCTGAAGAAATGCTGCCAGGGACAGTCTTCGGCTGAACAGCAGGTTTGAGCAGATTTTTCGTTCTACAAAGGGGCTGGTAAGTCCGAACTCTTCTATCTTTATGACATTGCAGTACACACCCTACACTAGCATACTCCAGAATGTGTGAACTGTCCTCAAAGACTCTCCCCTTCGGGACTTTGGCCTGCTAGAACTGTGCTTCACCAGGCTCTAGCTCAGGAGAGACTCTTTAATGGACTAGACTTCGGGCACTGTGGTCACTAGTTGGGATTTTTAGGGCACTCCATCCCCCCCAAATGTGTATTGTAAATAATGTCATTGTTTTTCTACTGTTTTCTAGTGTATATACTGTTTTCTACCTTTTCTAGAAAAAAAAAAATATATATATCTTTTTGGGATTCTCCAGTGTTTTGATGGTAGGGGTTTAGGTAGACTGTGTATGCAGATTAGGAGTGTGTGTTGTCTTACTTTTTCTTGCAGGTGTTCCTGAAGAAGATAGAAGAGAAAACAAGAAGAGGAGGAGGGACTCATCGGACTTCCTCACTAGTACTTTAGTGTGTAGAACTGAAAGTACTGTGCTTGTTGTTGTTGTTACTGTATTAACCCCTTCGTTCCACAGGTGTGGTTGTGGGGGTAGGGAGGCAGTAAAGTGATGTAATGGTGTGGTATTAGTTTCTTGGTGTGTGGTTGCAGGTTGCCCAAGGTCGGGGAGGTCCCCGGGTTGTTTTTCTTTTGGGGTGTTAAGTTAGAGGCAGACAGATTTTCCCTAAAGGGCTGTGGGGGATAGACAGGCTGTGGTCCTGAATGGCCATAGGAACTGCAGTGATGAGCTATTAGGGCTATGCTCTGGACAGTTCTACCAGAGCCACTAGGCGGCCATAGTAAGTGGGTATAATAGAGGCTGATGTGTCAGCTAAAGGCTTCTAGGCCCTTAGTGTTGCCTGCTTGTGCTCGCATATGGTAGGAGGGGACCTGATCACCCCCCTCCGCAGGTAGCACATAGGGTGGGATGGCCTAATCCGGGTAAATAATGACTGCGGACAGTCATTTTCCTGGTCCAGGGCGAGTGTAACCCCCCTGTTACCTGGGGTTACTTGAATCCCAGTAAGACCTAGTGGTAGGCAGGGAAGGCAGCTTGTGAAACGCCAGTTAAATGGATTTCACACTGTCTCGCTCTGTTCTCAGTCTCAGCTGAGACTGAGGGATGAAATCACCATAGAACTATCGCAGCTGCATAAGCCACAATGGAATCTGCAGAAGGGAGTTAGAGTAGAATGTTGGGAGGTTTGAACAGTCAGTTGGTAGTAGTTGGAGATGGAGATTGTTGTGAGAGGAGCACAGCTGCTCTGTGCTCAGGCTCTTGGAGCCTCAGCCCTGAAACAGGGCTATACTTAGGGAAAGGTGTGTGTTTCCGCCTAAAGAGAGACACAGTAAGCTGTTTTTATTTAGTGGTGGAGACCGCTGATTCGGGTCTCTGTGCCCCATCCCTCAGGGGATGGGGCAGGAAGGTTTGCCTGCTATTCCAGGGGTAACCTCCTGGCTACTGCTGGAGAAAGAAGTTGTCTTATTTTGTCCACGTGTGTGGGGTACAAGATGATTTCGTGATTCGCCTGTGGGGCACCTGCAACCAAAGGGTGAGTTCTGCTCTTTCTAAAGGGCCCATGTTTCATCCTGAACTGTGTAAAAGTGGGGACTGGACTACTGAAGTAGTGGGAGGCCTAGAGTAATAGGCTTAGCCAAAAGTAAAAGTATGTTCAAGTCCAACACATAGGGGAAGTCAAGACATGTAGAGGAGATGTGACATATGTCTACCCAGTAATCTACATTGCCAAGCTTTCAAAAGAGTTGTTTAGTTTCCAGAGAAATGGCCGGGTATGGATTGTGGGAGCTGGAGATGGGAGACCCCCCATCTTTAGTAACCAGGTGCACCTCTATGGATTTACTCTGTGGATTTCTACTTTGCCTCATGCACTTGGCCAGTGATGAGGGAAGTACCCAGACATGGGATTGGAAGGAAATTTCCCTCAAGGAGTCGAAGGCTCTAAGGTGGTTTGGAGAGCCACCAACAGGAAAACTGGTTCATTCCCATATGGACCGCGGATCAAGTGGCCGGCTGGGGAGCCAGGCCATGGGGAAAACCCAAGTAGTGTACAAGTCGGGCTGTGTACCCAAAACTGCATGCAAGTCCAGGCCGTGTGCCTGGTGGGTTCAGAGCCTGAGGGCTGAAATGTGAAGAAGTGTTCTGTTATCTCTAATCTGCATTACCAGGAATGTAGCCCAGTGGGAGTCCATCTATGCTTTGTTTGTTCAGTTTGGATGTGAATAAAAGCCACACTGTAGAATCCCATTCCTGGTTTTGGACATTACAGTTATTGCTCCCTGTGTTTGGATTTACTTGGGCGCCCCTGAGCAGAGTAGCCAAACCTAGGCCCCCTGTGCCGAGTAACCTAGTCCTCCCCGAACCCAGTCCCCACCAGGTACTGCTGTCAGCTTCAACAGCATGCCTCCTGTCGTTTTGCAAAAAGGCAGGGTTCCGGGGGTTACAAGTGTATACAAGTTGCCATGGCAGATCAAGTCTAAGGGACTGACATCCTGTTTTTACGTTACTGTTCAGTGTTATCATGAAAACGGGAAATAAATACGGAACAGATATGAAACATGTCTGAAAATGTTTTCCCCAAGATTGGTGGCTAAATGTTGACTAAATGTTTGAAAATGTGGCTGCAGTGGAAGATCTCTTGGATCAAGGTAAACTGATCACCTTTTTGGAAGCCCAGAGGAGGTTCTCCTTGCCCCGGTTCTAGCTTTAAGTTTTGTCAGCTATCTCACATGCCGGTCAAGCACTTTGGATCTGGGCCATGGCACAACTCGTATGGGTCACAGATCATTGCCATTCTGGTAAATACACCCACGACACATATTATTTCACATTTTTACTCTAAATTGTGTGACACTTTTGTTGACAAAGAGGGGGATCTGTTTTATTATTTGGATCAGGCCCTTCCTAAGGTAAACGGGATCTGCAATTGGTCCCTAATAAGGGAAAATAATTATAGATTCATAAAATGGGACAGGTATAGTTTTATGCAGTTCCAGATATTACATAATTTATATTACACGCCTGTGAAGCTGCATAAAATTAGCAAACTCTCCACATACACCTGTTCCAGCTGCAGCAAAGCAACTGCTAATTTATTTCATATTCTTTGGGCCTGTAATGAAGCAACTCTCTTCTGGGATGTTATACAGCAAAATCTAGATCCCTTACTGGGTTTAACCTCTAAATTTAATCCGACAGTGTGTTTACTGGGAGATGTTACTAAAGATCTGATTGGCAATCAAAGGTACCACGTGGCACTGATTTTGGCCAGTACCAAAAAATAAGTGCTCCCGAGACACTGGCGTGATCAGACAATTCCCACCTTCACTGAATGGCACAGGGAAATTTTGTTTGCTTTACATGCCGAAAAGACTATTGCCAGTTTAACAGATCAATTAGACAGGTATAAGAACGTTTGGGAACTATTATTTATCTTGTTAAATGTTTGATTCCATCTTTATACGATAGCTGGATCACACTTCTCTATTTCGTATGGCCTAGACCTGGAGGTGGGTATAATGAACCAACTGCCCAGCAAAGGCTTTGTACAAGTAATGGATTTCTTAACCTCGGTTTGCCTGATAATGCATAGCTATGTCATATTTAAAGGGTATTTATAGACCTCAACATCTTTTCAGTGTTATTCTGCTCGTTCTAATGTTGGTATATAATTATTTCCCTAAATGACGGTTGTCTTATGGGTTATTTTCTGAGATGGGAAATGGAGAGGTGGGTGGATCGAGATGGGGAGGGAGGCGGGTTGTAGTTGAGTTTTTTCCTGTTATTTCATCTTGTTCTGATTGATCTTTATCACTGGAAAAATGTTCACTGTACACCATTTTCATTGTTCTTGCACCTCCCATGTTATGGGTACTATGACTATGTTCCTTCTGTTCGAGGTCTCACTTTATATAATATTTAATAAAGCATATTTCATTTGAAAATGTTTTCCCAACCCATGCTGTCAATGTCAGGGGCTCTGTAAAGATCTCCAATAAAGAAAAGCAATGGTACAGCTCAGCTTATCCCTGGTCACATGGTAAGACAGGTGAATTCAGTCTTAGCTCAGTTTATCCCTGGTCAGCTGGCAAGTCACATGGATTCCCCTGGCCACACTGCTAATCAGGTGCATTCTGCCTCAGATCAGCTCATCCCTCATTACACTACAAATCAGGTTAATTTAGCCAGAATTCTGCCCATCTCTGGTCTCACTGCAAGTCGGGTGAATTCTGTCACAGCTCAGCTCATCCCCGCTTACACTGCAAGTCAGCTGAATTTAGTCACACCACTGCTAATCCCTGGCCACATTACAAGTCAGGGGAATTCAGTCTAAGATCAGCTTTTCCCGGGTTGCACTTCGAGTCAGGGGAATACAGCCTCAGATAAGCTTATACTAAGTCACCCTGCAAGACCGGTGAACACAACTTAAATCAGCTTACCCAAAATTGACCTGCAAGTCACGTGAATTCAGCCTCAGATCAACTTATCCCTGGCTGCACTGCAAGTCATCTGAGAGTTTAGTCACAGCACAGCTAATCCCTGTTCGCACTGCAAGTCAGGTGAATTCAGTCGCAGCTCAGCCTATCTGTGGTTACTGGGGCAAGTCACGTGGATTCTCTAGTCACACTGCAAGCCAGGTAAATTTAGTCTCAGACTGCATAAATACAGCTACAGATCAGCTTATCTCAGGTTGCATTGCTGGACAGGTACATTCCGCCTCTGATCATCTTATCACAGGCTGCACTGGAAGTCAGGTAAATTCAGTCACAGCTCAGCTTATCCCTGTTGGCACTGCAAGTTAGTTAATTCAGTTTTAGTTAAGCTTATTCCTGGTCACATGACAACTAAGGTGAATTCAGTCACAGCTCAACTCATCCCTGCTTGCACGGCGAGTCAGGTGAATTCAGTCATAGCACAGCTTACAGTGGAAGGACGTCACACTACATCATAACAAGCGTTTGTCAATGAGGGATGTTTGCCACTTGTATTGTTGTTGTACCGGGTCTTGCTTCTACACATTTTTACTATACATTTAACTAGGACAGACAGAAGAGATCCACTCTCTCATTTTCGGTGGTATCCTGCTTTTACACATTTTTATTTAGTTTTTGATGACCGGGTAAGTGCACTAGACAAATTCTGCCTATTTTCAGGCACAACTCGAGGGAGGGGGATACAGAAGAATGCCAACTGACTTTGAACCAGATTAAGCTGTTGGTGGTATTTTTAGTGAATGGGAGGAAATTTGGCCAGGGCACCAGAGGAAATTCCCCTACCTGTCCAGCAGGGAAACTTCTGGGCTGGCCTCTGCTATGGTCAGTCCGTTGGAAACTTCAGAGGGGATGGAGGTGAGAGAGATTGTCAAAATGGCCACCTCCATAGCGTCTAAACCTAATGAAATGGACAGTATTGCTTTATGTGGAAATCCACCTGTAGATGAAGAAACAACTGTGCTAGAGAACACGGACTTCGTGATCGACTCTCAAACTACTGACAACGGAGAAGAGCAGGCTGGGCCTTGCATTTGTTTTACTGATAAAGAGCAGGAGCAGGCAGTACTTGTGCAAAACAGGCTGATATTCTTACAGTCGGAAAAAGAAAATCAATTGAAGCGCTTAAGGGAACTAGACGCAGTGCCCTCTTTAATGCAGAACTCACAAGCAGCTGTCAGTGTGCCCTACGGTCCTGTCAAAGTCAATTTGCAGGAAGCAACTGCGATGATGCACCACCCCCCCCCCCGAAAAGCTCTGCAACTGAACAAGCAGGGGCTCTGGTTGAGAACATAGACTGTATAGAGAGTATAGGGGTTGGCAGTAAAGACAGGACTCCTCCTGTGTGCCTAGAGCCTCTAAACAACATACTGCCTGCAACAGTAATTAAGCCACAAAGACATCGACTAGGAAATGGGTCTGTTGGAAAGACCCAGGTGAACGCTGCACTGCCACGGCAGGCTCCAGAGTTTCCTTTGGTTAGCAGGGAGCGGACCTACTCCTTCAAAGACAGAGAAAACGAAAAGGACTGGAGTGAGATAATGGAGAAAGAACTGGATGCTATTGACTGGTCCCCTAAAATAGCACTTGGAAGGGGTGGGATGGACACAAGACTCAACAGGCAAGTGGTTGCCTGATCCCTGAGACCCTTCCTTTCAGCATCTACTGCAGAATTCTGTTCTTCCAGTGGCCACCAACGATGTGTCTCTACCACCATGGAGTAACTCTAAAAATGCTATAGCAACTAATTTAACTGTTGAAAATGCTGATATGGAAACTGCTGTTGCAAATGATGTAGAAATTGCAGTACCCCTCCATGGTAGTTAACTAGGCAGGAAGAAAATGTACAGGCAAACACTGAAGGGAATGCAAACCCCATTTTTAAGTTGTTGGACCTGTTTGTGACCAAGGGTGAGCCAGCCCCTCGGTGCAATGCGGTCTGATTGCTGTATAAAGGGGGTCTTGAGGAACCTCCAAACAGAGTATATGTTGCAAAAACTTTGCTAAAAATGTCTATGAGGTATTTTTCCTCAGAAATATTTGCACTCATCAGCTTAGGAAAAGTACAGTTATGTAAGAACTTACCATAACAGTAGATCTTCGAGAGAGACTCTTGCAGTAAGTATTCACACATATAGGACTGACCCGCCAGGCATCAGGACTCCACGGAAAAACTTCTAGCTAACAGTCTCTGGCGGCAGATCGCCCCCACGTCAGGTGACCGACGTCAGTATAAAGGGGTGGTCCCCCACACCCACCTTTCAGTTCTTTCCCGCTGTCGACTTGTGAAAGTTCCTCGCGGCAGAGTTTGTTGGTCTAATTTTCCGACTTTTCGACCTCGTTTTTTCGCTTTATCGACTATTTCTTTGATTCACCATGTATGTCGTCCCCAACGTCTTCCCAAATCGCATAAACATAAGTGCGAATCATGAGGCTCAGCTGCCACATAAGGACAGCCATTTCTTGTGCCTCTTCTGTCTGGGCCCAGACCATCCCGTGGAGAAGTGCCAGCACTGCCAATAATTTAGCTCCGCTACCCGAAAGAAAGGCAGCAGTCCCTGGAAGCCCATACTCTAAAGAAAAAATGGCATCCATGGAAAAGGAGCTAAAGAGGTTGAGGCAGGCATCCACTTCCCCCAAAGGACATAAGAAGAAACGGGATAAGGAGAAACATCAGGAACGGATTCGCTTCCACGCCCGAGACTCCGCGAGTAGCGTTTACAGGTAACATTCTCCGGGGACCGCTCCACAATGTCAGTCTTGGTGGTGTCCAAGAAGGTGTTGCCCCTCCCGTCTGGCCCATGCTCGGGTTCTTCGGGAGCCTCCGGGGTAAAGGAGACCTCCACTCCCGGGAGGGCCGCTTCCCACGAGGCCCTCGGGTTCAAGCGGGTCTGCTATGTCGGATGCTGGTGCCACCGACGTCTGCCCGGACAAAACTGCTAAGCCACTCACTCCTTCGGGAGGGCATACAGTTGAACTTTCACCCGACAAGGCCGCATCTCCAGCACAGCCTTCCTTGGGTAAGGGATCCAATAAGTCAGATGTCGGCTCATCCAACACCCTCCCGGATCTGGCTGATAAGCCGGACATCAGCCCTACTGACGCCCACCCAGCCAAGGAGCCTGTGCCAGACCCTCTTGATCGATACGACGCTCCCATGTCAAGCTCCAAGATAAACCTGGGAAAAAGTAAGGGGGGTGATTCTAGATAATACACCAGTACCACCATCAGGGTTTTGGGCAGGAATCACAGTGACAGCAGAACCACTTAGTATTTTGGGTCTTCATTTTGGACCAGGGGATATGGCAGAAAATAACTGGGGGGTGGGCAAGACACAGAATGCAAACAGGATGGTAGCCAGCTGAAAGAGACAGCAGATATTGAAAAAGAAGAGGGTTTTGCTTATTAAAACCCTATTGGTCCCCCAGTTTTTGTACCCAAGTTATGTTTTTCCTCCCCCACAATCTATCATCACAAGTCTCTATGGAGCGTTCTTTCAGGCCTTCTGGGGCTCGAGACTGAACCCTATTAAAAGAGAATTCACATATCTTCCAGTTAAAGGAGGAGGAGGAGTGGGAATGATACACCCCACTGCCTTCTATTATAGCTTGTTTATTGCTTGTAACATTGGTCCTGTTATGCGTCCCAATACAAAATATTGGGTGCCTTTGGTCAAGGAGTAGCTCTCCCCTTGCTTGCCAGCATGGGAGAATAAGAAGGTTAAGGTCCCTTCCCTCAAAGACCCCAGGACATGGGAAAGACTGCGTTAAAAATGCTATACGATGGGGAGTCACGCCTACACACATGGTCACCATAAATAGGAAAGCTATTTAGGAAAGCTATATACACAGCCATTTTAAAGGCTGAACATACCTCAGAGGTAGAATTCTTAGGATGTCGAGTTTTAAATTACCATATGTTATGAAACAGTTGAGCAATAGTAGGATTCCTGCTTATGTTTGGGATGCAACTTGGTTAGGTAATTATGGTGGGCTGTAGTAAAGGGAAACAGCAGGCACAAACAGTTATCAGAAAGGTATGGTCCCAGGCCAACTTGTACCCAGATAGTAGAGACCCAGCAAACACCTTTTTCTGGAGTGCCCTTATGCCTCTTCCTTTTGGCTAAACCTATCTCAATCTTGGGAAGAGCCTGGGTTAAAAGACCTGACATATCAGGCTATCACGTATGGACCTGAGGGAAATAAGTTGAGTAGATATCATAAGGACACAGTGTATTTAGCCTTGGTAGTAATCAGGTATTTTTTGTGGCAATCAAGGTGTATGTTAGTCATACAACAAAAACATGTCTTATATCAGGAATTATTAAGCAATATATGCGTTTCTTTACAGAGCTTACAGAATGCAGATATTAACAGATACCCTTGAGAAAAATTCCAACATTTATGGTTGAATTGTGCGACATGGATGAATTACGAAGAAAGTACAGTTATGTAAGAACGTGAGAGAAGCTCTTGCAGCAGGTTACACATTGAGGATTGGTGGCAGTTCCGGCAACTTTTTCTCTAGTAGTACCGACGTGGGAACGCCCCCCGCCGACGTCGGCTCCATCCCTGACGTCGCCCTATATAAGGGAGGAGTTCCCCACATGCTCCAGTTCTTGAACACCCTGCCCCCGTCAGGCAAGTTAGAAACTGGTTGTCAACGGACAACTCCTCAAAGAGGAAAAAATACTGGCCTAAACAGAACCTAATCTCTGGGGGAAGGTGGGCGGGAAATATACCTGCTGCAAGAGCTTCTTTTGAAGATCTACTGTTACGGTAAGTTCTTACGTAACTGTACTATCTTACTTCGAGGAGAAGTTCTTGCAGCAGGTTACACATTGAGGACTGAGTCCCAAGCAGTATAAATTTACAACAACCCCGGGAGGGGGATGAAACTTGAAAGGACAGCAAGAATAGGGAAGATCCCTCAGGAAACCAGGCCTTGCAGAACCATGAGGCCAAACCCTGCTCTGCGTCTGGAAATGATGTTGAGGCTATAGTGCCTGACGAAGGTATGAACAGAACTCCAGGTAGCGGCAGCACAGATATCTGCCGCTTTAATGCTGAGAAGGAAGTAGCGATAGCCCTGGTAGAGTGAGCTTTAATCAGCCCCATTGTTGACCTATTATGCTTCTCATAGCAGTAGGAAATGCAGTGTACCAACCAGCGCAAAAGCATCTGTTTGGTGACCGGGCGACCTACAGACCACTGGGCAAAGGACACAAAGAGCTAATCAGACTTCCTGTCCGCCTTGGTTCTAGCTAGGTAACATCTGAGAGCCCTGTGCACATCCAAGGAATGAAGCAGGATCTCACCCCTGTTGGAGTGCTCCGCGTAGTAGACCGGGAGCTGAACTGACTGATTCAAAGTGAGCTCCGAGACCACTTTTGGTAAGAACTTCGGATTGGTGCGGAGATCAACCCTGTCCTTGTGGAAAACAAGGTTGGGTTCTTTACACATGAGAGCTTGAAGCTCTGAAATGCGCCTCGTCGAAGTAACAGCTACCAAAAGCGAAGTTTTCCAGGAGAGGAAACGAAGCTCCGATTTCGTAGCCGGCTTGAATGGGGGAACAGAAAGCTTCGCCAGGACGAACAGGAGATCCCAAGGAGGAACAGGGTCCCTGATGGGAGGTCTGATGTGGAGGACACCACGCAAAAAGGCTTTGGAAACCTCCATCTGAGCCACCGTCTTACCTGACACAGACAAGCAGAGACAGCGGCCAGGTATACCTTGATGGAGGAATAGCTTAGCCTTTCTCGTAGAGAGAAAGCAAATATTCTAGGACGGTATTAACCAGTCAGACCAATGGATCTACTTGCTTGGCCTATGGCCCAAATGCAAAAACATTTCCACTTCATAGCGTAAGTGGCCCTGGTGGCAGGTTTCCGTGCCTCAACCAACACCTGAGCGACCTGATCAGACACTCCGAAATGGACCTTGGCTAAGTCCTGAGGAGCCAAGCATGCAGGTGAAGAGAACGTAAGTTTGTGTGCAGCAGGGACCCCTTGTCCTGTGAGAGCAGGTGCGAGGAGAGGGGAAGAGGCACTGGCGACTCTGCCACTAGACGCTGTAGTAAAGGAAACCAGATCTGACGAGGCCAAAGCAGAGCAATCAAGATGATTGTGGAAGGTTCCGACTGAGCCTTGAGGAGGACATTCTGAAGGAGGGGAAAGGGAGGGAAGGCATAAAGGAACCTCCCGCTCCAACAGAGGGATAATGCATCTTGCCAAAAAGCTCCAGGCTCTGGACCTAGTGAGCAAAAACTGGGCAGTTTTGCGTTGGATTGTGACGAAAAAAGGTCTGCCTCTGGCATCCCCATAGACGGAAGATGCGATCTGTGTCCTCTTGAAGCAACTCCCATTTGTGGACTTGCGATCTTGTCCTGCTGAGCGTGTCGGCTAGCACATTTTGAATCCCAGGAACATGCACTGCTGTCAAAAACAGACGATGTTCCAGGGCCCAATCCCAAACCCGTATAGCTTCCCTGCAAAGGGGATAGGAATGTGTGCCACCTTGTTTGTTGATGTAGAACATCACCGCAGTGTTGTCTGTCTGCACCAAGAGATGACCCGATGCCAAGACCGAGGCCAGGGCTTGAAGTGCGTAAAGCACAGCTCTCATTTCCAGGACAGTGATGTGCAGATTTGCTTCTGAGGGAGACCAGGAACCGTGGGTACGATGATTCCCCAAGTGTGCGCCCCATCCCTGAGACAAGGAGTCTGTGGTCAGAGACTGGGACAACGCCTCGGATTAGAAGGGTATGCCCCCCAGTAGATTTTCGGATGACATCCACCAGCGAAGTTCTCGGCGGACTGGCTCCGATATTCTGATCAAGGTGTCCAGGCTGTCTGAAGTTTGATCCCACTGGACCCTCAGGGACCAATGAATGGTCCTCATGCGCAGATGCGCCAGAGGGACTGAGACAATAGCAGCGGCCATGTGCCCCAACAGCCGGAGGAGGAGCCAGGCCGGCACCTTTGAGACTGACGAAATCTGGGACGCGATGATCTGAATGTGATCCGCTCTGTTGGAGGGAAGAAAAACCTTCTTGAGAGTGGTGTCCAGAAGAGCTCCAACGAACTGGAGAATCTGAGTAGGTGACAGATGAGACTTATCCCTGTTTATGGTGATTCCGAGATGCTGAAAAAGTGAGATGGAATCATTGATAGTTTCCAACAGGTGGGACCTGGAGGGGGCCAGGAGGAGCCAGTCGTCCAGGTAAGCAAACACAAAGTGGCCCCATCTTCGAAGTGCCGCGGACACGACCGCCAGGCATTTGGTGAAGACCCTGGGGGCTGAGGAAAGACCAAAGGGGAGGGCTCGGAATTGATAGTCCCCGTCCTCGAACCTGAACCTCAGGAACCTTCGATGGTGTCTGGTGATGGGAATATGCAAGTAAGCGTCCTGCATGTCCAGAGATGCCAGCCAATCTCCTGCCCTTATGAGAGGAAGGAGAGTAGGAAGAGAAACCATCCTGAATCTCTTGTAGGAGACCCACTGATTTAGATCACGGAGGTCCAGAATGGGTCGGAGATCCCCCAACTTCTTCGGTACTAGGAAGAAGTGGGAAACGAAACCTTTCCCTGACTCGGCTGGTGGAATCGGCTTGACGGCCCTTTTGCCCAGAAGGGAGGAGATCTCCCGCCAGATCAGAGCTCTATGCTTCCTTGAGTATCGGGATGGCGGTGGTGGTCTGTCCGTAGGAATGGATTCGAACTCTATGGAGTGCCCGAACTCCAAGAACTCCAGTACCCATTGGTCAGAGCTCACCTGGCCCCACGCGTCTGTGTAGAGTGAAAAGCGGCTTCCGACCGGCTCCCCTGATTGGGGTACCAGAGGAGAAGGGTCGCCTGGATAGGCAGGCATTGGGTGGGGGAGGGAGGGTGGCTGCGGCTGCTCTGGGTGGTCCAGAGGCGGAGGCCGAATCATCTCTGGCTCCACCTCTACGATCAAAGCCCCCTTGCTGCACCTGTTGCTGAAAGTAAGGTTGCTGCGACGGATGTCCCCCACGGCCACGAAAACGAGGCCTTCGTGCACGGCCCTGTTACAGGTGGTACATGGACTGAACGGAACGGACAGCCTTTCCGGAGCCCTGCAGCCTGGTGATGATGCACTCCGTGTCCTCGCCAAAGAGCACGGAGCCTTTGAAGGGAGCATCCAGAAGGTTGGTTTGGACATCTGGATCGAACCCTGAGACCCGAAGCCACGCATGGCATCGGAGGTAAATGCCAGTGGCGGGCCACCCTGGAGAAGGTGTCCGAAGAGTCGCAGGCAGACTGCAAAACGTGGGTGCCCACGTCTGAGTTGGTCTGCAGCAACATGGCAAGCTCTGTCCGCTAAGGACAATCGGGCAGGCCTTGCACAATATCCAATCCCTGTTCCCAGAGGGTGTTCTGGAATTGGACCATATGCGTCAGGAAGTTGAGGCTCCTGATGCTGCAGGTGGCAGCACAGTACACATTACGGCCCATAGAATCCAGCTGCTTCAACTCTCTATCAGGCGGCTGGGTGCTCAGATGTTTGGGCCTCTGCGAACGATCGTGAGCTGCCGAAATCACCACTGAGTCCGCAGTGGGTGGTTCAGCTAAAAAGGGGTGGTCCGCAGGCGCCCGGTAGAGCCGGTGAGCCTTCTCCGGCACAACGGAGGAGGAGTGAGGGCGCTTCCAGGTTGCAAGGGTGACATCCTGAAAAGTGTCGACCATGGGAGGGATGACCACCTGCTTTGGGTCTTTTTGGTGGAGGTATTCAGCCAGCCGCAGTCGCTCGGGGTCCAGGGCCTCAGTGTCCCACCCCATGTTGGCCTGGATGTGCCTCATCACCTCCATGAAGCTGGGGTCATCTGGAGGGGATTTACGGAGGCCCTCCGTGTCCCCTAGGTCTGGCTCCGAGTAGACAGAGGAGGAATAGTCTGAGTCCACAAAGGAGGCCGTAGAAGAGGAGGGTGAGGGGCTACGCCTCTTCCCTTTGTGCCTCTTGTCCGGAGGAGGAGAGGGAGAGGAACTGCTGGACCTGTCCCTCCAGGACTTTTTCTTGTGCTTCTTTGGGGGAGGCACCTTGTCCCCCTCACCATCTGGTTCAACAGGGACTGGAACCGGCTCCGGAGTGGGTGGAGGTGCACCCGCTGGTAGGTCTTTTTTAACAGTCTCTCACCAGTGGGTAAAAATCTCCTTAACCTGAGAAAGGTGTAGTTTTGGTGACTCAGATGTAGGCTGAGGAGCACCCGAGCCCGTACCGGTGCCGTCCCCACCGTCCGGGGGCTGGCATCAGGTCCGAACCCTTGTCGACCGGCGTCAACCTAAGGGGGGACGTCGAGGTGGCATCAGCACCACCATCGTCAGGTTCTGGCGTAAGGCAGACCGGTGACCGTGGAGAAGGGGCGTCCGAACTGACGTCGGGCATCTGGGACAGAACTGGTGTCGGGCAGACAGGTGTCGGTTTAACAATGGCCAGCAGCGGAATAACCTTCGCCGGGGCCGAGGGAGTTGTGGGCGGACAAGGGTCCGGCATCCACTTCTCCTTGTGAACTGACGGACGTCGTTCCTTTTCATGGGACGGACGACAGTCGGACTTGTGGCTCAAGGTTTTCTTGGTCGATCGCCGGTCAGTAGCCAGAGGCTGGCATCGGTCCAGGGCCTTGTTTTGAGGCAGCAAGGAGGAGGCTCTGACAGCCGAAGACCCTGAGGCCTTGCTCAATTCCCAGGAGTCGGCTTTTGAGGAGGAAGCCGAGCAGGAGGAGCCCTTACCTAAGCCCTTGGATTTCTCGTAGGGCTGAGAGACCTTTAAAGGCTGGACAGAAGTAAGAGTGGAACCCACAGACGAAAGCTTTACAGTCGTGAGGCAGGAATCATGGCCCGACGACCCGGACTTCGATCCCGGAGACCAATGTTTCGAGTGGGATCTCCCTCTGTCCTGCTCCCGATGCTTGTGGTGCTTGTGAGCAGGTTGAGGGTCAGATTCCCCTGAGAAAGAGGCCTGTTCCATGGCGGCAAGTTTTGTTTCTGCGAGAAAAGCTGCGAGGGATTTCTGGCGCCGGATTCGCGTCTGCGAATTGAAGGCCCGGCAATGAGGGCAGGCGTCGGTGCGATGGTCGGGCCCCAGGCAGTACAGACACGCAGAATGTCTGTCTTTCGCAAGAATCTGTCGACCACAAGCACACTTGTTTAAATGCGAGGACACATATGTCGAAAATCGAATTCTGAGGAAAAACTAACACGGTGGAGAAGAGCAATCGGTACTAGCCGAAACGCTGAACTAACCCTAACCATGTGGCGGGAAAGAACTGGAGCACGTGAGGAACTCCTCCCTTATATAGGAGGACGTCGGGGGTGAAGGGTGTTCCCACGTCGGTACTACTAGAGAAAAAGTTGCCGGAACCGACACCAGGTGGCGCCAGTCCTCAATGTGTAACCTGCTGCAAGAACTTCTCGAAGTAAGATCATATTATTCTGGAGGGACTAGACTATCAAGCGGAGTACTAAATGTATCATGTGGATAAAATTTGAAAAATGTTTCTTTACTGTTATGCAGACATATGCATTGGCTGTTTTCATGGATTTATTTTTTGTGATATCTAAAGTCTGTATCTCAAACTGTTATACTTTGATTGTATGGTAATGAAGCCCACCTATAATAAAAAATTCCCCTACTCTTTTCGAGAAGTGCCATGGGATCTTTAACATCCACCTGAACTACCACCAGAACAGGCAGATGGGACCTCGGATTAACGTCTCATTCGAAAGGCGGCACCTCAGGAGTGCAGCACCCCTTCATGCTGCATTACAGTGTCAGTATTGGGATTCAACCCAAGTACCTGGTTTGGGGATAGAACCCACAGCCTTCTGATCTCCTGGCCTCAGAGGCCAGTGTGCTACCTGCTGAGACACTGACTTTTTTTAGACTGTATTTACTCACGACAGGACAGCTGAGGGGCAATATCTAATATTCAGCAGGCTCCCACATTTTGATCCCACATTTCCAAGACTGGGATATTCAAAGGGGTTGCGCATGGCACAACAGTGTTGCTCCATGCGCAACCCACTAATGTGCCCCGGTGCAATATTCAAAAGGGGATGTTGCGCTGCGCAAATCCTGATGTGCCGAGGTGCACCAGTAATGTATGCAGCGCAAGTGCTGGAGTGGGCATGCCCATGCATATGCGGCACATCCAGATATTCAGCCCGGGATGTGCGGCACATATGCAGGCACACACTCGCCTTGCGCCGCACAGGGGGGTGCAAAGATCTGCCCAAAAAAATTGGCGCAAGGACTGGCCACCCACAGATGAGCTGCCATAATGCAAGGTGCAACACTGTAGCCGTCTGCTGTGGGTGGCCACCCGACCTCCCAATATACAGGCCGGACATCGCCCCCCCCCCAAGCCCGATCACAGGTGTCATAAACTAAAGACAGTCCCTGGTGGTCCACTGGACCCTACCCCCTCACACGATCGGCGTATTTCAATAGATACAGTCCCTGGTGGTCCAGTGGACTGCTCCAAGCCCAATCGTGGGCTTTGTAAAAGATAAACTCCCTGGTGGTCCAGTGGACCTGCTCCCCTGCCCAATCGCGGGCATAGTTATAATAATAGCATCCCTGGTGGTCCAGTGGACCTGCTCCCCTGCCCGATCGTGGGTGTAGTTAAAATAATAGTATCCCTGGTGGTCCAGTGGACCGAATCCAGCCCGATCACGGGCTTTGTGAAATAAAATGTATCCCTGGTGGTCCAGTGGACCCACTGCCAAGCCCGACTGCGGGCACTGCAGAAGAGGAAACCCTGGTGATCAGTTGTACCCCCCACCCTCTCAGACCTGCCACCTGTCTCCCCGGGTCAGCAGCTCCCACCCGCAAGCCGTCCACGACTGACAGCATACAGTATGGCTGTATGCCCATTGAGTCCACAGTGTGGGCCAATGGGCGTCTAAGCTCATACTGTACTACACTATCCTGATATGTGAATGAAATCCATTCACATATGGGGACTTGTGTTATGTCAGAGTCTGCATGCCCACTGGCCCGCAGGCGGACCAACAAGCTGCAAGCCGCATTGCACGCTGTCAGTCGGCAGGCAGCCAGGTGGGGAGCTCCCGCCCGCCACTGACCGGGGAGCGTGGCAGGTCTGAGTGGGCGGTGAGGGAGGGTACCACTGACCACCAGGGTTTCCTCTTTTACAATGCTCACGACTTGGCTTAGCAGCAGGTCCACTGGACCACCAGGGATACATTTTATTTCACAAAGCCCACAATTGGGCTGGATTCAGTCCACTGAACCACCAGGGATACTATTAGTTTAACTACGCCTGCAATTGGGCAGGAGAGCAGGTCCACTGGACCACCAGGGATTCTACACGATCGGGCGTTGGGGCACTTTGCCACCGAGGTGCAGGGGGAGTCGGTCCCAGACAGCTGCAGCCTGGCAGGGCGCCAGGTGCAAGTCGCTGGGGATCGGTGCACATGCATGCAAATGGGGCCATAACAACATGCAGATGGCCCCATTTGCACCTTGCATGCATAATGGCCCCATCTGCATACTGACTGGTGAATATCACCGTTCCTGCGCCTAGCGCAACCACACTTGTGCCAGCGCATCCCCCTGCTCCTCACTTGCCACATGCACTGGTGCAGTGCCACTGTGCTATGCGCAATGCGGATGGCCACAGTGCCATATTCAACGGTGCTAAGCCATGGTGCAGCGCCGCTGAATATCGTCCAGATCATGCCTTGGCGCATCCCAGTTGCACTGCGCCCAGGCTTGCGCCCCAGCCTGGCGCAGTCTGAATATCCCAGCCCAAGTCTTTTCATGACCTCACGTTATGATCAAGACAGGTGGAATTCATTGAAATGTCTCTGAAAGGTGATTTTGTAGTGCGACTGAAAGTTTTAGAGAGGACCTGAAAAATGACACCTGTCATGTTCAGGAGGTGGGGAAACACAAGGGATTTGTTGAACATTAAGGGCCAAAACCTGCAAAAATAAAGTTACGAGTGAATAGGACAATTCAGCATTTCTTTGTAACTATGTTGTTTCTTCACATTTTGACCCCAAAGTTTTCAACATAGTCTTTTTAGGATCACTACTTCTGAACAGGACAGGAGGTGGTGCCATTTATAAAATAGTGGATGAAATGTAATTTCACATCACAAGCATGCAAACATGTTTTGACCAGGATTTGAAAAATGACAGCTGTCACGTTTATCAGGTGGTGTGAAAAAATGGCCATGTTGACAATTTCAGGCCAAAATATTGAAAATTACCAAAGTTACGAGCGTGTTGAAAAATGTCAATGTATGCTCATAAATACAGGTTACTCACCTGTAACAGGAGTTCTAGGAATGGTATATGTTGTTCATCCACACTTATTGGCAGGTTCCTTGCCGCTTTAAATCTCGTCGGAAGGTCTTCAAGCTGGCTCCTCCCACCCACCCGGGTGGTAAAACTCTCGGCTCCGCCCCAGGACACCAGATCTGGCCCGCTGGAAGCTCAAGTTGTGCGTCGAAGCTGGGGAGGTCGGGTGGGTTGTGTGGATGAACAACATATACCATTCCTAGAACTCCTGTTACAGGTGAGTAACCTGTATTTCTAGGGACATGGATATGTTGTTCATCCACACTTACTGGCAGACTCCTAGCAGTTCTCCGGGAGGAGGGAGGCAAGGTGGACACCCCCTACTTAGGGAAAAGAGACTGGAGAACTGAGGCCCCCAAACCAGCATCCCAAGCGTGACTCAAGGTCAATGTGGTAGTGGGTGATGAAGGTGTGTGCTGACTTCCAGGTAGCAGCCCTGCAGATTTCCTGGATAGGGACATCCTGGGAAGCAGCCACCGATGCAGCAGTATGGTGGGTAGAATGAGCTCTTATCCCTCTGGGAGGCTCCATGCCCGCCAACCTATAGAGATCTATGCGAGGTGACCCACCTGCTTATCGTCTGTAGCTGCAGGTCTGCCAGGTCTGCGCTTCAGCGTGAGGTGACAAACAGCTGGCGAACCTCTCCCCGAACTTCAGCCATCCGCTCCTTATAATAAGCGAGCACTCTTCTAGGGTCCAAAGTATGGAGCCTATATTCGGGCTCTGAGGTGTGATTGGGGTAGAGCACCGGCAGAGTCAACATCTGGTTAAGATGAAACTCTGACACCACCTTCGGAAGGAATTTCGGGTGGGGGCGCAGGACAACCTTGTCCCTGTGGAAGACCAGGTAAGGAGACTCGATGGAAAGCGCCTGGAGCTCTCCCATCCTTCTGGCTGGCGTAATAGCCACCAAGAGGCAGTCTTCCACGACAGGTGAGAGAGATCACACCTGTGCACTGGTTCGAATGGCTTGCCCATGAGCACTGCCAGTACCAGCAGTAGATCCCACGGAGGTGGAGGTTCTCGCACCGGAGGGGAAATGTGATCAAGGCCTTTGAAAAAGTGCCAGACCACCTTCTCCTGCGCCACCGACTGCTTCCCGGCCCGCGCCCGGTAAGCAGAGATGGCTGCCAGGTGCACCCTTAGGGTCGTCGACCTGAACCCTTGCTGAGAAAGGGACCATAAATAGTCCAAGATGCTTGCCAAGGAACAGGAGGAAGGGTCCAGGCCCTTGCCCTGACACCAAATGGAAAATCTTTTCCATTTGAAGGCATAGCATTTCCTGGTCGGCTCCTTACGGGACACCTCAACTACATTGAGGACCTCGTCGGAAAGACCCAAGGCCCGGAACTCTAGCTGCTCAGGAACCAGGCCGTCAGGTGCAGGGATTGAAGGTCCGGATGGAACACCTTCCCCTGATTGACTGAAAGCAGGTCCGGGCGAGCTGAAAGCTGCCTCGGGAGCCTGGAGCTGAGGCTGAGGAGATCTGGATACCAGCATTGGCGGGGCCAGTCTGGGGCTACCAGAATCACCTGCGCCTTGTCCCTCCTCGCCTTGAGAAGCACCTTGTGGATCAAGGGAAATGGGGGAAGGCGTAGAAGAGGCCCGGGGTCCACAGCCTTGAGAAGGCATCCCCCTGCAGCGAGCCCTGCTGAGGGGGGCGGGCATGGAACAGCCTCAGCTTCGCATTCTCCCTGGAGGCAAACAGATCCACCTGCGGTGTACTCCAATGGGAGAACAGATCTTGTACTACCTCCGGCAGGAGAGACCACTCGTGGGACACAGCCCCTATCCGGCTTAGGGCATCGGCCAGGGTGTTGGAGGCTCCTGCCACATGAATGGCTAGGAGATCCGCCTCCAGGCTGTGCACGAGTGACCAAATGCGGAGAGCTTCCTTGCACAGAGGCATGGAGCGCGTCCCGCCCTGGCGGTTTAGGTAGTACATGGTCGTGGTATTGTCCGTCTGGACCCGAACCACTTGACCCCGTAGAAACGGAGCGAAGGCAGTGAGAGCTAAGTGGAATGCTCGGAGCTCCAGCAGGTTGATATGGCATCTGGACTCCCACGGGGACCAGAGGCCATGCGCTCTGTGCTCCTCTAGATGGGCACCCCAACCCATCAGAGAGGCGTTGGTCGATAGAGGGACCGTCGGCTCGGGGCGGACAAACGGGATGCCCTCCTGCAGATGAGCTGGAACGATCCACCACTGGAGAGCGTTCCACATCCCCTTGGTCACCGTCACTAGCTGGTCCAATGGATCGCAGCATTGAGACCACTGGCTGGCCAGCCCCCATTGAAGGGGTGCATGTTCCAGCGGGCCCAATGGACCACGCTGGTGCAGGCCGCCATGAGACCCAGGAGGCGCAGGAAGTCCCGGGCAGGGCGCGATTGCCCAACCAGAAATGATCGGGCAAAGGAGGAAAGAACCTTGGCCCTGTCCGCCAGGAGCCGTGCTCTGGCTCGAAGAGAGTTGAGCTCTGCCCCGATGAAGAGAATCACCTGCTTCGGTTCAAGTTCCGACTTGGCCTCGTTGATGAGGAGGCCGACCTGAGAGCAAATCTGGAGGGCCTGATCTCTGGACCGCTCCACCTCCTGTCTGGAGGGGGCTGCTATCAGCCAATCGTCCAGGTAAGGGTACACACCCGGACCCCTCGGCGCTGCAGGAATGCTGTTACCACTGCCATGCATTTGGTGAAGACCCTGTGGGCAGGAGACAGGCCGAAGGGCATGGCTCGGAACTCGAAAAGGGATCCTTCCGCTCAAAAGCGAAGGAATCTTTGGTGAGACGGACGGATAGGGACGTGAAAAAACGCGTCCTGCAGGTCCAGAGAGCAGAACCACATGCCGCGTTCCAAGGATGGTATTATCTGAGCCAGAGTGACCATCCTGAAGGTTCGAGACCTTAGGAACTTGTTTAGGTCGTGTAGATCGAGAATGGGGCGCCAGCCCCCTGTCCGTCTTGGAACCAGGAAGTACCTGGACACAAACCCCAAGTCTGAGGAGGGTCCACCACCTCTCTGATCACCTCTTTCTCGAGAGCAGGCGATGTCGGCTGGCGAGGCAGAGCAGCGGCGAGCTCTGCAGACCCGAGGCCCCTGGGGCGGCGGCTCTGAAGGGCAGAGCCTGCTCGAACTTCAGAGGCAGGCCCTTTCCTACCACTTCCAACACCCACCGGTCTGTGGTAATAGCAGACCAGACAGAAAGGAAATAGCGGAGCCGTCCCCCCACGGGGGGAACCTGGGGTGAGGTGACGAGGTTGGGGGCGACACTCCTCAACCCGTCACTGTGCAGGCTTGGAGGAGGGACCGGCCGAGGGACCTCCTGGGCCTTTACCTCCCTGCTTCCTGGAGGAGGAAGCCACGGGCTTGGGTTTGGGACGCCAAGCACGAGCCTGCTGGCCCTGATGCTGCTGGGCCGGACGTGCCGCAGGCGCAGACGGACGAAAGGGCTTGGGTTGCGGTCTGCAGTCCTTGTCCCTCTGGGCGGATGAGACAGTGTCCAAAGTGGCATTGGACTTTTCAATCCTCTGGAGGTGGCCTTCCACTCCAGGGCTGAAGAGGTCGGTCCCCAGGAAGGGGACATCCACCAATTTGTGCTGGGTATCCGCTGTGAAGGTGGATATCCTCAGCCATGCCCGACGGCGCATAGCCACTGCGGCCGCGACTGACCTGGCGCATGAGTCTCCAATGTCCAGAGCAGTCTGAAGTTGCTGCTTGGCCACTGCCCTGCCCTGGTCCTGCACCTGCCTAACCGTGATCTGCAGGTCAGCCGGGAGATGAGGTACTACCTCGTCCAGGGAGCCCAACAGGGCATGGGAGAAATGTGCCAAAAGCACGGCCGAGCTGGCCTGATGAAGGCCAAGGGAGGACGCAGCGTAGACTTTTCGTCCGGCATAGTCCAATTTCTTGGACTCCTTGTCGGGAGGTTTGTCCACGTCCCTAGCGTTTCCGGCATGCCGGAAAACGCTGTCGGTAACTAAACCCTCGGCTGAGGGATGTTCCGAGAAACCAGACAGGGAACCAGTAGGGACCGCATACTTCCTGGCCATCCTGGCCGAAGGCGCAGGGCAGGAAGCAGGGCGCTGCCAGAGCTCCAAGGCCAGGCCCACAATGGCCTCGGCCACAAGAAAGACCCCGAGGGAATCCCCTCGGTCCAATATCTCCATGAGGGGATACCTGGCCCGCTTGGATACGGGCTCGAGCTGCATCCTGGTGGACTCCGAGATGAGCCTAAGCAAACCCAGGAAGGACGAAGGGCTATCGTCCAGCGATTGACCTCAGAGGACTCAAGTCCACTCGCCTGGAAAAAAGGAGGAATCGTCATCGGACTCAGAAGAGTCATAAAGAGCTGTTGGCCTGAGCCACCCTCCACCTGCCGAGGGCGATCGGGAGTGAGGGTGACAGACAGCCTATGGGGTAGACCCTGAGCCGACCGAGAGTTCTTGGTCGGAGCCCCAAACAACGGCTGTGGAGGCGGAGGTTCCACCATAATCGGTGGAGCAGCTGGTTTTGGCTGAGCAACGGGCCTGGAAACAGGTGCCTCGGCTAAAGTGAGGGGTTGCTTCGGCCACTCCAGTGACAGCCACTTAATGGCCGGGGAAGGCGACGATGTCGGCTTGTTCCCGGCCAGCAGAAGCTGTTGACACATGAGGTCCTCGTATCGTCGGCCGCAGCTTGCGTGAAGCCTCCGTCCGAGGAAGAGGACAAGGACGGCGGCGGGCGCGCTTGCCCTGTGCCGAGACCGCCTATGGTGGCGGGATCGGCTGGACCGCAAGAAGTCCGAGACCGAGACTGCGAACCTCGGCTTTTCCGAGGAGGGTGCGGGAAGGGAGCAGGGAACCCGCCTCCCTCAGCTCGGAGGAACACCCAAGGGCTCCAGAACCGGAGGCACTGGCAAGCCACGGGATCCTCAACCACCACCGGGGGAACCGGGGAGAGAGGATTTTCGCGCCGGTCGACAACCCGTCCAAAGGGTCGAGAAAGATCTCGACTGCGTCGACGGGAGTCTCAGTCAACTGACCTGACTGGGACACTGTGAAGCCAGTGGCCGAAGCCGAAGGATCGACCAAAGTTGATGGTCGACCACTCGGGGAAGGGGACCTCTCCCGCTCCCAAGAGCGTCGACGGAGGGACTTACCCTTGTCCTTCTTTTTGGACTGAGAAGAAGGTCCAGCAGAAGTTGGTCCCTCTCCCTTAGTGGAGAGAAACAGACAAAGCTCCTTAAAGGAAGCAGAACATGAGGATCCCAGGGAGAGCGGGAAAAATGCCGCAGCCGAGGAAGATGCGGCCCGCGCCGCCTCCTCTTCGAGGGCAATCATCTGCTCTAGCTGTTCTGTTAAGCCCGCCGCCGCGGAAACCGCCAACCGGGCCTCTTTCAACTTTACCGGAGGGTAGCGCTTTTCGGGACGCCCAAGTTGCAGACGGGCAGCACGGTCTTCCAGGACGTAGGCCGAGAAAGAAGAGCACAGGTCGCAAGCCTGCGGTTCGTGGTCAAGGCTCAAGCAGTAGACGCGCGTGGAGTGTGGATCCGTCCGAGACATATTCTGCCCGCATGGGCATCTCCAGAAACCGGGAGTCGATTTGTCCATCGCAGCCGCGAGGGAAATAGTTGACCGAAGTCTAGAAAACCTTAAAGTTTAATTTCGGAAAACCGAAGAGTTAGGAACCAGTCTTTACGCGGAGCGTTAAGGAGGGAACCTGAGCTTCCAAGCGGTAAGGAAGATCTGGCGTCATGGGGCGGAGCCGAGAGTTTTACCACCCGGGTGGGTGGGAGGAGCCAGCTTGAAGACCTTCCGGCAAGATTTAAAGTGGCAAGGAACCTGCCAATAAGTGTGGATGAACAACATATCCATGTCCCTAGAACTTTGTTTTTTTTATATTTTTACCCCAAATTTTCAACATAGCCTTTTTATGACCCCCACCTCATGAATAAGGGAAGAGAAAATTTTCAAATCCTGCCCAAAAGGTGATTTCGCAAGTGCGAAAACACATTTTGGCCAGGATATGAAAAATAATAGCTGTCACATTCATAACGTGGTGTGAAAAAAATGGCTATGTTGACATTTTGGGGTGAAAATATTGAAAATTACCAAAGTTATGAGCATGTGTTGAAAATTTTTCAGCGCACGCTCATAACTTTCCTGTTTTTAAATACTTATAAGCCCAATTTTTTAACATAGCCTTCTTATGACCCCACCTCATGAACAAGAGTAAACGTTCAAATCATGGCCAAACGGTGATTTCGCACAGTGACTGCGAAAATCACCTTTCGAGATGCATTTGCATAATTTCATTGCCATTGTTCAAGAGGTGGGGTTCAACAAAGGCCACGTTGAAAAGTTGGAGAAAAAAATATTTAAAAATGACCAACTTATGAGGACAAGTTCAAAATCCACTGAAATACACTGAACCACATACTTAATGGCAGTGGCACTAGATATTGATGTATTTTTTTTTTTTTTTATACATCCTGTAAAAAAGAAAAGACTACTAGGGCCAGTTTTCTTTATTTCTTTATTTCAGGGACCAAACACTGGAGAGTGGGCACCCCAGTGTCAGTGTTATGTTTGGCCACACTGGGGGCAGGCTCCCCAGTGTTGCACAATGAAAACGGGTGGGGTGGGGTGAGGGGTAGTAGCCAGCACCAGGGACTGGGCACCCAGGTCTTGGAAAATTAAAGGAAAGGGTGGGAGGGATGGAGGGACAGTTTTCGTATGTTTGGCAGAACCAGAGGTGGACTCCCTGGTGTCGCACAATGAAAACAGGCGTGGTGAAGTGTAGTAGTTGACACCAGGGACTGGGCACCCTGGCGTCAAAAATGAAGAAGGAAGGGGTGGGAGGGACTGAGGACTGTTTTTTTTTTATTTCTGGTTCGTGGGCGGGGGACCACAGCAGGCGGATCAGGATGCTGATCAGCTCTGCTTGCTGGGCGTTATGCAAATCAAAGGAAAGAGATACCCCTATGATTGGGTTGGCTCTTTCCTTTGAACTATACAAAGTTTCCTCCCAGCAAGACCAGAACAATGTCATGAACAGCCTAGCTGATGATTGATCGGACACTGATGAGCCCCTTGCAGACTGCTCTGCACTGGACCGGAAGTGACACACCTCTCAAAACCCACTATCATAGCGAAATGTTCACTTTGCGTGCAAGGGTGAAAACAAAAAGTTGTCAGTCACTAAAGAGCAGCCAGATTCTGAACCTACATGAAGAGTAACTGTTATACTACACTGCAAGCTCTACAGTGGGGAAACAACTCGATACACAGCAGTGTGGGAACATTCATCCTGAGTCTCCAGTGCAATCAACTGCTTACCTTCCCAGACAGGTAAACAAAGTAAGGGATTTGATACCTTTTATTGGATTAACAAGAAAGGTTCAGTACACAAGCTGTCAGGCCTACATGGAGCCCTTCTTTAGGGGTACTCAGAGCTAAGCTCACCTTATCCCTGGTCGCACTGCAAGACACAGGAATCCAGTCATAGTTCAGTTTATAACACAACAGCAACAGTTCCTGAGCACACTAAGGATACTGCATTTCTAACTTGTGATTAATTTATTAAAACCAGCACAATTCAATCTCTTACAGCATTAGCTGGCAAACAGCCATTGACTCATTCTGGAAGCAAAATGAAAGAATGGCACTCCAAAAACAAACTGCCAGCAGTACCTTGCTACACCTTCCTGCTTGCCCAAGTCAGTTTATCACTAATCACACTGCAAGTCAGGTGAATTCAGTCTCAACTCCGCTTCCACCAAAAGGAAGTACCGAAGAAGGGCTCTGTATTGAGCTTCAAAGCCTGGCCACTGAAAATGTCTTGTTGGGCCAATAAAAAGGTATCAAATCACCTACTTTGTTAATCTGCTTCTACAAAGACCACAATGGCTACACACACTTCTCTTCCCAGTTAACAGAAATTAAGTATCCACAATTCTGCAAACTAAAACACTTACCATCGGAAACCTTCAAAGAAAGGTTTAAGTAGGTCACATTACTGGAGCATCAGCCTTACCTCCCCAAATCCACCTTTTCCCAAAACCCGGTATTGTCGAAATGTGTTTTTCCTCACAGGCTGCCTGCAAGGAAACAAAGTGAAAGAGAGAGAGAAAAAGTGAGTGTCACAGCAAACTTACCCTGCTGCAGTGGCTGTGGGATACTGTCTCTGCATTTCTTTTTTTCTATAATGCTTTTTCTCCCAGGGCGGGGCAGGCAGGTCAGCCCTGTCACTACTTCTCATGACCTTTTCCCTGCCTCCTCCAACTTACTAAGTCTCGAGTCCCCACTGGACACCCCCGGTGCCCTGGTCAGGAGGAGAGCCCCCGGTGAATAATCCAGATTTGAGCCTGGCAGTCATGTGGAGGTGCAGGTTGTGGGGGAGCAGGTAGTGCTTCACGAAGTCCATCCTCCTCAGTTCTTCCTTGTCCTCCCGTCCCACACTGCGGTGACACATCAGGGTGTGCAAGCGGAGGAGCACGCGCCTTACAGAACCGCAGCCCCACCCTTCAAGCTGCTTGTAGCTTGCAGTACCACCAAGCCTCCACCAGGTGGCAGACAAAGCCGGCCACCCCTCCACAGGAGAGGAGAGCAGTCAATGGGATGCTCGATCCTCTCCCACCCCGGCTGACCACCAGCAACCCGTGCTTATTCACGAACATGGGCCGCTGGCATGGAAGGAGGTAAGGCACTAAATGCCTTAGCCCTCCACACCACTGGGATGGCTTGCCTCTGCATTTCTAAGTGTCAGTCACGCGATCAAAAAAAAAAAAAAAAAAACTACATCAGAAGAAGGGAGAGCTGACAACCCTTAAGCAGTGAGATAGTGAGATCCAGACACAGAAATACTCCCGAGCGGAGGATACAGCTACAGCAAGGATGCCTCATCAGACCAACAGCTTAATTTACTTTAGTTTCGGTTGCCTCCCATCTGTACCCCCCCACCACCACTAACAAAGCTAAAACAGGCAGAAATGTCTAGTTGTCCTTTCCTGGTCAACATAAACTGTAAAGAATTACCTTGTTTTTATTCTTTTTTTTTGTGGGGGCAGCAATGGTATCTACTTCAAAGTGACAAATAGCTCCCTTGGTGTTGAAGCTCCCAAACAGCAACATTTCGATGCATGCCTACAGTTTGTGTAATAATTTTGGACTAGTCAAAATGCACTGCAATAAAACCACAGCTCTGAATCCAAGCTAACACTGCTGCAACACCGCAAAGAGCAAGAACTTTCCCTTCCCATAAAACCAGCTCATGCAACTGCCAAAAGCAGTGTGTGGGTGTTGATGTGTGATGATAGCTGCCACCATATGTATATAGTCACTTCACTACCAGTCTCTCATCCCTGTAAAGTGCTTTGGGGCACACTGTGTATGAAAAGTGCTATATAAATGCACATTTTTCTTCTTCATCTTTGTTTACGCTGGGTGACTACTGAAAGGATTCACTACAGCAGCTTGACTGACACAACTGGCAGGCCTAACCTATGCAGGCAATAATACTCAACACGGTGGGTGGTAGTGAGCTATAGCCATCTTCTCAGGGGTGAAATAAGGCGTGATGCTGCAGGTGGAGGGCATTATAGCCCCTGGAAGTGCAGGTACAGCCCATCTGCCCACCCTGGACGGTATTACTACAATTAGAAAATGGGTTATAGGTGACATTTTTAAAAAAATAACTGAGTAAAAATGAATTGAAAGCCATTTTTCTTCTTTTCTTGTAATGTATTCCCTCTACTGGAACTGCTGTGTTTATTAGCCTTTTGGCCAGGACAGCACAACTCTGGAGTCTGTACAGCCAACAAAGCACAAAACCAAACTCCAAGTAACTTTCATCAGCATCTTCATTTCTGCCTTACTTGCACTTGCTGTTGCGATTTCTATTCCCACTTCTACCCGACCGCAGTCCCAAAGGCTGCCCCACTAGCTGCAGCCTCATAACTCCAGCACAGTCACTACAGCTCCTGGCCACAATCACTGCCATACTGCAATGCAAGACCACTCGAGAAAGGCAAGGCAAGATTATCTATATAGCGCTCAATCCAAGATGGGCTCTAAGTGCTTTACACAGATAGATTCTAATCATATCAATGCACTGAGACAGTTAAAACAGTAACTGGCAAAAAATAAATAAAAAAATGTCATACTAAAAAGATTGACCGAACAGAAAGGTTTTCAACAAGGATTTAAAGGTCTCCACCGTCCTAGCTTGAGCGGATATGGAGAGGGAGTGAATTCCAAAGAAAAGGAGCTGCCACACGAAAGGCTCGGTCACTAGAGGATTTAAGCCCAGCTGGTGGGACAGACAGCAAACTGGCATCAGTGGAGTGGAGAGAGCAGACTGGGTGGTATGGAATCAGGAGTTCTTTCAAATAGTCCAGTTTCAGACCACGTGGGGCCTTGTATGTTAACAAGCAGATCCTGAAGGTGATGCGTGAATGCAAAGGCAGCCAGTGCAAAGCACGCAAGACCAGAAAGGCTCAGACATCACTTTCAGGCTTTTTGTTTTAATTAAATGAGCAGATTCTAACAGGTGAAAAACACATTTGCCAGGATGTGGCAAGATCTGACTCAGGCAATTACAGGCCAGGCAGCCTGACACAAGTGCTGGGTAAGGTCTGATCCGGGCAACTACAGGCCAGCCAGCCTGACATCAGTACTGGTTAAGGTCAGACCTGGGCAACTACAGTTGGGCCAGCCTGACATTAGTGCTGGGAAAGGGCTGATCCAGGCAACTACAGGTTGGCTAGCCTGACATCAGTGCTGGCTAAGGACTGGCCTGGGCAACTACAGGCTGGCCAGTCTCACATCAGTGCTGGGAAAGAGGTCGAACTGGGCAACTACAGGCTGGTCAACCTGAAATTAGTGCTGGGTAAGGTCGGTCCCAGGCAACTACAGGCTGGCCAGCCTGACATCAGTGCTGGAAAAGGTCTGATCCAGGCAACAACAGGCTGCCCAGCCTGACACAAGTGCTAAGAAAGATCGAACACAGGCAACTACAGGCTTGCCAGCCTGACATTAGTGCTGGGAAAGGTCGGACAAGGCAACTACAAGGTCACAGCCTGACATCAGTGCTGGGAAAAGTCTGATCCAGGCAACTACAGGCCGGTCAAGCTGACATCTGTGCTGGGAAAGGTCGGACAGGGCAACTACAAGCTGGCAGTCTGACATCAGTGCTGGGTAAAGTCTGATACAGGCAACTGCAAGTGGGCCAGCCTGACATCAGTGCTGAGGGAAGGACTGATACTGGCAACTACAGGCAGGTCAGCCTGACATCAGTGCTGGGAAAGATCAGACAGGGAAACTACAACCTGGCAGCCTGACATCAGTGCTGGGTAAGATCTGATACAGGCAACTACAGGTGGGCCAGTCTGATTGTCAGTGCTGGGAAAGGTATGATACAGATAACTACAGGCTGGCCAGCCTTATACATCAGTGCTGGGAATGGTCCTGGCCCAAGCAACTACAGGCTGGCCAGCCTTATACATCAGTGCTGGGAATGGTCTGGCCCAAGCAACTACAGGCTGGCCAGCTTGATATCAGTGCTGGGAAAGGTTGGACCCAGGCAACTACAGGCCGGTCAGCCTGACATCAGTGTTGGGAGAGGTCAGACCCAGGCAACTACAGGCTGGCCAGCCTGACATCAGTGCTGGGTAAGGTCTGACCAGGGCAACTACAGGCCGGTCAGCCTGACATCAGTGCTAGGAAGGGTCAAGACCCAGACAACTACAGACTGGCCAGTAGGGTCAGACAGGGCAACTACAGGCCGGCCAGCATGACATCAGCGCTGCACAAGGTCAGACGTGGGCAACAACAGACTGACTAATCTGACATCAGCACTAGGAGAGGTCTGACCTGAGCAACTACAGGCTACCCAGCATGACATCAGTGCTGGGAAAGATCAGATGTGGAAAACTACAGGCTGGCTAACCTGACATTCAGCACTAGGCAAGGTCTGACCCAGGCAACAACAGGCTGGCGAGTCTGACATCAGTGCTGGGTAAGGTCGGTCAGCCAGCCTGACATCAGTGCTGGATAAGGTCAGACTCAGGCAACTACAGTTAGGCCAGCCTGACATCAGAGCTGGGAAAGGTCTGATCCAGGCAACTATAGGTCAGCCAGCCTGACATCAGTGCTGGGAAAAGTCTGATGCAGGCAACTACAGGCTGGCCAGCCTGACATCAGTGCTGGGAAAGGTCTGACCAGGGCAACTACAGGCCGGTCAGTTTGACATCAGTGCTAGGAAGGATCAAGACCCAGACAACTACAGACTGGCCAGTAGGGTCAGACAGGGCAACTACAGGCTGGCTAGCTTGACATCAATGCTGCACAAGGTCAGATGAGGGCAACTATAGACTGACCAATCTGACATCAGCACTAGGAAAGGTCTGACCCGAGCAACTACTGGCTGCCCAAACTGACATCACTGCTGGGAAAGATCAGATCTGGGAAACTACAGGCTGGCTAACCTGACATTCAGTACTAGGTAACGTCTGATCCAGGCAACAACAGACTGGCGAGTCTGACATCAGTGCTGGGTAAGGTTAGCCAGCCTGACATCAGTGCTGGGAAAGGTCTAACTCGGGCAACTACAGGCTGGCAAGCCTGATATCAGTGCTGGCTAAAGAATGGCCTGGGCAACTGCAGGTTGGCCAGTCTTACATCAATGCTGGGAAAGGTCAGACCCAGACAACTACAGGCTGGCCAGCCTGATATCAGTGCCAGTAGGGTCAGACAGAGCAACTACAGGCGGGCCAGCTTGATATCAGTGCTACACATGGTCATACCCAGGCAACTACAGACTGATCAACCTGACATCAGCACTGGGAAAGGTCTGACCTAGGTAACTACAGGCTGCTCAGCCTGATATCAGGGCTAGGAAAGATCTCATTGGGAAACTACAGGCTGGCCAACCTGATATTTAGTACTGGGTAAGGTCTGATCCAGGCAACTACAGTCTGGCGAGTCTGACATCAGTGCCAGGTAAGTTCTGATCCAGGCAACTACAGGCCGGCCAGCCAGACATCAGTGCTGGGAAAAGTCTGATCCAGGCAACTACAGGCCAGCCAGCCTGACATCAGTGCTAGGTAAGGTCTGACAAGGGCAACTACAGGCCAGCCTGCTTGACATCAGTGCTAGGAAAGGTCAGACCCAGGAAACTACAGGCTGGCCAGCCTGATATCAGTGCCAGTAGGGTCAGATAGGGCAACTACAGGCTGGCCAGCTTGACATCAGTGCTGGGAAAGGTCTAACTCGGGCAACTACAGGCTGGCAAGCCTGACATCAGTGCTGGCTAAAGAATGGCCTTGGGGGGGAGGGGCATGATCAGGACCTGATGGTAATGGCAGCCTAAAAAGCGAGCTCCGTCCCAATCTAGCCAACTATCACTCTTAATCCGTGAATATGCCAGACTGAAAACTTCTCACTGCAACTGGAAATCCCCCTCTTACCTCTGCTACTTTGAATTTGGCGCTTTGGGATACACAAAATGTAGTAGGACGGCGATGCCCTGTGCCGCCCTGCTAGGAACCGAACAGTTCACCTAGGCCGCAGCAGTCTGAGCAACTGGGTGGTCCGATTGCCAACATTTCCCCTATTATACCCGGAATACCTGGCACCCGATGAGAGCAGAATGGGTGGCGATTCCAAACAAATTCCAACTACTAGTTGGGCGAAGGGAAAAGATTGAGGTTCTTTTTTCACTTGATGTCTCTGCACCACGATCCTGATGGAAGAGCACGAAAATACAGTGCCGGAGATATGCGGACCGTGGGTGTCTACAACCCCTGACAATGCTCAACTAGGCGATGCCCTAGCAAATATCACAAAAATGCTAGAGGCATTACTGACGAGGGGTAGACAGCACTGGGGCATCCTTGGCTGGCAACGTGGAGGATGTCCAATGGCTTGAAGACAAGCAGAATGTGCTAGAGCAAAAGACAGAGGATTTAGAGCATCAGCACCAAGCCATGTTGCAACGTCTGAGGGACCATGAAGCGAAATTGGCCCGATTGTGGTATCGAGGTGAGGACCAAGAAAACCATAGTCACAGGAACAACGTGCGGATCCTGGGGGTTCCAGAGAGAGAGAGAGAGTAGAAGGGCCTAATATAGAACACTTTTTAAACGATTAGATACCCCAACTTTTGGGAGATAGGTGGTGAGACCCGTTAGGCGTAGAGAGGGGCGCACAGGGTCCCTGGCAGAGCCAACTGCAAGATCCTACGAACAATCGTTGCTTACATCCTGAAATACTCGATTAAGGAGAAACTACTTTTTCTCCCAGATGCCTCTGGGCCCCAGGAGATCAAATGCACAGAGGAACATCAGGGAAGGGGAGGCATTCACCAGGGGAAGAAAGACGTAGCCGGACTGGTACCACAAGAACATGGTCCCCCACTCGCTCACCGCAAGCACCACAGCAAGCACTAAGGAATGGAACAGGGCGTCGGGCAGCTTTCAGCCCGCAAAATATGGACGGATCATTTTCACCAGAGCCACAGCCACTAGACAAGCTGGGGGGCTACACTCGGCCCTCTAATGCCCCAAATCGCCTGCGATCAAGAAGCCCTACACAGCCTAATGCCAACAATCTTTCCTCCTCTCCTCCTGAAAAACTTTCTTGGGCAGCCGCAGCGAGGGTGGATGGAGTGGACGGCTTGGACTTGGAGCCTGGGGAACCAATGGAGTCTGCCACTTCTCTGGACTGGGCTACAAAGGTAGAGGAGGAGGAAGCTGGAGAGCAGCGGCTTCGGGGGTGTTACGACCTGGGAACAAAACATTCGCAGAGGTGCTGGGCACTCCCCCCAGAACAGGCAGACCTGAAACACCTCCAGCAGGAAAACAAACGGCATCTGGAACTGACGGCTGATATTCAGGACTTTTATGCTTTACTTAAACTTTTTTCCTTTTTGGCACAGCTATTATATCAAGGTCAGGGGATATGCATAGCCCCCCCCCCTCCATTTGCTGTCTGAGACGCTCTGAAATTCCAACGTCTCCGGACTGTCCACCAAGTCCTGCAGGGGGTCATGATCGTTTAGAGGGGTATTCCCTCGCTGATGCTAATTATCGCGACTGATAGAATACCTATGCAGTCCAAGGGCCTACCAACTACCGGCTTCAAGCAGATATGTGGGGCTAACCAGCCACTAATAGCACTGCTCTCTACATGACTCAAATAAGCCTATGTGCCGAAATCTCCCAATGGAATGCGGTGAAAGAAGTCCCCTCCCCTTCCCCTCCCTCCCTCTTATCTTCCAGTTGCTTAATACTTGCTATGTACGGGCCAATGGCCACGCTGAGGTTTAAGTGCCAGACGGGGACGGAACACCCATCGTGGTGGTGACCATCCCCAACACGTGGTGCTAGAAACAGTGTGGCATAGAGCTTAGGTAGCTCTCTCACACGAATACTTCAGCATCATTAGCTAGTTTATACTAATTTTAAATAGTTACTTGTTCATAAGTACTGTTTAGTGTGTTCCTTTAGAGTGGTTAAATTACTTTAGGTTACTGAGTGATATTTGTGTGTTTCATCCTTAGACAATTTAAAACTTGCCTATTCAGATAACGCAGCAGCAGTCTGTGACTTTCACACAGTTCTACACTTCTGTCTACAGGAAAGTACCTAGCAGAATAGAGACCTGCCAGGTTTGACCTTCTACTAGGTGTCTTCTCCTCTCTTTTCCTGCTTCCTACTTCTGGTACCGCTGGTGGGTGAGTACTCTTTTGGCTTACATTTCCCCTGTATCCCGTTGAACTGGCAACAGGGAACATGGCTGGTGGCTCATCTCCTATCCAGGGCTGGAAATGTGTTTCCTGGAATGTGAAGGAGCTTAATCATCCGGCTAAACGCACAAAGGTGCTTCAATTTTTAAAATCTATGGAGGTGGATATAGCTCTACTACAGGAGACCCTTTTAACAAGCAGAACAATTCACTGGCTGCAAAAGCTCTGGGTGGGATCATTAGTTGCCAGTTGTGCAACCTCCAAATCAAGGGGGGTTGTTATTTTATTGCGCAAGGCCTCACCGTGGGTTATAGAGGACAGGCATACCCCCAAGGTTGATGGGTAGTGGCTAGACTTTTGTACCCTAGAGGAAGGGCTGTGATAGCAAATGTATACGGGCACAACAATGACTCAGGAAATATATACCCAGAAATCAGCCATGCCTTTACCGAACTCATGGCTGACTTCTCAGACATACCAATACTGTTAGGGGGGGGACCACAACCTGGTTCAAGATGTCTTTTTGGACAAATCCCTTCCGACCCCACAAACACACCCCAAGACCCTGGCGGGTATGACGGCGATGACGGAGGAATGGGGACTGTCACACCCTTGGAGGATAAACAATCCCAAGGGGAGAGATTATTCCTTTTACTCCACAGTCCATGGCACTTATAATAGAATAGACTATTGGCTCATAAATCATGCGGCAGTACCTGGTGTCCTGGACACCTCGATCGATAGCATAATAATATCAGATCATGCCCCGGTGTCTATTACTTTTCTTCCACCTGGCCAAGGCGCGCAAGCCACCAGATGGAGATGTAACCCAATACTGATCAAGGATGACGCTTTTCAATCCTTCATAAGGGAAGAGACCCGTGCGTATTTTACCCTAAAAACGGATGAAGTCTCAGCTTCCACAATATGGGAAGCCTTCAAAGCGGTCATCCGGGGAGAATTATATCTTTTACCGCGGCCAAAAACAAGGCACAGGCTGCAACGGTACGCCGGCTGCAGGAAGAACTTACGAATTTAGAAAAGCAGTTCAAGATTACCGGCCATTGCCCACTTAACTCTCCACTACCATCTCAGATTACAGATCTGAAATATCAGATTAATTCATTACTACATAAGAAGGCAGAATGGCAGTTACTGCGGGCGAAACATAAGTCATGGGAAGGAGGGGACAAAGGGTGAAAATTACTTGCCTACCAGCTGCGCAAACAGCAAGCTACATCCAGAATATTAGCACTAAGAAATAAAGAAGACAAGGTTGCTTCCACACCCCAGGATATCAATGATACAATGCGAGCTTATTACCAGAAACTTTATCAGACACAACTCTCACTGACACCACAGGAGCTATCCGCACATGTGACAGAGTTCTGTGAAGGGACCTCCCTCCCCAAACTATCACAAGTGGATCGCAGCTCCCTTTAACTAGGATCTGCAGCTTATCCAGTAGGCAGGGAAATGGGCAGACTGGGTGGGCCAAGCGGTCCTTATCTGCCGTCAAATTCTATGTTTCTATGTTTCTATGTAGACGCCCCCATCTCCCCAGAGGAGTTGTGCACGGCCCTTTCCCAAATGGCGAAGGGCAAATCCCCGGGACCAAATGGTATGACAGTGGAACTCTACCACCTCCTGGGAAAGGAGAATACTACCCTACTTTTACGAGCTCTCACAGAGGCCCAAGCAGCGACACTACTCCCCCCGACAATGAGGCAAGCATTAGTGACACTGATTCCCAAAAAATCCTTGGATGCATTAGACTGTGCAAACTTCCGGCCCATCTCTCTATTGTCAGTAGACACCAAAATATTAGCCAAAGTGCTTGCGAACAGAATGAAGCAGATACTCCACAGGCTCATACACCCCCGCACAGTCAAGCTTCTCCAAGGGTAAGTCTGGGGCAGACAACCTCCGCCTGGTTCTTAACTTGAAATGGATAGCGCTCCACTCTAAGATGTCATTGGCTGCACTAGCCATCGATTTTTCGAAAGCTTTCGACCCTTTGGAGTGGAACTATCTACATGAGGTCCTTACCCTATATGGATTTGGTAGCCACTTCGGTGCCTGGGTCTCCACCCTATACCATCTAGCCACAGCCAGGAGTGTTACTAACCGAGACACCTCTTCCCTCTTCCCCCTTTCCCCTTCAACGGGGGACCAGGCAGGGCTGTCCCCTCTCCCCTTTGTTATTCATCATAGCCCTTGACCCGCTTATCTGCAAGCTCATTGACACCCCAGGTATCTCAGGCATTCCGGTTAAACAAAAGACGTTCCTAGTTAATGCATATGCAGACAATATGCTACTTACCATGTCGAGCCCTGAAACATCCCTCCCCTTGGCTCTACAGGTGTTGTGACAATTTACCCACATTTCTGGTTTAGTAATAAACCAGAAAAAGACACTTCTGTCTCCGCTGAACACCAACTGTGGCAGAGGCTGCCTGAAGGGCACCGATATATCCTGGGCCCCTCGGGGCTTCCTCTACCTGGGGATCTATATATCAGCAGCCTGGAGCAACCTGGAAAAAGCACATTTTCCCCCCTCATAACAACCTTGATGGCAGAGGTTCAACGCTGGCAAAAGCTTCGACTATCCCTGAAGGGCAAAGTTGAAGCTGCTCGTATGTTTATTTTACCACGGATCTCGTATTTGCTGAATAACCTCCCAATTGCTCTCTCCAATAAGCTATTCTGCTCACTGGACAAACTTCTCTCCTCCTTCCTTTGGGAAGGCAAAGTGGCATGCTGGAGACGAGCCAAACTAAGGGCTCACTGGACTAGAGGAGGGTTGGGCCTAACCTGGTTTCAAGGGTATTACCTAGCCTTTTGAATGGCCCAAGCCACTGCATGGCTTGTTTTCCCAACTCCCCACCCTCCACAATGGGTCAGTTTCAAATCCACTCTAGCAGCAAAACATTCTTTGTTCGTTCTACTTGGAAGTAAGAAAGGTCCAGGGCACCAAATGTCCCCCCCCCTTATGACAGAAACCTGCAATGCTTGGCACCAGGTGATGAACCCGACTAGTACATCGGGGACAACTAGATTTCCCCCAATCTCCTATGCTCCCCTCTGGCACAACAAGCTCAACACAGTGGAACAAGAGCCCATACTCTGGCCAAACTGGGACAAGAAAGGGATACGTACAGTTGGTGACCTCCTTATCCAGCATAGTAACACGCTCATGTCATTTGAGCAGCTACGAAATAGCCATGACTTGCCCAAAAAGGACTTCTGGCGCTACCTACAGATGAGGAGTGCGCTTCAAGCCCTGCTGGCACAACCTACAGATGAGCTAACATGGGGATGGCTAAGCTCTCTTCACAAACCAAGGCAGGGCCCTGGCCTGGCCGGCACTTTTTACAGGGTACTGAGAGATGCGCAGCCTGATACCAGCTCTAACTGTAGGCAGTCTTGGGTAAATGTGCTACAGAGCCTAATTTCCCAGCAGAAATAGGCTGACTGCCTAAAAGCAGCATGTACAACGTACGAAGATGCCAGGAGTCAACTGATACAGTTGAAAATCCTCCTTAGATGGTATAGAGCCCCTGCTTTCTTGGCCAGTATTAAAGTACTGAAACATGCTGAGTGTTGGAGATGACAGTCATCACCAGCGCATTTACTGCACATCCTGTGGACGTGCCCTGTACTTCGAGTTTTCTGGTCCGCTGTACTGAAGGCCTGTTCAAAGATTATAGATAAGCCCATACTCCTGTCCCAACATTCTCTGGTGATAGGAGAGGTCTCATCCCTACAACCCCTACAGGGGCCGCTTATAGCACAGGTAATGACTGCACTCATGGAAGCGAAGAGGGCCATACTGATGAAATGGAAACAACCCTCCGCTCCCATGGCCTCCACATGGAGGGCGGCTGTGTCAAGACTAGCAATCTTTGAGAAGCGAAAAGCAGTGGGAAAGGGCTGTCTCCCCAGATATTATAGAAAATGGGATGCATATTTGCACTCCCATATATGTATGGTTCCGCTACCCCTCCTGCTAACCCACCCCCTGGGTTAATATTTCTTTCTCCTTTCTTTCTCCATTCTTCTTTTTTCTCAACCCAACACCACCCAAACCAACACACGACATACTGGAGCTCTCACCCTTTCCACAAGATCTCTGGCACTTCTGCTATCCTAATTTATGCTTCTCACTTAATCCAGGGACTGTTGCAAGCAAATAAGTTGGATGCACTTGTCACATACTACAGTAACTCTTAACCACACAATTGTCTCTTTCTTGGTTATAAACAGTATACCTATAGGACAAGATAACGTATAGAACTTTAAGATATAACAATCCGACTAAAAATACCTTGATAGGTTACAGTTCTTTGGTTAGATAAATCCTCTGTGAGAGGCAGACTGACTGCTAGCAAGACTTCTACCTGACATGTACCTTGGTTGGTTATGCATAGAACGTAACAGTTTATTGTGATGTAAGACAAGTGATCTGCTGTACACAAATAAGAAAAAAATCAATAAAACCTTATATGATCAAAAAAAAAGAATGGCCTGGGCAACTACAGGCTGACCATTCTCACATCACTGCTGGGAAAGGTTGGACCGGGCAACTATAGGCTGGTTAGCCTAAAATTAGTGCTGGGTAAGGTCGGACCCAGGCAACTACAGACTGGCCAGCCTGACATCAGTAATGGAAAAGGTCTGATCCAGGCAACTACAGGCAGGCAAGCCTGACATCAGTGCTGGGAAAGGTTGGACAGGTTAACTACAAGGTGGCAGCCTCACATCAGTGCTGGGAAAGGTCTGATCCAGTCAACTGCATGCCAGTCAGGCTATCTGTGCTGGGAATGGTCAGACAGGGCAACTACAAGCTGGTAGCCAGACATCAGTGCTGGGTAAGGTCTGAACCCAGGTAGCTACAGGCTGGCCTGCCTAACATCAGTGCTGGGAAAGGTCTGATCCAGGCAACTACAGGCTGGTCAGCCTGACATCAGTGCTAGGTAAGGTTCAATCCAGGCAACTACAGGCTGGCCAGCTTGACATCAGCGCAGGCTAAGGTCAGACCCAGGCAACTACATGCTGGCCAGCCTGACATCAGTGCTGGGTAAGGTCTGACAAGGGCAACCACAGGCCGGCTAGCCTGACATCAGTGCTAGGAAAGGTCAGACCCAGACAACTACAGGCTGGCCAGCCTGATATCAGTGCCAGTAGGGTCAGACAGGGCAACTACAGGCTGGCCAGCTTGACATCACTGCTGCACATGGTCATACCCGGGCAACTACAGATTGATCAACCTGACATCAGCACTAGGAAAGGTCTGACCTGGGTAACTACAGGCTGCACAGCATGACATCAGTGCTGGGAAAGGTCTGACCTGGGCAACTGCAGGCTGGGCAGCTTGACATCAGTGCTGGCTAAGGACTGACCCGGGCAGCTATAGGCTGGCCAGTCTCACATCAGTGCTGGGAAAGGTCGGGCTGGACAACTATAGGCTGGTCAGCCTGTCATCAGTGCTGGAAAAGGTCTGATACAGGCTGCCTCCCAGTCCACACTTGCCTGGTTTGCCAGCTATCTGTGGAGCCACTCCCAGTCTGTCTCCTGTCATAAAGCTCTCTCCAACCCTGCCCTGCTTCGTTCAGGCATCCCACAAGGTTCCGTACTTGGGCCCCTGCTTTTTTCTTTGTTCGTCAATAACCTAACTTTGGTGCCCTCCCACAGTCTCTCCTTATTCTATGCCGATGACTTGGTTCTCTATGTCTCCTCCAGCTCTATTCATGAAATTAACTCCCACCTCTCCTCTGATCTTCATCGTATCCAAACGTGGCTTACGTCCCACCACCTGGTGCTAAATGCTGCCAAGACCTAGGCTATGCTCTTCAGATCACAAAGGAAATCTGTCACTTCAACTCCGTTTCTCCAGGTTTCTTGTCATGATGGCTCCCTTGTGGAAGTAACTCAGTCCTTCAAATACCTAGGGGTCAGGCTGGATACATCTCTTAACTTCTGTCTGCAAATCAGTCAATGCTAAAACTGGACTGACTTACTGAGTCCGTTAGTTTCTGACCCTGACGCCAGGATCTCTGTTGCCCAACGCTTTCTCCTCCCTGGACTCTTCTACGCTCTTGCCTGTCTTCGCTATGGAACAGGCAAGCATCTTGCAAATGTGGGACGTTGCCTACAACAAGGTCTGTAGATTTGCGCTATCTGCTCCTTGTCTTAAGCACCACTGTGCTCTCTTACTCTGACCTCCACTGGTTGTCTCCTTCCTCGCGTCGGGCTTATTTATTAGGTTGTCTGACTGACACATTATTCATTCTTCTATCCCCTCCACACGCGCTGCTATGCTCACCCCCATGGACTGCCCTCGTTCCCTCCATTCCATGTCTTTAGCTCTGTTATCTGTCCCAAAATGCTCTACCAGGATGGGTGAACTTGCCTTCTCCTTCCATGCCCCCAAATTTTGGAGCTCTCCACCACTTGATGTTAGGCACTCCAAATCCCACCCCACTTTCAAGAAAGGCCTCTCCAATTACCTCGCCTCCCTTGACATTTGCAAATGTCCCTAGCTTCACAAGTCATGCAAATCTACCATTGTCCTGCACTTAAATTCCCCTTTGGCCTCTTGATTCCTCCCATCCCCACTCTTCGTCAGCTGCAGCTATGCACTTTGTTCCCTGTCTCTGCCTGGGAATTGTCTCCTTGCTGACTTACCAACAGCACTGTCATGTTTTGTACATTAACAACAGTAAATTGTGCCTTTTTGTCTGTTTTGTTCCTATTATACTGTGTGTGATATGTACCTGCTCTATGTACTATGTAACTTGCACCTCTGTATAACTGATTGGAATCTCCTATTGTACAACACTGTATATGTATTTGTTTTTACCTGTTCCTTGATTTGTACTCTCCTGGGTCATGCCTGAAAATAGACAGTTCTCTCTAGTGCACTTACCCGGTTACCAAATGCAAATAAACAAACTACAGGCTGGCCATCCTGACATCAGTGCTGAGAAAGGTCAGACCCAGGGAACTACAGGCTGGCCAGCCTGACATCAGTGTTGGGAAAGGTCGGACAGGGCTACTACAAGGTGGCAGCCTGACATAAATGCTGGGTAAGGCCTGACCCAGGCAACTACAGGCTGGCCTGCCTCACATCAGTGCTGGAAAAGGTCTGATCCAGGCAACTGCAGGCCGGTCAGGCTGACATCTGTGCTGGGAAAGGTCAGACAGGGCAACTACAAGCTGGCAGCCTAACATCAGTGCTGGGTAAGGTCTGATACAGGCAACTACAGGTGGGCCAGCCAGCCTGACATCAGTGCTGGGAAAGGTTGGACAAGGCAACTACAAGGTGGCAGCCTGACATTAGTGCTGGGAAAAATCTCATCCAGGCAACTATAGGCTGGACAGGCTGACATATGTGCTGGGAAAGGTCAGACAGGGCAACTACAGGTGGGCCAGCCAGCCTGACATCAGTGCTGGAAAAGGTCTGATACTGGCAACTACACGTGGGCCTGCCTGACATCAGTGCAGGGAAAGGTCTGATCCAGGCAACAACAGGTCAGTGAGGCTGACGTTAGTGCTGGGAAAGGTCAGAAAGGGCAACTACAGGCTGGCAGCCTGACATCAGTGCTGGGTAAGGTATGATACAGGCAACTACAGGTTGGCCAGCCTGACATCAGTGCTGGCAGAGGTCTGATCCAGACAGCTACAGGTTGGCCAGCCTGGCATCAGTGCTGGCTAAGGAGTGACCAAGGCAACTACAAGCTGGCCAGCCTGTCATCAGTGCTGGGAAAGGTCTGACCTGGGCAACTACAGGCTGGCCAGCCTTACACATCAATGCTTTATTTATTTACTGAATTTTGGTAATTGGGTAGGCCCTCTGAGACAAGACTGTCCCTTTTTCCGGGCGACCCGGGAAGTGCAGTACATTGATAGTGCATTCACTGACACAAGAAATTAGACAAGGAGTAATCATACAGTAAAAGAGTACATCAATTACATTCAGTTATGTAAAATAAGCAATCTAAAGCACAAACAGTCATACAGTAAGAGAGTGCATTAATTACATTCAGTTATGCAAAAAAATAGCAATTTAAAGCACAGTCAACAAAACCTTACATACAGTCAGACGTCATTTACATTATTTTTTGTCTTGGAGAGCAGGAGATGGAGATAGAGAGAGAGAGTGGGAAGTTTTGCTAGAATCATGCAAGAAGTGAACAGGGGTTAGGAGTCAGCGGAAGCAGGAGCAAGGTGGAGTGGTTAGGGTGAGTTAACAGCGACCTTTGAAATTGAGAGAGGGAGGTGCAGACCAATATAGAAGGAGGTAGAGAGTTCCAGTGAGACACCGCAGAAAATGCAAACGATCTCCAAGCCATGGAGAGTCTTAAGTTTGGCACTGAGAGAAGAGGCAAGGAGGTAGATCCGAGGGTACGTCGAGGGAGACGACGTTGAACAATATCAGCAAGGTAAGAAGGAGTGAAACAATGTACACAAGCTTATGTATAAAGCTTAGTGTGGCATACCATAATTTGAATTCATAGGGTAGCATCCTAGGGCAGACAGGACATCGCAGTGATAGTGCCAAGCACTGGCCCTGATAGCAAACCTGCCAGCTCTATGGTAAGCCTGTGACAGGCAAGATAGTACGGATGTGGAAGCAGAGAGTAGTAATGGAGCACCATACATAAGGAGGGTAGGGGTGTGGCATCCGCAATCTTGTGGCATGAGGTCAATGTAAGGAATGGACAGATGCGGAAGAGGACACCGATTTTTTGGTTCATGGTTTTAGAGATGGCTGTAACATGCATATCCAGGATAAGGGAGGGATCTAAGGTGACTCCCAAGTATTTGAAGGACCATGACCAATTCGAGTGCATCCCCCGTACATGAGAGGATAGCTATGGGGGGGAGGGTTGGTGCGGACGAATTGGAGAATAACATGCTCTTTGTTTTTTTAGTATTAAGGCTGAGCTGCTTCTCAAGGAACCAGTCCACAAGGGTGTTGAAATCGGAGGCTAGCACTGAACTGAACCACCCAATGCTGGGTAAGGTATGAGCTGGGCAACTACAGGCTGGCAAACTTGACATCAGTGCTAGGTAAGTTCTGATCCAGGAAACTACAGGCTGGCCAGCTTGATATCAGTGCTGGAAAAGGTCAGACCCAGGCAACTACAGCCGGTCAGCCTGATATCAGTGCTAGGTAAGGTCTGATCCAGGGAACTACAGGCTGCCCAGTCAGACATCAGTGCTGGGAAAGATCTGATCTGGGAAACTACAGGCTGGCCAGCCTGACATTCAGTACTGGGTACAGTCTAACCCAGGCAATTACAGGCTGGAGAGTCTGACATCAGTGTTGTGTAAGGTCAGACCCGGGCAACTACAACTGGACTTGCCTGACATCAGTGCTGCATAAGGCCGGACCTGGGCAACTACAGCTGGACTAGCCTGACATCAGTGCTGCATAAGGTCGGACCAGGGCAACTACAGCTGAACTAGCCTGACATCAGTACTGGGAAAGGTCTGACTGAGGCAACTACATGCCTGCCAGCCTGACATCAGTGTTGAGAAAGGTCTGACCCAGGCAGCTACAGTCTGGCCAGCCTGACATCAGTACTGGGAAAGGTTGGACCTGGGCAACTACAAGTCAGCCAGCCTAACTTCAGTGTTGGGTAAGGTCGAACCCGGCCAACTACAGGCTGACCAGCTTAACATCAATGCTGGGAAAGGAATGACCTGGGGCAACTGCAGGCTGGTCAGCCTAACATCAGTACTGGGAAAGGTGTGATCTGGGCAACTACAAGCTGGCCAGCCTGACATCAGTACTTGGAAAGATCAGACCTGGGCAACTACAGGTTGGTCAGCTTGACATTAATACTGGGTAAGGTCTGACCTGGGCAACTACAAGTTGGCCAGCTTGACATCAGTGCTGGGAAAGGTCTGATCTGGACAACTACAGGTCAGCCAGCCTGACATCAGTGCTGGAAAAGGTCCTTGAGGCCATTATCAAGGATAGATTAACAGAGTACTTGGCTGAGGCCAATGTTCCTGCCCCCTCTCGGCATGGTTTTAAGAGGGGCAGATCATGCCAAACCAACCTGATCACCTTCTTCGGGAGGTGACCAGGAAGGTGGCAGGGGCAAGGCAGAGAATAGTTTACTGAGGCATCAGAAAGGCCTTGGGCACTGTATTGCAGAGCCAGCACGGGGGCAAAGCACACCTGTGTGTTAACATGAGGCGTACACAAGGTGGGTTGTTAACTGGTCTGGTGGCAGGAAGATGTAGAAGGTTGTGGTGGACGGGCACTACTTCGAGTAGAAAGGGATGTGGTGAGTTAGCCAACTTCCAGTCATAATTTGCATATATTTCTGTTATTTGTTTTTTGTGATTTTGTGTATGTTAAATTCCACAAAACATGCCAATTTTTTTTAAACAAGTACACAGTCTTACTGAAAGACCACAGGAAATGAGAAGGTCTTGCAAAATATGTGACATTCCTATGTGACCCAGGAAAAAAGCTACTAGCCAGGAAGCTGAATTTTATATTTTCAAAGGGGATGGCAGTCCCTGGTTAGCTAACTGGTTCTATAAAATCTCAGGAGGAGAGAAGCTACCTCACCTGTCGTAAACCTTTAAGATCAAAAGGAGAAATGATTTTAGACGGCAGGTGTTAGCAAGGTTACCGCAGTCTGATTACACTTTTTTTTTTTAGCAGTGCCAGGAAGTGGCGATGCCAGGACCCAAATAAGGAAATAAATAATAATTCCTTAAAATCTGCAAAGAGCAGGAGAGACACCTGCTGGCCGAAAGAGGAGGCCACCAGCTATAAACAGGGATTTTTTTTTTTTGGACTGCCGGAGGGACTATAAATATTTCCTTTATGGCTCACAAGAGAACATTTGAAGCTAAATCCATCAGCCAGACATTATATGGCTGTGAAGTGTGGGGCCTATTGGCTGGGGATTCAAAAGTAGAACCCATTTAGAATGTCTTACTGGGAAACATGCTAGAGCACTCTCGGGATTGCCCATCAGCTTTCACGAGACTGGAAGCAGGTATGCCCCCTTTAAATGTAAAAATTAAAATTAGAATTATTAAGTACTGGGAAAAGATGGTAAGGATGTCTACAGAGAGACTCCCCAACCTATGTTGGGTTGATTTTTGGTTAGACTACAGGGAGGAGCAAGCAAGAGTGGGTGGTTCCAAAGACTGAATGTTTTCTTAAGGAGCTCTGGTTTGGAAGATATTTGGTCTAATAAAGCTCTGCTAGATACAAACCTGTTTGTAAAGGAAGCTATCCAAAGATTTACTGATGTTTCACTCCAAACTGACTTTGCAAGAGTGCATGAGATAGACAGATGTGGGTTTTATTCCAATATAAAAGTAAATGGGAAAATGGAAGCATATTTGGTTTGTTGTGAAAATAAGAAGCATAGGAATAATTTATGTAATATTAGGCTTGAAAGTCTGGGTATTGTGAATTTACAATATAACAACTAGTGGGGTCAGTTTGGTAATAAAAAGAGATGTAATTGCAATAATGAAACTATAGAAAGCTTCTCCCACAAGTTATTGGAATGTGATGAGTTGAAGATGGAAAGAGGTAAATGGATAACAGCACTGATTACGGCTAATAATTTAAAATGTATGGATAACTGTGTGAAGTGCCTGCTTGGTCTGGAAAATATTAAGATAATGTATGGGATGGCAAATTTTGTTAAGTTGAAAAATTTAATTTGGGGTATACTCCTGCTATTTATGCTATATAATGTTCCATTTTAATTGAATGACTGATATTTTTATATGTATTTCCATGAATTGATGTGATAAAATGTATTGTTTTTATACATCTTTTGTACTAATAAACTTTGAACTTTTGACAGCAGGTGTTAGCAAGGTTACTGCAGTCTGATTACTTTTTTTTTTTAGCAATGTCAGGAAGTGGTGATATGAGGACCCAAATAAGGAAATAAATAATAATTCCTTAAAATCTGCAAAGAGCAGGAGAGACATCTGCTGGCCGGAAAAGGAGGCCACCAGCTATAAACTAGGGATGTTTTTTTTTGGACTGCCGGAGGGACTATAAATATTCCCTGTAAACAGAAGCTCACTGCAATGCACTTTGCACACTCTCCTGACAAGACACAGAACAATCTGTTAGTGGCTGAAAAGACAGAAAGGAGTTTTCAGACTTCTTACTCTTCCAGTCTACAATTTACTATGAACTTAAGGTAGAACTTTAGATAACAGTTACAGTGTGTTTTTCATGTATATGTTCCACTTTTATTTGTGTTATTCTGTGACCAAAATGTATTTTTAAGAAACTTGCCTGAGCAAGATTTTTCATAGTGTGTGGGGGTGTGGGAAGTTTAATAATAATCTGTGACTAAACTGTTATTGCTATGGGGTGTCACAATAAGTTACCAATTGAACAAGGGTCTGTACTAGGAAGTCTGGGTAAAGATAGGGAGAATACGAAAGTCTCAAGGAAGGGTCAGTGGGGATTTGAACCAGGTTACTGCACGCCCATGGGGAAGACAAAATCAGGGTTACAAGGCTACCCCAAAGAGACTAATGCCTGGATCTTCCCCCTTTGTGTAACAACCCAGAAATGGTTCTCATTTGGCTTCAAGACTCAAGACTGGTAATGTACCCTTATCCAGAGTAAAGAGGGAGCCCTGGGGCAGGGCCTGCCAAATCCCATAGCCCAAAGTCCGGGACAACCACTTTTTACCCAGGGACAAGCAGTCTGACATGTGCTGCTTGTCCCACAGACTACCAAGGCAATGCATTGTATTTAATATTGTAAAAGTACAATATACCTGTTTTTGCAGTGGCGGGCCGCTAGATATTGCCTCGATGACACCTCCCTCCCTCCGTTTGTTCCCCGGCACCCAGTCACCTGATGGCTGTATTGGGAATCATGGCAGCCTGCCCTGGCTGCTGGAATGAGCATGCGTTGACTATAATGGGCAATCGACTGGGGCACAACTCAGATGCCACCAGAGACTCAAGCAGACAGTGGCTGTGGCAAGTACAGGGGGAGCCCCGCAGAGAAAACGCAAGCGTGACTGGCCAGACACAGCCAGCCAAACAGGCTCGGCAGCCTATGGCTGAGGGTACAGTTGTGCCTGTCAGTCCTGGCTATTGGCCATCATGCTTGAGAGGGCGGTGCTGGGAGTGTCAGTAGCTCGGCTCACATTGCGAGAGGCGCCATTTCACTACCGACACTTGTGAAGGAGAGACTGATTTCAGTTAGCTCTGTGCTCCAACTCTGACAGCAGAGCAGCTGTCGTTTTGTGGCATTATTTCAATTAGCATTCTTGGGGCAGTCACCTAAAAATCATATTATTAACAACACCATTCATTTCACTGGAGAAAATTGAAAAAAAAAACAATCTGAACTGAGGGAGTGGGAACTTGATATGAAGTCTGGGGGGAGGGGGTACATGCAAGATCGTAGTTGACTGTTCATTATGCCAAGAACTCCTGCTGAAAGGCATCTAGCCTGGCTGGGGGACAGCCTGCCTTAATGTAATCTGCAGAAAATAAAAAAAAAAAATTAAAAATACTTTATATTAAAAAAAAGGGAGGGAAAACCACACTGAATTTAGGGGGCTGTGTGTTGTGTCTGACATCGTCGTGGACTCGAGTGACCTACTGGGGAGGACCTAGCATGAACTCTGAACATTAAATGCCTATAAATTAAGAAAAGAAAAAGCAGCACTTTCTTTCTAAGCTTTTTTGTTCTAAAAAATAAACTACACAGTGGTGTAAGGGAGGGAGGAGGTGTGTGGTGGCTGTGAGTGAGACCACTACATAGAGCCTGCCCTAAGAGGACAGATAGAGTAACTTGGCAACATTTATGACTAAATCTAAATCAGAAACTAAATGATTTAAAGGGAAAAAAGCACTGTGTATATATACACTACTGTAAAAAATAAAATAAACCCTTAACCTAGCTGCACTCCGGTGAAGGGAAGAGGCTGTGTGGTTGTGAGACCAGACCAGACAGACAGACAGACTAGAGCCTGCCTAAGAGTAAGAGGGTAAACGTGGGCAGGGAACAACTGAGGACTTAACAGAAGTTAACTACACAAAGGGAAAAGGAAAACCAAGTAAACCTATATTAACCTACTAGCTATTTTGGTGGAAGACGGGTGTGAGTGGCTATAAGACTGAACCTTAACCTGCCCTGATAGGGTAGAGGAACTTGGAGAACAACTGAGGACTTACTATAAACTATACCAGGGGAAACAGCATTTTTGAGAAAAATAAAAGAAACTACCTAGCTACATTGGTGGTGGGGGGTGGCTGTGTGACCAAACCTGCCCTGAGAAGGGAAAAGACCTTTTTGGGACTACATAAAAAAATAAAATAAACCTACCTAGCTACTTTGGTGGTGGAGGGGGTGTGTGTGTGTGTGTGTCTGTGAGACCGAACCTACCCTGAGAAGGAAAAAGGCATTTTTGGGACTACAGAAAAAATAAAATAAACCTACCTGGCTACACTGGTGGAGGTGTGTCTGCGTGGCTGTGAGACGAAACCAGCCCTGAGAAGGGGAAAATGCATTTTTGGGACCAAAGAATAAAATAAACCTACCACCTAGCTACACTGGTGGAGGTGTGTGTGTGTGTGTGTGTGTGTGTGTGGCTGTGAGGTCGACCCTGCCTTGGGAGACTAGAGGAAAGGGAAAAAGCGTTTGGGTGCTTGATACAAAAAAAAAAAAAAAACACTAGCTAGCTAAAGTGTTGAAAAGGCAAAACACCTTCACTATTCTGTGTTACCTGTCTGACCAGCAGTGCTACTGTAGCTGCTAGGCTGTAGTACAGTACAAGGAAGGCTAGAAGACAAGACAGCTACTACCACCAAAGTACCATACCTACCTACCATTGTGCCTACTACTAGTACAGTACTACCACCCACACCCGAGTGTCCTGTCCCACTACTACTAGTACTCCATCCACTCCCACCTACTCTGTCCTGACCTCCTCTTGTGTTGGAAGCATAACATAAGCACAACAGCTTGCCTTAAGGTAAAAAATTACACAACACACAAAGATAACATAAAATAGAATTTTATTGTTTACAACAATCTTGAAGATTTCACAATTGCATAGAAGTAAAAAAAATGCAAAGAAATAAGCCAAAGCAAACCATGCTTTCTTCCCTTGGAACTGGGAAAAAATTGGATAAATCCTCCATGACATCTTCATCAGGAACAAAAAGTAAACAGCCAGATGATGATGGCAGTGAAAATGATGCTCCGACTGGAGAAAGCTCAGGCTTCCTACTATAACTTTTCCTGATGCTGATGCTGTACTATCTGCTGCACGATGTTCTCACTGACTGTGCTGCTGGTGCCACGTGCTAATTCTGTCACAATCCTCTCTATCCTGATTTAAAAAAAAAAAAATCATATTATTCTCCTTATTGTCTATTACAACACTAAATAACTAATACTACAATAAATCCGTTTAGGTTTTCTTTATTTTTATACATTCCACTAAAAGTATGCCATTTTATACCTGGACTACCACCTCAAGCACCGAGACAACTACTTTTTGACAAGCCACTTGTCCATGGACAAGTATCTAATTTTAAAATTTGTCAAGCCCTGCCCTGGGGCCTTGTGGCAGGTGTTCAGTTGTGACCTCGGCAAGCATTCTAGAAGGTCACAGGGAGGGTATCCCTGTTTTCCCCTCCCTGTCACGGACTGCACTTTAGGGGTGGGCACTGTGAGCTCAGTGGACCTGACCCTCAGGAGTGGGTTCATGATAAGGGGTACACTGCGGTATCCCTCAGGGACTAGCACTGGGGCCACTACTGTTCAACATCCCCATAAACTTCAGGCCGACTCGGACATGCTGGTAGATTGGTCAGGTTCCATGTAGCCGAACGCAAAGGTGTTGCACCTGGGTGGGAAAACAGAGGTAAGACCTACAGACTGAGTGTGGGGCTCCTCTTGCTGCAGTGGAGGAGGAAAAGGGTCAGGGGTCACAGCAGAAAAGGGGACAAAGCATGAGAAACAATATGCAGCCGCTGTCAAACAGGGCTGGCAGAATGTTGGGTGCATCACAGGAAAGTGAGCTGCAGGGCAATGGAGGCAATCCTGCCCCTCTGCAAGGCCCTAGTCAGCCCCTCCCCCAAAGTACAGTGTGCAGTTCTGGCCTATGAAAAGGACACAGACACAGTCACAAGGGTGCTATGCAGGGCCACCAAAATGATCAGGGGTATGGAACACAAAAGCAGTGAGGAAAGATTAGTGAACCGTAACCTGTTGACATTAAAGAAAAGGAGGCTGACAGCAGACGTGCTCACAGGCTTTCACAAACTCAAGGGTACTGAGGAAATCGAACAGACAGAGATGTCTGATCTGGTTGGTGCCCTTCAACAGGACAAAGGGATGCAGCATGAAAGCTCAGAGGTGGTAAATTCGAGGGTAACGATAGGGAACAGTTTTTCTTCTAGAGGGAGGTGAACCTAGGCAACAGCCTACCAGTGCAGACAGTGGATACAAAAACAATACAGGCTTTCAAGGTGAGCCTGAATACATTTCTGGTTACCAATGGAGTCAAAAGACACCCAAGTAATGGAGTGAGTAGAAACCCATTAGTATGTGTTCACACAGCATACTTATTCATAACAGCTTATGAATCGGTTTGGGGGGAACGTGATGGACCTAGAGTCCCTTTTGACCTGAAATTACTGTGTTACTATGATATGTATATGTTACCATACGCAGTAGGGCCTCTGTATCCGAGGAAAGATACTGACATGCTTGAGAACATACAGAGGACAGTCAACAGTGTGATTTAAAGTTTGAAAAATAATTAGGTTATACGAGTCAGCCAACAGAACTGGGGCTGTTTACCAAGTGCTCCTCATTTGTCTATGGACTGGAATAGGTAGTTGGAGAACACCTGATGTCATGTAATATGCAGTAAATAATCAAGGCTATGTGATAATACAGTGGATATTTAACTGAAACTACAAAGTATGCCCTATACTGTGATCTGCACTGACCAGATTTCCAGGTGTTAGCACTGGTAGTAGTAAGAAACTCATTGAGTCCTCAGTGGCAGTGGCTGCAGAACGCCGCATGCTTTAACATAGTCATTTTAATAGCCTTAGTTGAATAGACTGGCCATTTATCATGGCTATAGACCAATATGAGATCTCGCGCACTGGCAGTTTCGTCGCGAAGGTTTTGCTATTGAGGGCTACCCACATCCGCCATTTGTTGGCAGCCCTCATTAGCATAACCTTCCCGGCGGAAGTCACCCGAGGTGCACGAGATGTCCACCTGCGGGTCTGTCGCCATGATGGAGCGAGCAGATCTTTTCTATTAAAATTCCAGGGCACCAGGTACTAAAAAAAAAATGTATTTTATGTTGAAAGCCCTAATTGGGCATTTCTGCAGCTGCTGCTGCACTGAGGGACTCAATCAGAGTTTCCCTTTAATAACTCTCTAGATATGCCTATAAGTGCAAGAGGGAGTGTGTATGCATATTACTGGTGTTTTGGTACTGGATTTAATAATACCTTGGTAGACATGTGTTTACCAAGTGTGGCAGATTTTCTGGTGAAGGCTGAGCTGGCCAGTAAAAAAAACAAAAAAAAGATTACACACAGTTTGTTAGGGGATGATGATGCTTTTACTAGGATAACAGAATGCCTAGACATACAGGCTTTGGAGATCAAGTCCAACAGGAATTCAAAGGCAATGAAAGCTTATATACCTAAATCATTAATTAGTATATTAAAGGTCTTAGCGCTACCTTGTTTGACAAGTACAGTAAGAATCCATCATACAAGGCAAAGTGGAAGGATGATGAGCAGTCTGCACTGGAATTGCTGCCCCTGGAGGCAATCCTGATTGATGAGACATTAGGCAGTATAGTATGCTCTTCAGTCTTTCAGGGGTTTGTTGCCTCACACAATTGGTGAGCTTACCGTTTTAGGAAATGTATTCTACAGGTAGTTCAGTGAGACCCCAGACTGTTTACCAGGGATACACAATTAACCACCAGATACGATACCAGATTTAGGGTATGGGAAAATTGGAGCTTTACCTACCCAGGATATCTCTTAGCAAATGACATGATCCTCTCAATCAGTTTCTAAAACAAAACTTCCCCTTACAGAACAAAAAATCTATTTAGGTATTTACAATGAATGTCCAACTCCCTCTTGGGGTGAGGGGGGGGGGGTACTCTCCATGCCACAATAACTAGAAATATACTAGACCCCTCAATCAGGGATTGCCTCCAAGAGGAGTGACCTCAAAGATACATAAACTACTCCAGCAGCACACTTCAGAATTCTCCTCGCATACAGCAGGCCAGCCAGGATGCAATGCAAATGCAGTACCTTGCAGTATTACTGCACAATGCTGCAGTATGCGGCAGGGAACAGCGTAATGTGCAGAAAATGAAACCCTTTTGACATGCAGTATTTTATATGTCATGCACTTCAAAACACTGTTGTATTCTTGCTGGCTGCACTGTATGCGACAAGAATGGGGTAGTGAAACAGGTAAACATACAGAATCAAGGATCTGGGGGAGTTGTTAGCGACTTACTTTTAAAAGAGATTCCCCAAGTTATATAAAATGAGATTTGCACCAGATGGTGTGGTGCCTTACCTCTGCGACAGGCTGACTGGATAGGTCTGATCAAAATGTATTATCATATTTTCAAGTGGAAGGGATCGTAAATTTGTGCCCAGCTGATCCATTCCACTTCCTGGTGATGGGAGCTGCTTAAGATCCGGCACTGTGCTCAGGCACATATGACGTTTGCCCAGGGATAGTGCGGGGACGTGCTCCATGAAAGTCTATTGAGGGGGCAACTTTTACAACGTTTTTAAGTATTGTAATGGTTGTTTTGTGATTTACCAAAGACACCGGGTGACTAGAAAGGCATTGTTAGTCACCCAGTGCCCTTGGTTAATCACAAAACGACCATTACGATACATAAAAATGCTGTAAAAGTTGCCCCCCATAGACTTTAATGGAGCGCATCCCTGCACTATCCCTGAGCACACGTCATTATGTGACTGAGTGTGGGGGCGGATCTTAGGCAGCTCCCATCACCAGTAAGTGGAAGGGATTGGCTGGGCACAAATTTACGATCCCTTCCACTTGAAAATATGATAAAAAACTTGTATCAGGCCTATCCAGTTGGCCTGTCGCAGAGGTAAGGCACCGAACATGTGGGGCACACCATTAACTTGGTGAATCTCTTTAAAACTACTGCATTCCCAACATGGTATGAGTTTCTCTGGAAGCTAAGAGATCTTTTAGAACCCCTCAATATCTGCAAACTTGGGCACACACTCCTCTTCTCCATGCTGGAGAAACTGTGGAGAAGAACAAGCTTCACCCTCCCCACACACATTTTTAGGGATTGTTCCAAACTGCAAAGGTACTGGCAAGATATGGAGACGGTCCTGAGAGAAATCTGGGAGACAGACCAATCTGACTTAACACATTATGCTTTTGGGTCATACCTCCTGGTTGGGGCATGGGGAAAGAAGAAAAAAATGACTCACCGTAGTGATGTCATTTCTTCTCAGGGATCCCTCCATGAGTCTTACAAATAGCATCAGTACACAGGAATGTGCTGCCTTGGAGACAGAAATGTATGCTTATTATAGAATCTAGAATACAGATTCAAACTTGGCACTGTGGTCAAGTCGCCCCTCCTGTTCCAACATCAGATGTGTTCCTATAGCAAGGGGGAGCAATAGGGTAGACACTCCGGAGGGGGTACAGAGAATGCACAGGGATCCTATAACACTCAGGAGTAGTCAAGAGCATCGCAGTTGGGGTTCAATGGCAAAATGTGCAAAATCATGCACCTAGGGCATAACAACCCAGGAGTGAAGTATGGGATGGGGTAGAGTACTGACAGTCACTAAGCAAGAAAGCGACCTTGGGGTTATCATATCTGATGATGCCAAAGTGCCAAGACAGTGTGATAAAGCAGAGGGTAGGGAAAGTGGGATGCTTAGGGAGCGGTATTTCCAGCAGGAGGAGGGAGGTGATGTTGTCACTACATCATTCCGTAGTGAGATCCTACCTGGAGTACTGTGTCCAGTTCTGGAGGCCACACCTTAGAAAGGACATAGCCAGGGCTGGAGGCAGTCCAAGTAGGGCAGCTAAAATGGTGCAGGGGTTGCACCAAAAGTCCTACAAAGAGAGGCTGAGTGATCGCAACATGTACACCTGAAAGAGGGGAGGGCAAGAGGGGATATGATATTACAAGGACATCACGAGGGTAAACAGGAAGCAGGACGAGACTTTCTTTCAAATAAGAAAGTGCACTAAGACCAGATGGCATGCAGTGAAGCTGGAGAGGAGGGTATGTAAGAGGGATGTGAGGAAGTACTACTTCACTTGAAAGAGTTGTAGATGCCTGGAACAGACTGTCAGCAGAAGTGGTGGAGGCGAAAACAGTAGGCAGGCTTCACGCGTGTGGGATAGACACAGGAGAATATTAGTAAATAGGCAGGGAGGAGGGAGGGTCAACACAGACCACTTAGGGTCTGTGGAGACAGACTAGGCAGGGACAATCTGGGCAGACTGGGTGGCCCAAGTAGTCCTTTTCTGCCAATAAATTCTATAAATTATTCCGTGGTACGTACGTAGTGGGCCCCCATCTCTCACCATATCCCCGTTTTCATCGATAAATTATCCCCCCCGAACCCTACTGGCATTTGATCCGTGGTATCCAATGGTCCCTCCCCTCTCCTGGTAGCCCCCTGCACGCCCAATGCAACCCCACCCACCCTCAACGGTAACTGGCACTCCATCCACCTCCTAGTTTGACCGCTGTCCACTCTGCAAAAGTCTCGTATTGTATACACCTCTGTATAGCTATACAGGACTTGCTGTCTAAAAACAAACTATGTCAGTGTAATATGTTTCAATGCATGCATGCATGCCGACTTTATTTTGACCTAATTTTTTCTGTACCTCTCATTTCACCAAATAAAAGATTTTTTCCACCAAACTTGGGTGAAAGCATTCGAGCCAACCTTCCCAACCACTTTAGTGATGACTCAACTGCCACCCAAAATTCATGTTAAGTATGCCAGTGTCTGGGAGCAGACTCGGAGTTGGGATCAAGGGCGCCAGGGAGGGTTGCCAAATGCAGTGAGGGCCTGCCCAGGGAAGTTGGCAGTGGTCCATGCCAGCACAACAACCCTTTGCAATGAGGCTTGGCAACGTAGGCTGAATCTGCCATCAGTGAGTTACGTGGGATGAAAGAACAGAAGTAAAATCCCTGTCATCACCAATATAATGGCTGACGATGCTTTTGGGCTCTGCATCACTTGGATTCTTTCCATTGTGAGGCTAGCAGTTAATAAGGCTGGATATGCCTTCACAGGGATACGACCCCAGACCAGGTGGGTAATGATGGTGGGGGAAAAAAAAAACTGCATTGGAAAAAAAGAGCCATTCCTCTGTTTAAACGTTAGTAGGTGTTCAATGTCTTTCTCATATTTTCTTCTGATTTAAAAGAAAGTGGTCTGTGTGATAGAAAGATTCATGCTGAAGTTCATTTCAGTTTGAGGCCAGGGATTTCCATTTCATAACAGCCCCGTTTCCTTCTTTACCACATCTGTAGGGCTTGGAGTGTAAATGATGGTCAGTGCTACTAAAATCAGACCGTGATTACCTTTCCATCCACTTCCACTGCAGGAAACGACTAAAGTAGATGCTGTCCAGGTAGTCGGCAAAAGGAGCCACGCTTAGGTAGTCATGGATTAGCCTGAAAGCAGAAAGAGAGGGTTATACAGCCAGAATCAAGTGGAGAGGCCCGCTCTGCCATGCACCAGAATAAGCAAAGCCCCAAAGGGTGCCAGGCAGATAAATACACAGTACCAGTCTGAGACACCTGGGTGTCAGAATCTCAGCCAGCCAGATACATCAGTCAAAAAAACATGGTGATGGAATGGGACCACCACAACTGGGAATTGGCTAGGAGGATTTATCAGAGTATATGGGAAGGTCTCATCTCACAAATGAAAGGATGCCAGCTGAAGTGGAAGGAGGATCTAGAACTACACAGCACAGCTGAGCAGTAGTCCTTCTGTTGGCACCAGGCACATGAAATCTGAGGAGTCAGCTAGTACAAATTAAGATTCTGTAATGGTGACACAGAACCTTTCAGTTGCTATGTTCTATTGGCTTCCTAGAGCAGGACAACTGCTGGTGCTTTGGGTCAGTGCAAGGACACTCACGCATATCCTGTGGTCCTGCTCAAGCATCCAGCACTTTTGACAAAGGATTGGGGATAACTGCCAAATGGTCAGCCACTTATTCCTATTGGGAAACTACGTGGGCTCAAATACGGAACATACTGAACAGGCACAAAGGGTCTCTGCGGTGAGCTTCGAAGCTATGGGGCTCCTGTTAATGAAATGGAGGACAACTGCATCCCCTGTGTAGCAGAGTGGAAAATCTAACTGGACATGCGAGTGGCTCGTGAGAGACAGTCATCTGGCCCTTAAACATTAATATATCACACTAAAGTGTTTTCAGCCAATCAGCATGCAGAGCCACTTTACCTCTTATCCTGTGTACAGCGTGCTCTCATGCAGCAGTGTCAGGTGAGAGTGCTCCACTTCGGCATGGGGGGGGTAGGGGGAGTTTACATAAGAAAAAAAAAATTCTAAACCTATTACAAATCACTAGAGCTAAACTCAAATGGTTTATAACAAGTTACTAGGGCCTATGTAGGGTGTCTCTTATAGGGAAGGATAGCATAAGGAAAAAAAAGGAAACCTCTAAACCTAGTATAAATCACTCAAGCCAAACTCAAGTGATTTATAATGAGTTAATAGGGCCTCTTATAACACTTGTAGTACAGTAGCAGCAGCTTTACTTATAAGGCACCCTTCCCCGAAGGCAGGTTCAGGGCACCGAACAGAAATGACAGGCAATTAAATAAATAAAAACAGTGAATAAATAAATAATACTCTAAAAGCACATATACAGTAACTGAGAGAGGGGAAACAATTTCTTTTTTTTCCGGGCCTCACGATCAAATCTCATGCTTAGTGCCTCTTATACTATAAGAGACACCTCTCAGAGGCCCTATTAACTTACATTTTTTGCAGATCTGGGGGGTACATTTATCCCTGCCACTGTGTGATGGATCTGGTGTTGCAGGCCCTCAGCCTAAAGCCTCAGCCACTATCCACCTGCCTTAGGGCAGCTTTAATGAATGCCTCCCATATTCCTTACAGAGTCATTAAGACTAGTAAGCTGATCTGCAATAAAGTGTTTGTACATGTCCCAACAAAATCAGTACTGTTGGGATACTGTGGTACTAGTCATGAACTCTTGTGTTTATGTAATGAAATTTCCAATAAAGCTTTTAACCACCATAAGAAAAGAAAAAAAAAAACAATGCTAGAGTTTCCCAGCTCTATAACATCATTGCAAGGCTGAGGTGTTGCCCCTTCCGTGACCTCCTGTCATTCATGCCAAGCATCTGGATGTTTGGGGCAGGAAGTGGGCAGAGTATTTTGCTAGCACAGCACCCTCCACCTGGGCCACTATGGGGCAGATGTACAACTGGAGGTGCAACCCTCCTTCCACAAAAGATACGTGACTCCTACGGACGGCGCTTTACCTTTTACCAGCCTGACTAGGACGCCCGGCTTGGGAACAGAGCCCAGGCCCCCTGCAGGGCAAGGTCGGGCTATCTACTACTGTAAGCCGTTAGGCAGCCATGTCTGGGCCTACTATGTTACCCAATAACAAAAGGTAGGGAGGGGTATATTTTTGCCTTTTCCTATGTGGTTTTCTGCTAAGCCTCCTGACCCAGTAGGTTTATGCCTAGCTGAGGAAATGAAAAAGCAAATAAAATAAAATGTTCATATCCATAAAAATGGGAAATGGGTTTGCCTTACTTTCTACATTCTTTGAAGAGTTCCTTGCATGGCTCCTGCTCCAGTCTCTCTGAACATTTGCTTACCAGCTCCGGTGGGATTTCTGGGATGTAATCCTCAGACTGGCAGAGAAAGAAGAGCCATGTTAGAAAGCAAGATCTTGTAATACTATGACGGATTTTCTAAGGCAGTCCTAGGAATCAACAGGCTTTCCTCGCACTACACACACTCACCACAGCTGCACGCGAGCCAGCTTTTATTGTAACCGTCAAGTACAGTAAAAGCTGGCTGGCCCGTGGGGGAGGGTTACAGTAACTTCTCTCCTGCTTACTGTCGACAATGTCCTGGTGCACCGTGCAGTGGGAACTGCACTCAAAGCTAGTGCTATTACGTTTATTTTCTTGGCACTTCCCACTTGACACATAACTCCCCCAAACAGCAGCAGCACAAATCCTCGTGGTCAGCACAAGCTGGCTTTTACTGTAACTGCCATACACAGTGCAAGCCAACTCACCACTGACTACAAATGCATATACAATGGCTCCTTGGATCCACATATTGCAAAACTGAAAAACATAGGACTGTGCATCAGTCTGCTATAATCCCATCCTGAGGTTCTGCTAACACGGTGAAACCTCTCAATGGTATTATAGCCTCATAATACACAGTCCCCTATCTATTATTCTATACGTTACTTGAGCTTCGCTTTTGAGGTTCACGTGTCCCCAGAGACATCTCAATGGTATTATAGCCTCATAACACACAGTCTCCATCTATTGTTCTTTTTATATTTCTCTTGATTGTATGAGTTCCATCGTTCCTTCCCCTTCCCCATGTTGGAACTGCAAACAAGATTGTTACTGTACCTCTGTATGTTTACCTGGTGAAACAATTTCAATACACAGATAAACAAGAAAATAAAAATATAAATAAATGAGTGTTATGACGTCAGTTGTAGATAAATCACTGGAGCAAATAAAGCCCAAGTGACAGAGAATACGGGTTCATAAAAGGAAAATACGTGAAATACACACTACACAGTGTGTACTTATTGTATTTTTCAGCACTGTCCCTGTGGTATAGGAGGCGCTTTTGGACACTTTTAACCATCTCTTCTAGTTGAGAAACAGGACCAACTGGTCTATGGTGGGGTCTGACAGCATCACTAGCCTGTAGTTGGAGGGATATTATGATACAAGCTCACCTACCGTTTGGTTCAAATATTTTTGTATTAGCTGTTGACCATATTCTTTCCTCTTCTCGTCTGGTGCCACCTCATATTCTGCCTGCAGGGGAAATGTATAGATTTCATTAGCCCAGAAGAAGTCAGAGAGCCATTTTTTTCCAATACTGACATCCAGAAATGTGTAAGCGCTATCTCCTTGAGCAATTACCCACACCCCAGTTCCTGGAACAGTAGTATGTGTTAAACAAACTCTGGCCAGAGCCGATAGGGCTGCAGCCGAGGAATTTGGGGTAAAAAATAATGAAAATAATCAAAGTTACAAGCCTGCATTTGCAAAATGTAGCGTAGGCTCATAAATTTATGTAATATTTTTACACCAAATTTTCAACATAGCCTTAAGACTGCCTCGTGAGGAAGGGTAGAGAAAATGTTTTAAAGCTGATTTCGCACAGGGAATGCAAAATGAACTTTCACGACGCAAAAACACATTTTGGGCAGGTGCTGAAAAATGACAGCTGTCACATTCATGAAATGCTGTAATGAAATGGCCATGTTGAAAATTTGGGGTAAAAATATTAAATATTACCAAACTAACAAGACTGCGTTTACAAAATTCAACATAGCTTCATAAGTTGTTTTTGTTTTTTTTTAAATATTTTTACACCAAATTTATAACATAGTCTTCTTATGATCCCGCCTCATGAACAAGGGCAGAGAAAATCTGCAACTCCTGTCCAAAACACGATTTCATGCAGGGACCACGAAATCACCTCTCAGGATGTAAAAAAAGATTTTGCCCAGGATTTGAAAGATGACAGCAATTAAAGTCATGAGGTGCTGTAAAGATAAGGCTATGTTGTAAATTTGGGGTAAAAATATTGAAAATTACCAAAGTTATGAGCCTGCATTTGCAAAATTCAACGTAGTCTCATAACTTTGTTTTTAATATTTTTACACCAAATTTTCAACAGAGCCTTCTTATGACCCCACCTCATGAACAAGGGCAGAGAAAATGTTCAACTCCTGCCTGAAAGGTGATTTCGCGCAGGGACCGTAAAAATCACCTTTTGGGACAGATGTCAGTGCAATTGTTCATGAGGCAGGATCCCATAAAAGGCATGTTCAAAATCTGGGCCAAACATTTGCAGAAATGGCCACGTTATACCACTAAATTCAAATCACCACCAAAATACATTGAACTGCATACCTGTTTCTTCAGTTCGCAGTCTGGCTTTGAAGAGAGAAGTTGTTGTGCCTGTGGTTCAGAGAGGATTACGTCGCTGGACCCTCGATGAGTGAGTAAGTAAGGGTTTGGGTGGGGGATGCTGAGTGGGAGGGTCAGGAGGGGACAGCAATAGCCACAAGAGACAATGGATGGTTTTCTTTTTACAGGGTTCAGAAAAAAAGAAAAAAAAAACACAAGGAGTCCTGATTGTGACACTGGGGGACTGGGCACCCCCAGTGTCACTGTTGTGTTTTTTTGGGGCGGGGGATGCTGGGATGGAGAGTCGGGTAGGGGAGGGTGAAAAAAAATAGGAGGAGTCCTGATTGCTACACTGGGGACTGGGCACCCCAGTGTGTCAGTTATGTTTTGGGGGGTGCTGAGAGGGAGAGTCAGGTGAGGGGAGGGGAGAGGAGTCCTGATTGTGACAGTGGGGGATTGGGCACCCCCAGTGTCACTGTTATGTTTCTGGGGGGTGATGGGTGCTTGAGAGGAAAGTTTGGGTGTGGGGAGAGAAAATATATTTATATAAAAAACAATACAAAACAAGACAGTCTCGTCCACAGTGATCACAGCGGAACACAACACAGTCTGCCGTGTCAAAGATAACCGCCAAAGTCTATTGTGCATGCGCGACTACTTGCATATGCGCAGTAGAGTTCGGCGGCCATCTTTGACATGGTGGACTGTGCCTTGAGAAAAGAAGAAAAAATCGTGCAGTCGGCTGCTAATTTTATACTGGAGAATAGAAAAGTCAAAAAGGCATAGCCCATGTAAACTTTCCCCACTATTCAGTAGTGATGACCGAAGTTACCAACTTCAGTAAGATACCTATTCAATCTTTCCTTAAATTTACCCACACTATCCGCTTCCACCATTTCCTGCGGTAGTCCATTCCACATTTTTATTGATCTACATATAAAGCTGTTTCTTCTTATTTCTGTCCTACTTACTGTTTCCTTCAACTGTCTGACATGTCCTCTCAGCTGATATAGTATATCTTTGATTTCCAATTTCATTTCCCTAAACATACTGTTGTTTCGTAGTATTTTGTATAAACTCAGTAAGTTCCCTCCAACTCTCCTGTCCCTCAAGGACCACAAATTCAATTTTTTGAACCTTTCCTCATAATTTAGACCATACAACCCGATATCAATCTAGTGTAAGACCTCTGCGGCCTTACTACTAACTTTACATCCTTGATTAAGAAGGGACTCCATACAGTGGAGCAATAATCCAATATACTGTAGGCCTGATCAGTGTTTTGTACAAAGGCATCAGTACCTCAATTCCACTTGAATGAAAGCTCCGTCTTACACTGTTAACCAAGAACATAGCTCTATTTGACATGTTCCTATAGTGTAAGCTACTTTTTAAATCACTCTGGATGTAAACCCCCAGATCTTTCTCACATACTTATGTCTTCAACTGTAAACTCTTCATATAATAATCCTGATGCACATTGTACCTCCCCAGATGCATTTTAATACATTTTTCTTTATTAAATTCCATACTATTATTTTCAGCCCATTCCATGATTTTTATCAGGTCTCTACCAAACATTAATCTATCATCGAAGGTATTTACTACAGCCCCTATCTTAATCTACCTAATGGACAGAGCGAATTGCCTCACAGATGCAGAGGCAGCTGTGATGCAACTCCATGCTGTTGTTCAGTCGGAAAAGTCTCCCTTTTTTGATCGCAGGAGGTCTGCAGGGCTCTGACCACTGCAGCCCTAAAAATACTATACTCCTTCTCATGCTGTTCAGCCCACAGTGTTGATCAATGCTGTTCATTTTCTCTCCTCCCAGGGCTGCTGCAACCAAAATGTAATCACAGGGCATCGAGATCAACTCTCAGGGCTGCTGCAACCAAAATGTAATCCCAGGGCGTGGAGATACTTGTGTAAGAGCTGGCTGCAGTTGCCCCAAGTCACCAAAACAATGGGTCTCGAAGCTTTCTCACAAACTGCTGCCAAATACTGGAACAGTCTACCACTATATCCATGCAGTGCAGGACATCACAGATAAATAGCTCATTTACAGGGCAGGCTGGGAGATAACAAGTCTTTTTCTGCTACCACTTCCGTGGATCTATTAATCTATACACTGTGCCAACCCATCTCCTTCATAAACACAGATGTAAAAACTTCCAGACCGGGCGGCTGCTGCCGAACTGAGAAGACACATGAGAGACAGCTCTATCTGCTTCTTAATTTTAAACTCCTAAAACTTAATTTTTGGCAGCAAGAATCGTTCCTACTCAGACTTTATCATAAAGAACAAGAGCTGCTGAGCAAATCGATATCAAATATTTGCAGAAATGGGCAGAAATACTACAGATGGCAACCGAAAAGAAAATCACCTAAGCCGCCACAGGAAGTAAATGGAGAGCCGTTGACTTCAGCTTCAATTGTGAATGTCACACAGCTTACTAATGCAGCACTTCTAAAAGCAATTCAGGCTATGGATTTCAAAAAAAAATCTATGGTTTCTAAATTGACGGTGATAGAAGCCAAAGTCATCGGTGTACAAGTGGAGGCAAAAGCAGCCACAGAAACAGCAAACAAAGCATTTACACCTACATCAGGATTAGTCAAAGAAAATACAGTCCTCAGATACCGTTTACAGCACCTTGAAAATTAAGCGAGGGCTATGAATATACAAGTAGTAGGCATTCTGGAGGGAGTGGAGGAGGAAAGAGACCTTAAATCTATCATACACGCCTGGATTCCTGACTAGTTGCAGATCACAGACTTTGCAGTAAAGGAAGCCTACAGAGTTACCCCTCACCAAAACTTGGGAGACAACCATCCTCCTTGGACAATAATGGTTGTCTTGTCAGATTCTGGGGATTGAGATGACCTCTTGCAAGCCGCTCGTACAGCAGAAACACTGGAGCTTCTGGGACACTCAATACAGGTGTTCCCTGATCTGAACTACTCCACCAGCTCTAGACATAAAGGCCTTTGACGGGGTTCAGACGCAGCTCAGAGCTCCTGGGATTCAACACCCTGACGATGCCAGCCAGGATGAAAATCTGCTACTGCGGAAAGGTTCATCTGCATACCAATGACAGCCAGCAGGAAAATTAGTGGCAAAGCTTTGAGCCGAGTTTGACAACTGATAAGACTGGCTCAGACACCACCTCCGATGAGGATTGAGTCAGCAGATCTACAAATCGTGATGGTGAGGCAAGTACAGCATACGGACAGTTTACTGGGATGTTTTCACAAAGTTCAAAGGTTTAGTGCTTATTCTTTATTAGCCCCCCTTCGTAGGCCTACCCTTGTGGAAATGGTCAGATACCACCCATTACGGGATGTGAGCCCTGAAGGCCTAGCGGCGGTACTTGACCTCTCGGAGTTTCCTGTGGCAAGCGTGAATCCAGAGGCTTTGGTGCTGGCCTATAACAAGACCACTGACACAGCCCTGGATTCTATCACTCCTGTCGGAGTTCGTCCTCTCTCCCTTCACCCTCAGTCCCCTTGGTCTGATGGGACTTTGAGGGAGTTTCAGTGACCAGGACGAAGGTTAAAGCGTTGTTGGTGGAAATCTGCCCTGGAGGCAGACCACCTTAGATTGTCAGAACATTATCAAATCTACCAATCAACAATCTCCCATAAAAAGGCAGAGTTCCTGTCCGGGGAGATTGCTGCCACTCAGAAATGACCAGCTCAGCTCTTTCGAACCATAGACAGGCTGTGCAACCTAGCCTGCCTGCAGTCTTGAAGAGCCTTTTTGCAGTTGGAGTGCAATGAGCTTGCTCGGTTCTTTGCAGATAAGGTGGCCGACATAAGGGTGGAGATCCGTTTCGACTCGCTCTATGGGGGATGCTACTGATCGGTGCCCAGCCACTGTCCTTCATTTTTCCTGGAGTATCTTTGACTGGCCGGAGTTCATGGAGGTCATGCGGACTGTCCAGGGTATGCGCCCCTATGTGCTGTAGTTTGGATCTGGGCCCAACTTCTCTGATTAAGGGTTGTTGTGACATCATCGGCCTGGTCCTGGCACAGATAGTCTGGTGCTCCCTTGATTCGGGTGAGTTTTTCTAAAGGAGGCGGTGGTGACACCCCTCCTGAAGAAAGCTTCTTTGGACCCAGACTCTCTTGCTAACCACAGACCAATCTCTAACCTCCCCTTTGTGGGGAAGGTAATTGAGAAGGTAGTGGCTGTACAACTGGAGGACCACTTGACCATCTACAACATCTACAAACCTCTCCAATCCAGTTTTCGAAAGAGACACAGTACAGAGACTGCGCTGGTTCGGGTGCTCAATGATCTCCTGATGGTGAGAGATTGGAGAAGCCGCTCCATCTTGGTGCTTCTTGATCTCTCTTCAGCCTTTGACACCATGGACCATGGGATGTTGTTTAAGCGCCTGAGGTTCATCTGTGGCCTGACTAGTACAGTCCTCAGGTGGTTTAAGTCCTTCCTTACTGGCAAAACTTAGAGAGTGGTGTCGGAGATTTATTCCTCTGACCCTCTCTCTCTGCCATGTGGGGTTTCTCAGGGCTCAGTGCTGTCCCTCAAGTTGTTTGCGGTGTATATGCTGCCCCTCAGAGACACTGTACGATGGTATGGGCTGAGGTTTCACTGCTATGTTCATGATACGCAGCTCTACCTCTCTTTCGCACTTGACCAGGATAGTGCTCTCTTGATATTTAATACCTGCCTCGCTGAAATCCAGGATTGGATGAATTCCAGCTGGCTGAAGTTGAACTCGGGAAAGACTGAGGTGATGGCAGTGGATCCGGGATAGGGGGAGTTGGGGGCTGGTCAGCCTTCCGGTCTTTTCCTGGGGGACTTCCAGCTCCCTACCTCTGAACGGGTGCGGGACCTAGGGGTGGTGCTTGATGACAGGCTGACACTGCGATCCCAGGTATCGGCAGTAGTCAAGTCTTCCTTTTACCATCTTAGGAACATCACTAGGATCAAGCACCTTGTTCCATCTGGTGACCTCCCCATGCTGATCCATGCCTTTGTGACCTCACGCCTTGATTATTGCAACTCCCTTTACTTAGGGGTACCGGGGGTTGATATCCGCCGCTTGCAGCTGGTGCAGAACGCTGCAGCCCGGTTGCTGACGGGGACTCCCCGCTCATGCCACATCACACCGGTGCTGCGCGAACTGCACTGGCTGCCGAATCAGTGGTGGATCACCTTCAAAGTCAGATTACTGACGTATAAAAGCCCTACACAGACTCGGCCTGGACTACCTGAAAGAGCTTCTGCTACCTTATTGCCCCGAGCAACGGCTCCGCTCGGCTGACAAGGGGTTGCTAGAGATTCCAAGGGTATCCTTAAAATCTTCCAGGGACCATACATTTATGTACGCGGCCCCAGCCCTCTGGAATTCTCTACCCAGTCAGCTCTGGGAGTGCGCGACCATGGGGGGTTTTTAAACAGGCACTCAAAAAATTTTTATGGCACCAGGCCTATTCCGGTTAATTAGACTGGAAAATGGATGTTATTGATTGTTTTACATTGCTGTTTTACGTTATGGATTTTATTAACTTTTATGTACAGCACCTTGATATACTTGAAAGGCGCTTAATTAAATAAACTTTATTATTATTATTGCTGTAATGGGTAGTGTCTGGCTAATGGATATTGGGTTCGGGCTTATATGAGTGCATAGCTCATCACTACACAGCAAAATGGCGCCTCTGTATATCAGACCATCGTGAAGCTTTCATTTACCACAGACTGCTCTGCAATCCTTTTTCCTGCCATAATATGGAGGCTGCACAGCTGAGTTAAGACAGACGGCATTCTACCTGGACAGCGGTAATCATATATGTTCTGTAAATGCTGTAGTTCTTGTGAACTGTTTGGATTTTTTGCAGTACCAGGGACATTTGGTTCAATGGACCTTTGTGTGCAAATAGCACTAAAATGCACCACTGTTAGTGTTACTAATCTTTAAAAATATTCCAGAAGCAGTTACATTTTAAAAAGGGCAGTATAAGCCGGCCCGGTGGCGCTGAGGGTTGAGGCGCTGGACGCCACACCTCGTACCACGCCGCGACCCGGGTTCAGAAGCGAGCCAGGGTCGACGGGGCGGCAGGGAGGGAGAGGCGATTGCGCGCCCAACGGCCGCTCTCCTTCTCCGGGTGGGGGGGGGACCTCACTTTCCGCCACTATACCGTCACCTGTTGGGGAAGCTTAGGGTGGTTGGTGCGGTTGAGGAGAGCCGGATGCAAAAACAGGGGTAGACGTTGGCGGAGGGCCAGCTTCGACGTGCGTCTCCACGCATGCCGGCAGCCTTGCTCCTCATTGCACACCGACGTCAGGGGAAAATACATCTCGGAGGAAAAAGCCCTCCAGCCTACGTACATGACGTCCTTCGGAGCCAGTCGCACCACCCGCTGACCGAACGGGCAGAGCTCGCTGTGCAGCTCACTGCAGGACAGAGGGAGGTAAGGTGGGAGACCTCTCCTCACCCCGCCCGTGGGGTAATCCAGGCCATTAATGGAGGTCCATTTGGCAGTGAGGGTGGTACTCTAGAGGCAGACCCTGAGTGTCGGTAGGGTTGGGGAGGGTGATACTCCTTAGGGGACCGAAGGAGCGGATGGCTGAGGGACAGTAGGCGGAAAAACAATAAGTTAAAAAAAAAAAAAAAAAGGGGCACTATATGCTTAAATGTACTCACAATAGGGGTTTTCATTAACTAAGTTGACAGTTTAAAAGTGTATTTCTCCGGGGTCCCTACCTCATTATTAGACACGTGTCAAGAGAACATTAATCCCACGCTGTTGGGAAGGTTGTAATAGTTTCAAAAATACCATTCTGTTTATGTTCTAGGCAATAATGGCACTTCTTGTCAATGTTTGGGAACTGTATCTTAATATAGGGGATACTCCCCCAACTGTTGTAACTTAATTTGAGGTCATGGGGACTTCCTACAGAGATATGCTGAGACTGTAATATCAAAATTAATTGATACAGCATGAAATGATCTCAAATGGATAAGCTTTGTATTTGACTTGTTTTGAAAATGCAATAAGATACAAGTTAAAAAAATAAATAAATAAAATAATTCCGGACTGAAGAATCCACATGTCATTGTGTATAAAAGTTTCACTGCTTGAACGGCACATGTCATTCTGTACAAGGATTCACAGCTCTTTCACCTGCCCAAGCAACAGGCATGCCATAAGGAGCAATTACAGTGAATTCAGTTCTACTGATAGCTAGCTCGCTTCTCGTAATTGTTACAACCTTGATTTCGTATACCAGTGCATCTGCCTGCAGTTTATAGTATGTGCTAGTTCATTCACGTATCAGTGCCATATAGCCAGAGTAATTTCTGAAAACAGTTCCTATGGTCCAGAACTTAGTCAAATAAAAATATACATACAAAACTGAATGTTTCTGAACGATTGCTCTCGTTCCACATTTCATTTTATGATCAGCATGTTAGAGTTTTAGTTTTTTTGATCCCCCTCTGCCCCATAATGTCAGGGAGCAGTATCTGTTCCATGTTACTGTAGCTCATTTTAATTACAAGATATGTCAATGTGTACACCCTGGAAGAGAGAAGGAACATACCAGAGACCTATAAATACCTCACGGGGTTGAACAAGGTACAGGAGGGAAGTATTTTTCATAGGAAAAGATGCATGAGAACAAGGGGACATGTAATTAAGCTGCAAGGGGACCGGAATCTGACAAGTGAAGGAGGTATTCCATGACTTGCAGGACAAAATAAGAGGAGGGGTTCCAACCCTTAGCAATCGCCCAAATGGAAAACTGCTTCCACTTCATGGCATAAGTGGAGCGGGTGGAGGGCTTTCTAGCCTCGATGAGGACTTGAGCAACCCTAGAGGAGACCCCGAAGTGAGAGATCGCTATGTCTGCAGGAGCCATGCATAAAGATGCAGGGTCCTGAGTCCCAGATATGACAGTCGACCTTGATCCTGGGTCAGGAGGTCGTGAGTCACTGAAAGTGCAACTGGTGGTTCCCAAGAAAGCTGCTGTAGCAGTGGGAACCAAATCTGTCTCAGCCAGAGAGGAGCGATGAGGATCATCTTTGCCCTCTCTGCCTCAAGTTTGAGAAGGACCTTCTGTAGAATGGGAAATGGAGGGAAGGCATACAAAAATGTCCCTGTCCAAGAGAGAGACAATGCGTTGTTCCAAAAAGCAACGTGCCCTGGAATGAGCGAGCAAAAATTGGGAAGTTTTGTGTTGAATTCGGAGGTGAAGAGGTCGATTTCCGGATGCCCCCAATGTTGGAAGATGGAGTCCGCCACTTACTGATGCAGTTCCCACTCGTGAGCTAGGGTCCGAGACCTGCTGAGACTGTCTGCCAGGACGTTTAGAACACCTGGACCGTGCATGGCCACAAGGACTAGATGGTACTGGACTGCCCAATTCCACACCAGCGTTGCCTCCCGGCACAGGGGGTACGACCGGGTTCCCCCTTGTTTGTTGATGTACCAAACAACAGACATGTTGTCCGTTTGCATTAGCAGTGATCCCTTGGGAAAGAGGGGATGAAAGGCCTGTAGGGCGTACAGGACTGCCCTCATCTCCAGAACAATGATATGCAAAGAAGTCTCCAAGCTTGACAATAGTCCCTGGGCTTGGTGCTCCCCTAGATGAGTTCCCCACCCCATATTCGAGGCATCTGTGGTGAGGGAAGCTAAGGGTGCAGGGCTCCAGAATGGAAGCCCCAAGGAAAGATTGTGGGAATCCATCCACCAATGCAACTCTCTCTGGACCGCTGAGGAGACCATTACCGAATGGTCCAGGTTGTCCAGGAGCTGATCCCACTGCACCCGCAAGGACCACTGAGTAACCCTCATGTGAAGCCTTGCCAGGGGATCGGTGGTGATGGAGGCTGCCATCAGGCCCAGAAGGCGCAGGACCTCCCGAGCAGGGATGGTCATGAGAGAGGCCACTTTGAAGGCCTGACAGAGAAGGGTCTCCACCATGTCTGGAGGAAGGAAGGAAGGTTCTGCACTGAACCGTATCCAGGACTGCCCCAATGAACTGAAGTCTCTGGGCAGGGATGAGGAATGACTTGGGAACACTGACTGTGATCCCTAGGCTGCTGAAGAGGTCCAGGGTAAAGGTGAGAGCCTCCAGTAAAGAATCCCTGGATGGGGCCGAAATCAGTCAGTCGTCCAAGTAAGGGAAAATCGCAGTACCACCACCAGGCGCTTGGTAAAAACCTGTGGTGCCGAAGACAGACCAAAAGGGAGCACTCAGAACTGAAAGTGCTCCCCCTGGAAGCGAAAATGCAGGAACCGGCGGTGGCTGGGGAAAATAGGGATGTGCAGGTAGGCATCCTGCATATCCAGAGTGCAGAGCCAATGGTTCTCCATGAGGAGTGGGAGAAGGCTCTGGAGTGTCAGCATCCAAAATTTTTTGTACTCGACAAACTGATTTAGTTGGCTTAAGTCAAGTATGGGTCTGAAGTCCCCGGTCTTTTTTGGAACCAGGAAGAAGTGGGAGTAAAACCCTTTTCCCCTTTGCTAGAGGAGAACATGCTCTATTGCTTTTTTGAGCAAGAGCGAGGTTACCTCCTCGCAAACTAGGACAGCCTGGTCCCGGGAGTAAGAGGACTTCTTTGGTGGAGTTTCCAGAGGGATTTCCAGAAACGCTATTGTGTATCAGACAGACACAAGTTGCAGGACCCATTCGGCCAGAGGTGACCGCCTCCACTCCTGCACATGGCGGGTGGCTCTCATCTGCTCCCCGCCGCAAAGACCAAGGGAGGCAGTGGGATGGGAGGCAAGAAGTGGTGGGATGTTCAGGGGGAGGTCTTCCTGAACGTCTCTGATTTTTGGAGGCAGGAGGGGTGGTTGTACCCGTGGCTCTATGCTTCCCCTGGCGGCGCCGGAGCATTCTTTCTCTACCTCCAGGCCCGTTTCCGAAAGGGCTGCTGCTAGAAGCCTGATCGTTACATTGACCTCACAGACCTAAGTGTAAGTCCTCTGTCCTATAGGTCTGTTATAATATCTTTGGTGTCCTCACCAAAGAGCACTGAGCCCCTAAAGGGGGCGTCCTGAATAGACGACTGGACTTCGTTGGTGAGTCCGGAGAGGCGAAGCCAGGAATGCCATCCAAGGGCCACAGTAGTTGCCGAGGTATGTGCCACGTAACGCATGCCTACATGAAACTCTGGAGAGGTGGAGATCCTTGGCAAGTTCCTCCTTCAAAGGCGAGCGGTCCATGGACTGAACTCATGCTTCTAGCCTGGTCAAGGTAGCCTTTTGGTGGGACACCATGTGGGCCATGTAATTAAGGGATGGGAGGGCATACGTGGCCGAAGAATAAATTTTTTTCCCGAACTGCTCCATCTGCCTCGACTCTCTGCCTGGAGGAGAGGTGCTCATGTGCTTTGGTGCTGAGGAGCGATCATGAGACGCAGAGATGACCACAGTGTCAGCCTTGGGATAAGCCTTCAAGAACATCCTTCAGCACCCGGTAAAGTCTGTCCGCCCATTTGGGGACAGCCGGCAGAGAATGAGGCATCTGCCAGATGGTAGTGGTGAGGTCTTGGTGAGGTGCTATCCAGGGAGGAATGGGGGCCCGAGACAGAGACTCTAAGTTGAGATGTTCCGTGAGCCTCTGTCTCATGGGGTCCTGTTCCTCAGACTCCCAGTCGAAATAATCCTTCATGGACCTCAGAAGATCCGAAAAGGCTGGATCCTCTGGTGGGGATTTCGGAGATACCTTGCCTTTCGGGCCCTCAGGCTCCTCCAGGACCTCCTCTGAAGAGTCGTCAGCCCCCTCTGAGCTGTCGTCATTATCTGCCTCCTCGACAGGACGATGCCAGATATCGGTAAGGGAAACGTCCTGGCAAGTCTTCCCTGAGACATGGACAGTAGTAATAGCGGAACTGCTCAGGGATGGGGACCTGGGAGACCGCGGTTGTGGAAGCCTAGTTTCCAGGTCCGAGACCAACTCCGACCGTGCCCCCTGCCACCAAGACTTGATAAGAGCCTTGAAATCCGGGGTAACCAGAGGAGGGGGGATGGTGGAGTAGGCAGAGGCTGAGGGGGTGGAGGAGGAATAACTGGTGGAAGGTAAGAAAAAATTACTCACCTTAATAATGTTGTTTCTTCTAATGGAGTCTTGCTGTATTCTGACCATAGCAGTGAGTCCCAACCTTCGAACTGCCCCGGAGATGAAAGAGTTAACTTTCCATGCCAGGCATGGAACGCTGAGCTCGAGCTCGGTTGAGACTCTGTCTGTTGCTATTTGAACTCAAACCGTCAGATCTTTACGAGCTAAACTCACTGAGGTCCTGTGTGGAAGCTGTAAACCTACACTAGCCAACTGGCTACTAACATAATAACACATTTTTTGGTCCCAAAACAAAGACTCAAGTCAGGAGACACAATAAATGAAATAACACAACACCCACTCACCCAAAGAAAGGGTGATAACAAAAAAGGTGGGGCACCTCCTGAGTGCCAACACTGCCACTGCCCACCCACATCCCAAAAACAGAGGTTCTGAGAGGGGAAGGCGGGGGAGGTCAGAATACAGCAAGACTCCATTAGAAGAAACAACATTACTAAGGTGAGTAATTTGTTCTTCAAACAACATGAAGTCTTGCTGTATTCTGACAATAGCAGACTACCAAGCAGTGCCTCCATGGCGGAGGGACAGAACCTACTTAGGAAATAGGCTCTGAAGCACAGCTGTGCCAAACCGAGTATCACTCCTAGCCTGGATATCCAGGGAGTAATGCTTGGTAAAAGTGTGAACTGTTTTCCAGGTAGCTGCTTGACATATCTCTAAGACAGGAATATCCCTGGCAGCAGCGAGGGAAGCAGCTGTACCTCTGTTAGAGTGAGCCCTCAGGCCTGAGGGTGGAACCTTACCTAATTTTTCATAGCAAAATTGGATACAAGAGACAATCCACCTGGCAATGGATCTTTTAGTGGCAGGTTTTTCTTTACCAACCTCACCATAAGTGAGGAACAGTTGGAGGGAGTCAAACCTAGGACCCTTGGTATGTTCTATATAGTAGCTAAGGGCTCTTTTCACATCTAGACTGTGTAGCCTCCTCTCACCAGAGGAGGAATGGTCAGTGAAGTACACAGGAAGAGACATAGACTGGTTAAGGTGGAAGTCTGAAACCACCTTAGGTAAAAACTTCCTGTTAGTCCTGAGGACCACCTTACCCCTGTGGGAGGAAATAAAGTCAGGCTCCACTGACAGGGCTTGTAGCTCACTTATGCATCTGGCAGAAGTGATGGCCACCAGAAACACAGTTTTCCAAGTCAAATACTTAAGCTCTGCTGAGGACAAAGGCTCAAAAGGGGGTTGCATAAGCTGAGCAATGCAAACGTTAAGATCCCATGCAGCGGCAGTATCCCTGAATGGAGGATTGGTATGAAGCAATTCCTTGGAAAACTTGGAGAAAACAGGGTGAGCTGAAAGAGAAGAGGGCTTACCTGCTGAAATGAAAGCAGAAACAGCTGCCAGATGCACTCTTAGTGTAGCTGGTATGAGTCCCAAGCTATTCAGATGGACCATATAGTCAAGGACTGTGGGCAGATCAGCAGACTCTGGGGAAATATGCTTCCCAGTGCACCATATGGAAAATCTTTTCCACTTGGAATTATAAGTAGTTCTGGTGGAAGGCTTCCTAGAAGCCTTTAGAATATCCATAACACCTTGGGAGAGGTGTAAATCAGCAAACTCTAACTCTTCAAGAGCCAGGCCTTGAGATTGAGAGATTTGAGATTCGGGTACCAAACCCTCCCCTGAGCACAGGTTAACAGGTTGTAATTCCTGGGAAGAGCCAGGGGAAGATGGACTGTTAAGGACAATAGGAGAGGATACCAGGGCTGTCTGGCCCAGTCTGGAGCAATCAGGATCACTTTGCAGGGTTGAGATCTGATTTTGACTAGCACTTTGAACAGGAGAGGGAAGGTGGGGGGGGAAGCATACAGGAACTTCCCTTCCCAACTGAGAACTAAGGCATCCAGGGGGACTGAGCCAAACACTGTCAGCCTGCGGCAAAAAAGGGGAAGTTGGTGATTGTCTGGGGCTGCGAAAAGATCCATCTGTTGGGTGCCCCATTTGGAGAATATCACCTCCAAGACCAGGGGATCCAGTGACCGTTCGTGATGGCCCTGAGATATCCTGCTGAGGGCATCTGCCAGGACATTGTCCTTGCCTGGGAGGTGTACTGCTGTGAGGGAGGTGTTCAGGGAATAAGCCAGAGACCACAACTTCATTGCTTCTGTGCACAAGGCCGTAGACCGAGTGCCTCCTAGCTTGTTGATGTACCACATTGTGGTGGTATTGTCTGTTCTGATCTGAACTACTTTGTTCTGAACAGACTTGGAAAAAACTTGAAGTGCTAGAAATACTGCTCTGAGTTCCAACAGACTGATGTGAAGCAGAGATTCCTGAGGGGACCACAACCCCTGGGTGGTCAGGTCGCCCAAGTGAGCCCCCCAACCGAAGAGGGAGGCATCTGTAGTAAGGATTAAAGAGTGAGACTGAGTGACAAAGGGAACTCCTTGTCTCAGATTGTTCAGATCCTGCCACCAGTGCAAGGCCTGGATCAGGGTTTGAGTCACTGGGATCAGTTTGGTCAGAGGGTCCTTTTTCTGAGACCAAAAGGCTCTCAAATGGAACTGAATGTCCCTCATCTGAAATCTTGCTCCTTGCACCACTGCTGCAGAAGCAGCCAAGTGCCCCAGCAGCTGCAGAAAATGCCTTGCTGGTCGAGACACCTGCAGGGTGAATGAGGAGGCCAGAGAGATAAGGGCCCTTGCCCTGTCCAGGGGAAGGAAGGCTCTAGCCCTTTCTGTATCTAGCTCTGCACCTATGAAGGTGAGGAGCTGAACAGGCTCTAGAACTGACTTTGAAAGATTCAGAAGGAAACCCAGAGAGGTGAGCAGTTGCTGAGTTATCTGTAGGTGTAACTTGACTTGGTCTGGGGACTGGCCTACTATGAGCCAATCGTCCAGGTATGGGAAGATGGCAATCCTTTGCCTTCTTAAAGAAGCAACTACTACTGCCAGGCACTTTGTGAACACCCTTGGAGCACAGGTTAGACCGAAGGGCATTGCTCTGAACTGGTAATGGCCTGAGGGCAGCTCGAACCTGAGGTACTTTCGATGGGAGCTTCTGATGAGAATATGGAAGTAGGCATCCTTGAGGTCCAGGGAAACTAGCCAGTCCCCTGGCCTTAGAGAGGGCAGAATTATTCCCAGAGTCACCATTTTGAATTTTGGCTTTAAAAGGTGCTTGTTTAAATATCTCAGATCCAGGATGGGCCGCCATTCTCCTGTCTTTTTTGGGGTAAGGAAGTACCTGGAGTACAATCCTATGCCCTGGTGTAAGGGTGGAACCCGTTCCACAGCTCTGAGAGCCAGGAGGGAAGAGACCTCTGCCTCTAGGGCAAGTGCCTCAGAGGGATTTGCAGGTGGAAAAGATCTGGTTCTCAGCTTTGGAATTTTTTTGAAGCTGAGAACCAGTCCCTGGCTTACTACTTCCAGAACCCACTTGTCTGATGTTAGAGACTTCCAGTCCTGGACAAAGTAAGCCAGCCTACCCCCTACAGGTGGTGGAGAATCGGCCCTGGCAAACCCATCAGGGTGCCTGTTTGGCAGGGGGTTTTGGCTGAGGGGTGGAAGCAGGCCTGCCTGTACCCCTTCTGCCTCTCCCTCTAAAGAACCCCCTCTGAGCACAGGCAAAAGAGGAGGCCTGGGCTTGGTAGAAAGGCCTATGAAAAGGCCTGCCCCTGCCCCTGGGATGCTGCCTTTGAGGAGCAGCCTGCCTTTCCTTGGCCTGGGCACTCCTATAGGTGGTCCTATATTCGTCCATTTTCTTCATGTAATTCTCTGTTTGCTCCCCAAACAGAGAATTACCCACAACAGGAAAATCCATGGCCTTAGTCTGGGTATCCTGTGATAGGCTAGTACATCTGAGCCAAGCCATTCTACGAAGAGCCACAGATGTAGCCATGACTCTAGATGACACATCATTGGAGTCCACTGCAGCATGGAATTGCACCTTGGATGCCTCAATACCATGAGCAGCCACCTGCTCCAGCTCCTTGGCAAGCTGGCCAGGGACCTGTTTTGCTAAAGCCATGACAGTGTCCCATCTGGATTTCTGACACCTAGCAGTATAGGCCATATAGTTGGCCTGTCTGAGTCCCAAGAATGCTGCCATGTACGTTCTTTGCCATGGCATCAATCCTCCTGGAGTCCTTGTCTGGGGGGTGTGAAGCCAAGGGAATATTTGCCTTATCACAGGCTGCAGCCTGCACTACCCCAACATGGCTGCACTGTTGTGTAAGGAACTCCGTATCTGAGCCTGACAATGTATACCTCTTGTCCATTCTTTTATCCACAGGAGGTATGGTGTTAGGAGTCTTTAAAATCTTAAATGTCTGTTTCCCAAAAGATTTGTGTAAGGGAATAGACAGCCTCCTAGACTCTGGGATATCCATCACTTCCACATAGTCAGGCTCCTCCTGGTCATCCACGGCTTCTTCCATAGGAAGCTGGAGGGTTTCAGCCTCTTTTTTTAAAACATGAAATGGGAGGGGGACTCAGAAAGCCTAGGAGGAGACACTCCTGAAGGTCTGTCTGGGTCAATGGGCACATCCAGACTTTCAAAACCACAATCACTTTCCTCATACTCCTCCTCTGGTTCATAATATTCCTCTAAATCATAATCTTGAACCGGTGGAACCGGCCGAACCGAGCGCCTCCCTGATGGTGCCGGTTCGGTCGGAACCGGGGAAAGCGACTGCACAATTTTTATCGCTTTGGCTATTTCTTCAGCGGTTGGAGAAGAAAGTTTTGGATCCACACCAGCTGATTTTTCCTTTCTTGTTCTCTTAGCTGGAACCGACTCCTCAGAATCGGATCTCCTTTTGGCCGAAGAAGTCTCGCCCTGGTCAGAGGGCACTCCTTCTGGTTTGGTTTGAACCAAACCGGGCTGGCCATCCGGTTCAGCTGACTTTTTGGCCTCCCTTTCCCTGAGCCTACCAACTCTTTCTTCTAGGGTAGCTGCAGGAACATTTTTACAAATCTGGCATCTGCACTGAGGTGGTCAAACCCCAGACAATAAACACAGGTGGTGTGGGGATCAGCCTTAGCAAAGACTTCCCCACACACACTGCAGTGTTGAAACCCAGTGGGCCTGGTTTTTCTTTGGGGTTTCTCAGACATTATGCCAGTCCTAACCAAACTTACCCTTTTAATGGCAATCCGCCAGGCAACACCCTCTTATCAGTCCCTGACCGTGTCACGGGTCGTGGAAAAAAACGTAATAAAATCCTTTTTTAGAAGTGATAAGATCCGGTAACCACACTCTGAAAGTACAGATGAAGATTTTTTAGCAACTTGATCGGTTCAAAGCGAACCGATGAACCGTTTACAAGTTCCACACAGAATAGAAAATAATATAAACCTATCTAGTACTCACAAATACCAGAGACAGAGACTGAACTGACAGGTTGCGGTTTAAATTCGGTCGAAATCCGAGAAAAACGGTACTTTAACCGATAAATTGAACCGAGCAGACGGAGAAATCTCCGGAGCGACTGTTCAGTGAGGCGGAGTAAAGAATCTAATGGTTTGAGTTCAAACAGCAACAGACAGAGTCTCAACCGAGCTCGAGCTCAGCGTTCCATGCCTGGCATGGAAAGTTAACTCTCATCTCCGGGGCAGTTCGAAGGTTGGGACTCACTGCTATGGTCAGAATACAGCAAGACTTCATGTTGTTTGAATGACCCTGTAACCTCTGAAAGGTAGAGTAGGGATTGAATCCTGGGTAGAACTGCCCGAAATGACTCCAATTCGGAGTGGGACCCACTGGGTAATGGTCCCCAGGAAACCCTTGCAGGTAATGCGGGAAAGTTCGGGGTCTAGAATAAACTCGCCGCCAGATCCGCATCGGGTACCCACATTGGACCCGCCGTAGTGTATATCGGCTGAGGGTCCGGTGTCGGGACAGCCCACGTCAGGGGAACAGACGTCGGGACTGGCACCACCCAATCCAGTGCTGGAAGGGGATCCGGCGTCAGAGCCAGACGAATGGAGCCCTGGCGGCAGGACCTGATCCGGTGTTGGGGACATAGACTGAGGCCGGTCAATCAGTCCCGGCTGCAGAACTGTCATCGGACAACCAGCATCAGAGGCGGCGCCGGGAGCCCACCGGAAGGCGGAGGAGGAGGGCCCTCCATAGTAAGGCCTGAAGGCTGAGAAGGAGCCTCCTTCTCCTTGACCCTGAGAGGGGAACGCAGAGCTGACCCCGAAGCATCGACAGAGTCGAGGGGTTCACCACTATCGTCGCTAGAGCTACCCACCGGAGAATGGAGGATACAATTGAAGAAGGAGGAGGGAGAGGGAGTTTCTCCCTCTGGTTCCACCAGACATCGGGTGAGGCGCCGTCAGGCCCCGACGGGGGAACCGCACCCGTGCAACCATCAGGAACGGCTGGCTTAGCGGGTGGAGTCAGGTGGGCAGGGGAGGAGCCCCTGACCGGCTTATCAACCAGTGCCAGGCGAGTACCCACAGCCAGGGTAGTTGACTTATCGGCCGCCACGCAATCCCCAGAGGAGCTGGGAGCAGACTTATCGGTTGAGGCGGTGCGGTTGTCAGAGGAGCTGACGGCTGTCTGACCCACAGCGGATTTGCCAGACTTACCATCTGATTTTCTGGCGGCGGCTGGGCCTTGCTCATTGAGGGCCATGCGTCATCCGTGGAGCAATCCCGCTCTTTGGATTTCTCCTTGTGTTTTCTGGAGGGAGAAGATTTTTCAGATGAGGACTCTCTAAGTCAGTCCATCTTTTTCTCAAGGGAAGCCAGGCGGGCTTTTAAAAGATGGGCCTCCAAAGCCTGCTGTCTCCGCTTCTTTGTGGCCTGATTAAAGGTCTGGCACTCACGGCAGGAGGAAACAAGATGGTCCAGGCCTAAGCAGAGGACGCACTTGAGGTGACCGTCTTTGTGCGGGATCTGTGTGCCACAAGATAAGCACTTCTTCTTGGGTGAAGACATCAATAAATTGAAAAGGAATTGAGAAATTAGCAAAAGAAAACTCTGAAGCAAGACACTTTCAAGTTGATCACTACATGGAAGTCTGCAATGCGACTGACACGAGGCGACGGCAGGAAATAACTGGAGCGAGGGTGTGGGGACCACCCATTATATACAGCCATGCTGACATCAGTCATGTGACGTTGGGTGGGCGGCCCCCGCCAGGTATTGATAGGAAAGTCTGCAGTGTGGCCCGACGCCAGGTGGCGCCAATCCTATATGTGATGACCTACTGAAGGAACCTTCTCGAAGTAAGATCTTCCTTTTCTGTTAGCTCTAGCATTGTCGATGGGTAATCATAACAACTGGGTATAGTGCAACCCTACCAGGGGAACGGCACAGCCCAAGCTTTAGAATGTTGGGCATATGAGGATTCCATGCTGCAGCAACTCCCCAGTTACTACTTACCTCGCAGTGCCACATTTTTATACATTATAATCTATTGTCAACCTAAAACGTATTGAAGCATGTAAATAAAAAAAACTTTCACCTTCCAGCCAGACCTCAGAAGAGGAGAAGGCTCTCCATTGGACTCAAGGGTTGGACAATTCGATCCTCCTTGCCGGAAGAACCATCCAGTAAAAAACGTAAGTTACAAATCTTTTGCACATCTGGAAAACTGAGGCTGATCACTCACTAAGGTAGAACTTCCAAGAAACAACTGGATGCAGTGAGGCCACCTGTAACAAGTAAACTGCCTCAAGAGTTATTATTAAAGCTGTTAAACTGTGGTTGCAGAAAAAATAATCCTCTTTTTATTTTATATATACATTTACAGTACGAGTACAGTACAGCAAAAAAGAGAGGGATGTCCGAAAAAATAGTAGGGGATTTTTTACAAGACAGCCCTCTTAGTATACAGGATAAGATTCTCCACAGGAGCAGGCTCCTGGGAGGGCCCCACTGACAATGTTGGAGCTAACAGAAAAGAACATTACGGTAAGTATGAAGTTAATTTCTTCTTTCTGTAGCACTCTATATTGTCAATGGGTAACCATAACAACTGAGTTCTAAGAAGCAGTACCCAGAAAAAATGGGAGGGGGAGAAGACTATCCCATACGCCAAAGGCAAGCACTGAGAATAACATGTGGACTGCAGTCTGTAGTACTCTGCAATCAAACTGTATCATCTGAACTCTGAACATCAAGATGGATGTTTTGAGCACGTGTGGATGTGCAACCATGTAATTGCATTGCATAACCTTAAAACTAATGCTTCATCTGCCTGCCTAGGGCATCACCTTAGGCCTGGAGTGGTGAGCTCTGAGGAGAGCTGGGGACCTCCTCTTACTAGATTTTGTCCTGAACAGTGCCGGCCCGCACCCTTTTAGAAAGGGTGGCCTAAAAAAGGAAAGCCTCTTGACACTGCTTGTCTGTTCCACGAGAACAAACAAGACTGTCAAACTCATGGAACGCAGCCGTCTGTTTAGGTTAGATACCAACGGATCAAGATAAATCCAAGTTGTGCAATTACTTCCCTTGGATTGAGGAGGTTGGGGACAGGTGGACAGAAACCAATGACCTGGACTCCTAGAAGCAACAAGCACCTGAGGGATGAACACCGTTCCGAGTACCACCTGTCCTTATGCCTAATAAGGTATGGCTCCTTAAGAGGAAGCCTTAAACAACACACCCAGCTATAGGGATGCCACAATAACACGATATAACGATATATCATGATAATTCCCACTGACGTTAACTTATCGTTGAAAAAAAACATTATCGTGGTTATCGTGCAGAATGATATACCGCGATATACAGTGGTAAAGCACCTCAGCTTGCTTTACCAGCAGCACATCCCTTTCTAGGTGCAGCCATGAATCCTGATTCACCACCATCCTCCTATCAGATTTTTAGTGTTTTTCCTTAAAATAAGAAATGCAGTGCTGGCCATGTGGTGTGGAGTTTTGAGGGCCTGAGCACCTCACCTGTTGCCATGCTGGTAAACCAGGCTCAGGAATAGACCTGGGTTGCTAGAGAGCTGACTGCATGAAGGAGGACTGAGCATCCACTGAAGGCTCTCCTTTTTCATTCAGATTTTTTTTTATCCCTCCGAGGAACCCCTGGCAGGAGCTGCAGCCTCCCCTTATGAGAAGATTCACCACTCCGGTTCCCAATGTCCCCGTATCGCTAGCCCCGGCCAGTCTCCCGCAGACTGCCCCCAGCAGCGGGGCCAGGAGAGAGGGGACCAGCACTCCCTCTCCCCCAGAGACCCAATCCAGATCGCCAGAGCCAACCCCCGCGGACGCCGGGAGCCATCATTGAGCCTGCCAGGGTTCAGATTTTCCTATTTTCTCCCATCCCCACTCCCGTCCAACATCATGACATCAGCGTATGCCTCCTGACCCATACTGCCCTCCAGCCATCGCCAGAGGGCAGTCAACGAGTGGGACATGTTCTCCCTCCCTAAGAGAGGACAGCAGTCCTCTGGATGCTCAATCCTCTCTCGCCCCTGCTGACCCAACCTCATTCCTGAACCCAGGTCGCCGATGTGGTGCAGGGTGTGGCGTCCAGCGCCTCTACCCTCAGGCTGGCAACGGCTCTCCTTTTGTGAGGACACTGGACAGAGCAAGCCACCGCTTAATCACAATCTAGGGGAGGCTGGATGATGCAGTGGTAACAATCTTCTGACTGGGTTCAGGGGCCAAGTACATACGTCACATACTCACATCATCGCACGTGTGCTAGCCCAAGGGATGGGAAAAAGAAATTGGGGGGTATGTGCACCAGACTACTTACTTTACATAAATCTGGCAGATAAGGATGATTTAGCCCATTATCTCTACCTAAAGTGATATCGCAGACCCTATTTGATCTCCGGCTTTACCCTCCCTTTCCTAACCAATAAGGTTCCCTTTTGCCTGTCCTATGCGTTCTTGAATCCCGTTACAGTTTTCGTCCCGACCACCTCCACTGGGAGGGTTTTCCAGGTATTCACCACTCTCTGTGAAGACGTACTTCCTAACATTTCCCCTGACTCTACCCCCTCCAGCATCAGAGTATGACCCCTTTCTCTTGATCACCTTTATTTTCTAAAAAATGCTTCCCTCGTGTACCCTATTTATATCCACGAGGCATCTGAAAGTCTCTATCATACCCCCCCCTCCATGTTTTACATATTGCGGTCATTTAGCCTCCCCTCTTGATGCAGGCCCGGTATCATTTTAGTTGTCCTTCTCTTGACTGCTTCTACTCTTTCCTTCTGGAGATGGAATCTCCAGAACTGGACAAAGTACTCTAGGTGAGGTCTCACGAATTATTTATACTGCGCTATCACCACCTCCCTCTGTCTGCTGATGATGCCCCTTCCTGTGCACCCTAGCATCCCACTAGCTCTCCCCACTGCCTTGTCACACTGTTTGGCCACCTTTGGGTTGTCATATATGATTACCCAAGGTCTCTTTCCTGCTTGGTGATCATCAGTACCACCCCCCCCCAAATCTTGTATTCCACCCTGGGCTTCTTTGCCTCAAGTGCATGATTTTGCACTTCTTAGCATAGAATCTAGTTGCCACACTTTTGACCACTCCTCAAGCTTTCTTTGATCTCTATTCATTTTCACACACACACACACACACACACACACACACACACACACACACACTCACTCCTCCCACAGAGTGCCTACCCTACTGCAGATCTTTGCGTCATCTGCAAAAAGACATACCTTCTCTTCTAGCCACTCTGCAATGCTGCTAATAAAAGACATTAAAAAGAGGACCAGTCCGAGTACTGAATCCTTGTGACACCCCGCCAGTCATCCTCTCTTTCTCGGAGTTAGCTCCGTTTACCACCACTCTCTGTTGTCTATCCCCCAACTAATGTTTACCCAGTTTACTGCCTTTGGACCCACTCCCAGGCTGCCCAACTTGTTTATAAGTTTATGTGGAATGGTGTCGGAGGCCTTACTGAAATCTAGGCAGGCTACATCCAAAGCTCCACCCTGATATAACAAAAGCAACAAGGTTTGAGTTACTTGAACACTGACTCCAATTTGTACTATAAGTCAGGTTAAAATCATAAAAATAAGTTTTAAAATGCTACTCTGTAGACCTGCATGGAGCATGCGCATCCCCACATTAGGCCTATAATGACCTCACAAAACAAGGAAGCATGGGGATGGCACTGGCAATCAGAAAGTAGAAGGGATCGAGTGGCTAACCCCCTAGAGGGCAAATACAATTACTTCCCTTCTTTAGAGGGGTAAGGAGAACATTTTTCAACTACTATGGAGAAACTCCCAGTTGGGTAAGGGAGTCTACTGATGATTTTGCAGGCAAGGGGAAAAATCCAGGAAAGGTTATCTTTAAAGCAGCAGTACTACGGAAAAAAAAAAAATTTATATATATATATATATATATATATCGCTTTTTTGACAGTTTATTCCCTGTACCGTGCTAATCATATACCTGGTACTCTTTCTCGATGGCATTGTACTATCGATGAGTAATTTGCTTAGTTATTCTCTGCTTTTGTTTACATTTATGCCACTAAGCATGTTGTACTGGAACCCCTCTGCTGCCAACTGCACATCTCTATGACTTGCAGGGACATCGGGAATGATCAGCAGAGGGTCCCTCTGCTGTTGTCAAAAGATGTGATGCGACCTGAAGAAAAAGCACAGCTGAAATTAGTCAGCCGCCATATTGGTTGTAGCGCTACAACACTTCAAATAAATTGCAAATATCTAAAGAACTAAAGATGATTGGAAAAAAAACGTTTACAGGTATGGAAACTGGAACTTTGGCCGCATGCTTACAGCCGAAAAACAGAATTTTGATAGGTCACTTCCTGATTTGGTAGTACTGCTGCTTTAAACAAGCAAGCAAAAATATTTGCTCATTCATATTTTGAAAGGTATCATACTCTGTGTGTATAACACATATGTTTATTTATTTGAATCTAGGATTACAAGTACCTTTGAGCGAAGGCTCTTTTACAAAGGTCCCACGTCAAAGGAGGGTACAATACAGAGTAGACAAGACATTCAGTTACAACAGGCACGGTAAACATCATAACACTAAATACAAGTATGTGGTTATGGACATACAGGCTAACGAGCGTTAGTGCACCGAGCCGCAGCAGAAGGAGAACAGAACAAGTGTGGGGAACTGAGGGAGCAGCCAGAGGCATTGTCATAATACAGGTAGAAGTGCTGAGGCGAAGAAAAATGAGACTGAAATAAAGAATAAAAGTGTATGGGGGGTAGAGGATAGCGGAAGTGCAAGTTGGGGACTAGCTGGGCACCTAAGAGTGGGGGGGTAGGTGGGTTAAATTGATGTATTGGATGTGTATTTTAATTTTCTTGTAAAAAATGCAAGCAATTTTATAGAAACACTGACTCTGACGACAGATAAGGACCACTTGGCCCACCCAGTCTGCTCATTTCCCTACCTGCTGGATAAGCTGCAGATCCTAGTTAACCAACAGCATACTTCCTCCTACCCACCATTAGAATTGCCTTATGTCTGTCCCATGCATTCTTGAATTCCGCCACTGTTTTTGACCCCACGACCTCCTCAAGAAGGCCGTTCCCTTCGTTCACCACCCTCTCCGTATAAATCTGAGATTTTATTCTGAAAAAATAAATTATTTCTTTTAATATTTTACTCTGCATTATTTTACAACAGACTTCAAAATAATAGGCATAAATGCTTAGTACTGCTTGAAAAGAGTCACATATGTAAATTATGTAAAAATCAGAATTTAAATAGTTTTGCTAAGATTGCTGCACTACTGGCAAAATCATCATGATAACAAGGTTACCGTAATAATTTTATCACGGTTATCGTATCATCAAAATGTTATTATCGTGACACCCTTACCCAGCTATGTGGATGGGAGTGGTTCGAAAAACTCCTTGCAAAGAGCATTCAGAAGCCAATTCAGATCCCACAGAGAACCAGAGATCAGGACAGCAGATGTGTCTCACAAACATGTGCCAATTAGTTCCGAGGCCAAAAAAACCCAGGGCTGTGAGAGCAGAACCCTGCCTCTCAGTGAACTCGATGTCAACCTCTTCACCTTCTTGTAGAAAACTAAAAACTGTGGAATAGAGGTTGATGGAGAAACCTCCCCTGCTGGCCCAAGGTAAAAAAAGAGAGGTGGCCCCTGCCAGAGCATAGGCTGCAGACACAGAGGATTTCTGGCAGCCATCAAGGAGTCATGTAGTTTATCAGGGAAAACTATACATATATTTATTATATTTATATTATATGGAAGGGCCTCCTCCTCAAGTGCCAGGGCATAAGCTGCATCATTCCTGGATTTTTTTGGATGGAGAGACAGACCTTGATAGCAGGTCTCTACAAACCAGAAGGCGTAAGGGTGCTTGCTGAGGAAGATTCGTTAAATCTGAGAACTACAGTCTTCTCGGCTGCTTTGCAGCTAATAAGAGGCAGCTCTCTCCAAAGCGTTTTATTTTTATTTATTTTTTTTTTAAGAGGGTTAGTAGTGAAAATATACGCTGCTGAAGGTCCATTCTTGAGGCACAGCGACCACTGCCCCGGCTGTGTACACCGCAAAAGACTGAATAACTTTTTTGGATCCCAGCATTGCAATGCAAACAGACGGATCTGAGGTCGACCAAATCGGTTCCACAGGAGTTAAAAAACCTCTGGTTCAACCTCCCCTACACAGGACAAACATTTTGTGGCTTAGCCAGCCCGCCTGAAGGTTAGACTCCCCTGCCAGGTGAACAGTTGACAGGTTGGCGATCTCTTGAAACATCTCCCGTGCCTTAGTGGTTATGTACAAATGCATGCCATGTTAGCATCATGGATGAAAACTAAGAGAAGCTAGGCAGACCTTCTCCATCTCCTGAACATTGATGTGGAGATGCTGATCATCGACTAAGTTCCTGAGTGGGAAAGTGGCTCCAACCTGCCCCCAATCCATCTAGGCTATTTGTTGTGAGAATTAACTCTTGAAGTTCTAGCAGAAATTGTGCAAATCTTGCACACCAACTCAGGAGTGATGAAGCTGAGGGTAAAGGAAAACTGGCTGATAATCCTTCAATGAGGGATTCCAGGCCTACAGTAAACCCAATGAGTAAGCCACATCTGGAAGCAATCCTACAGGATCAAACTATCGCTGCCTATCCTGAGGCCCAAACTGCAGTAAGCCAGCAGACTTCTAACAAATGTCACCTTCTGGGAAAAAGGTTGCAAAACCTTTCCTGATTTTGTGCCGAAAAATTACCACCAGACATTTCAAGATCTGAGATGGCTCCTAAGAGCTCTTCTCCCGGTGCACCCTTAGCCATGCGACTCTGGCATATCTAGAGTGCTGAGTACCAACCTCTTGCTGTCGGTGCATGAATAAGCAGGTCATTTAATCAGGACAGACTTCAAGCACCAGGACTACCAACATCTTAAGAGAACCCAGAGGGGCTGATGCTCGGGCGAAGAGACACGCCCTAAGTTGGAGGGTTGGTCCAGTACCAAAACCTGAGATATTGTAAGTAGGACTGATGAAGAGAATGTGGTGTCAGGCATCTGTCAGATGTATTGGGGCTTAAGAAAACCCCTTGACTGAGCAGCCCCATGGACTGACCTCCGGGACTCCATTCTGAAAGATTTGTGGAGCACAAACTTGTTCAGGCGCTTGAATTTAGAATGGGCCTCACAACTCCCTAACTTTCTTGGGACCATAAAATAACCAACAGGACACCTGAACTCATTGATTAGTGGGACCTGTATACCATGGCCCTGAAAGGAAAAGGAGAGTCAGGAGTTCTGATGACATCTGGCCTTCTTGCCGCCCCTGAAACTGGGGTGGAGAAGTGAACCCTAGTAAGGTGTCTGACATTGTTCTGGTCCATCTTGAGGAAAATTCCTCTAATCTACCACCAACAAATAAAGTCAGGGATGGGCAGCATGCTCTCTTGTGAGGCACCATGCTTGTGGTGCTGGGCCTCCTGCATGGTGCCTGGCCAGTGCGCCTCCGATACTGTAACCCTGTTACCTGAGTAGACTCCTCCATACTCAGGAGACAATTTCCAAAGGAACGGAACCCCCAAAGAAACTGTCTGCGCCGGCCGTTACCTTGAGCCCACTGGGTTATGGTAGTCTTGCACCCTTGTTTGACACTGGAGAAAGCCCTTTTCACTGTATTTTTTTTTTAAATAGTATCCAGGGCAGAATCAAACCATAGGCCTCCCTCAACAGGATGTTAAACAGGTTAGCTTATGAAGCTTGACCAGACCCAATGACAAGACATGTGACCCTCATGGCTGAAAAACAATGGAGTAGGCCAAGCTGTCTGACATGGAATTCTCCAGTGAATAACCACCTGAAGGGTGGAACTATGGCCATGAATCACAAAAAAGGTTTACCCCTTCAGAAAGGCGGAACTAAACTGGCATGGGTAGTGACCTGTAAGTTGAAGGCTCTGGCCAATAAAAGAAGCATAAGATTTTTTTTTTTTTTAATTTATGCTCTTTATTGATTTTCAAGACTACAACAGATATGAAACAAGTAATCAAATACATGATACAAAATAACTGGTAACACAAAGTTCAAACAACATGAAGTCTTGCTGTATTCTGACATATGCAGTGATGTCCAACCTTTGAACTGCCCCGGAGATGAAAGAGTTAACTTTCCATGCCAGGCATGGAACGCTGAGCTCAAGCTTGGTTGAGACTCTGTCTGTTGCTGTCTGAACTCAAACCGTCAGATTCTTTACTCCGCCTCACTGAACAGTCGCTCCGGAGATTTCTCCTTTGCTCGGTTCAAGTTTTTCGGTTAAAGTGCCGGTTTCCTCGGTTTTCAACCGAATTTAATCCGTTAACCTGTCGGATCAGTCTCTGTCTGTGGTATCTTTAGTACTAGACAGGTTTATTTCTTGTTCTTCTATGTGGAACTTGTAAATGTGGGATCGGTTCAGTCTGAACCAATCAGGTTTGTTCAGAAAAGTTTATTCTACTTTTAGAGTGTGGTAACTGGTACTTATCGGTTCTAAAAAAAAACGGATTTCATTACGTTTTTTTCCACGACCCGTAACATGGTCAGGAACCGATAAGGTGTCTTGCCTGGTGGATTGTCAAAAGGGTAAGTTTTCTAAGACTGGCCATGTCTGAGAAACCCAAAGAAAAACTGGCCCACTGGGTTTCAACACTGTAGTGTGTGTGTGGGAAGTTTTGCTAAGGCTGACCCCACACCACCTGTGTTTATTGTCTGGGGTTTGACCACCTCGATTCAGACTGCCAGATTTGCAAGAATTTTCCTGCAGCTACCCTGGAAAAGAGAGTTGGTAGACTCAGGGAAAGGGAGGCCAAGAAGTCCGCTGACCTGGATGGCCAGCCCGGTTCAGTTCCAACCAAACCAGAAGAAGTGCCCTCTGACCAGGACAAAACTTCCTCGGGCAAAAGGAGAACAGACTCTGAGGAGTCGGTTCCGGTTAAAAGAAAAAGAAGGGATAAATCAGCCAGTGCGGATCCACATCTTCTTTCTCTGACCGCTGATGAAATAGCCAAAGTGATAAGGATTGTTCAGTCGCTAACCCTGGTTCCAACCAAACCGGCACCATCAGGAAGGGGCTCGGTTCGGTCGGTTCCCCCGGTTCCAGATTATAACTTAGAAGATTTTTATGAACCGGAGGAGGAGGAGGAAGGAGAATATGAGGATAGTGATGGTGATTACAAAAGTCTGGATGTGCCTATTGACCTGGACATCTCCCCAGACAGACCTTCAGGGGTTTCTCCTCCTAGGCTTTCTGAGTCCCCTTCCCATTTTATGTTCTACAAAAAACTGGCTGAAACTCTTCAGCTTCCTATGAAGGAAGCTGTAGACGACCAGGAGGAGCCAGACTATGTTGAAATGATGGATATCCCAGAGTCCAGGAGGCTGTCTATTCCCCTTCATAAGTCCTTTGGGAAACAGACAATAAAAATTTTAAAGACTCCTAATTCTATACCTCCTGTGGACAAGAGAATGGACAAGAGGTATACTATCTCAGGCTCAGATACGGAGTTCCTTACCCAGCAATGCAGCCATGTTGGGGTAGTGCAGGCTGCTGCCTGTGATAAGTCAAATATACCCTTGGCTTCACACCCCCCTGATAAGGACTCCAGGAGGATTGATGCCATGGCAAAGAAACAGCACATGGCAGCATCCTTGGGACTCAGGCAGGCTAATTATATGGCCTATACAGCTAGATATCAGAAATCTAGATGGGACACTGTAATGGCTTTAGCTAAACAGGTCCCTGGCCAGCTTGCCAAGGAGCTGGAGCAGGTGGCTGCAGATGGTATTGAGGCATCCAAGGTGCAATTCCATGCTGCAGTGGACTCCAATGATGTTTCATCTAGAGTCATGGCTACATCTGTGGCCCTTCGAGGGATGGCTTGGCTCAGATGTACTAGCCTGTCTCAGGATACCCAGACTAAGGCTATGGATTTTCCTGTTGTGGGTAATTCTCTGTTTGGGGAGCAAACAGAGAACTACATGAAGATAATGGACGAATACAGGACCACCTATAGGAGTGCTCACGCCAAGGAAAGGCAAGCCACTCCCCAGAGGCAGCATTCCAGGAAGGGGCAGGCTTTCATAGGCCTTCTACCATGCCCAGGCCTCCTCTTCTGCTTATGCTCAGAGGAGGTTCTTCAGAGGGAGAGGCAGACGGGGTACAAGCAGGCCTGCTTCCACCCCTCAGCCTAAAGCCCCTGCCAAACAGGCACCCTGATGGGTTTGCCAGGGCCGATTCTGCACCACCCATAGGGGGCAGGCTGGCCTACTTTGTTCAGGACTGGATGTCTTTAACATCAGACAAATGGGTCCTGGAAGTAGTAAGCCAGGGACTGGTTCTCAGCTTCAAAAAATTTCCAAAGATGAGAACCAGATCCTTTCCACCTGCAAGTCCTTCAGAGGCACTTGACCTAGAGGCAGAGGTCTCTTCCCTCTTGGCTCTGAGAGCCATAGAGAGGGTTCCACCCCTACACAAGGGAAAAGGATTGTACTCCAGGTACTTCCTAACCCCCAAAAAGACAGGAGAATAGCGGCCCATCCTGGATCTCAGATATTTAAACAAGCAACTTTTTAAAGCCAAAGTTCAAAGTGGTGACTCTGGGAATAATTCTATTCTCTAAGGCCAGGGACTGGCTAGTTTCCTTGACCTCAAGGATGCCTATTTCATATTCTCATCAGAAGCTCCCACCGAAAGTACCTAGGTCTGAGCTGCCCTCAGGCCATTACCAATTCAGAGCAATGCCCTTCGGCCTAACTTCAGCTCCAAGGGTGTTCACAAAATGCCTGGCAGTAGTGGTTGCCTTCCTAAGGAGAAAAAAGATCTCCATCTTTCCATACCTGGACGACTGGCTCATAGTAGGCCAGTCTCCAGACCAAGTCAAGTCACACCTACAGATAACTCAGCAACTGCTCACTTCTCTAGGTTTCCTTCTGAATCTTTCAAAGTCAGTTCTAGAGCCTGTGCAGCTTCTCACCTTCACAGGGGCAGAGCTGGATACAGTAAAGGCAAGAGCCTTCCTTCCCCTGGACAGGGCAAGGACCCTTATCTCACTGGCCTCTTCATTCACCCTCCAGGTGTCTCAACCAGCAAGGCATTTTCTGCAGCTCCTGGGACACATGGCTGCCTCTACAGCAGTGGTTCAGGGAGCAAGATTTCAAATGAGGGACATTCAGTTCCACTTGAGAGCCTTCTGGTCTCAGAAAAAGGATCCTCTGACCAGACTAATCCCAGTGACTCGAACCCTGATCCAGGCGTTACAGTGGTGGCAGGATCAGGACACTCTAAGACAGGGAGTTCCTTTTGTCACTCAGTCTCATTCTCTAATCCTTACTACAGATGCCTCCCTCTTGGGGTGGGGAGCCCACTTGGGGGACCTGGCCACCCAAGGGTTGTGGTCTCCTCAGGAATCTCTGCTTCACATCAATCTATTAGAACTGAGAGCACTGTTTCTAGCACTTCAAACTTTTTCCAAGTCTGTTCAGAACAAAGTAGTTCAGATCAGGACAGACAATACCACCACAATGTGGTATATCAACAAGCAAGGGGGCACTCGGTCTACAGCCTTGTGCACAGAGGCAATGAAGCTGTGGTCTCTGGCCTATTCCCTGAACGCCTCTCTTACAGCAGTGTACCTCCCAGGGAAGGACAATGTCCTGGCAGATGCTCTCAGCAGGATATCTCAGGGCCATCACAAATGGTCCCTGGATCCCCTGATTTTGAAGGTGATCTTCTCCAGATGGGGCATCCCTCAGATGGATCTTTTTGCAGCCCCAGACAATCACCAACTTCCTCTCTTTTGCTGCAGGCCCCCAGTGTTGGGCTCAGTCCCCCTGGATGCCCTAGTTCTCAATTGGGAAGGGAAGTTCCTGTATGCTCCCCCCCTTCCATCTCCTGTTCAGGGTGCTAGTCAAAAATCAGGTCTAACCCTGCAAGGTGATTCTGATTGCTCCAGACTGGGCCAGACAGCCCTGGTACCCTCTCTTGTTGTCCTTAGCAGTCCACCTTCCCCTGGCTCTTCCCAGGAATTACAACCTGTTAACATGTGCTCAGGGGAGGGTTTGGTATCAATCTCAAATCTCTCAATCTCAAGGCCTGGCTCTTGAAGAGTTAGAGTTTGCTGATTTGCACCTCTCTCAAGATGTTCTGGATATCTTAAAGGCTTCTCGAAAGTCTTCCACCAGAAATACTTACAATTCCAAGTGGAAAAGATTTACTATATGGTGCTCTGGGAAGCATATTTCTCCAGAGTCTGCTGGCCTGCCTACAGTCCTTGACTATATGGTTCATCTTAATAGCTTGGGACTCAGAGCAGCTACACTAAGAGTGCATCTGGCAGCTGTCTCTGCCTTCCTCTCAGCAGGCAAGCACTCTTCCCTTTCAGCTCATCCTGTATTTTCTAAATTTTTCAAGGCATTGCTGCATACCAATCCTCCCTTCAGGGACCCTGCCCCTGCTTGGGACCCTAATGTTTGCATTGCTCAGCTTATGCAACCCCCTTTTGAGCCTCTGTCCTCAGCAGAGCTTAAGTACTTCACTTGGAAAACTGTTTTCTTGGTGGCCATCACTTCTGCCAGACGCATAAGTGAGTTAGAGGCCCTGTCAGTGGAGCCTGATTTTATCTCTTTCCATAGAGATAAGGTGGTCCTCAGGACTAATAAGAAGTTTTTGCCTAAGGTGGTTTCAGATTTCCACCTTAACCAGTCTAAGTCTCTTCCTGTTTTCTTCACTGACCATTCCTCCTCTGGGGAGAGGAGGCTGCACAGTTTGGATGTGAAAAGGGCCCTTAGTTACTATATAGAGTGCACCAAGGGTCACAGGTTTGACTCTCTCCAACTGTTCCTCACTTATGGTGAGGTTGGTAAGGGAAAACCTGCCACTAAGAAATCTATTGCCAGATGGATTGCCTCTTGCATTCAATTTTGCTACGAAAAACTAGGTAGGATCCCACCCTCAGGCCTGAGGGCTCACTCTACCAGAGGTACAGCTGCTTCCCTGGCTGCTGCCAGGGATATTCCTATCTTAGAGATATGTCAAGCAGCCACCTGGAAAACAGTACACACTTTTACCAAGCATTACTCTCTGGATATCCAGGCTAGGAGTGATGCTCGGTTTGGCACAGCTGTGCTTCAGAGCCTATTTCCAAAGTAGGTTCTGTCCTCCTCCAAGGAGGTACTGCTTGGAGTTGCATATGTCAGAATGCAGCAAGACTTCATGTTGTTTGAAGAAAAATTACTCACCTTAGTAATGTTGTTTCTTCTAATGGAGTCTTGCTGTATTCTGACCTCCCCTGCTTCCCCTCTCAGAACCTGGTTTTTGGGATGTGGGTGGGCAGTAGCAGTGTTGGCACTTGGGAGGTGCCCCCACCCTTCTTTCTCACCCCTTTAATTTGGGTGTGTGGGTGTTGTGTTTTGGTTTTTAGGTTTCCTGACTTGAGTCTTTGTTTTGGGACCAAAAAATATTTTTATTACATTTAGTAGCCAGTTGGCTAGTGTAAGTTTACAGTTTCCACACAGGACACGCAGTGAGTTTAGCTCGTAAAGATCTGACGGTTTGAGTTCAAACAGCAACAGACAGAGTCTCAACCGAGTTCGAACTCAGCGTTCCATGCCTGGCATGGAAAGTTAACTCTTTCATCTCCGGGGCAGTTCAAAGGTTGGACATCACTGCATATGTCAGAATACAGCAAGACTCCATTAGAAGAAACAACATTACTTAGGTGAGTAATTTTTCTTCCATGCCCCCATTCCTCCCAGGCTCCAGGAAGTCCCTCCAACCCACCCACTTTTGGCCTCAAATACTAACATACTAAATGGCAGCAGAATAGGCCTAACGGTCTTTCACGTCTACTGCTTGGTCAGCCCCACCCTGGGAGCTGACCTTGCTGACCCCCTCGCCTTCTCTGGCTTCTCCCTTCCAGATATTCTTGCTGTATTGGATTTTGCTTCCAGAACCCTTCCCCTGTACCTGTCCCACCCCCTCTTGAACCCCTCCACTATCTCTGCCTCCACCAGCCCTCTAGGCAGCACATTCCATGACTCCACCACCCTCTCATTGAAATAGCACCTCCTCCTCCTTTCTCCCCTGAATCTTCCCCCCTCCTGCTTCCACCCATGCCCTCTAGGGGCCCCCTCCTCCTTCCTTCGAAGCACCCTGACTGTTCCTCCCTATTTACCCCTTCATGTACCTGAAGACCTCTATCATGTCCCAACGTCCCTTCTCTTCCAATGCATATATATTTAGCTCTTCGAGCCTCTCCTCATAGGTCCTGTCCCCAAGCCCCAAATAATTTTGGTTGCCCTCCTGACCCTCTCCAGGAATTTAATGTCCTCTTTAAGTGTGGCTCAAAACTGCACAGTATTCGAGGTGTGGCCTCACCAAGTTGTTATACAGAGGAGTATCACTCTCCTTCTGAGGTGATCCCCTAGCGATGCATCCCAGCATCCTGTTGGCCTTGCTGCTGCCCTCCTACAAGTCTCCGAGCTGTTCATCTTGACATCCACCACCACCCCAGGTCCTTCCTCAGCCATCGAGACTTGTAGCATTTCCAGGGTGTACACTCTGCCCGGGTTTCTGGCCCCAGATGCAGTACCTGCATTTCTCTGCACTGAACCTCGCTTTCCACCTTCTAGACCATCTTTCCAGAGCCTCCAGGTCCCCGTAGGCCACCCTCCTCCTCCCCATCCACCACCGCCCCCAGTTTTGAGTCATCTGCAAAGAGACTCATCTCACTCCTGATACCTGTCCTTATGTCAGAGACGAGGCGTGAACAGGAGGGGCCAAGGACTGATCCCTGTGGGACCCCACTAATGACCCTCTTTGGGGATGAGACTATCCCGCCAACTATGACCCTCTGGGTCCGGGTCCTGAGCCAATTGCCTATCCATCTGATCATCTGGTTCCCACCCCATTTCTCCCAGCTTATCCAACAGGCCACTGGAGGAACAGAGTCAAATGCCTTGCTGAAGTCTAGAAAGAGGACGCCCACTGAAGTTCACCCAGGTCCAAGGCACTCGTCACCCAGTCATAGAACTCCACAAGGTTTGTCTGACACGATTTCCCCGGGACGGATCCATGCTGTCTTTCGTTCAGGCACCCAGAGTTTTCCAGGTCCCACCAGCCTCTCCTTGACAATGCCCTCCATCACCTTGCCCACCACCGATGTCAGGCTGACAGGCCTGTAGTTCTCTGCCACCTCCCTTTATCCCCCCTTGTGGATAGGCACTATATGCGCCACCTTCCAGTCCTGGGGCACCCACCCTGTCCTCAGAGAGGGTGAAAAGCTCCGCCAGGGGTTTTGCCAGGACATCCGCAAGTTCCTTCAGCACTCTGGGATGTAATTTATCCAGCCCCAGTGCTTTCTCCGCCTTGAGGGACCTGAGGGCTTACCTCACTCTCTCTGCTGTGATTTCCACTTCCACTACCTCTTCTCCTTACTGAGCCTTCCCCCCTTCTGCCAGTGATGCCTCCCCCTCTCCCCAGACCAGCCGATCGGTAAGGGTCCCCCCCTTCCTCAGTATCACTGTCTCCTCCCATGTATGATGCAGCAACCCCATTTTCCTTGGTGAAAACTAAAGTGAAGTACTCATTTAGTACCTCAGCCTGCTCCCCTGGGTCTTGTGCCCATCTCTGCCCTGTTTTAATCCTGCTAATCTGCCCCTTCACCCTTTGTTTTTCCCCAATGTATCTATAGAACCCCTTGTTCCCTCTCCTAATTTCCCTGGCCAGGTTCTGCTCCTTCCTTGCCTTAGCCGCCCTCACCACCTTAGTGGCCCTTCTAGCCATCAGCTCGTAATCCCCTTGATCCCTTTCACCCTTGAGCACTTGAATTGCCTATAGGCTGCCTTCTTCCCGCACCACCTCCTGGACCTCCCTGGTCCACCAGCAGGGTTTTCGGCCCCACCGCATTTTTGTCTTTACTTCTTGCACAGGTGCTGGTACTATCCTGCACCCTCTCCTGATGATTTCCGCCTACTATCAGCAGCCCATGTCTGACCCAATCCCATCCAAATGCACCTTAAGGATCCTTCCCATTTCCTTAAAATCTACCCCCCCTGAAGTCAGTTACCTCCGTCTTTTTGCAGCCTTCTACCCCTCCTAGGTCCAGGCAGAACCAGACCATGGCATGGTTACTTCCCGCCAACGGGTCCCTTACCTCCAGGCCCCCATCTGGTCACTGTCTGCCAGGACCACATCCAGTACCCACGCCTCCCTGTTCGGTTCCCCCACCTGCTGAGTTAGGAACGCGTCTTGAAAGACATCCAACAACCTCTGTTATCTGGCTACCGAGGATGTCATCATCTCCCAGTCTGTTCCTGGCATGTTTAAGTCCCCCAACACCACTACCCTTCCCCTGCCCAGTCTGCAGTGTCTCCCAACATCTGCCACCAGACTCTTCTCCAGCTCCTCCGCCAGTGCAGGGGGTCTATACACCACCCTAGTTTTACTCTCTGCCCCCACCCCCCACCCCGCTATCAAGGTAACCCAAATCGCCTCCATGGTTCCCTCCGCCTCTTCTACTCCCCCTATGCCAATGCAGTTTTTGACTATCACTGCTACCCCTCCTCTCCTTCCATCCCCCCGTCCTTCCTGAACATAGTGTAACCCTCCAGGTTCAGGTCCCAGTCGTGTCCTGCGGTGGCCCAGGTCTCAGTGACCGCTGCCACATCCACTGCTCCCTCAGTTAGCATCGCCTGGAGCGCAGGCATTTTATTGCCCAAGCTCCTGGCATTTAGCAGGACTACCTTCCACCCTTTCCCTATACTTCCATTTCCCCTGCTCATGTTACCATGGGGATTCTGTTTTCCCCTGGTCTGCATTTACCAGTCGGCCTTTTCTCGTATTCCTCCAAGTCCCCAGGGGGGTGGAGACAGAGTCCCTCCTTTATCGGCACCCCCTCGACAGCCTTTTCTCTCATCCCTCCCCCCTTCACAAGTTTAAACCCCACTTTTCACCAATGAACCCCTCTATTTTCAACTTAAGGATTCCCCAACCCTCCAAATTGAGATTGAGCCTATCTCTAGCATACAGCTCCTTATCCTCCCAGGTCTCCCACCAATCCCCCATCAACCCATACCCTCTAGCCTCACACCTCTCCCTGAGCCACTGGTTTATCTCCCTAATCTTCCTTTTGTGCTCCCCACTAGCCCTTGGCACCGGCAGAATTTCTGAGAAGGAAACTGTGCATCCTATGTCATGACAGACCCTGGCAAGCTCCCTGAATCTTGCCTGTATCTCTAGCTCGCTATTTCCTTTAATGTCATTTGTATCCAGGTGGACCAGTATGTCTGGGGAACCCCCATAATCCTTTGCCAGCTGATATACCTCGTGCTTGGCCCTGTGCACCATTAATCCAGAGAATCATTTTGTTCTAACTGGCCAGGCTTCTCCCCCCCATCCCATTTGATACCTCTGATCATAGAATCCCCTAACAGGAGCACTCTGACCGCTCCTTTTCCTCCATTTCCCCCCCTTCCAGGTCCCTCATCCTTTCTACCGGCCCCTCCACCCAGCCAGATCCTTGTTCCTCACCCTATCTGGGTGTCACATGCTGCCCCCTCCTTATTTACCCTGGCCACCCCTCCCCTCTGATCCTGTGCCTCTCCTCCTCCCGAGTATCCTTCTGTACCTCGCTAACTCCCCCCTTACTGCTCGCGACTGGTCCTTCTCCCCCATCCCCTAAACTAGCCTGGCTTGTCCTCCCTTCCTTCCTGTCTCCGTTTAGTCCCTCCTTGCTTGTCATGCTCCCCTGGCCTAAACCCTCAGCTCCCTTTATTGTATCCTCCTTGTACTTCTGGTCTTTCTCCTTGCCCTTTCCTCCCAACTGGTCCTTCTCCTTGCACTTTCCTCCCTCTTCCCCCTGCCACTCCTGCTCTGATTCACTGCTCCCCCCATTTTTCTTCAATCCAGGTTCCCCCTTTCCTCCTGCTATCCGCCCCGCCTCCTGCCCCCACTTCTTCCATCTCTAACCACCCCTGTCGTGGCTACACCACCACCCTCATCCTCAAGCAGAAGAAGAGAATGGAAGCGGTTACTGAGCGTAAGGTCTGATCCACCTCCCCACCTTGCTTCCTTCTGTCCAGCCCCGGCCATCTGCCTACTTCCCTTAGAATGTTGTCCCTCTGGCCCCCCTTTGTGAGGGTCCCCAGTTACCTGCCTGCTTCCTTGGTAGTGTCCTCCTTTTGGGCCCCCTCTGTGACCCCGAGTATTCTCCTGCACTCTTTTTCCTATGCCCCCGCCCCTAGTGCTTGGTGCAACCCCGTGGGAGATCCCCTGCCCCTTCCCCAACCATACCTCCCCCCTTTCCCCAGCTGTCTCCTATTCCCCACAACCTCCTCCCTAAGCTGTGCCAGCTGGTAGCACACTGGGCAACCACCGAACTTCCAAGCCCAGTCCAGTATCATGGCTGCTCCACACCCTGTGCACCTCACCACCCTCCCAAAGATGCCGGCCCTAATGACGTGTGGTCCCATCCCCCTCCAAGTAGGTTTCCTTGGGTGAGCCACCAGGTTCCCCACTAGTTCAAGATACAACCCTACTGCCTAATCAGGTCACCCACTAATCCTAGATACAGTCCCACAGTAAACTGGTAAACCTGTTACTAGGTGCAGTACAACACAGTAAACTTATAAGGGAAGTGAACAACTCCCTAAGCTCCTCTCTTCCAGCCCTTAAAGCCAACCCCCAGTGGCTAGAACTACATGAGCAGCACCTGCAGCCTTTTCCTCCAGTTGCAGGGCAGGAGTTCCTCTATAGATTAGCAGAGCTCTGGGGAGGGAGGGGTGGGGAGGGTGGGTCTTGGGCCTACACCTGACTCTCGAGAGAGTGTATCAGCCCTGTGTCTGCCCCTCCAAGCCCAGCAGCCAAAGAACCAGCCCCAAGCAAATCCCAACAAATAGGTTTTAAATCAGAAGAAATTGGCCTCCACCAGCGCAGCCTGTTACACAGTGAAACATCCAACAAATGAGCCCACTCACAGCCACCAAACCAGTCTTCAAACTTCCAACAGCCCCAAAACAATACCCTGCTAGCCCCTTAGAAGTAAGAAAGAAAAGAAATAACCTTTTACCAAGCAAAATCCACAAGAAACCCTGTAAAAACAACAGGAAGCAGCTACTGTCCTGGAACACAACTGATCCTGTCCCCTTCCAGTTCCTTCTCCACAAAGAATCTATCCAAGCTAAGGGAAGGTTGAGAGAATGTGCCATGGGAACAACACTAACAATGGACAATGTGATGCATTCAAGACAACCAGGACCATGACTGAATCAAGTATAGGGTGTGCATGTTTCCCCAAATCTTCTTATGCCTGGAAAGGGAGCCCCGAAGGCTGACTTTTAACTGCTCGGCTCTTAAATTGAAAAGCAATTCTTGCAACCATTCCGTATAGGAAACTGGGTGCGCAGCCAGCCAGTGGCATTACACCAGTTTCTTAAGGGATAAGGATATCAGTGCCATATAATATCTACGTTGTCAAACCGCCACATCTGAAAAGTTCCCCACCAGGCAGACCTCAGGGATGAAGAGATCAGCTATAACAAGCAATGGGTCTGCTTTACTTTCAATAGATTCTCATAGGGATTTGATTGGTGGGCATTCCCAAAAAATATGTAACAGGGTTCCATCTTCTTGATGGCACCTGGTACAAACAGAGGAGGGGTCTCTACCTACTTTAAATAATGTAATTGGTGTCCAATACATATTATTCAGAAATTGGAACTGCGCGAGTCTCAGCCAGTCTTGGGTGACATATCTGTAACTTTCTTGCCAGATTCTACCCCATTTGCCCTCAAGATTAGGAAAATGTCCCACCCAGTAGTTAGGTGCCCCATCGAGGTCTGCAAAAGCTCTATCAAATAAAGAGCTGTATACGTTGGAAACTGCATGGGGAAGACTGGTGATGAAAAAAAGAGATTAAAATAATCTCCAGTAGTGTCCCCTTCGGTTAATAGGTCTTTTTTCTGTATTAGCAGGTGTCTCAATTAATAGACTTTAATACCTGACCACGGTTTATGTTATATTTACTCAGGATTGCTTCTATGGGGCTACAAACCCTCTCTGATAAAAGGTTTCTAATCTTAGCCCCTCAAAGTTGAGGAAGCCACTGAGCTAAAATAGTTTTGCCACCAATTTTAAAGTTGGGATTCCCTAAAAGGGGCTGGGCAATATCTCTTTTATGTTTATATCTTAGAAAAGAGCATAATTGCACATGTATCCTGACCGATGTTGCTATCATGGTGCAGATTAAACTGCAAGGGTGGTCTTTTAGTAAAATATATAAAAGAGCATCTGGGAGAAACCCGTTTCTGAGATCAGTTCCAGTTTTAACCATAAGGGGACATATGGAAGGGAGTTCAAGTCTGTTGGATTGGTAAGCAACTGCAAGAATTTACATGCTTGACTAGCCCAACAGTAGAGCCCAAAACGCAGCAGTCGCACTCCCCCACAGTTTTTGGGGGCAGCCATTTTATGGTATGCCCTTCTTGGGGGTTTACCCAGCCAAATGAATTCAGTGACACTGGAATTAACTTTTTTAAACCACATTAAGGGTAACCATGAATTCAACATGTTAAGGGGGTTAAAAAGTCTTGGTAGTATGTTCATTATAACTAAACTGACATGCTTCCAGAGGGAAATTAGGAGGCCTTTCCATCTGGAAAGGTCCTGCTGGATAACTTGAAGGAGAGCATCCAAGTTGGACCTCATCATTTTGGATTCACTTCTGGATAAAGGATGCCCAGATATTGCAGGCTCTGTGGACTCCACTGCAGGCCAAGGTGCATAACATCATGCTTTAATAATTTATTATTGAGGGGGAAATACTGTAGTTTTATCCACATTATTTTTGTAGTTGGACAGCAGGCTATACTCCCTGATAGTTTCTCAGACTGCTGGGAATGATTCCTGAGGATGGGCTAAGTGCAGGAGAATATCGTCTGCATAGATCGATTAATTTTTTTTGGGATCCTATGATTATACCATGTATTTTGCGGTTTTCTCTTAATTTGGTTAGGAGGGGCTCTAGATAGATACTGAAGGGAGTGGTGACAATGGGCAGCCCTGTTTAGTGCCAGAGTGTAGAGAAAAGGTGGTTGAAAATACTCCATTACAATACAAGTGGGCACAAGGGATTTTGTACAGGGAAGCAACCCATTTAACAAAAAGAGAGGAAAGCCAAATTTGTGCATAGAGCAAAATAAAAACTGCCAGTCTACTCTATCAAAAGCTTTCTCTGCGTCCAGGGACAGTAGGCTTGCAGGAATGTCCGAGTCCCTGGATGCAGAGAAAATATGGATCAATTTACGCAGGTGGTCAGATGAAGTTCTGCCCGCCATGAAGCCCACTTGTTCATACTGGATTATAGTGGGCAGGACTCTAGCCAATCTGTTAGCAAGTAATTTAGCTATGATTTTAATGTCATAGTTTAACAATGATATAGGTCTGTAGCTGGTAACCCGCTTCTGCATCCTTTCCAGGTTTGTGAATGACTATTAGGGCTTCTAATAAGTTTTTGTCGATAGTCTCTGATACCAGTATCCAACTGAATAGATTAGCCAGCCAGGGAGTTAATTGGAAAAGGCCTTGAAAAAATGTGGGGAGAACCCGTCCAGACCCGGGGCTTTGCAAGGCATAAATCAGTATTGAAGTCTTGATTAGTGGCCTTCGCTAATCAAAGCAAAAAATGATTAGCAATTGGCCAAAATTGATTAGCAATTACCAAAAATTTATATTTTTGCTCAAAACCCCATAAAATGTACTTATATTGCTCTATATTGATAAAATACATATTTACACAAGTTTGTGAGACTGATACCTGTTTTATTTAGCAATTTCCAGAGAAATACAGCAATTATGCAGCATCGCATACATTTTAAGAGCTGAGATTGGATGTCTGCCAAAGCAGACCATGAATTCGTGAGCGCGATCATGAATCGTGAGAAATGAAACATCAAGAACCCCTGCCCCAGCATAAAAACTCCACCTGGTACCGTGAATGACCACACAGTAACCGCCTGGGACTGTAATTAACCACACTGTAACCAACAAGGACTGGGTGCAATCTATTTGCTACTCTTCTCTACCAGGCATGTAGCCAGTAATTCTGGTCTGCTTTTGGGGGGGGTTCACCATCCTCAGCTGCCCAATCACCAGGACGTCTTGGTTTAGTATTAAAAAATATGTCTACAGCCCTGTCTGGGTTGAATTCAGATGGACAGGGGCCCTGCTTTTTAACGCAAATCAATGTTTCTACAGTATTCTCTGCCACACTTGCTCTCCAGTCAGTTTTGACCTTGTTCATAGTTGAAAAACACCTTTCTACAATTGCATTAGAGACAGGAAATACTCTCAACACATTGACAAGCTTCAACAGATTTGGATAAGAATTTTGGAAATTGCATACCAGCTCTGACCAGACAGCAGAGGCAGAAAGACTGATGAAATTGGTTTGGGTAAAAATCTTAAAACTCTTGCCATTCTGCAAGTAGCAGAGTGCTGTCACACTCAGGCTGCAAAAGCGGTGAAAAGTGGTCAGCTACTGCAGTAAGATCACTGTTACCATACAGCTCCAGTTCCTTTCTGTCTGCAGCTGGCCAAAGTCTGGTATCTAACACTTTTGCATGGTTATAGATATTACTTTCATCAGTCAAACCAAAGCTTTGTTCACAACAGTTCTCAATGTTTGTAATGTATTTCTTAGTTTGCTGTTTAAAAGTTTTAACAACTTGGCCACTAAAATGTGTTAATTTCACACCCTTGTATATGACTTGAGCACATGCTCCGGAAAGAATATCAGACCCATTTTATAAGAGAATGTAAAGTTCACTGCCACCTATGGGACCAATCTGCTTAGCATGGTAAAGAGTGTTTCTCAAAGGTTCAACAGAGCTAAGAAGCTCTGGCATTTCAACTACTTCTTTTTGAAGTGCTAGTGAGAACCTGGCAAGCAGCTGAAGCAGCTGTTCAAAATACAAAAATGTGTGCCACCATTTGGAATTTAGTCATAATTTGCAACACTCTCTTGGCTTTGGCCTGGTCATGTGTTGGGTCTGCGGCCATAGATTCTAAATGGGCACAAATTACAGGGAATGATTTAGTAACAGCACGGGTGGCAAGAAGTTTATGCTGTACCCAACGTGTGCCATGCGCCTTCTTGGGCTTTTCAACTGACATCTCCATGGCCTGGGCGAGGGACCGTAACTCTTGGAGTCTCTTACGACTTTTCTGATAGAGATAAAACAGTTGGGTCAGAAAGCTTGAAACAACGTTGAAATAGGTGTCATCAAAAGCGTCTTTTATGGCCAGTTCTAATCTATGTGAGAAACAATGAACACCAACTAACCACTGTATGTCTTCCCTTAAAAGAGCAGCAAGATCCCATCTTACATCCATGTTGACAGATGCCCCATCAGCCCCAAACCCAACCATGTTTTTTATATCAAGGCCAGACTCTGTAAAAATGTCTAAAAGGAGATTTTTCAGTCCCTCACTTGTACCATCTGCTACAGCTTTAATTCATAAAAACTTAGTCTCCACTTGACCATTGATGGGATTTACATAAATTACGTAAACCAGTTCCTTTTCAGTTACACCACTGTCAGTACCACCGTCCATAAGCACTGAAAAATAATTTGCATTTTTGACAGTTGCCAGCAGGTTTACTTCTAGGTGCTTGCCAATACACATTGTGAGTTCTTTCCTACTAACAGCATTAATGTATTTATTGCCCAAATGAACTCCATGGCACTTCTCTTGTTCTGCTATCGCTTTAAACTTTTTAATAGCGATGTCCTCTATGGCCATCATACACAGGATTTCCATCAGCCTGCCTAGAATCATTCTACGCTGTTCCTCTGCATTACTGAAAGCTCTCACTGCAAATAAATTAAATAACTTTTAAGTCTCAGTCTAAACCCCTAACACCCCCTGCCCCCATTTTAAACTTACCAATTGTGGTACAGTGATATATATCAAGTGGTGACTTGTTCTACCAAATTTGAAAATGTTAACAGCTTTCTTGTGCTGCTCTGTCTGAAGAGGTTTCTGGATGGTGTCAACTTTTAGCTGGGGGCCTGTAATCCCTGCAATTAACGCCTCACTGAAGTTCCTCAACCCACATAGCTCATCTCTGTACTCACAGCACAAGAACTAAATCATCCCATTCCAAGGCAAAAATATGGGACTTCAGAGGAGCTGACTCTGATAAGATGGCTGTGACAGGGAGCGCCTGCCACTCTTGAGGACCTACCTTTTCTTGCAACAGTTCTTCCATTTCTTAGCCTATTCTATCCTTTACAAACTCTAGTCCATGAGGTTGGCCACCTATGGGTATCCCCTTCCCTTTCTTGACTATGCTATAGTGTCCTCTTTAATTTTCCTTTTCCCTCTCAGGTCCTCTTACAGCGAGGTTATTGTGGTGACCTCCAAGTATATGTAAAACAGATTGTGTTTATTGTTGTTGGATTTAGTATGTAATAGCAATACGTCATAAAATACCTTGATGTACAGTATATACCTTATGTTTATGAAGCCTGTAAATGTTGAAAATACCATGGCATTAGGTGTTTTTGATAATGGTAAAAAGTACTAGGTGACTATTACAGAAATTAAGTTAGTTGTGCTGTTTAAAATGCATGTAAATTACTGTAAACTGAACAAATCTAAATGTCATGGTGATCTGCATATATCCCATGATGCTTTGCATTATGGAAGTAGGTATGATGTTGTCTTTCTTTGAAACTTGATTTATTGCCAGTGCCCTTTGGAGTAACCTTTCTTTCAGTGATTCTGCATTGAGGTTCTTTGTCTATAGCTTGTTTTGTTTTTCCTTTTGAGCCCCCACTACCCAAGCAAACGGGGCCCACATAGGGATGAAGGGTTTTCATTGAAAAGAGGTTAGATCAGAGATCAGTGTCAGTAGATGCTGGCTAAGTGCAGAAAAAGGACATACATAGTCTGTTGCTGCAAACTGATGTACTGAAGAAGGAATATGGCATTACAGAAGCTTCTTTCCTGTATTTTGAATAAACATCGCACAGAGATTGTGTGTTGAACCTGAAGTTCAGTGTCTGGTCCACCTGTTATCCTACAACCCCTCCAGAATGGCCAAGAGAGTTAAGCTAGCCCTGGCAGTAAGAAATATAGGTGAGGGGGTACAGGCAAAGTGGGCAAGAATTAAGGATGCAATACTTGAAGCAACAACCCATTGTGTTAGAGAGAAAAGCAATAGCAAAAGAAGGAGGAAACCAGTTTGGTTCTCAAAAACAGTAGCAGAAAAGGTCAGAGCCAAAAGGCTGACCTTCAGGAAATACAAGGGAATGCAGCGGGACGAAGACAGGGAGGCATACCAAACTTCCCTGAGGGAAGCAGGGAAGGCAGGCAAAGGCCCAAACAGAGGAAACACTAGCACAAACAGTAAAAGAAGGGGACAAGACTTTCTATAGATACATCAGTGAAAGGAGAATGACCAGAAGGGGTACTGCTAAGCTCAAAGGGGATAAGGGGGAGTGTGTAGAAGATGACCAAGGAAAACATCTATCCTAAATAGATACTTCTGCTCAGTATTTACTGAAGAGAAGGTAGGGCAGGGCCCACAGCTCAGCACCATGGACACGGGGGGGGGGGGTGTGTCTGCACAAGTCCCTTCACAAAAGAAATGGTCCTACAAGAGCTCGATAAGCTCAGGATGTATAAGGCAGTGGGACCTGATGGCATACATCCCAGGGTACTAAAGGAGCTAAGGTGGAACTAGCAGAGCATTTATCAGAACTGTTTAGTGAGTCTGTGAGCACAGGAGAGGTCCCAGAAGACTGGAGATGGGCTCATGTGATCCCGCTCCACAAAAGTGGTAGCGGGGAGGAGGCAGGGAACTACAGACCAGTCAATCTTACATCAGTAGTGGGCAAGATTATGGAGGCACTCCTTAAGGAAAGGACAGTACAAAACCTGGAATCCATAGGAGCACAGGATCCAAGACAGCATGGGTTTACAACGGGAAGGTCCTATCAAACTAATCTCATAGATGTCTTTGACTGGGTAACCAGAGTGGTAGACCAAGGGGGTGCAGTTGATGTTGCCTACCTTGACTTCAGCAAAGCTTTTTATACTGTTCCACATAGAAGACTGATTAATAAGCTGGGTAGGCTCGGAGTGGGTAAGAAGTTGGTCAACTGGTTGGCAGGCAGAAAACAGAGAGCGGTGGTAAATGGTATATAGTCAGAAGAGATGCAAGTCACAAGTGGGGTACCTCAGGGATCAGTCCTGGGGCCAGTGCTCTTCAATATCTTTATCAGTGACATTGCAGATGGACTGGAGTGTAAGGTATGTCTGTTTGCAGATGACACCAAGATCTGCAACAGAGTAGATGGTCCAGATGGGGTGGGAAGAAAGAGAAGAGATCTGGATAAACTGGCAAAATGGTCATAAGAGTGGTAACTGGGGTTTAACGCAAAGAAATGCAAGATTATGCACATAGGGAAGAGAAACCCTGAAGCCACCTATTGGTTGGGAGGGGAGGTGCTGGCAATCACAAGGGAAGAAACAGACCTGGGCATCATCATCACAGATGACCTGAAATCATCCAAGCACACCACTAAAGCAGTAGGTAAAGCTAGAGGGATGTTGGGGTGTAGTAGTAGGGGTATCACAAGTCGTAAGAGGGAAGTAATAATCCCTCTTTACAAGACACTGGTTAGGCCCCATCTGGAGTACTGTGTGCAGTACTGGAGGCCACTCCTGCAGAAGGACACTAACAAAATGGAGGCAGTCCAAAGAAGGGCAAAAAAAATGCTGCAGGGACTGCATTAGAAAACATACGAGGACAGATTAACGGAGCTCAATATGTATACCCTAGAGCAAAGGAGGGAGAGAGGTGATATGATCGAAACATTCAAACATCTTAAGGACGTTAACAAGGTGAAAGAGTCTAACATGTTTCAATATAAGAAAAATAGCAGGACAAGAAGACACAGCATGAGAGTAGAGGGAGACTGATTAAGGGGTAATGTGAAGAACTTCTTTTTCACAGAAAGGGTGGTGGATGCATGGAACGGCCTACCTCAGAAAGTGGTGGATATGAATACAGTGCAGGGTTTCAAACAGGCATGGGACAGGCATAAGGGAGCAATACAGATGAGTATGAATAGATAGGCCATTGACAGAGTACAGGCCTATGGCACATTCATAAGGTAGAAAAAATGGGCAGACTAGATGGGCCTCACAGTCCTTATCTGCTGTTAATTTCTATATTTCTGATTTGCAACTAACACACACTGCACAGTCTCCCTCACTGCTAATCTGTAGCCATTTTTTTCTGGATCATATTTTTGGTGTCATCCCTCTGCAGTTGCTAATTTAACTCCAGCCATGTCGGACTACAATTAAAAAGTTTGAAGTTAGCAAAAAAAGAGTCTGTCAAACTGTGAATTAACACACCAAGTTACTGTAATCTGGCTAACTCTCTGTAAAAAAAAAAAAAAAGATAATGGCAGCTAAAGATTAGCTGTGACCCCGAGCCCCCTTCCCAAAATGTCCCTATTTCTGCAATAGGCAGGGCACACAAAGTTTCAGAGCTGTGAACAGAACACTTTACCAAAGTTCACTGCTACAGAAAAGCTGGCAGCAGGGCATTATCTATGTTTAGATAATGGGTAAAGTCAAACTCGCTTCCTGATTGGCTGATACAGCCTGCCACCTGGGCCACTATATCTTAACAATGGCCCGCTTCAAAACAAGTGCCAGTTAGATCATTCAGTACAGCAAACTTGCCAGCCGCCATTTTATTCTCCACACTTACTAAGACAACAGCCCGCACCCGAGCCCCACCATGCTACAGCACTAAAATCCTACCAACAGCCTGATACAGCCTCCAGAACTGCTTGTGTTCCTCCTCGACACCGGAAAAAAAAAAAAAAGCTATTTGTAAACACGTTACGAGCATGCTTAACCTCCTGACCTTCCGTGTTCCATTTTCAATCACTGAATTTACTCGCTTTTTCTGTAAGGCTTATCCTAGCTTTCATGTCCAACTGCACACGGGCGCCATCCCACATTGGAGTGCAAGTACATGTCTCTAAATACTACCAGGTCCATTTCTCCTATTTTCACACAGCGTTGTTCAGTTGGTCCGTCTGTGTGTCACACAGAGATGAAACAAGAGCACAACCTAAATCAGAAACTGCATGGAAAAACACACATCGGTGACCTCTAGTGGTCATTGCAGCACTTCACACTAGGGACTACTTCACAACAAACACTATTTTTGTAGTTATTTTTTCTTTTTTTTATATATCTACATTTTCTTTTCATTCTGTCCAAAACTGGGACCTCTGACCCATTATCTAAGTGTAATAATACCCTCCAGGGTGTGATGAGGATATAACAGACCTTCCAGGGCTATAAGGCTCTCAGCCTGTATGCCAGGCCTCATTACATCCCTGGGCGGTCCGTTATATCCCAATAACGCCCACCCTGTTGGGTATTATTACTTACTTAACTTGTCCCCGATCTCTGCCATAGGCAGGGCACACACTTACAGTTTCAGAGCTGTGAACTGAACACTTCCCCAAAGTTCACTGCTGCAGCAAAGCCCTAGCTGGCAGCAGGGCTATTGTCTTAATTTGTAATATCCAGTCATGTTGGATGGGCAGGGCAGCACACAAGAGTACAACTTCCCTAGTGCAACAGAGCAGGTGCATTTTTGTTTTTGTCCCCTTCCTGTCTGCCAAAGCAGGGCAGGCACAGATACAATTTTTTTATTGCTTTGTTCAAACAACATGAAGTCTTGCTGTATTCTGACTATTGCAGTTAGCCCCAGCACTCCAACTGCCCCGGAGAGTAGAGGGTTAATTTCTATGCAGAGCATAGAACGTTGAGCTCGAGCTCGGTTCAAACCTCTGTGTGCTGCACTTTGAAGCGCAACGGTCAGATTCTTTACTCCGCCTAACTGAACGGCCGCTCCGGAGATCTCTCTTTTGCTTGCAGTTCGAAAGTCAGTTCAAGTCCTCAGTTTTACCGATTATTTTTCACAAGTTTAGGTACAGATCTCTGTCTGTGGTACAGTAAGTACTAGGTAGTGAACCAGACACAGTAAACTTGTGGAAATTGTAAAAATTGATTTTTTGACCGGTTCCGTTGAACCAGCCGATTAGTGAATTATATATTCTGTCTTTGTTTCTAAACTTAGAGTGTGGTTACCGGTTCTTATCGGTTTAAAAAAAGAAAAGCATTTTCTTGTGTTTTTTTCCCCCCAATACCAGTGACACAGTTAGAAACCAATTAGGGTGTCTTGCCTGGTTGTTTGCCATAAAAAGGGTAAGTTTGTGGTTAGAATGGCTACGCCTGAGAAACTCAAAAGAAAAAACAGACCCAAGGGTTTCAACACTGCAGTGTGTGTGTGTGGGGAGGTCTTTGCTAATGCTGATCCCCACACCACCTGTGTTTATTGTCTGGGGTTTGACCACCTCGATTCAGACTGCCAAATCTGTAAAAATTTCCCTAAGACTACCCTGGAGAAAAGATCAGGTAGGCTTAGGGATAAGGAGGCCGAGAAGTTAGCCTTCCCGGTTCAGTTCCGACTGAACCTGAGGGAGTACCCTCTGACCAGGGTGATACTTCTTCGGGCAAGAGGAGAGCCGATCCTGAGGGATTGGTTCCTACAAAAAGGAAAAGAAAAGAAAAATCGGCCGGTTTGGATCCAGAGACCCATTTTCCGACCACCGAAGAGATTACCAAAGTGATAAGGATTGTAGAATTGCTTCGCCCGGTTCCGTCTCATCCGGTGCCTTCTGGCAGGCGCCCGGTTCGATCGGTTCCTCCGGTTCAAGATTATGCCCCATAAGATTTCTATGAACCGGACTTGGAGGGGGATGAAGATTATGATGACGATAACGATGGTCTGGAAGGTCTGGTTGAGCCCACTGAACCAGACATCTCCCCAGACAGGCCTTCTGGTGCTTCCCCTCCTAGGCTTTCCGAGTCCTCTTCCCACTACATGTTTTACAGGAAAGTGGCAGATCCCTCCAGCTCCCTGTGGAAGAAGCTGTAGAGGAACAAGAGGAACCCGATTATGTGGAGATGATGGACTACTCAGAGTCCATGAGACTGTCTATTCCCCTTCATAAGTCTTTTGGGAAACAGACACAAAAGATTTTAAAAACTCCAAATTCTGTACCTTCTGTCGACAGAAGGATGGACAAAACGTACACCTTATCAGGTTCAGGTACAGAGCACTTGTATCAACAATGCAGCCATGTTGGGGTTGTGCAGGCTGCAGCCTGTGATGAAGCTAATATACCCTTGGCTTCACACACCCCAGATAAAGACTCTAGGAAGCTGGATGCCATGGCAAAGAAACAGTACATGGCATCTGCCTTGGGACTCAGGCAGGCTAATTATATGGCCTATGCAGCCAGGTACCAGAAGCCCAGGTGGGACACTGTACTGGCACTGGCTAAGCAGGCCTCCCCCCAGCTAGCCTCAGAGCTGGAGGGGGTGGCTCCTGATGGGATGAGGCATCTAAGGTACAGTTCCATGCTGATGTGGACTCCAATGATGTGTTATCTAGAGTCATGGCTACATCTGTGGCTCTTCGGAGAATGGCTTGGCTCAGATGTACTAGCCTCTCACAGGACACCCAGGCTAAGGTCATGGATTTCCCTGTGGTGGGTAATTCTCTGTTTGGGGAGCAGACAGAGAATTACATGAAAATGATGGATGAGAATAAGACCACCTATAGCAGTGCACAGGCCAAGGAAAGGCAGGCAACTCCTCAAAGGCAGCAGACTAGGGGCAGGCCTTTTCATAGCCTTTCTACCAAGCACAGGCCTCTTCTCCCTTTCCTCAGAGGGGGTTCTTCACAGGGAGAGACAGAAGGGGGATGAGCAGAGTTGCATCTGTCCCTCAACCTAAGGCTCCTGCCAAGCAGACACCCTGATGTGTCAGCCCGGGTCGACTCCCCCATTCCTCAAGGAGGCAGGCTGGCTTACTCCGTCCATGACTGGATGTCTGTTACCTCAGACAAGTGGGTCCTGGAGGTGGTAAGCCAGGAGCTGGTTCTCAGCTTCAAGAAATTTCCAAAGCTGAGGGCCAGATCTTTCCCACCTGCAAGCATCTCTGAAACCACTGCCCTATAGGCAAAGGTTTCATCTCTACTGGCTCTAAAGGCTGTAGAGAGAGTTCCTACATTGCACAGGGGCAAAGGTCTGTACTCCAGGTACTTCTTTACCTCAAAAAAGACAGGGGAGTGGCAACCCATCCTAGACTTAAGATACCTGAGCAAACATCTCTTAAAACCAAAATTCTAAATGGTGACTCTGGGAATAATCCTTCCCTCTCTAAGGACAGGGGACTGGCTAGCCTCCCTGGACTTAAAAGATGTCTACTTTCACATTCCCATCAGGTGCTCCTACAGAAAGTACATCAGGTTCAAATTGCCTTCAGGCCATTATCAGTTCAAAGCTATGCCTTTTGGCCTGACATCAGCTCCAAGGGTATTTCACAAAATGCCCAGCAGTAGTAGTGGCCTTTTTAAGAAGGAAAAATATTTCCATATTTCCATACCTGGATGACTGGCTCTTTGTGGGTCAGTCCCCCAGACCAAGTCAAGTCAGACCTTCAAGTGACTCAGCAAGTGCTCACTTCCCTAGGATTCCTTCTCAATCTTCCCAAGTCAGTATTCGAGCCTGTACAGTTCCTCACCTTCATAGGGGCAGAGCTGGATACAGTCAAAGCAAGAGCTTTTCTTCCCCTGGAAAAAGCAAGGGCTATTGTAGAGCTGGCTTCTTCATTCCACCTTCTGGTCTCTTGGCCAGCAAGGCACTTCCTTCAGCTTCTGGGCCACATGGCAGCTTCTACAGCAGTGGTCCCAGGGGCCAGATTTCAGATAAGGGACATTCAGTTTCACCTGAGGGCCTTTTGGTCTCAGAAGAAAGATGCTCTAACCAAACTAGTTCCAGTGACTCAGACTCAGATCCATGCTCTCTCCAATAATGGCAGGATCAGGGCAACCTCAGGCAAGGAGTCCCATTCATCACTCAGTCTCACTCTGTGGTCCTAACCACGGATGCTTCTCTACTGGGGTGGGGAGCCCATCTGGGGGCTCTCACAGCCCAGGGACTGTGGCCCCCTCAGGAATTTCTTCTTCACAGCAATCTCTTGGAACTCAGGGTGGTTTACAATGAGGGTAATCACTAGGCTGAAATCATTATACTTTTTAAATTATGGCCATCTGAGTATCCGAATTTCAGTGTTTTCGTGACAAATCGAACACTTCAAATGGCCATAATTTAAAAAGTATAATGATTTCATTTTAGTGATTCCCCTCATTGTAAAGGTCTTAAGGTCTTATTCTCCTGAACAGCTTTTCTGCTGGTTATGTGGGTGTAGCATTCTTAGTTTTCAATATATTTACATTTGTTTGGCATGTGGGGAAAAAGCACTCCCAATCGTCCTTCTTTCCCCCCTTCCGAGTGCACACAGTAGCACAGATGTCAAACAAGTGTGAATATCTGGAAAACTACAAATGCTACACACACAGAACCAGCAGCAAAAGTAAACAATTATATAGACTCCTCAGAGTTATCAGGGTTATTAATCTTCATATAAATAAAAAAACGTGTATTTTTACCTTGAAAACCAGGTACATCTCATTAGTGGAAACAGCAAAGGCCCCCAACAAGTCTGGAAGAGGAGAAGAATAAATATCTTACCTTTCCAGAAGACGGTGCTAAAAGCAATGCAAATCATGTTGAAGAATGCTTTGTGCCTCTGAAGATAGTATGTTGCAGGGTGCAGATTTTGAGCACCACTGAAGTATCCCTCATCAACATCATTCAATATAAAGCAAGTTTGAAAGTGCGTTGATACTATAATAGTAATAAAGCTAAAAAGTTCCTAAAATGAATGTTTTGATTAGCATTAATAAAATATATATTTTAACCTATGATGCTATGTGTGTGCGTGTTTTTTTTTGGGGGGGGCACGTCAGTAATGAAAACGTAATTTTTTTTCAAATAAAGCATACTTTATTTATAATCATACTAACAGTTAATTAACAACTTTTAGAAATGTTAACATCTAAAACATACAAACTGTCAAGGGAGATGCAGGAAAATGAACACTTTGGAATTGGAAGGGCAAGGCAGGGAATTAACAATGAATTATTTACAGAAAGTTTGTGATTCTGGGTGGGCCGGATGGCTGTACAATGTACAGTTCTGACAACCAGGGAGCACGGAGGGTTGCGGCACTACAATCCACACCTCACACCAAGTTGGCAACTCTGGCTTTGGAATGAGCCCGGGTTGTCGGTGGTCAGCGAGGGGGGGGCAGGAGCAGGACTGAGCCACTGTGAGGTGGTTTTCGTCTTCCAGGGAGGGATGTGGGGTTCCCTCGACACTTGCATACAATCAGGTGGAGGAGGACGGATGGTACTTGAGGTTAAGGGGGAGCCCAATGATAACCAGTGGTGCAGTTGAAGAGAATACGCCAGTACCCGGAATGCGTGCACGCCTCCAAGCGCAGGCATCACTGTTACTGCCAGTGTCCAGGGTAAAGGGATAACAATGGGGCAAAGAAAAGGTACATTAAAAAAAAAAAAAAAAAGCCAGCCTGGTGAAGCTGAAGGTTGCGGCATCTAGCCTTACCTCGTGTCACGATGGTGAACTGGGTTTGGGAACGACCTCAGGTGACTGGGGAGCTGGCCGTGGGGAAGGGTAAGAGCGGACTGACCTTTCCTGGGGTGGACGCTGTCCCTCCCATAGTCCCGCCACCATCGGGTGGTGATCCGGTGATGGCAGAGGCAGACAGAGTCAGCCAGTAGGGTGGGGTACTCCGCAGTGGCTGGCGTGCGTTTGCCTCCACACACGTAAGTCCAGCGCCCCAATGCGCAAGGGAAGTGGAGAAAAATTGGGGAAAAGGTATAAATTGCAAATTAACAAAAAAAAATGAAACAAACCCTTACGTCTAGCCCCCAAAAAAAAAAGCAATATACAGTAATGATTCCCCTTTCAGTCTTTTCTGGTTATGCTGCAACTCAGCCCACCCACTACTCCCTTGCTATTACACACTTTGCTGTCATGCTTCTCTGAAAGCTGCTGAGGTGTGGTACTCTAGAAAGCAGACCACACAAAGAGTAACTTCACACGCCAGGCACATATGGATGGATTCGGACCTTTCTTCTTCCTGCTGCAGTTTCTGCACTGTCCTTTTTGGGCCTTCACTGGAAAGTGCAGTCCTTGGTTTACTGCAGATAGTTCAGCAAATGGAGCAGAGAAGAGTTTTCTTTTGCGGCAGCTGTATCCTTCAATCAGATGTTTAGTCAGTTCTTTTCTGAAGTCAAGTTGGGTGACTGGTTTCAGTGTTCCGGTCTTGGTCTTCTGCTGATTAACAGATTTGCGGAAGAGGATGAACGCGTTTGCCACACATACATCAAACAGGTACCAGAACAAGTAGTGCCACCACTTGTTCGTTTTGTGTTGATTTGGATATTGCGTTCGCAGTTGATCTGCGACATTGACCCCATTCACATACGAGTTGTATGCAGAGATAACTAGCAGACAAGGAACTGGAATGACAGACCCATTCTTTTGCCGCCTGTTTACAGTGGTGTTCTCTTTTGTTGGGTCATGGCTTGTAGATAAAATAAACACTGGCTTGCTGTCACGCCAAGCTGTCTCCACCAAGGGCCCCTGTTGAAGCTGTTGGAACTCTCCCTTTTGTTTTGTTTTTTTAAGTTTTTTTTTCAAACTGTTTTGGCCACCCTGAACGGTTGGTGCGCACCGTACCACAGCTATATACACCTTGTTCTCGTATATCCAAAGCCAGCGGTACACTACTGAAAAAATTATCATGTTACACACGATATTTACCAGTGATACTTCGAGTTAAGTCCTTCACCACACGTGTTCCAAGTCCTGTTTCAGTGGTGCTGTCTACCTTGCCTGTATACACCTATCTATCACATATCTGGACTGTGTAATACGGTATGGGCTGCACACCCATTGGCTCACACTGTGAACCAATGGGCGTGCAGCCCTACCGAGCTGTCAGTCAGCAGGCAGCGGGCGGTGGTGCTGCCACCCGCTGCTCACCGGGGAGCGGGGCAGTGGGGCTCAGTGGTGGGTGGGGAGTGGGTACACTAGACCACCAGGGTAACAGGACTTTTTATGTTTTACAGATGCCTGCGATCGGGCAGAGTGTGGTCCACTGGATCACCAGGGATACTGGCGGGGATGATTTAAAAGATGCCCACGATGGCAGACTGATCGTCCACTGGACCCCGGGGATATTAGACGGGGATGTGTTTTGGAGACAGATGCCAGGATTAGGCACACAGCGGTCCACTGGACCACTAGGGATATTGGAAGGGGGGTTATTTACATGGATGCCCACGATGGGGCATGGGGGGATGCCACCAGGTGGCAGCTGCCGTGTTGTGCTGTGCAATGTGGCAGCTCACCTGTGGGTGACCATCATTTGTTCCTTTTTTTTTACTTAACTTTGTGCAGGCACAGGTAGGGGTTGCGCATGCATTACTCTGCACATCCTGGGCTGAATATCGGGCTGTGCAGGTTATGCATGGGCACGCCCCCCCCCCCCCACCTGTGCCTGCATACATTACTGATGCGCTCCAGTGCAGCGGGATTTGTGCAGCGCAATTTTCCCTTTTGAATATCACGCTGGGGTGCATCAGTGGTGTAGCATGGCGCAACACTGTTGCGCCATGTGCAACTATTTTGAATATCTGGGCCTCTGTCTCTAACAGAGACTGCGGGCTGGGTCTCACAAGTCAAAAAAGATTAATGTCTGTTTTTTTTTTTCTGTACAATTATTAAGAGACGGGTGCGTATTTGGTTGTTGACACTCAGTGTGAGGACACATGCAACGGGAGCAGCAGTACTATCGACAAAAAAAAAAAAAAAGACTAGTTTGTAAATATTTTTAAAAAATACACTTTTTGCTTTGGCATACAGATATGTTTTTAAACATGGAGAAATCAACAGGGCTACTGTTTATTTACACAAACTTAGCAATCAGCACTAGAGTTTGGGTGATTGGTGCAGGTCTGGGTAAGCCACGTTAGCGAGGGGAAAAAAATGGGCGGCATTTAAAAAAAAAAAAAAAAATCAACGTTCAAATGGCACACAGATATTTTTTTTCAATGCAGTCCCGCTTTTAGGTACTTGTTATTACCTGTGCATGGAACAGATTTCATGCACAGGTAATAACCAACCAGAAGGCAGGATTTTCTCTCCTCATTTTATAAGTATCAAATATACAACATCCTGACTCAAAATAGGCAATGTATCATCAGTTGTGAGTGGACAGGATTTCCATAACTCACTCAGGGCTCCGTCACTTGTCAGTTACAGTCCTGCCCCCTCACACATGAAGATAAACTACATTTATTTTTTGCAAATTTGAATCAGCCCACTGCATATGCCATACATATGCCATGTATCACTGTGTTTATTACCCCTGCTGTTCCCTTCCCCCTAGTCACAACTGGAAACGAACCCACCCAGACTCTGTTTGCTTACCTGATAAAATGTGTTTCAAATCAATAAATCAGTAAATAATTTGTTCAATAAAATTTGATTCACGTGTTAAGTGTCGACTCCTAAGACAGGAGTTATGTATTGTGCAAATATTTTATGTTTTAAAACAATCCCATAGTATTTTGAAAATTTGCTCCACTGACCATCATAACGCTTGATGTTGGTGTCATCTTACGGTCAGAGCAGCAGCTTGACAGCATGGACATATTTCAGTTTGTTTACACTGGGCACAAAACTTTAAATATGATGAAACCAACTTGAATGATTTCAAACAAGGTAAATACTTACAGCATCTCAAACAACTCTGCTTTCTGCACCTTTGTATACGAAAGTTTGTAAAACGATGCCCCCCCCCCCAAAAGAATTATCTACTTGTCCTTTAAATCAATAGGAGTTCAAATATTACTGAGAATATTGGTAAAAACCTGTGGCAGCTGCACTTAATGATACTTATTAATTGCTTCAACACTAAATTAAATGCTAAAAACGAGATCAAACAAGCATTTGTCAATGCCGAATTTTGTCATGCTGGCATTGGCAGTGACGCACAATAGGAATGGCAGTGAAGTAATGAAGTGATGCCAACCCCACCCCACCCTGTAGAGAGCGACAGATATTGGGGTGTGCCTTTGGGTAGTCAGCTACAATGCTCATGTCATTGTACCTCACCCTAGCCTGTAGACACTGACAAGTGTCAGGGTGTGCTTTGGGGTCTTTGGGCATTACACTTACCCCATTCCATAAGGGAATACGCTGACGTGGGTGCAGTATAGGAGCGTGGGGTGAACACTGAGGCCGAACAGTGCAAGGCAAACCACGATGCTTGTCAGTGGCTGCAGGGTGGGGATGGGGGTGGAATGGTGTGAGCATTACATCCGATGATCCCGAGTCACACCCCTGATGCCTGTCAGTCTGTACCGGGTGGGATGCTACAGTTGGAAACCATAACATTGTAGGCATGTGGTGGTAGTTTCACTCCACATTTTCAACATGGGCTGCTTGTCAGGCCACCTCATGAAAAGCAGCACAATCACTGTTAGCTGAAAGGTGGTTCTGCACAGCGGCTGTGCCATTTGGCGACAGAGGGACGAAAACACATTTTTGGGCAGGATGTGGTGAATGACAACTGTATTGTTCATGAGGAGGTGTAAAAAAATGGTAACGTTGAAAATCTGGAGTGACAATATGAAATACTGGTGAAGCAATGAGCATGCATACAAACTACGCAACACACACCTGTAACCCAGTTATATTTGGGAGTTTGGTAGCCACATTTGTAACATAGGCATTTTGGGACTTCCCCTTATGAATAGTGGTGGTGCGAGTTTGTTAATCTGTCCCAAAGTTGATTTCCCGCAGCGACCACGCCATTGTGCGCCACAGGTGTGGAAACACATTTTGGGCAGGATGTGAAAAATGACATCTACTCTGTTCATAAGGAGGTGTGAAAAAATGCCAGTGTTGAAAATCTGATATGGAGGTAAGGGACCCGTTGGCGGGGAGTGACCATGCCACGGTCTGGTTCTGCCTGGACCTAGGAGGGCTAGAAGGCTGCACAAAGATGGAGGTAACTGACTTCAGGGGAATGGATTTTAAGGAAATGGGAAGGATCCTTAAGGAGCATTTGGATGTGATTGGGTCAGACATGGACGCTGATAGTAGGTGGGAAATCATCAGGAGAGTGGTGCAAGATGCTACCAGCACCTGTGCAAGAGTAAGACGACAATGCGGTAGGGCCCGAAAACCCTGCTGGTGGACCAGGGAGGTCCAGGAGGTGGTGCCGGGAAAGAAGGCAGCCTATAGGCAATTCAAGTGCTCAAGGAGTGAAAGGGATCGAGGGGAGTATGAGCTGATGGCTAGAAGGGCCACTAGGGTGGTGAGGCGGCTAAGGCAAGGAAGGAGCAGAACCTGGCCAGGGAAATTAGGAGAGGGAATAAGGGGTTCTTTAGATACACTGGGGAAAAACGAAGGGTGAAGGGGCAGATTAGCCGGATTAAATCAGGGGAGAGATGGGCACAAGACCCGGGGGAGCAGGCTGAGGTACTAAATGAGTACTTCACCTCAGTTTTCACCAAGGAAAATGGGGGTGCTGCATCACAGATGGGAGGAGACAGAGATACTGAGGGAGGGGGGACCCCACCGATCGGGCGGTCTGGGGAGAGGGGGAGGCATCACTGGCAGGAGGGGGAGGGCTAAGCAGGGGGAAGAGGTACTGGAAGTGGAAATCACAGCAGAGAGAGTGAGGGAAGCCCCAGCCCTTAAGACGGAGAAAGAACCGGGCCGGATAAATTACATCCCAGAATGCTGAAGGAACTAGGATGTCCTGTGAAAACCCTGGCGAGCTTTTCACCATCTCTGAGGACAGGGTGGGTGCCCCAGGACTGGAAGGTGGCGACATAGTGCCTACCCACAAGGGAGGATCAAGGGAGGTGGAGGAACTACAGGCCTGTCAGCCTGACATCGGTGGTGGGCAAGTGTGATGGAGGCATTGTCAAGGAGAGGCTACAGGGGGGACCTGAAAAGTCAGGGTGCCTGGACGATAGACAGCATGGATTCGTCCCTGGGAAATCGTGTCAGACAAACCTTGTGGTGTTCTATGACTGGGTGATGAGTGCCTTGGACCTGGGTAGACCAGTGGACGCCCCTCTTTCTAGACTTCAGCAAGGCATTTGACTCTGTTCCTCACGTAGGCCTGTTGGATAAGCTGGGAGAAATGGGGGTGGGGAACCAGATGATCAGATGGATAGGCAATTGGCTCCAGGACCAGACCCAGAGGGTCGTAGTCAGCGGGATAGTCTCATCCCCAAAGAGGGTCATTAGTGGGGTCCCACAGGGATCAGTCCTTGGGCCCCTCCTGTTCAATGCCTACGTCTCTGACATAAGGACAGGTATCAGGAGTGAGATGAGTCTCAAAACTGGGGGCGGTGGTGGATGGGGAGGAGGGGAGGGTGTCCCTACAGGGGGACCTGGAGGCTCTGGAAAGATGGTCTAGAAAGTAGAAGCTGAGGTTCAATGCAGGGAAATGCAAGGTACTGCACCTGGGGCCAGAAACCCGGGCCAGGTGTACACCCGGGGGGGAGAATGCTACAAGTCTCGATGGCTGAGAGGGACCTGGGGGTGGTGGTGGATGTCAAGATGAACAACTTGGAGACTTGTAGAAGGGCAGCAGCCAAGGCCAACAGGATGCTGGGATGCATCGCTAGGGGGATCACCTCCAGAAGGAGGGAAGTGATACTCCCTCTGTATAACTGCTTGGTGAGGCCACACCTTGAGTACTGCGTACAGTTTTGGAGGCCACACTTAAAGAGGGACATTAAACTCATGGAGAGGGTCCAGAGGAGGGCAACCAAAATGATTTGGGGCTTGGGGGACAGGACCTATGAGGAGAGGCTCGAAGAGCTAAATATGTACACATTGGAAGAGAGAAGGGACCGGGGATATTATAGAGGTCTTCAAGATGAAGACGGTAAACAGGGAGGAACAGTCAGGGTGCTTCAAGGAAGGAGGAGGGGGACACTAGAGGGCATGGGTGGAAGCAGGAAGGGGGAAGATTCAGGGGAGAAAGGAGGAGGTGCTACTTCACTGAGAGGGTGGTGGAGCCATGGAATGCACTGCCTAGGGGGCTGGTGGAGGGGTTCAAGAGGGGCTGGGACAGGTACAGGGGAAGGGTTCTGGAAGCAAAATCCAATGCAGCAAGAATATCCGGAACTGGAAAGGGAGAAGCCAGAGAAGGCGAGGGGGGCAGCAAGGTCAGCACCCAGGGTGGGGGCTGACCAATTGAGCAGACTCGAAAGACCGTTAGGCCTATTCTGCTGGCATTTTAGTATGTTAGTATGTAAATATTGCAAATTTGTGAAGTTACAAGGGTGTGTGGAAACTTTGCAACATATGCTTGCAACACAGTCATTGTATGGACTTTCGGCACGGAATTTTCAACATAGGCATTTTAGGACCTCTGCTCATGAACAGTGTCACCGTCATTTCCTCAAACTGTCCCAAAAAGTGATTTCGCACAGTGACTGCGCTATTCAGCGCCGGATGTGCAATAACACATTTCGGGCAGGATATGTAAAATGACAGCTGTACTGCTCATCAGGAGGTGTGGAAAAATAGCAAGTTTGAAAATCTGGTGTGAAAATATTACAAATTCATGACGTTACGAGCGTGTGTAGAAACAGTGCAACGCACGCTCGTAAAACAGCCATTTGAGGGAGTTATGTCAGCAAATTTGCAACATAGGCTTTTTGAGAGCCTCCCTCATGAACAGTGGCACTGTTGTTTCATTACTCGGTCCTGAAAGGTGATTCTGCACAGTGACCGTGAAATCACCTTTCAGAACCGAATAACGCCATGACAGTGCCAGAATTCATGAGGAGGGGTCCCAAAACCCATGTTGAAAATTTGGTGCCAATATTCCAAAAAATGCCTGAGATATGCATCAAAGTTAAAAAACATTTATTCCATTATACAGCTTACCAGCATTTCCTAGTTCACGGTCAGCTTTGAAGAGTGCAGACGTGTTCCTGGTCCACCGAATCACTGCGCCGGACTCCACAGGTAAGTATGGGGTGAGGGTGTGTGTGGGGAGGCAGGGTGCACAGTGGGTGGGCACGGGTTGTGGGAGGGGGCAGGGAGACCGCTGAGGGACCGTTTCCTTTTTCCACAGATACGAAAAAAAATAAACATTGTGGGACCGTTTTTCTGTTTACGGGGCATGTGGCACACTGGGGTGGGCTCCCAGCATGCCAACGGAGCCTTATTTTTTTGGGGTAGCTGTAGATGACGGGGATTGCACTCCCGCCAGCACAACAAAAAGGAGGTTACTTTATGCCGACGGGATTGGGCACCTCCATCGGCACACAAGGAAAGTTGGTGGGGGCAAAAGCCGAGGGAACTGGGCACCCCTGGCATATAAGAAATGGGGTTCTTTATGCTGAAGGGTAGTGGGCTCCCATCGGCACATACACTGGGGGCAGGGTAGTTTATTAGGGATTGGGCACCGGTCAGTAGTTTGGCGGCGGTGCCGCTGTTTGTGTTTCCGTGTAAGCACAGCGTGAGTTCCACTGAGTGTGACGAGCTTTGCTCGCATTGCAGCAGACCTTTCCTTAGATGTGCTCGCCCGGGTGGTGTGGCGCCAGCATGCAGGCTGATTGGGGAATGAGAGACGCATCTACTGATGCGTGCCCTGCATTCGCCAAACAGTGACCGTGCCTCCAAATCTGCACTATTGCAAGATGTTGACTGCGCAAGCGTGCCAACATAAACAGGAAGAATGTGCATCCTACAAGGCCAGGAGTAACAGGGTGCTCTGAAATGGAAGTCAGTGGTGTAAGTAGAAGTGGATCTAAGCACGACTGTATTGAAAGCCATAGTTGTTCAACTTTGCCACAGTCTCAAATAATATGTGCGCTGCAGGAGGGGACTGACTTAAGAGCCTGGTTAGAGACCACGAGTGCTTGTGGATGATGGTAATGTCCCAGTTGTAGAAGAGCACAAAACAAGTATGGAACTGAGTAATGGAATGTTTTTTCACTGAATCCTAGACATTTGCTTGTAGATGCAGTTTTTTGACATGGGAAATGTTTTTACTGGATGTATGGAGATACTATAAAATTAAGTCTTCGGGGTAAAACACTTGTGTATTGGGGTTTGGGCAAAATGAAATGACAAACTGAGCGCAATGGTGTGGGAGACCACGGAGATATATATTTTTAAGGCATGCAATTTTCTGTGAACCTCTGGTGTACAGTACAACACAGTGGGCCTGATGAAGTGGCTTAGCCACAAAATGTTTCTCACGAGTTATGTGAAGCAAGAATAAAGTGAATTTAACTGGATTTTCTCAGTGGCGAGACCACATCTTCTGGCAGCACATTCCAAGTGTCCACCACTCTCTCTGTGAAGAAGTGCTTCCTGACCTCCCTCCTAACCCCCCTCCAGCTTAAGACTGGACCCCCTCGTGTTATGGTGCCACTCAGCTTAAAGAACCCCCTTTATCCATCTTATTTATCCCTTTTCAAGTACCTGAAGGTCACAGTCATTGACAGGCAGAGTAATGGACTGGTTTAAGTGAAACTCTGAAACCACCTTTGGCAGAAATTTCCTATTTGTTCTGAGCTCAACGTTATCGTTGTGAGGGATGATGTAATTTGGCTCAGTGCACAGGGCTCGCAGCTCTGAAATCCTCCTGGCAGAGGTAATGGCTACCAGGAAGGCTGTCTTCCAAGTTACAAACTTGATGTGAGCAACGGACATAGGCTCGACGGGTGGTTTCTTGTGCCTGTCTGTGCAAAGGTTCAGGCTCCAAGGAGGAAAGGGCTCCCTGACTGGAGGCTGGAGGTGCAAAAGGCCTCTGAAAAACTGTTTAAATACAGCGTGGGAAAAAAAAAGATTTTTTTTTCTTTCCCACCGAAAGATAGGCTGAAACTGCCACCAGGTGAAGCTTGAAAGAAGATAATTTCAAGCCTGACGCCTGTAAGTGTACTGGGTAATCTAGCAGTTGAGGGTCTGAAGCTAAAAGGGGTTTGTCCTTTTTGCTCTTGCACCAGAGGGAAAACATTTTCCATTTTGCTGCGTAAGTTGTCTTAGTGTTCATTTTTTTAGCCATCCCCAGTATCTTAAGGACCTGTTCAGAGTACTATGAGGATGGAAACTTTTAACTCCTCAAGAGCCAGGCTTTGAGGTGAAGAGAGTGTATGTCTGGATAATGCACTCCTGTCTGAGGAAGGGTCAGCAAAGAGTGAGTTGGTGGCAGGTGAATGGGCCTGCTGCAGGATAGTGAGAGAAGGAGAGGGTAACAGACTTGCCTGAGCCAATCCGGAGCCACCAGAATCATTGATGCAGGCTGTTGTCTGAGTTTCAGCAATACCCTGAGTATCAGGGGAAAAGGAGGGAATGCATATAGGAATCTCCCTGACCAGTTCAGGATCAAGGCAACCAGGGAAAGTGTTCTCGGGACTGGGGGCCTGCCACAGTACTGAGGAAGCTGGAAGTTGAGAGGAGAGGCAAAGCGATCCACTTCTGGTGTGCCCCACCGCCTGAACACCGTGGCTAGTACTTGTTTGTTCAGAGTCCATTAACTCTGGCCTTGACTGATATGACTTGGAGCATCTGCCAGAGTACTGTGTTTGCCTGGGAGGGAAATAGCTGAAAGGCTGACTCCCAGGGAGAAGGCGAGAGACCAGATTTACAGAGCCTGCGAACATAATATTCCTTATCTGGTCCACTCTGCTCGTTTGTGAAAAACACTGCAGTGGTGTTTGTTCGAAATTGTACAGTCTGTCCTTTTGTGACAGGAGCAAATGCTAGAAAGATTGCTCTGAGTTCCAAAAGATTTATATGTAACTATGACTCTTGGAGAGTCTAAATGCCACTTACTGAGGCACTGTCCAGATGTGCTCCCCACCACAGGAGGGAGGTGTCTGTGGCACTGCTCTGTCAGAAGTCTCAGCTTTGAAAAAGTGTTGCTTTTGGAGACCAGCAAGCTATAAGGAGGCTTGCGGGTGTCGTATCCTGTATCTGAATCCTGGGATCACTGCAGGCATTGAAGCCATGTGTCCCAATAGTCTGAGGAGATGTCAAAGGTAAGTGGTTTGCTCAGGACTAGTGCATCATATACTAAACAAGTGAGGGTTAATGATTCGAACCCAGTCAAGCGCCTGCTGGCTAGTTTCGCTGTCCCTGGATGAAGGAATTTGCCACTGAGGGACAGCTTGAAGTCTCACCTGTGGAAGGAAGGTAATCCTTCCTGGATGCTGGGAGGGTACCAGGTGAGACTTTGTTTAGATTTACCGGGGGACCCCGAGACTCCAGAGTGAGCCCTGAAAGGGAAAAGGACTCCATGATCTGGCAAGGAGACTGGCACTATAAGCCAATCGACAATTTAGGTGTAGCTAGAGACGCTCAGATTCCTGAGGTGTGCTGATACCACTGCCAGGCACTTTGTAAAGACTCCTGGGGCCAAGGAAAGCCGAAGGACTGCAGTGAGCCCGCACCTGCGAAACTGCTTGTGAGACTTCATCAAGGGTATATATGGAAAAAAGGAGCCCTTTAGGACCAGAAAGGCTATTAGTCACCCTACTGTAAGGACTGTATGATTAGTAACGGAGACAGCATCCTGAATTTGGGTTTTAACAGCAAGATAGGTCACCACTCCCCAGTTGTCTTTTTGTGTCAGAAAATACCTGGAGTAGAGGCCCTTCCCACTTTTGTGGGCCGGGACTCACTCCACCATTAGCAAAGCTAGAAGGTTTTTTACCTCCCACTCCAACAGTAACACATGTGTTGAGGACAGAGGCTTAGACAACTGGGTACACATGAGACTACCCACCCTAACGTCAGGGCTTAGACCGCAAAGCTGCTGGCTGGGTAGAGGTGGCCACCTTTGGCCCCTTCTGCCCCCCCAAAGTACCCCTGCACTGAGAGAAGGGGGTAGTTGGGACAAGAATCTGTGCCCCTTCTGCCCTTGGGAGGAAATTACGTGGGGCAGGAGGACTTGTTGCAGTCAGATGTTCTGGATTCGAACAGTGTGATTTGAACACAGGGAAGTCCGTGGCCTTAAACTGGGGTCTGAGGGTAGACCAGTAGTTCTAAGCTAGACAAAGTGCCTGAGAGAGAGATAGCATGGGCCATGGCTCTGGAGGTGGCATCCTTGTCCTCTGCCCTGTGGAATTCGTACTACATAGCTTCCGGGGGAAGGTTTGCTGTATCCACCGGCTCCTGCACCATAGAACCAGGTCAGAATTCCACAGTGCCTTTTTTTTTTTTTTTAATATTTGGCCGAAAAAGCCATGTAAGAAAAAACTCTGACATGCCTCTGTGGTTAGCTCTGAAATCTATTTTCTGGAGTCCTTGTCCGGGGGTAAGGAGACCCCAGCGTTCTCGCAAGCTGCCTGCTGCACTACACTCACATGACTGAGATGTACAGGAGGCTCTCAGCATTGTTGTTAAACAATTGATATATTTAAGTGTTTATCATCATTTCCAGACCTCCTGTAAACCTCTGCCACAGAAGTAAGGGTTTGAAGCAGTTTCATGGTATTTTTATTCATATTTCTTCATTATAGATAGGCACGACCAGTCTTTTAGGAGGTGGAAGACCTTTCATCTCCCAATAATCCTTTTTTATCCTCATTCTCACCTTGGATGGACTCCAGAGAAGGGAGGTCCAAGGTGTCCAATATGTTTTGAATGAACAAAAGCATAGAGGGGAAATCCTCCTGGATGGCCAAGGAAGCTCCAAGAAGAGGGAGCGGATACATAAGGTTCTAGGCCCTCCAAAGTCATGTCAGGGGCATCATAAAAATACTCATATCATTTGTATCACCCTCACAGTCTCTGGAGCGAGAAATGTGGAAGAGCGTTAGCAGCCCCTGTAAGCAGAGGCATCATAAAATATTCATCATCAACTGTGAAAAAGTGAATACTAGCCCTTATAAATATAAACCCCATCTTTGTACAGTCTGAAGGACGTGCCATACAGTTTGCCAAAAATGTTACCTGCACAGATAGTGCTGAACTGGAGGCTTTGTCGACCCCCTGCTTACATATTTATTGTTATTACTCTTAAATGGCCCCTAATAGGTAGCCTTTGATATATCCTCAGCCATAATAACTTATTGGGTTTCTTTGCTGTGTGCCAATTTAACAAAGAGAACCCAAGATCTGGACCACAAACAACTGAGTGCAGGTTTCTGTGAAATGCCACCGGCCAGTCCTGCCCCAGTTAAAACAATGTCTACTTTAAAATCCCCCCTTTTTTTTGTAGTACTGGGATCTATACCAGTGCCAATCTAATAGAAAACCCAGTAATACCAGCCAACTGCACATAGGTTTCTGTTGTAATGCCACCGGCCAGTCCTGTGACAGATGAACTTAGGGTCCAGTTTTATGTAGATAAGGGATTTAATCTTGTCAAGTAACTGTCAAACATTGAAATCCAATTGGTTGCCTCGTGGTAAAACCTGCGAGGTCTGAGGTAAAAAAATAAGGCAAAAGTACAGAATTTGATGGTTCCTTCACGAATTGCATTAGAAAAGTGAAGAACCGTTGAAATTAAGCACCCGTGGTAAAAATAACAGAAAATGAAAAGTCGAAGTAAAAATAAAGTCAAAATAGAGCCGCTGTGCTAAAAATAGAAAATTAGTGTGGCACTAACAAAAATGTAAAACTTTCACTCTGCACACTGTAGAAATTGATTTATGAGGAAAACTTTACCCAGATAAGCACTAGGAGGCTGTCAACAAGGAAAGTTGAGAGGCACCTTGGGGGCAATGTTGCTCAGTCCGGCAGAGAAAAACTTCGGAAGCCTTCAGGCAGCTCTCACTCAGCTCACTCCCCTTCCTGCTTTTTGACTGGCTATTGCCCACAGCTCATTTAAATAAAATTCTCTTAAAGGTATACCTCTGGGGCAGTTGCACCTAGCCAGCTAGCTGCTAAAGTTACTGATGCTAAAGGATTCCTGGGGTAAGAATCCACGCTTCTGCCGATGCCCACGGTGCATTGTGGAGGGAACACCGTACAAGGAGCAGCTGCATCTCAGTGTCTGTCTGTAATCAGTAGGCTGGGGACCAGGACTGCAACAAGTGACCAGGTGAAGTGTACCATTGCAGACAACTCTACCACACAATGAAATGTACGCTGGGGGCGCTGTGGCTACGACTGCTACACACTGTTCTGCGCTCCTACTGTCTCCGCAGTCTATGGAGGGGTTGTGGAAAAACAGATGGACCAGACACTGAACTACAGGTTCAACACACAATCTCTGTGTGATGTTTATTCAAAATATCGGAAATAGGCTTCTGTAATGCCATATTTCTTCTTCAGTATATCGGTTTGCAGCAACAGGCTATGTATGTCATTTCTCTGCAATTAGCCAGCACCTGCTGACACTGATCTCTGATTTAACCACTTTTCAATGAAAACCCTTCATCCCTATGTGGGCCCCGTTTGCTTGGTAGTGGGGGCTCAAAAAGAAAAGAAAAAAAACAAGCTAAAAACAAAGACCCTCAATGCAGAATCACTGAAAAAATGGTTACTCCAAAGGGCACTGGCAACAAATCAAGTTTCAAAGAAATACAACATCATACATACTTCCATAACGCAATGCATCATGGGATATATGCAAATCACCATGACATTTCAGACTTGTTCAATTTACAGCAATTTACATGCATTTTATATAGCACAACTAACTTAATTTCTAAAATATTCACCTAGTACTTTTTACCTTTATCAAAAACACCTAGTGCCATGGTATTTTCAACATTTACAGGTTTCATAAACATAAGGTATATACAACAAGGTATTTTGTGACATAGTGCTATTACATACAGAATCTAACAATGAAAAACACAACCTATTTTACATATGTTTAGAGGTCACCACAATAACCTCCCTGTACAAGGACCTGAGATGGAAAAGGGAAATTAAAGGGGGCACTATAGAATAGTCAAGAAAGGGAAGGGGGTGCCCATAGGTGGCCAACCTTATGGACTAGAAATTGTAAAGGACAGATTAGGCTAAGAAATAGAAGAACTGTTACAAAAGATTTAAGAAAAGGTCGGTCCTCAAGAGTGGCAGGAGCCATTCCTCAAAACTGTACCACATTACGAGGAACGTTCCTCATTTTACTTCACAAAAGCTCCCTGTTCCACATTGTGAGGACTTGTTCCACATTCAAAGTCAACATTTTAAAGCAAACATCCATAATAAATTATGTAAAAAATATATTATTCAGTTAATAACAGACTTTCTGAACATAAATGCAACATGTTAACAGTGTTTTGAGCTTCTTGGGTAAAGATTTGACTAAGTGTTCCACATTTTGCCCATTTGTTCCACATTTTGACAGGCAATGTTCCACATTTGGGGGACAAAAGGTTGAGAGGTATGGCAGGAGCTTCCTGTCACACACTGCCATGATGACTGCAGCATCAGGAACACCTGCTGTACAACCGAACAGTGTGTGTCCCTCTCTCCCCCGATCTAGCAGCACAGTGGGAATAAGATCACTATATCTCACTTGCTCCCTCCCTATCCCGCTTCACCACATTTCAATGGCTGCCTTTCACTTGCCCTGACTGAAAGAGGGAACGACTGCATACGGCACTTTACATGAGTCGCTCCGCAGAACTGCAAATTAAATAGGGTATTTAATCCATGGCCACACAGTCTGATTGGACCAACAGGGTTGCACATTTCTGCCAACCCATGTTATAAATCTCTTTTGCGCAGTTGGCTGCCGAATCTAAATTTTATCTAAAAAAAAAAACTGCTAACACACACACATCACTAAGTCTCTAAAATGAAAAGAAAGTCAGTCTCCACCATCTTGGACTTCTCCGTCTTTACTACTACCATTATTTAAACCCATTTGTATCATCTGTTCACCATATAACAACAAAAAAAAAGTACAACTTGTAACTCAGTACGAAGTTTTAAAGATGTCCCTATGATTTCCATAACATACAAAACTTCATCACAGTTTAAAATGGACTCTATGGCCTCTAGTTCAAAAAGTACAGTTTCACCTCAATCCCTTGCTAAGAAACACCACGGGGTTCAGAGCTCCATGATAAGTTTCAGTTCTCAGTTACAGTTTTTTTCTTAAAACTGATCTTCCTTACCTTCTCCCTCCTGCTGCCTGTGGTGTCTGACTTTAGGTGAGAGACAGCCACGAAACTCTACTAAACCACTCCAAACGGGGTGGGGGGTGGGGGTGATAGCGCAGTAGTCCAGCTGTTCATCTGGCTTCAGCCACAAATACGGCCATTGCTCCTGAGCTCCCTGCCCACATTTGTGTACTCCTTTGGCCAGGAGAGCAACTCAGTGATCTTCCTGCTGTGTGTGTCCTGTAGGGTAAGGAGGGAGTAAATCATCATGTGACCCTAACCAGAAGGAATCTGGCATATTTCTAAACAGTTCATTCTCGAGCGCAGCTAACAGTCAGGGACCAAGTCAGAAAAACAGCGGGTGGGACCTTGATGGAGCTGGTAGTTCCTGTTAGACGAAACGAGACAAGATAGCGTAATTCAGGCAAACCAATGTGACTGCCTAACCTGGACTGGACACAGTACCCTATGCCAACCCATTTGACCAAATCACCCGCTCCACAAGCCTCCCAAAACCCCTTCCTACCTTCCCCCCCACCTAGTGACAAAGTCAAATCAGACTGATATTTTCTCTTACAGAAATGCACTTAGTAACAAACCGATCGGATTCATAATATTTGCATAAAGCACATACTACATTTCCCCTATAATCATTGTTCCACAGATTCTGTATCGACAATTTGTGCAATTGCGTAGAATAATTAAGTCTTATATACCTCCATGTGCAGTATGTCTTGTCTCTGTGTGATAACTGACTTGGACCCTTTGTAAACTAGCCATATGGCCAAAAGGTATTACTCTGAATCTGAAATAAATGAATAAATAAAATAAAACAAAAACAGAACTCACTCATGACTGAGCATACTGGCGCTCCAGCGCCATATACACGTATAAAAGAACAGAAAGGGCAGATGATCAAGAAAACTAAGCATGGCGCTCGAACCTGCGCCTGGTGGGGCTGCCTCAGCGCATTGAGGGCGAGACCCTGGATCTACAATCCAGAAATGACTAGCCGAAAAAAAATAAAGCTAAGCTGGCAGTCGCAAGTTTTGAGACGGAATGGGCTCACAGGACGGGCCTACTTCCAAAACCTGGTGACTGCCCATGACTTTTCTTAATTAAATATCCAAGGTACCCAGAACAGGAGTTGGTGTTTCAAGCTATCAAGTCTAATGGCCCAATCCCAGCTGATGAAGGAAAGGTCTCCATGTTCCAGGAGAGCTTCAATTCAAAAGATGGCAATTCACAACATTAAATCGAAGATACACCACTGGGGACGATTTGCCCATCTCTTCCCCTCTTGCCCCCGCATCACCAGGCCAGGGAAGCCACCCTGCTACTTTAAGTCCTCACAGGCTGCAGAGGATTTTGTGAATACTGAGTACGCTGCTGTGGAGAAAGGAGCTCGGCTAAGGGCACGAGCCCTGCTACCTGACTTGGCTGGATGCAAGGCATTGACTATAATATACTGTGAGTAGCCTATAACGGTTTGATTTGAGGCCCCTATGTTTTCCTGCCCCAGTCTGCTCCCTGTGATACTTGATATCCCTGGCTGAAGTGACTTGAGTGACTGTTGCCGCCACGCAGTCTGTGCCCAAGCCAACAAAGCAATGAAGCACAGTAATAGAGGTCACTGGCTCTAGTAAATAACTGGCCTGCTAATTAATGTGACCAAGTGATAGGCAAGGGACAGTGCAGGCTCATTTCTGACAGGGGAATCAGGGGGTTGGGTGGGGGGGGGGCAGGGAAGTGGGGCCTCCGGTCAGCCCGGAGCAGATCCAGGAAATGTGTCAAAGCCACTATATGGGAATCTTAAAAAAACAGGTTACTCATCTGTAACAGTAGTTCTAGGAGTGGTATACGATGTTCATCCACACTTTTCCGCACTGTCCTTTCCCCTTTAAGAACTTCCAGACAGCTTTCAAGCTGGCTCCTCCACCCACCCGAGTGGTAACTCCTCTAGCACCGCTCTGTGATGCCAGTTCTTGCCCGCTGGAAGCAGTATTGTGCACCACTGCCAGGACACGTCGGGTGGGTCTGTGTGGATGAACATCCTATGCCACTCCTAGAACTACTGTTACAGGTGAGTAATCCATTTTTCTAGAGACGTGGATGTGTTGCTATGAAGTTCTATCCACACTTCTTGGCAGACTCCTAGCAGTTCTCCAGGAGGAGGGAGGTAAGGCGCACACCCATTACTTGGGAAATAAAGACTGGAGAACTGAGGCCCCAAAACCAGCATCCTGGCGTGACTAAAGGTCGATGTGGTAGTGGGAAATTAAGGTATGTGCTGACTTCCAGGTAGCAGTCTGAGATTTCCTGGATGGGGATGTCTCTGGAAGCAGCGGTATGATGGGTGGAATGAGCCCTTAGCCCTACGGGAGGCTCCCTACCTATCATCCTATAGCAGAGGTTGATGCAGGATACAATCCACCTGCCAATCGTCCGCTTAGCTGCTGGTCTGCCAGGTGCAACTTCAGCGTAGATTACAAATAGCTGGTGAACCTCTCCCCAAACTCCAGTCATGCACTCCTTATGTTTGTTTGTAAAAGTTTGTTCCTTACAAGTACAAGGAAAAGGATATCCCGTTGAGTGGTTTGACTCATTTACAATGGGGTCCATACCATACAAAACACGTTCATAAATACACATAGCTCTATAAAATCCACATCATACAGAATAAAACAATGTCAAACACACATATAACTTATCTATTAATAAGCCATAACACAAGATTTTCATTCTTTCTTTTTTTGGTTTTAAAATATGAAGTCCTAGTGCTAACCATACTTCTTGTACAGAATGACTAGAGACGTCAATAATAATAATAAGTAATGAAGAGTGCCATAAAAAGTGCAAAGTTTTAGTTACAGCTGCAATTAGTTGGTTGAATAGGACTTTGATGACCTTTTATTCCATGGTGCAATTATTTTTGTTCCCAAGTAGTCTGGTAGCCCATTCCAAAGCTTGGTCCCACTAACTCTAGTGCAGAGTTCCCTTTTGCTGTTCTAGTTTTTGGGATTTCCAATTCCAGATTTTGTGCTGATCGCAAACCTACTTTAGATGTGTGTATTTTAAACAAATCGTCCAAGTAAGGTGGGGACTTTTTCTTTAAGCATTGATGAATTAGGTACAATATATGCACGTTTCTACACTCTGTAAGACTACTCCAGTTTAGAACACTGTACATAGTGCACCAACACATCAAACAAGGAGTATCTAATGCAAACCTTGCAAATCTATTCAAGGCAAGACTAGCGCTCGCCGCAGGTCCAATGTATGGAGCTTGTGCTTGGCCTCCGAGGTGTGGTTGGTGAAGTACATTGGGAAATTAATCACCTGATTAAGGTGGAAATCCGACACAACCTTCAGGAGGAACTTTGGGTTGGAGCGAAGGACAACCTTGTCCCTGTGGAAGATCAGTTGAGGAGACTCCACCGAGAGCACCTGGAGGTCACTGATCCTTCTGACTGACATGATAGCCACCAAGGCAGTCTTCCACGACAGGTGTGACATCTCACACCTGTGCATCAGTTCAAATGGCTTGCTTATGAGCTTTGCCAAAACCAGCAACAAATCCCAAGGTGGTGGTGGTTCACGCACCAGAGGAGAAATGTGGTCAAGGCCTTTGAAAAAGCACCAGTCCACCTTCTCCTGTGCCACTGACTGCTGACTGGCCCACGTCCGTTAGGCAGAGATGGCTGGCAGGTGCACCTTAAGGGTTGTCAACTGAAGGCCTGACTGAGAGAGGGATCAAAGATAGTCAGGGATGCTAACCACTAGACAGGACAAAGGGTCCAGCCCCTCGCCCTGGCACCAAATGGAGAACCTCTTCCGTTTGAAGGCATAGTACTTCCTGGTTGACTCCTTCTGAGATACCTCAACAAAACTGAGGACATCTTCTTAAAGACCCAAAGCCTGGAATTCTAGCCGCTCAAGAATCAGGCGATCAGGTGCAAGGATTGAAGGTCTGGGTGGAGTACCTTCCCGATTGATGGAAAGCAGGTCCGGGCACAGGGGAAGACGACTTGGGAGCCTGCTGCTGAGGCTAAGGAGATCAGGGTACCAGAACTGGCGAGGCCAGTCCAGAGCCACCAGGATCACATGTGCCTTGTCCCTCCTCGCCTTGAGATGCACCTTGTGGATCAAAGGAACCAGAGGGAAGGCATAGAAGAGGCCTGGGGTCCAGAGCCTCAAGAAGGCATCCCCGTGCAGCATTCTCTGCAGAGGGGGGTGGGCACAAAACAGCCTCAGCTTTAAGTTCTCCCTGTAAGCAAACAGGTCCACCTGAGGGGTGCCCCTCTGCAAGAACAGACTGTGAACTACCTCTGGGTGGAGAGACCATTCGTGAGATGCCTCGCCAACCCAGCTGAGGGCGTCTGCCAGCTGACTGGAATGTTTCGCACTAGAGATGGTATGATCTGAGACAGAGTTACCATCCTGGAAGTGCATGACCTGAGGAACCTGTTCAAGTCATGCAGATCTAGAATGGAGTGCCAGCCCTCCAGCCACTCTGGCACCAGGAAGTAGCTGGAGACAAACCCTGTGTGTTCTGGAGGATCCATGACAGGAACCACGACCTCCCTGCACAGGAGCTGGGCTATGTCATCTCTGAGAGCTGACAGTATGTCTGCGGAAACCAAGTCCTCCCGTGGGGTGTGGGCTAGGCAAGGAGGGTACTGCTGGAATTCCAGAGGGAGACCCTGACCCACCACTTCTAGAACCACCAGGTGGAAAGGAAGTGACAGAGCCAGCTCCCCACGGGACGACCCAGAGGAGGTGTGACGGGCATGAGGGAGGCACCCCTCATCCAGTCACTGGGCAGGACAGAGGAAGAGGAGGGCCCAGCTGAGGCACCTCCGGAGCCTCTCCCTCCAGGCTTACCGACAACCGAGGCCACCAATTTGTGCCGAGGGCACCAGGCCTGAGCCTGCTGCTGGGCTGGTTTGGCTGCAATAGTGGAGGTGGACTGAAAGAGCTTCCTCTTCTGCTGCTGCTTGGACCCCTTAGGATCCTTCTGGGCAGATGTCATGGAGTCCAAAGGGCACTGGACTTCTCAATATGGGTGAGGTGACCCTCGACCCTAGGCCCGAACAGGTCGGTGTCCAGGAAGGGAACATCTGTCAACTTATACTGAGTGTCCGTCACAAAGGTCGAGATCCTCAGCCAAGCCCTGTGGCGCATGGCCACTGAGTCCGCCACGGAGCAGGCACAGGAGTCCCCAGTGTCCATGGCTGTCTGGAGCTGTTGTTTTGCTACAGCCAGGACCTGTTTGACCATGGTCTGAAGGTCCACCAGCAGATGAGGAAGCATCTCATCCAGGGTGCCCAGTTGGGCATGGGAGAAGAGGGCCATAATGAGGGCTGAGCTCACCTGGCAGAGACCAAGCAAGGAGGCAGCACAGACCTTCATAGTCGAATGGTCCAACTTCTTGGACTCTTTCTTGGCTGACTTGTCAACGTCCCCAGTGTTGCCAGAGTGCCTAAAAACAGAGTTGGCCACCAAGCCCTCTGCCGAGGGGTCCTCTGTGAATCCCAAAAGGGAAACGGTGAGCACTGCGTATCTGTGCACCATCCGGGCAGATGGCGCCTGGCAGGAAGCAGGATGCTGCCAAAGCACCAGGGCAGGGCCAAGGATGGCTTCTGCCACTGGGAAGGCCTCTGTTGAAGAGTATCCCCGGTTGAGGATCTTGGTCAATGGGTAATGAGCCCGCTTTTGCATGGGCTCCATCTTCATACCCGTCAACTCGGCGATCAGACGGAGAAGGTCTAGAAAGGATGTGGGACCCTCATCCGTCGAGAGAGTCCCCACTGACTCGACGTCAACCGTACGGGAGTGCAGTCAGGAACCCTCTGACTATAAGTCACTGTCAAAGAGAGGTCGACCACCCAAGTCCTCGTTGACCCTCCGTGGAAGGTCTGGGGTGACAGTGACCGGCAGCCGATGTGGAAGCCCCTTGGCTGGTCAAGACTCCTTAGATGGAGTGCTGACCGTCAGCTGTTTGGGCAGTGATTCCATCAAAATCGGCGGAGATGCCAGAGGTGGCCAAGCTAGGACCAGTATGGTTGGCACCGCAGAAGGAGAAGGTGTTGGCTTTTTGGGTGACAGCCAGATGATAGCCGGCGTAGAAACTGGGGTCGGCTTTTTGCCAGATAACACCAACTGTTGCAACATCGAATCCTCATAGTGTCGATGCAGCCTGCGCCGAAGCCTCCCCTCACCCGAGGAGGATGAGGACTAGCGGCAGCGCCACTTCCCATGGTGCCGAGAGCGAGAGCCAATGTCGATTGGACCAGCTCGACCCACAGGAGGACCGTTTAGACCTTCATCTCGACCGCCGGGGCTTGGGGCTTCGAGGAGTCAGTGATTGCCAAGGCTCCTCCTGGTCAGGGTCTGGGGCCAGAGGTGGCGGGTCAGTGGACTGATCTGTCCCTCCAAAGGTCTGCGTCAGGACCACAGTCCTAGACAAGGAAGTATCAGCCTCTTCGGTTGATAACTGGTCGGTCGGTTTGAGAAAAATCTTGGCTGGGACCTCGACCAGCGTCTTGGCTGACAGGCCGGACAGAATTACCGTGGAGCCAAGGCCGAGGATTCGACCAAAGTCAAATCCAGAGAAGCACGTGAATCGGAGGCCCTCGACCAAGAGCGCTCCCTATCCCATTATCAACAATGAGTCTTTTCTTTCTTAGACTCTTTTTTGGATTTAGATTTGCCGGTGGGTCCCTGACCGAAGGTCGGCAGAGACTGGCACAATTCCTTGAAGCAGCCCATAAAAGTCGAGCCTAGCTGAAGCGGCATGAAGACAGAAGCCAAGAAGTAATGGGCCTTGGCCTGGGGCGCCTCCTCTCCGAAGGCCGCAAGCTGCTCGGCAGACCCCGTAGCTGCAGAGACCACCGAAAGGGCACCCTTGGATTTGACCGGCGGGTTCCGTTGCGCAGAGCGGCCCAGTTTCAGGTGGGCGAGATGGTCCTCTAGAACGGCTAGGTGAAACGAGCAGCAAAAGACGCGGGCCTGGGGATCACTGTCATGCCCAGGCAGCAGATGCACGTGGCATACGGGTCAGTCCTGCACATCTTCTGCCTGCAAGGGCACTGGCAGAACCCAGAAGCAGACTTCTCATCCATCGTGGTGCTGATCAAAGATCCAGCTAAAGACAAAAACCCGTAAGACTTGAACTTTTGGAACTAATTCCGAAGAACTGAAGTGCTAAGGCCTACTCAACGTTAGAGCGGTACGATGGGAACCTGCTTCTTCCAGTGGAAAGGAAGATCTGGCGTCATGGGGTGAAGCCAGATTGAAGACTTTCTGGCAAGCTCTTAAAGGGAAAGGGAAAGGACACTGCCAGAAGTGTGGATAGAACATCATAGCCACATCCCTAGAAATATTAATCCATTCCCAAGTTAGACAGATTTGAAATTTCAGTTCTGAGCATGCTCAGTATGGTCTTTTGGATAGATGTTTGATATGAAAAAAGAATTTAGCTATACAAAAGAGAATTTCTCTGTTGTGAAGGGGTAATTCTCTTTAGTGAGAGAAAATTCTGCTTTCGTATGGTGGCCATCTTGTTTTGTCCCCCAAAAAAACATTTTTGAAAACCCACAAAAATGATGCCCTACAGAAACACCAAGACATGAATCTAGTTAAATGGGACCCGCTTTAGCTTGATTCTGGACTTTTTCGAAAAATGCTCCCTATATGTTTTTTTTTTTTTTAACACATTTAAAAAAATCCTCTTTCTTGAGACACATTTTTTCGTATATCTCACGAAAGAGGAAGAGGGCCATATGAAACAGGAACAGGGCCATGCGAAAAAGATTTTGGACTTAGTTTTTCTGAATCTTCTTTCATAAGCTCGTGAAAATCTTACAAAAGAGGATTAATTCTCATTAAAAAGAAGATTTTGAACTTACTGTTTTTTTCTGAATCTTCTTTTGTATGAAGGCATCTTTCGTGACCTCACGAAAATCACACGAAAGATGGTAGGTTCATAAGAAAGAAGATTTTGGACTTTTTTGCACATTCTTCTTCTGTGAGAGCCAATCCTCTTTTGTGAGCTCACAAAAATCTCATGAAACATGATGCTTTCTCACAAAAGAAGATTTTGGACCTAGTTTTTTCACATTCTTCTTTCATGAGCACATAAAAATCTCATGAATAAGGATGATTTTCTCACGAAAGAAGATTTTGTACTTAGTTTTTTTTTCCCCAGATTGAAATTTTAATAAGCCGTAACTCTATCTCTGGAGTTAAGGAACAGTCTATATACTGAAAAAAGGTCTCGGTGAGTACTACAGGAGTAACACATAATACCCGCCACACAAATTCATGGGCGTGCACAACCCCACATATAAAAAAGCTTGCCAAGAAAGATAAGGTCATGGCCAAAATACATCAATAAAAAAGCCAAAAGGCTTTGCACTAGATGCACAACATGACTCATAAATATACTTTTTTAGTGTTTTTTATTGCTCATCATTAAAAGTCAGAGTTCACAGAGAAGGGCACTCCCACAGCCTTGACAAAGTGCCAAATGTAGGTACGATGCGCCGGGCCTTTTTTGCCAGGCTGTGGGAGAGTCCTTTCTCTGTGAACTCGAACTTTTAATGATGAGCAATAAAAGCACTTTAAAAGTATATTTGTGGGCACGGTGTTTGTGCACCCAGTGTGCAAGCCTTTTTTGGCTTTTTATTTTTATGCATAGCCCCCCAAAATTACCTGCCCATCTTCACCATGGTGCCAAATTCACAACTAAAGTCTAATAATCATCCAACATATAGCAAAAGGTGCATCTCCTTTTGGACTACAACCATAGCACATTTCAAATCAAATTAACAAAAACTGACCAAGTAATGCCTAAAAAAAACAAAACACGTTTTTGCCCACATACACTCAACTGAAGGGAGCCAAGAGGAACACTTAATATTTCTTTCTATGAAGTGAGCCCCATAAAAGAGAATTACAATAAAGCACATAAATTGTATCTCCTTTTGTGAGCCGTCATAAAAGAAAACTCGTGGCTCACTCTGGTTCTGTAGCCTGATGTCTGCATCTATGGAGGTGCGGAAGCACAGGGACCAGAGGGCCCTGCGCTTCTGCAGCCACACAGATGTGTACATGTATGAAGGCATGGAAGCGCTGCCAGCTGGGATGTGGTTCATGTGGTCCTGAAGGGACCTGTGTGAATGAGTATACGACTGTAGCATCTCAAAAAGTAAGGAAATTCTTTGCAAAAAAACTATGTTATACACTGGTTATGGTTCATAATAGAGCGACAAAAGAAGGGAAATGTGGTGTTAGGAAAAAATATTACAATTTTGGCTGTCCTGAGTCTTGGCAAATCAGTGGTGGAGTCTTCATTGAGCTTCTCAACCATAATGCTCACCCCCACTCTCATACAGTCTTCCAAAGTACATAACTATATCAACTCACAAGTTGTTAACAACCTGTGAGCCCTGTCTGAAGAAAACATATCACATCTAACCTTGTATGCTGAGGGAATGGGATGAGCATTGGGTTTAAGAAGCCTAAGGAAGACCCCACCACTGATTCGCCAAAACTCAGGACAGACAAAACCGTAACTTTTTTCCTTTTTTTTTTTTTGATATTACTCTTTATTCCTCCTCCTCCCAGCCTGCCACCTCCGACCCTTCAGGGAGGACAATTGGACATCCCACTGCCTGGAACCCTACCCATACAGACCACCAGACCCCACGGAGCCGCAGATTACCCCCCGGGCGGGGACGAGGCGGGGGATCAAACCCCGTTACTTACGTTTTGTCGGTCTGGGGTCTGCTGGGCGGGCACAGGCAAATCGAGGGCACGACCACGGTCCTCCCATCTTCCCGGCTGAGGCAGGCTTGTTCCTCGTTTTCTCCCTCCCCTAGCAGCCAACGACCTCCCCTGACGTCATGACGCACGCGCTGACATCCGTGCTGCTCAAAGGCCAGCCATCCCCTAATGGGGCTTGCAGTTCCTCGAGCCTCCGCTCGGGGTCATGCAAGTGTCGGGAATCAGCCGAATCCCTCCCCGGAGAAGGCGAGCTGTCGTTGGACGCTCAAGCCTGTCTCCCCCCGGATTTACCCGAGTCCGCCTCGAACCCGGGTCGCGGGCGTGGAGCGAGGTGTGGCATCCAGCGCCTCAACCCTCAGCGCCACCGGGCCGGTGCACTTTTTTCCTTTTTCTGCTTGAGTGGGGAGTTAGGGTTGAAAACCCGAACACCACATCCCCCTAGTTTTGTTGCTTTAATCTGAACCCTAACTAGTGCATTAGCACACTTTTTTCCAATGAAGATAGACAGACAGATATTTTGTTAACGAGAATGGACATCCTGAAGGAGTGCCCAACTCCTTTAAAATATGTATATAAAAAAAAAAAAAAAAAAAAAGACACCCCCTTGGGGAGTGCAACTGGGGAGATGCCCAACAGCATGAGTAGTGTTGCCAGCACAGTGCGCGTGTCCAGAAACTCTGACTCTGTTTGAGCGGGGGATGGTGGGAGGGCCATGGTAATCAATGGTGAAGATATTCTGGAAGATCAAAAATTAAGGTAAGTATGTCATTTTCATATCTTCCAGAAATCGATCTTCACCACTGATTCCCACTTATGGGTCCCAGTACCAAGCCTTCTCTTTTTCTGAGGGAGGAGCTGGCTCACCCTTAGGGTAAAGAGATACCCTCAGCTCTGCATGGTGGAGAACACCTGAGGGCAGGGCCCCTTAGAGGTCAGTCGGACCCAATATTAGTCAGGGCCAGGTAGGGCCTTCTGTGGTACAGGAGTGGAAAGGCACCCTGACACTTGCTCCCTGACCCTGAGGGAGAAGAAATGAGCCCCCTGGAGCTGCCAGTATAGCACCTTACACCGGGCCAAATCTGTCAGTCTGGGAAAGCGAAGCCACATCATCCGTCTAAGGCAGACTGCAGTCCCTGCTAGCCTGGAAGCCACCTGATTGGAATGTGATGCCCTTGACTGCTTCCACGCTACTTCCAGGCCCCTAGCAGAAAGGCAAATGGCTTGCCTGACTAACTCACTCTGAGGCATGAAAGCTAACAGCTATCTTAGCTGCAACCACAGGTGGCGAATGAAGGCTGCCTGATGTGCAGATATGCACATGAGGCCATGTGATGAGATGAAAACATTCCTCCCAAAGGCATCCATCGAAGTGCAATCTGCCTCTGAAGGTCGATCATGTATGAGAAGTCTAGGCCCCAAGAGGGTCTGCAGAACATCCAGCCCTGAAGAGGGGTGAAGTACTGCTCCTGCAGACCCTGTGGGTGCACAATACTGGAGTAGGAAGTCCCTAGGTGCTGCATGTCAAGAGGTGGGACACCTCCATACTGCTCATGATGCCTCCTCAAAGGCTGTAGGCAAGGAAAGAATGACAGTAGAGCCATCACTGGGAACTCCAAGAAGTCCCAATGGCAGGGTTGCCAGATCGTGGCCTGTGTAGGAACCAATGTCACATAAGTAATCCATGTCAAAGCCTGTCTGGTGCTTTTCTTTTTTTTTTTTTTGTATCTTTTATTGGAAGTCTCATATAGACAATGCATATATCTTAGATGAGAACTTGTCACAACTGATAAACAGAAATATCCAGCTAGGTTAGGAGAATAATGTAGTATAAGGTATGTTCTTCATATCCTTTCTTAATCTATCATATTAAGAGGTACACATTTTTATGTTTGCTTGCACGCATGTGCAAGAAACATAGTGTCATCATCCGAGTTTTCGGAGGTGTGGTAGCCCTCTTCCATTTCAGTCAGTGTGTTTGCAGGCGCGGCCGCAGTTCTCCAATGCCTGCTGGAGCTGTCTATGACAGCAGTCCAAAATGCAGTGGTGTACAGTTGAATGGGGGAGCTACGCTTCAGTGAGCAGTTATAAGATATCACCTGCTCATGCGCTCCCCTACACACACACTGCAAAGCATACTGTGTGCTCACCCCCGCACTGCTTATAGCCGGCGGTGGATGTGCTGCACCCATCCCAAACAGGTTGTACATGCCAGCTGGGTGCCCACCCTAAGCGTGGCTACTATCTTTCTCGACCGGGGTGACCAATCCCTGTCGGCTCCATATCCCCACAGAGTACAGGGTGCCCACGCTGGGAGCCCACCCCAGCGTGGCAACAGGCTGTGTCCACGTCGGGTGCCCAATCCCTGTCAGCTCATGCCCCCCACAAGCCATCCTTGTGCCACGCTGAGAGCCCACCCCAGGCGTGGCAAGCGTCCCCGCATCGTCTCCTCCTTTGTTCAAAAAAAAAAAAAACCTGCAACAGAAAAGCGGTCCCTGCCTTGTCTCTGCCCCACCCGCCCACCCACCTGCGCACCCTGCCTCCCCACACACCCCACCCCATACTTACCTCTGGACTCCGGCCGACGTGATCTTCGGCGGACCGGGAACACATCTACACTCTTCAAAGCCGACCGCTGAACTGAGGAAATGCCGGTAAGCTGTATAATGTAATGAATAGGGTTTTTTCAACTTTTCTGCATATCTCAGGCATTTTTGGAATTTTGGCACCAAATTTTCAACATGGGGTTTTTGGGACCCCTCCTCATGAATTCTGTCACTGTCATGGTGTTAATCGGGCCCGAAGGGTGATTTCACAGTCACTGTGCGAAATCACCTTTCAGGACAGATTAACAAAATGACAGTGCCAGTGTTCATAAGGTGGGCTCTCAAAAAGCCTATGTTGAGAATTTGGTGAAAAAATTCCTAAAATGACTGTTTCTGGCGTGTGTTGCTGTTCCTGCTGCGGCTTGTAGGTTCAGCAATTTTCAATATTACATAGAAACATAGAATTTGGCGGCAGATAAGGACCGCTTGGCACACCAGTCTGCCCATTTCCCTACCTGATGGATAAGCTGCAGATCCTAGTTAACCAGCAGCCTACTTCTTCCTACTCCCAACCCCTAGAATTGCCTTATGACTGTCCCATGCATGCTTGAATTCCACCGTTTTTGACTCCACAGCCTCCTCTGGAAGGCCGTTCCATACATCCACAACCCTCTCTGTGGAAAAATACTTCCTTAAATTACCTCTGAGCCGCCCCCCTTCTATCTTCAAATTGTGCCCCCTTGTTCTTGCACACCTCTTTTTTTGAAAGATGCTACCCTCTTGGACTTTGTTGATTCCCCTTGAAGTACTTCAAAGTTTCTATCATGACCCCCCTCTCCCTCCTTTCCTCGAGGCTATACATATTAAGCTCCTTAAGTCTCTCTTCATATGTCTTCCAGTGCAGACCCTGCACCATTTTAGTTGCCCTCCTCTGGACAGCTTCCATCCTGTCTATGTCTTTGTGGAGATTGGGTCTCCAGAACTGCACGCAGTACTCCAGATGGGATCTCACTAGCTGTCTGTACAGAGGGATAATAACTTCCTGTTGTCTACTGGTGATGCCTCTCCCTATGCATCCCAGTATCCCCCCAGCCCTCCTTGCTGCCCTCTCACATTGCTTGCCCACCTTTAGGTCATCTGATATGACTACCCCCAGGTCCCTTTCCATTTTTGTTGTTGTTAGTATCTCACCCCCCGTTGTGTACTCTTCCCCTGGGTTTTTGTTTCCCAGGTGCATTACCTTGCACTTCTTAGATTTCCAGATTTCTTAGATTTCCAGATTTTCAACATTGCCATTTGACCACACTTCCCTATGAGTAGTACAGCTGTCATTTTTCACATCTCACCCAAAATGTGTTTCCGCGCATGTAGCGCACAATGGCGTAGTCGGTGTGCAAAATCAATGTTCGGGACACATTAAGAAAATCACAGTGATGCTGTTCATGAGCAGAGGTGTTAAAATGGCTATGTTAAAAATTTGGTGAAAACATTCCCAAAAATGACTTTTACGAGCGTTTGTTGGGCTGATCCTACGCACGCTCATAAGTTTGCAAATTTTCAATATTTTCGCTCCAGATTTTCAACACTGCCATTTTACCACACCTCCTTATGAGCAGTACAGCTGTCATTTTTCACATCTCGCCCAAAACATGTTTCCACCCATGCAGTGCACAATGGCGCAGTCGGTGTGCGAAATCACTGTATGGGACACAGTAAGAAAATCACAGTGACACTGTTCATGAGCAGAGGTCTTAAATGGCTATTTTGAAAATCTCAGAAAATTCCTAAAATGACTTCAGGCAAGGAGCATTACGCAGTTTCCACGCACCCTCGTAAGTTCATGAATTTGTAATATTTTCAGTCCACATTTTCACCAGTGGCATTTTTCCACACTTCCTTATGAACAGTATAGCTGTCATTTTTCACAACATGGCTGAAATGAGTTTTCACACTTTCAGCACAGAAATGCGTGGTCGCTGTGGGAAATCATTGTTCGGGACAGATAAAGAAAATCACAGTGACACTGTTCATGACCGGAGGTCCCAAAATGCCTGTGTTGACAATCTGCTGTAAACAATTCCCAAACTAATTACATTACAGGTGCACGTTGCACAGTTTCTACGCACGCTCATGACTTCACCAGTATTTTTAATATTTTCACTGCAGATTTTCAACACTGCCATTTTTTACACCTCCCCATGAACAGTACAGCTGTCATTTTTCATATCCTGTTCAGAATGAGTTTTTGCACCTGTGGTGACAAATGCCGTAGTCGCTGTGCAAAAGCAGCTTTCGGCTAACAAACTGATAATGCCACTGTTCATGAGGTGGGGGTCACAAAAAACCCATGTTGAAAATTTGGAGTGAAAATACCAACGAATGCATGAGGCGTTAGGGTTTCCAACCATAACACCCCACCCTGTAGAGAATGACAGGCATCAGGGCTGTGACTTGGGATTGTCGCCTGCAATGCTCATACCATTCCACCCTCACCCACACCCTGCAGCCACTGAGAGGCATCGAGGTGTGCCTTGGACTCTTCGGCCCCAAAGTTCATCCAATTCTCCTATACCGCACCCATCTCACAATATTTCCTGATCGAATGGGGTGTGCATAAGGGCCAAAGACACCAAGGCACACCGTGATACTTGTCGGTGTCTGCACGGTAGGGTGTGGTGAAATTGCATGGCCGTTATGCCTGATGACCCAAAGGCACACCCCAATGCCTGTCACTATCTGCAGGGTGGTGATGGGGTTGGCTTCAGTTCAATACTTCACTGCCATTCCTATTATGCAGCTCTGTAACTCCTACACTACCAATGCCAGCAAGCAAACATTCGGCATTGACAAATGCTTGTTTAGTATGACATACACAAAGTCCTTTCTACTTTTTTGCAGGTTTCAGTCTTTGGTTCCCTGTCAGGGACATCATTGCTGTGGTACCGGCAGATAATAGTGCGCCAGGACCTCCAAGACTCCGCTTACTGTCTGCTATTAAAAAAAAAAAAGTCATGACTTCTTGCATCTTGTACATATTCCATTATCACTGTCTTAAGCTTTGCAACATGCAATTATTATTTCATATGAATAAAAGATAACCTCTTAAATATATAAAACACAACACAAAAACCAATTCAGCTGTGTGGACTGTTTGTCATTCCATTTTAGAGTAATAAATATACTATATACTAATAGTACTGAATAGTAATAGTACTCAGCGATCCCTTCAGGGGAAAAGCGCTCCCCATTTGTGCCCTTGTATGATAGGACCCACAGAGCCACGACCACTAATCCTGAATTTAGCATAAAAATTGATTAAGTACTGGTGTATTTTCTATGTCTTCTATACAAGTAAAAAATGGTAGCCATCTGGCATTAAATTTTTCTATCTGAAGTTTCAGTTTTGCTGTAATAGCTTCCATATGTTCAATGTGTTAAATGTTCTGAAGCCATTATCTGGTTGTTAATTTGTTATTTGTTAGCCAGATTTGTGTTATCACTTTATTGGCTGTTGCTAGCTCGGCCACGTTGTTATCAGGTTTGGTAAGTTGGTACAGTTCAGCAAAGCAGAGATCCCTGGGACAGGTCGACTTCCGTAAATAGGAAGATAAACAGGCCATCAATAGGAGAAAGTATATTGTTTGAGTTTTAGCTGAGACTTCTCCATCGCCCTCTGACTTAGCGTATTAAGAAAACATGAGCTTCAAGTGTCCTGACTGGTTACTAGCTCCGTCTGGCTGGAGATGTCTGTTGCTTGAAGTCGAGCAATTATTTCTTTCTTTGCTTCCTCAGCATCCTGTTTCCTCTTGATACCCACCTCAGACCATGATCCTTTTGCAGTTTCAGTGTAAGTGGATTTCCTTTGTATGTCTGTTTTGGCTATGCCTCTCTTCTGCAAATCAGTAGCTGCCTCTTTAGCTGAATCATATGCCACATGGCCCTCTGGAAAAAAGACAAGCCTGGCGGGATATGGAGTCTAGAAGTGTAGTTGGTGTTGTCGTAGCATCTGCAGCTGGGGAATGTAGGCGCGCCCTTTTTTCCACTGTGTCAGGTGGATAGTCATTATCGAAAAATATTCTCTCCTGTCCAGATTTTACTGTCTTCATTTGCCATGTCTGCATCAGTAGTTCACTTTTTACTTTGTATTTTTGGAGTCTCACGAACGTGGACAAGCGTTGGCTGCTGATGGACGTGGATCTAGTGCATGGTGAGCCCGCTCAATTTCTACATGTTTCCCCGGGTCAAACTGAAGTACTTGCTGAAAAAAATCAAGTAAGAAGGCTTCTATATCTTGTCCCTCAGCTCACTCTGGCACACCATAAAGATGTAAGTTCTTTCTTCTTGCACGGCTCTCCGCGTCTTCTTGCCTCTCCTGAAGCTGCTTATATGTGTCTTGAAGTTGCTGTAGCTTTAATTCCATGCAGATAACTCTCCGATCTGTAATTATTTGATCATCCGCTTCATCTATACGTTTGATGAGTGTGTTAATTTCTGATGTCAGGCTAGCTTGACTGTGACATCTGTTCTGAAAGCTCTCAGTTCTCTCAGGATTGCATCAAATTTTTTTCCTTTTTTGTGTGATTTGACTGGGGATCCCGCTTCCAGCTTGTACTCGTACGATATTACGCAGCCCGAGGGTCCTGAGGCCCCTGATTCGTCCTGATCGAGATCACATCATTTACTATCCTGTTTGGTCTCCGTCTTTTTAAAATTGATCTGACTTCTCCATTTCTTTGTAAATATACTCCTCGATGTTTTGTTGTAGTTTTTATATAAAAATCTCAGTTGTGGAGAGTTTTTTGATGCAGCTGCTATGGAGCTCTTGTTTCAGGCATCCATTAAGAGGCTGACATCACCGGAAGTCCGCCTGCCGGCTTCAACCCTTATGGTATAACCTGCTGCAAGAGCCCCCTCGGAGTGAGATGCAGATGTATGTGAAGATATTCAGGAAGAAACTAAAGATCAAGCAGCCGAAGCTCATAAGTGGGGAGAGACCCCCCCCACCCAAGAGACTCAAATCACTAGCAGCAATAAATAAATCATATCCCATGCTCCTTTCAGCTATATCCAAGCTGGATTCAAAATGGGAGGCAGCTGCCGCCAAATGTGATGTCAATCAGCAAAAAATACAGGAGACAGAAAAAGTAATGATGAATATTAAAGCAGGACCACGCAGCTACCTTAATCAAGGTGGAATCGAATGCAACATTAACTTCAGCCATTCCCCAGGATAATACTAACCAAGCTCACAAAATCTAGGGGTTGCAGCTGGTTGGTATGCCTAACTTAGAAACATATCAAGTAATTACCTGGGACCTGGTATGGGAGTTCTTTGTTGAGGCTTTATGGTTTAAGAAGGACAATCTTCCACCGCTGGCGAGGGTGTTTAGACTCCTGATATTTTCAAAACCTAAGTCAACACAACTTAGTGATCTGAAGCAAACATCTCACTAAACCCATAGTTCAGTTAAACCCTCCACAATATTGATCCAATTTGAGCCTGAAACTGATCAGGACTATGTTATTAAAATAGCACGCATGAAAGGGGCTTTGAACATTTGACAAAATAAAGTCAATGCTTTGTTAATGTTATTTCAGCATTGTATTGCTCAGGCCCCCATACAAACTGTATTATCCCTCTGGAGCACTGTCACTCCAATGATATAATCGCGTAAGCACATAGCAGCCATCTTAAGCAGCTACTGAAGCACGGTGTTTGTTTACATGTTACGGTGATCTTTAATTCATAGCGTCTATGGACTACGAACATTTAGAGGTAACCGGAACAAGCATTACGTACTGTAGGTAAGCCTCTAACCTACCGTGCTGTGTTTTTCTTGAGCAGATTAAAATAACCCAGTTTATGAGCCCTTTAATCTTTTTAGACTTGTCTTTCCCCTTTAGGACTTAGTCTATACTACTGTACATTTTAGGTTTATGTACATTTTAATTGAGTGTTTTTCTTTATTACTATGTGTTTAAAATAGTACAGACATTATGCATATAACCTGATGTCAATCTTATTGATTAAAATCTAATAAAAATAAGATCTGGCAGAACCACTACGGCTGCAAATGCATTAAGTAGATTTGTAACACAGCTCGCAGGCAAATGCAGCAGCCGGATTGGCCGAAGTGGCACAGGTGACACAAACCGAGCTGGTATTAACCCACAGTTAACGCCCGCTCAGTTAGTACCACCTGTGGCCACCGCACCAGTAGAGGGGACCCGCCCACTCCGTCACCACCCCCTCACGCCACCCGCAGCGCTCGCGAGCTGCAGCCTGGTAGGGCACAAACCGGTACCATTCTCCTGCCTGCCGCAGGACACCCGGCCTCCGCAAGGAATGGTAGATGATGTCGTGCTCAACAGAGCGACGCACGGCCGCACGCCCCGGACCCCCCACCACCACAAACAAATCTGCCTGGCAGGCACCCGACAGGTGGAAACGCAGCGAATCCAGTGCCATAGCGCCGCTTCTGCTGTGATTGTTCTGATTCCCCAGGCCCTCGCACCGCCATCGCATGCTGGGCTGAGCCCTGTGGCCGGTTGTGGTGACTGCTGTCACTGTGGGTGTCATACACCGTTCTCAGGCAGCAAACTGTCCCTGTGCCCCTAGGGTCACTGGCAGCAAGGTGCACACACCGGTAACATAGACTCGTCGCCGCCGCAACAAGTCTATGTCACAAGCGCATTAGTCACCTCCAGAGTCGGGCTCTAGCGGTGATCAATGCCCGCTGGGGGGTTGGAACCCTCGGGCTTCACCCTCGTGCACCAATCCCGCCCCCCAGCGGGCATTAATCCACCGGTAGAGCCCTCCTCTGTCGATGATTAATGCTTACAAGGGTGTTCCATTGGCTTAAACATAAACATAAATATGAATTGCATTTAGTAAGGCTGATGATACCATTCCACATATGACTTGTGAACAAGCTGGGCAGCCTGGGAGTGGGTCACAAGGTGGTAAACTGGGTTAGGAACTGGTTGAATGATAGAAGAGAGAGTCATGGTAAATGGTGCTCAATCTAAGGACAGGAATGTGACCAGCAGGGTGCCACAGGGATCAATCCTGGACCCAGTCCTGTTTAATGTCTTCATAAGTGCTGAGGGGCTGGAGGGGAAAGTATGCCTCTTTGTGAATGACACTAAGATCTGCAACAGGTTGAACACTCCGGGAAGGGTGGAAAAAATGAGGGGGAACCTAGGTAAACTGGAGGAATGGTCCGAAGTGTGGCAGCTGAGATTTAATGCAAAAAAGTGCAAAATCATACATCTGGGTTGCAGAAACCCAGAGGAGAATTACATGAGGGGGTGGGGAGAGAAACTGAAGGTCGCCAAACAGGAAAGGGATTTCGGGGGTAATCATACTGGATGACTTAAAGGTGGCTAAACAATGTACCAAAACTGTGGGGAGAGCCAGTGGGATGCTGGGGTGCATATGGAGAGGTATCATCAGCAGAAGGAAGGAGGTGGTGATGCCACTGTGCGGATCACCGGTGAGGCCTCATTTGGAACATAGTGTACAGTTCTGGAGGCCACATTTCCGTAATGTAACTTTAAATCACAAATGGGTTAAATGGTTCTATTTTAGATCTGCATCCCTCTCCCCTTCTGCTCCCACTGGTTAGGCTAACTGAAGCCAACGTGGAAATATCTAGGCTAGCATGATAATTCACCTGCACAAGCTGCTTCAGTCCACATCACTGTCTTTTTAAAAATGTTAAGTTCTTGTTGAAAACAGCAGCTTGCCACAGTAATACATAAGCTAAAGTGATGTCACCTACCAGGAGTTGTAAGACATACTGTAGCTAGCTTGACTTGAGGAAGGGTGAACATGGTCAGGACCTTATAGCAACTGAGATGCATATGCAGCAAAAGAGTCCAGAGGCACTACTTACCCTCCAAAGTGTTACGTATCACAGTCTGCATAATACACAAGTCTTACAGTGCTAAATCTTCATAAGGTTTGGCTGGTTTGGGTTCTACTGTTTATAATTCAGGGATGAATAGCTAGGGAAAACTTTTTTTTCAATGACTGCCAGATGTAGTACAGTGGCAGATGTTTTGCAAAGGAATAACAGAAATTATGTCTATGAGGTATTGTTGTCCAAGAACTGGGTCACATTTCCAAAGAAACAGATTACATTTGTGGCACAGGATTGTCCCTTTGTGAATCCTTGCTACTCTCTGTCACTGAAATCACTGTAAGGCATGTGGCTAACATATCTTTAAGTAGTGATTCTAGAATTCTACCCGGGACCTGTATTTATTAATTTTTTTAAAAATATTTTGAGGGGGTACCTGGTTATGGATTATCCCAATATTTAACTTCAGCATTTCAGTGGAAACTTTGCACTCTGATTTTTATTTTTTATTCTGAATTTTTTGCAGTATGTTGTCGGTATTTACATTAATTCTGTTGTCATTCCTTGTAATGTACATGGGCAAGGGACTGAGTTGTGATTGGGTTTGAATAAGGAACACAAATATTCATACATTAGTTTGCTATCTCCACTGGATTTTTTACTATATCCCTTTTAATATTAATATTACTTATATTCTTTTTTATGGCCAGGCTATTGATGTAACTGCACTATTGCTTGCTGATGCTTTTGTCTACATCTGTTACACGTTTGAGTTCCATTTTCTTTTTGAAATGGTTACTTTTGCTTTCATGTTTCTTTTCAAATGTTTAATATTCTGACCTTGTGGTTATGTCATGGATTTTGTTTTTAGATATTTTGTTGCACGTTTAGCTTTTTTTTTGTTGAGAAACTTACTTCACATCCTCATTTAGCCATCTTGCCTGTCATCATTTGTTGTTATATTCCTTGTTCCTTTTAATGTAACTATTGCAAATGATAATATGTTGCCCTTTATAATCTGACAAATGTCATTCACTGTTCCGTTGTTTTAAATTTTATGCCAGTTTCTTTGATTTTCTGGTTGTTTTTTTCTTCTCTACTGGATCTAGGACCCCTTTCCCTTCCTTTTTATCCTTTTGAACTGCTTTCTATATTTAGGACCTATATTTTACTTGAGCTTTCATCCTTTCACAAGTATAACGAAAATGCATTTCAGTGATGCTCACTTGCTTTAAACATATTATCCCCCCACACCCCCTTGCTTCGGCTTATTTTATGCACGCTTCTTCTTGTTTATTTCCTTTTTTCTCTCTTTTTCTTCTTTATGGTCCCGACTTCTATAGAGATGGATATTTTTGATATAAATTGACAACAGGTTGATTCCAATGATTTTGAATATTTGGGCAGTACTTGTTAATGGCATTGTGTTACTGGTACCATAGGCTTTATATTTAACATCTTAAAATTGATGTCAACATGAATGTATAATGCTCATGTACCAGCTATTTAATAACATAAAAACATAGGAGCTGTTGGCAGAAAAGGACCTCCTGACCCACCTAGTTTGCCCTAAGATCCCTACCTACGCCGCTGCCATGGACCATAACTGATCTCCAGCGTTACACACACACACACACACACACACACACACACACACACACACACACACACCAGCCCTGTTACCAAGGTCCCCTTATGTGTACCCCATGCATGTTTGAAACCTGTTACCATTTCGGGACCCATTACCTCTGCTGGCAGGCTTTTCCAGGTGTACACCACCCTCTCTGTAGAGAAGCATTTCCTCGCATCCCCTCTAAGTCTCCCCCCTTCCAGCTACATATCATGTCCCCTTGTCCTTGATCATCTCTTTCTTAGCAGAACTGAACCCTCCTGTATCTTATTGATACCTCTGAGGTATTTGAATGCTTCTATCATGTCTTTCCTTTCCTCTAGAGAGAGTACATATTTAACTCCCTGAGTCTTTCCCCACAGCACTTCTGGTGCAGGCCATGAACCATTTTGGTTGCCCTTCTCTGTACTGCCTTCACCCAATCTATATATTTTCTGAGATGGCTGGGACTTCCAGAACAAATGATTGCAACAACAAATAGCGATCACAGTAACATCAAGAAAAGAGAAGCATAAAGAATATAAAGTCAAATTAGTTTTAACGTTGAACATAGACGCTGTTAGCAGAAAAGGACCTCCTGGCCCACCTAGTCTGCCCTAAGGTCCCTACCTACTGTGCTGCCATGGACCATAACTGATCTCCAGCCTTAACACCCCCCCCCCACGCACCAGCCCTGTTACCAAGGTCCCCATATGTGTATCCCATGCACGTTTGAAACCTGTTACCATTTCGGTACACATTGCTGTTCCAGGTGTCCACCGCCCTCTCGGTAAAGAAGAATTTTCTCGCATCCCATCTAAGTCTCCCCCTTCCAGCTACATATGCCCCCTTGTTCTTGAACATCTCTTTCTCAGCAGAATTCAACCTTCCTGTACCTTATTGATACCTCTGAGGTATCTGAATGATTCTATCATGTCTGCCTTTTCCCACCTTTCCTCTAGAGAGTACATATTTAACTCCCCAAGTCTTTCACCATAGTGCTTCTGGTGCAGGTCATGCACCATTTTGGTTGCCCTTCTCTGTATTGCCTTCACACAATCTGTAGCTTTTCTGAGATGGTTGGGACCTCCAGAACAAATGACTGCAACACCAAAAAGGGATCACAGTAACATCAAGAAAACACAAGCATAAAGAATATAAAGACAATTAGTTTAACTTTGAACATAGAAGCTGTTGGCAGAAAAGGACCTCCTGGTCCACCTAGTCTGCCCTAAGGTCCCTACCTACTGTGCTGTCATGGACCATAACTGATCTCCAGCCTTAACCTCACCCCTCCCCCGCACTCCAGCCCTGTTACCAAGGTCCCCTTGCGTGTATCCTATGCATGTTTGAAACCTGTTACCGTTTCAATACCCATTACCTCTGCTGGCAGGCTGTTCCAGGTGTCCGTCGCACTCTCTGTAAATATGTATTTCCTCGCATCCCCTTCAAGTCTCCCCCTCCAGCTACGTATCATGCCCACTTGTCCTTGAACATCTCGTTCTCAGTATAATTGAACCTTCCTGTATCTTTTTTAACTTTATGTTTATTAATTTTCTGCTTAAGCAGAAAATCAGTATCCATAAAATCTCATGCTGGGTTCAGAATTAGAATAACATTACATCAATAAGAATTTTTTATATTCACATATTAATACATGTTGTATTCTTGTACAAAAGGAATGAGGGAAGTCCTGGGCATTAAGCCCCAGTGCTAAGTCCAAAAATCTATCATAGAATTGCCAGCCTCTTCAAAGGTAAAGGTGTTTCCTATAAGGGAGATTTGAAAGGGAGAACAAACACAATCTAGTAGATTGCTATTAAAACCTGGCAGAACTGATATACGTAAACAACAACGATTCCCTTTAAAGCTCCCAACCACCACAGAATCAATAACAGTTCCCAGCAGACGATGTTATTGAAAGAAAAAAAAAAAATTTCTAATTTAAAGCAGTAACGTCCTCAACAGCATTTAACTAGTATATTTTGTCCTTATAAGGTCTCCTAACAAAAATGTAGGTCTGACCTTAGATGTGCCCTTGATAATGAGAAAAAACATGCAGGGACCACAAAGATGGCGGGTCCTCCCACTCAAATCGGATGGCGATATCGCCAATATATTCTTGAAATTAAACAGCTCCTACAAAAATCCCATTAATAAAAAAAAAAAAGAACCAATTTACCCTCCGATATCTATAAACATATAGATCTCAGCAGAAATCAATAAAGTTTCAAAGCTTTAGGTCACATCAAGAGGTAAGTCCTGACCCATTACAAAGATAGGCCCCACCGCAATCTTTCAGTCCTCTTCCAATTCTGAGTTCTGCAGATCAGTAGGCTCCTTCCTTGCTGCAAATTCATGCTCCATCTTCTCCGTCCAGCCGCCAGCATCTTGGGAACTGAAAATTGCCATGTTTTCCCGCCGTATACGACCCAAAGTCGAGCCGGCAGCAAGAACGAGTTAATAACGCCTAGTGCGCGGAGTCGGTGCCTCACCGCATCAAAGGCATTCCTCCTAGCATGGGTCTGGAAGGAGAGGTCCAGATACATTTTAACATCCTCGCCATTGATCTCGAGTGGGTATGCTGCCCTTGCTGCAAACAGGACCTGATCCTGGATTTAGGACCCCATGGACTTCAACAAGATAGCGCGTGGCTGACTAGGGGAGGTTGATCGGACCCTCGGGTTCACTCTACGCTTTGGTGAGTGAAACCCAAGGAAAATCATCCGGAAGGTTTAGTGTCTCATTCAGCCAATTCAATAAGTAGGGTAATAATGTTGTCCCCTCCACACCTTCAGCAAGCCCTACAATTCTGATATTTCCAGCTCTAATTTAGTTTTCAAGCGACTCCAGAGTCCAGATGTCCACAGAGCTGCCCGTTTTCTTTAGTGATGGTGGCTACCATGGCTAGGGTTGACAGTACTTTCTTGTCTGTTTCTGCCAGGGACCCTGTAAGTTGTATAATGTCAGCGTCATGCTTCTCCAACCTTTGTAATGTTTTTTCAATTTTGGAGTCCATGGCCCTCGTGAACTCCAGCACAGTATGCCATGGTGGTTCCGACTATCAATATTTCAATGTTATAACTACTTCGAGACTACTTGTGCTATTGGTGGTGGATTTTTAAGCTGTCCTTGCTGTTGAGTTTTCATTCTGCCCATATTAAATGTGGTATCTCCCGATTCGGAAAGTCGTAGTGAATGGATATCTGCTACTGGAACTCAGGTAAAGTTTAATTTTTTGGTTTTAGGCAAAATTCTGCCACGTGGAAGATTTTAAGAAATAATTCCAACCTGGAAGATGGCTCTCTGGCTCTTCCTGTACCTTATTGATACCTTTGAGGTATCTGAATGCTTCTATCATGTCTCCGCTTTCCCTACTTTCCTCTAGAGAGTGCAACAGCAAATAGGGATCATAGTAACATCAAGAAAAGAGAAGCATAAAGAATATAAAGCCAAATTAGTTCAACGCTGAACATAGAAGCTGCTGGCAGAAAAGGGCCTCCTGGCCCACCTAGTCTGCCCTAAGGTCCCTACCAACTGTGCTGCCATGGACCATAACTGATCTCCAGCCTTAACCCCCCCCCCCGCAACAGCCCTGTTACCAAGGTCCCCTTATGTGTAAGCCCATGCATGTTTAAAACCTGTTACCATTTCAGTACCCATTACCTCTGCTAGCAGGCTGTTCCAGGTGTCTACCATCCCCTCTGTAAAGAAGTATTTCTTCACATACCCTCCAAGTCTCCCCCCTTCCAGCTACATATCATGCCTCCTTGGCCCTGAACATCTCTTTCTCAGCAGAACTGAACCTTCCTGTACCTTATTGATACCTTTGAAGTATTTGAATGCTTCTATTATGTCTCCCCTTTCCCTCCTTTCCTCTAGAGAGTACATATTTAACTCCAAGTCTTTCCCCATAGTGCTTCTGGTGCAGGCCATGCACCATTTTGGTTCCCTTTCTCTGTACTGCCTTCACCCAATCTATATCTTTTCTGAGATGGCTGGGACCTCCAGAACAAATGTTTGTAACAGCAAATAGGGATCATAGTAAAATCAAGAAAAGAGAAGCAAAGTCCAATGCAGGGGAAATACCCTGGGCTGGAAAGGGAGAAGCCCGAGAGGGCGGGGGGGCAGCAAGGTCAGCTCCCAGGGTGGGGGCTGACCAAACGAGCAGACACAAAAGACCGTTAGGCCTATACTGCTGGTATTTTAGCATGTTAGCATAAAGAATATAAACTCAATTAGTTTAACGTTGAATCAGTTCATGAGAACTTTGCATCGCAGTCTGCATTTGTAGTCTAATGCAGTTGTAACCATTACAGTGTTGTACTCCCTTCTCTCTATAGACATCTTGTGACTTTTTATACATCCCTGGCAGTAGAAATGCCTTCCTGTGGCTTACCAGGCACTTAAAACAAGCAAGAAAAAAAACTCCTACTTCTTAAGATAAAAAAAAACAGCTTTGTTTGTTTAGACAGGGGTGATGTCCAGCAGTAGGTATCAGAGAGAGAGAGAGAGAGAGAGAAAATGGGTTGGCTTTGTGTGACTGCAGAAGTAGGGAAGAAAAATGAACCTGTTTTTCAGGGAATGCAATTTGATTTCTTCTATCACCTCACATGCATGATGTATCTTAGAGCTGAGGTCTTAAGAGGTGGTGGCAAGTGAATTACTCCATACAGGTAAAGGGATACAGATTCATCACCAAGAGATGCAAACTGGACATGTCACTTTATCAATCATTTAAAATAACACAAGTTTAGTTTCACATTCTTACTATGAGAGAAGCAAGTAAAATCAACCAGCATGGTTAGGAAACAAAGGAATTCACACCTCTGGATGAGTGGGGGAAGGGATACCATCAAAACAAGTTTCTCAGTTTGCAAATAGTAGTAAATTAAGCACTGAACTTAACAAAAAAAAGAAAAAGCCCATAAAACACTATGGAAGAGGTTTCAACTTGCAAAAAAAAAAAGAAGGCTGTATTGGGGAGGGCTCAACTTAAGCAGTGAAACTTAACAAAGAAAAGGCCCATAAAACACTATGGAGGAGGTTTCAACTTGCAAGAAAAGCAGTACTGGGGAGGGCTCAATTAGATCAGAGGACTGTGGGTTCAGTTCCCACATCTGGCACTTGGGTTAATATCCCAATAGTGACACTATAGTACAGCATGAGGGGGCTGCTGCACTGCTTACGATGCCGTCTTTCGGATGAGACGTTAAACCGAGGTCCCATCTGCCTGGACTGGTGGTAGTTCAGGTGGATGCTAAAGATCCCATGGCACTTATCGAAAAAGAGTAGAGGAATTTCCCCGGTGTCCTGGCCAAATTTCTCCCATTCACTAAAAATACCACCAACAGCTTAATCTGGTTCAATTTCAGTTGCTTACCATCTATATTCGCCCTCCCCCCCGGTCACCCCTGAAAAAGAGACTTCTAGGTCCAGTGGGCTTACCGGGTCAACAAAATTCAATAAACAAATAAATAACTTCTCAGGCCAGAGGAAAAATAGTGCTCTCCAGCTGCCATACACACACAGGCAGCATAGTAATGAGGCTTCAGTGGAGGAAACTATTTTTTAACATTCTATCATGTTGTTTGGTAGGTAATTTATGCAGACAGTCCTTTTCTCAAAGCAAAACATCTGCAGGGCTATGCCCACTGCAGCCATAAAAAGAAAGTTGGATTGCACAATTGAAATGTGTTTTTTTTTTTTTTTTCATTTGTTCCCATGTTTTTGGTTGCCCTAGAATACTAGGTTGCACTTTTGGCTATGTCCAGGTCCCTATATTGCTTTCACAAACAATGTAGTCGGCTGCTGAAGTGGGCTAGACTGGTGCCGGGCCTTGAGACAGAATGCTGTGCATTCCTGAAAACACCTCAATCCCGCCCCAGTGCCTTATCTTGCGGTTTGATTTATTACTGTCACAAAGCAGGTAGTGCGACATCAGTGGTCTTGCAGCAGTACGCATAGGCTGAAGGCGGGATTTCAAATGTTAGCATGTGGCGTCTGTGAATGCCTGCCTTGTTCCAACCTGGCCAGTCGCTGCAGCAGGTAACAGCGGCTCTCATGTGGCGACATCGGCAGATAATCCAGAGGGGTGGGGGTCCACAGGGAGCTGCCACTGATCATGCCAACCCCACATTCAGGCTGGCGGTGTTCAGAGCTGATGTACTACATAGTGTGTGTTTCTGTAGCACAGGTGGTACATCTTTACTTTGAAAACACATACAGATATACAGAGAAGCTCATTTGGACAGCAGGCAGAAATGCCAAGCAAGTTTAAAGTAGATAGGCAGCAGTCTTTCATCACAGCTTTGGGCACAGTCGGTATTAGAAAGTAATAAACAAGGCTTGGGGTTCATTTCAGAACATTTTCAAGTGACAGACATCCAAAACATTTTTCAATTTGACCCACTGCACTGCTGACCTGATGGAGAATATAACCCTCAAAAACCAGTCTCAAAAACTATTTTGTTAGTCCAATAAAAGGCCTCACTTGCAACATCATTGTTATTCCACCCAGCATCATCAACTGGAATAACACAACTACAACATTTCTTTGTCCCCCACTGATTTTCTTATTAGACTCTGGGATGAAAGAAGGGGGGGGCAAGATGGCCGCACTGCTGCTCCGCTCCACGCAGCTGATTTTTTTTCCTCTCCAAAATCCAGATTCTGTTTTAAGGATTCAAACTGCAGAAATTTACTGCATTAAAGCATTTATTCTTGAATGAAAATTAACACCACAAACTATGGTGCTCTGCCCCTGAGCTTCGGCGCTCTCAGCCTTCCTAAGGGGGCTTGACCAAAGAGAAAATTCTCTGAGTTTATAAAGTCCATTCTTGAGGACATCACAAACAAAATGGTGTTTCACAGTTAGTTAATCTAAGGAGGTTTAGTCAATGACCTTTTGACCTCCCACACATCTTAACTCATTTTTTTTTTACATGGGAAAAAAATTATCATTGATGCATTAACTATGATACATTTAAACATATATGGTCTAATTTGTGCACTAATATTTGGCTTTCTATATAAAAGTGAAGATTACTGAAGAACAGACTGATCTGTTCTCAGTTTACCAAGTTCAAAACATTAATAAATAATACAATTAAAAACTTCTCACAATTATTGGTTATGAATGGTTGGTGAGTGCAATTTTAATATGACATTTACATATTTATTTTTTTAATTATTTTAACTCCAGGTAATAATAAATCCTGTTGCTACATCATCAATCCATATGTACTGAACTAGATTAAATAAAAAAGACTCTACAAATTCAGTGGCTGGATGTTGCAATGTGGATCCCCTACTTGGAAGAAGTCATTACTGACCCCGGGCTGACAACGTGTAATTTCTTTATCACTGAATTTGTAGAGTCTTTTTTATTTAATTTAGTTCAATACTTATGGATTGGTGATGTAGCAACAGGATTTATTATTACCTGGAGTTAAAATAATAAAAAATTAAATATGTAAATGTCATATCATTAAAATTTCACTCACCAACCATTCATAACCAATAATTATGATTTTTTTGTATTATTTATTAATGTTTTGAACCTGATGAACTGAGAAATGATCTGTCTGTTCTTTAGTATTCTTCATTTTTGCATAAAAATGAGACCATATATGCTGAAATGATTATGCTTTTATTGCTTTACACTTTAAACATCTCCTAGCTATCATAATTTAGAAGGTTGCTGCTTATTCTTAAATTTTTACTCGATAGCTCGGTCTGTTTGTCTGGAATGAGCAGAACACCAGGAGTGCTTGCTGGCATTCCATTTCCCCCTGATATTGTGAATGTACCTAAGGGCCCTAAGTAGCTGTGAATGTGTCCATTAGTTGGCCTTCCTCTTTTGCCCCTCTTGCACTAACCACTCTTCACCTGTTCTCCCCCCCCCATTGTTCTCCCCTTCCTATTACTCCCCATCCTTGTTTTTTTAGTCTCTGGTAACCGGGTAAAGCCCACTAGGCACAAGTGCCTGTCTTCAGGGGCGACCCGGGAGCACTGGGTGGTTAAGTGACTTGCTCAGAGTCACACAGTATGCAAGTGGAGGTGTAGGAATCAAACCCAAGTCTGCTGGATGTACCAAGCTCATTCATAGCTCATTATTCTAACCTCTAGGCTATACTGCCAGTTTCTTCCCCCATCACTATCCCCCCTCTCCCACCCTCCTCCTTTACCCTTACAATTTTCCCTTCTGGCTCCCTCCACCATCCAGGCCCACCCTCCCTCCCCTCCCCTTCCTCCACTTACCTATGTTTACCAGGCCACTCTCTTCCCTCCCCATCCTTGCTCCTCCCTTAACCTCTGCTCCCTTTCTCGCCCACCTGTCACTGCTGAATGCCTGCCCACCCCCTTTTCTCTTGCACATCCCACTCCTGCCTCCGCCCCCTGCCCCCTGCTTTCTTTTTCCTCTTACACTCTTATTTGACAATGGCCATCTTTGGCCACCTTATGACCCTCCCATACTTTCACTCTACCTACAACCATGGACTTATGTCCTCCCCCTCCTCCCTAATCTCTCTGCTCTCCCCCAGTACCCTGCCTATTTACATACTTGTGTCTTACTACTAACATGTTTATGTTCTACCACCTAACTAACCTTGTAAGCTTCCTACTATGCTGTTTATATTACACTTCAACCCATACGAAGAAGCCAGCAGAAGGAAGCCATTAGGTCTATCAAGTCTGCTCGTATTGCAGGGTCCACAGCTTGAGCTACTGTCCCTGCCCTCCCTCCCCACTCCTCCCTACCCATGATCCTTACCTTCCCCCTGTGCCTATCCCAGCCTCACTTAAAGCTGTTCACTGTCTTCAATGATATGACCTCTTCTGACAGTGCATTCCAAGTGTTCACCACCCTCTCTGCGAAGAAGTGCTTCCTGACCTCCCTCCCTCCTAAACCTCCCAACCTCTAGCTAAAGACTGTGCCCCCTCGTGTTATGGTTGCCACTCGGCTTAAAGAGACTCTCCTTATCAACCTTATTTATCCCTTTCAAGTACTTAAAGGTCCCAATCATGCCCCCTCTCTCTCTCTCTCTCGCCTGTCTTTCACGGATTACATGTTCAGTGCCCTCAACCTTTCCTCATGTGCTTTACCCTGCTGACCCACTATCATCTTTGTAACCCTCCTCTGGACCTTCTCCAGCAGGTTAATGTCTTTTTTGAGGTGTGGGCACCAGTACTGCACTCCATACTCTAGATGCGGCCTTACCAGTGACCAGTACAAAGGCAGTATAACCTCCTCTCTCCTTCTACCGATCCCCCTATATATGCATCCCAGCATCTTGTTTGCCTTTGCTGCTGCTTTCTTGCACTGCGTGGACTGCTTCAGGTCACTAGTGATCATCATTCCCAGGTCCTTCTCCTCCTCCCCTGATGCAGATACCCGGACTCCACCCAGGTAGTACTCTGTCCTAGGATTCTTGGCTCCAATATGCATAACTCTGCATATTTCCTTTATTGATCTGCTCTCGTGGTTGTTTATTTTCTTTGTCTTACTGTTGCTTATTTGTTCTGATGCAGAACCTTTGTAAAAGAACCTCTGGTTCAAAGGTATTTGTAATCCAAGACTCAATAAATAAATAAATTTCCCAGTTTGCTTAAGAGCCCCTTTATTCATGTTGGAAGATATAGCTGCAGTTTGAACTATAAATAAATGTTATTAAAGCAGAACTATCAAAAACCTGTTGGATAATACAAAAATAGACCATGAACTAGTCAGGTTCTGCTTTTTGAGTAGTCCAGAAAAGTTCTGACAGTCTAGCTAGAGATGGCATTTAACAGCGTGGAAAGATGGAGTTGTATCTGTACCGGACCGACTCCCTAAAGAGAGGTTTGACACCGTTGTAAGTGCCTGAAGGTGCTATAACAGGTATGCTAATATTTAATCAATCAATCAAAATATTTATCCAGGCGAACACCTTTGAGCAGAGCTCATTTACAAGATGGACCTGGTTATGGCCGGTCAAGTACAACAAATATTATTTACAATCAACATTTGCAAGCTGACCCAGTTAGGGCCAGTCAGAGCACAGCATATAAATATACAATCAGGGAACACAATCAACAGACAAGGTATCATACATTTACGTACATCACAAGAAGGAGAAAAAAGAATATACAATACACCATAACAGATAAGTGGAACAGTAACACAGGAGGCTTGTAAACAGGTCAGTAGGAAACGTATCTATAGGCACTATGTAAGCAACACTATCGGGGGAATAGTGGCAAGGGTGCAAGGTTATCTACTTAATAAGTGGATGGCAAGGGTACATAAAAAAACAGTGCCTACTCATGGCCAGAGCAACACATCTAATATGCAGACGAGCAATGTAGATGGGTGACTAAGGTTCAGAGGGTTCAGAATATTGCAGGGGTGTCCTTATATTACTTATTAAGGAAAAGTACTACGCTCAGTGGAGTGTTTTTTATTCTTTATTTTTTTCAGATGGATCTGCATAACTTGGAGATTGGAAAAAATAAAGTTCAGGTGGACGGGTTTGAAAGAGTCAAAGTTGCACTATCAAGACTTGAAAAGAGCTGAATCCCACTGCCAAGATATAGGAGAGATGTGGCCCGGAGAAATCTGAATGACTCTCTGGTGGAAAGGTGGCCCGGAGCCATCGTTCCAGAATTTAATGAACCCCAAAACTGGGAAATGGGAGCTGAGATCATTGCAACTGCTGCTGCTGCTCTCTGTTGTTATGGATGAAGCTCTAGAACAGGGTTTCTCAAATGGTGAGGCCAGCTTCCCTTGGGAGGCCCCAACCTGTTCCAAGGGAGGTTAAAGCAAGCCTTAAAATGTACTATATTTAAATGTCAAGTTTTGGATGCTTTGTGTGAAAGGATGCAGCAAACTGAAAGCGAATAATGGCATGCGAATTTATGTACAAAATGGTTACCAGGAAAACACACTCAACAAACTCTTGTTTCCTGGTAGGACATGGGGGAAAGCTGAATGGAGGAAATATAATTATTGGAAACTATGCAAAACAAAATGCAAAATAATACAAATGAATAGGAACAAGATAACAATTAACCCATAATACTGGCTGCAGAAAAGCACAAATACAAAGGCTAAGCAGAGAGATACTAGGAGCAAGGCCAGGAGGGAGCAAAATGGTCCCCGAGAAGGTGTTTAAGAGCAGGGTTAAACTGACAAAGAAAACAGTCTGACTCATGGAGGTATTGCAACGAGGGGTAAATAGGGCCAAAACTCAGAAGTGTGGAGCGAGTTGGCTGACCTGGGGAGGGGGGTTTTAGAGAGGAAGAATAATAGCGTCAATAAAATGAGAATAAACTCAACTACTCAAATGTATTCTTCCTGTAATGTGAAAAGTATGATAGTTGTTCTAACTATGGGGAGGCCCAAAATTATTTCTATATTAGGGGGAGGCTCAAGATCTTTTCCAAGGCTTGGGGGAGGCTCACTATGACAAAGTGTGAGAACTCCTGCTTAGAAATCTAGGGAAAAGCTGGACTGAGGTATTTTCCTTCCCTGAGGTACAATTTTATTTTGATATAATTAGGATTTATTTTATTTTTACCATCTTGGCCACTTGATGTAGGTGTGATGGCTGATACTGGCAGAAAAGTACCCCGTGACTAAAATTTGTTATTGGGCATTCAGAAAATATGAATGCTGACTTGAATCTTATGGAAAGTGAACTCTTTAATTGGTCTAACGAATGCAAGCTGTGTCGGGGTAGCATCCCGCTAACTGCTAACTAATTTTCTACTAAATCTATATTAAGGAACAGGAACACCATGATGTTTATGGCCCAGTGCGGATGCTATTAAAAGCTGATTTGGAGTCATACAACAAACTCAGTGATTACATAGAACTGCCCTGTCACTGGGCTGGGATGCCCTTTTCAAATGAATTGTCAGCCTTATTTTTATTATTTCCGGAATCCATTATGGGTTATGTAAAATGTGAACACTTGTTTGTTTTTCCAGCTGGGGTGCAATGGGAAAACCATATATACTCCTGTGGATATTATGCATGAAGAACAACTGGAGATAAATAGGATGGGACAGTTTTCTGGGCTGAAGATACACCTGTGTCTAGGCCCTGTGGATCTTTGCTATCAATGGAACATTCTCTTGCATGGAGGATTATATTTGTATATGTGTATAATTTTAAGTGTATCTGAAGTGCATGTATTACTAAAGACTTGTATTTTTTACAGTATCCTTTTTTTAAGGTTCCAGAAGTACTAGACACACTTGTTTAAAATATTAGCTTAGTTTATTGTAAATTAACTAGCTGCAGGTCGATATGTTCCACTTACATATGCCTCAGGTGATTATGCAACTTTTTAGGTTTTCTGTTCGATGTTGACCAAGTGGCTTACTAATTAATATATCAGGCTTGGAAGGGGGAAATACCTGTTTCAGGTTGACAGAGCTTAGGAGTTTGATCACAAATTCTTCCCTATCTGTTTTATTGGACTGGCCGATGTGGCTTTCCAGGGTACAGTCTTGTGGAGTTGGTGCCAGGGAGGTTACCCTGAGAGTACCTTTGCATTTTAGTCACCAATTTCTTAGCATGCTATGTGGTTTGTTGGATTAATGGGCCCCGCATGCTCCCAAGATCTGGGACATGACCTGAGCTTCCCTGTGTTTTGCTAGTTGATGAGTCTTGCCCTTGACATACGTTTTCTGGAATTTTACTAGTAAGGATTGCTAGCATTCCTTCTATTAATGCCATTTTATTAGGGTAGGTTTATAGGTAGACTTTTTGGAAGGTTATAATCCCTTAAAATACTGCTAGGATACGAGATGATGGGCCTTACTTTTGGAGACTCTGGCTGGCATACAGGAGGGATACGCTACCAGCGTAGCCCCACTTTGGTTGGAGTAATTATTGTGGCTTGGTATAGCTCTGACTGGGCCACAGAAAAGTCTTGGTGAATGGTGGCAGGTAACATCCTTCAGCATTCTTCTTCACCTGAGTTCTGATGGTCACCTATGCTAGACACTTTCACCTTGGGAAGCCACCCTGGTTTGCAACTCGAATAGATGTGTGAATTTATATGCTCTGTTGCCCCTTGAATGTTAGCTTTGCCATTTGTAATACAGTTAACACTTTTTGGTGTATATTTTATTTTATCAAATTGAGTAGGTCTTCTATTGTACTTAGAGGAATTTCTAATCTCACATAAATTAACCTATGTGCAGACCCTTGTCAGAGTCATTATGAAATTTATCATGACTATTACTTATTAAGGAACACTTAGTTTTTATTCTAGTGAATGCTGCAGATCATTTTACATACTTCTTATTGTACTTTTATTAACTCCTAGCTTTATATTCAAGGGTCTACTATACTTATAGATGTATTTTGTTTTTTAAGCTGTAATGGCATATTGCAGAACAATAAAGCTTCTTGACTGACTGACTTATTAGATCATTACTTTTTGTTTCCGGTGGAACACTGTCCAGCTTGAAAGATTTTCTGAAATAAAACTTGATTATGTCACTTGCAGACAAATAGCCAGAGCAAATGACAACCAAATGACAGAGATCCAGTTTTCATGCAAATGTCCACAGTAATAAAGATTAGGGGGAAAGTAAAGATGGGAAATCTCTGAATTATTAGTTGAATTCTGTCTGAATACTGTGTTTTGTAAGGCATTTCCTCAGTTGTTAGAGGTTCTTTAAGGCCGCAGTTATGTATTATTCATCATACAGTTTTTCAGAAATAATGTTTTTCTGGCAAAAGCAGCAATGTACCAAATTTTTCTTTTCATTTTCTTTCATCCCTGAATGAAGACTGAAGATTCTGTAGTGTTTTTAAAAAGTTCCCGCTCTCGTGCTATGCCCTCTATGACAACATTTAATTACCTTGGTACAGTGCTGTACTGTTTACAATCAGAAAACATGTGGCTGCACCATCCTCCTACATCCAAAGTAGGACTCTAGTATGTGCACTCAACAGGTAACTGTAACAGTACAGATGTGCTTTGTAAATTTTCTTTATGTGTCTGACTTCCCTCAGCCCTTGGAGCCGTCTCGAGCCCACACCACACCACATCCCCATCATCTCGCCTTCTCCCACGACTTACCTCTCCCCATGTTACCCCTGTGATTAAACCCCCCCCCCAATGGTGGTGCCCTCCAGCTGGGCCAGTTCCTTCAGGTGTCAATATCCAATTGTCTGGAAGTTGCCCAGGTCGGTGAGTGCTCAACTGGCAGGTGCGGCAGCGCTGTCATGCTGTATGGGGGTATTTTACCTTCCTGATTCTCCCTGCCCCAAAATGCAGGCAGTTGGGTGTGTATGTACATGCACTCAAGCATGCACAGAGCGGGCACCAGCCTGCACATTTCCTCCTCATAATCACCCAGGTGGTAGTATAGCTGCAAAGCAGGCTGCCCTCCTCCCTGGAGGAGGAGAGTGTTCTTCTGGGATGCTCAGTCCCCCCCCCCCAGCCAACTATTGACCCGTGCGCATTCTCAAACACGGGTTGCTGGCATCGTGAGCAATAGCGCAACTGCTACACTGATGGACCGGCTAACAGTAGGGATCTTTAAAAACTGCGAGTGGCAGCCATCTTTAATAATGTGAGTATCAAGTAAAAGCTATAAAAGCATTTTATAAAATAGCTGAGAATATTATAATATACTGAAGATGAATCTAAGGATGTCAGAAATACATTTTTGCTTAAAAAAAAAGTATGAAATCTTTTTGTTGACTAACGAACTGCTTTAAGCTAAATCAATCAATTTGCCACAAAGAAGGACATTCCTTAGAGGTGTAAACATTATACAACTAACTGCCCCCAGAGAGGAGCAGGTCATCTGAGGCAGGGTTGGATGAGGAACCACTAGTGACCCATTAAAGCCCCCCACCTGGCAGAAGGATGATTACAAGTGACATGTGAAGCATATCATCCTTGAATGCAACACAAAGCAAGTCCAATAACAACAATGTGAAGAAGCTCAACATCTCTTACCAACCCATCCAGGAACTTCATGCAGCGGTCTAGCTCGGGTCTTGTTTCACAAAACAGGCGAAAGAGCAGACGTCCTATGGGCTGCTTCTCACACATGCTGTGATAGTCTCTCTCTGCAGAGAAATAGACAGCAGTTAGAATACAAACCTTTAAACACTCTTCTCTTTAAATAAAAACTAAACCCCCAGTTTTGCTAAGCAGCTTCCTTACTACATAATACCCAACATTACAAAACATACACGTCTTTTTAAGCTGGGGCAAGGGGAATGGTCAAAGTAAGGAAAGGACAGTGGAATGTGGTTTTGTGGATCAGGTACAGCAACATTTATCACCCATGTAATCTGGGCCCCAAAAAGGGCTAATCTTAGACAAAAACAAATACATAGACATTGACGGAAGAAAAAGGCTCTTGGCCAATCCAGTCTGCCTATCCTACCAAACTATTCTGTTTCACCCTATTGGCAATCCTTCCCTTTCCTACTGTCCCCACTTTTTCTAACTAAACCCACAAGCCTGTCCTATCCCTGCTTGAAGCTGGTGAATGATTTTGCCTGTACCACTTCCTCTGGTAGCTTATTCCACTTTCGACTGCTATTTCCATGAAAAAGAGCTATGGGTGTCCTTTCTGACTCTTCCCCCACCTGCAAGCTTTAATGAATTCTCACTCGTCCCTCTATCTGAATACAATCCAGAATGCAGCAGAAGGGGGTCCAGATGGTCTCCCCATCTACCCCTCAGTCCAAATGAAACAGAATGGGACATAAAGGGAAGGGTGTTTAAGAGTAAGGGGGCAGAAAGGTGAAAGTGTACAGGGAATCACTGAGTGATCTACGCATTAGTTCAGGACCAAGTGAAGGATTAAATGGCAGACTCGTAGGAACTGGAGGACCAAGGCCACTGTCTTCCATTATGAAGAGACATCTGTGATCCCAACAAGGGAAAAGTGAGATGCAAGGAGTCCCCAGATGCATACAGTGTAGGGGGTGACATTTCTCTTCTAGGTTTGGGCGTTCTTCCCATTTGTAAAGTGCTCACTCTTACTAAGGGACCTTAGTGAAGTGATGGTGCAATAAATAAATGCAGGCATGTGTTTACAGCCAACATGGCCATTTTCCCTGGATCCTGCAGTGTATGACCCTGTAGAAATGTAAAAAAATATTTTCAGGGAGGAGGTTCTTTCCTTTGTGGGTATTCTGGAGAATAAGGACTCTAACTCACCAATAAACTTTCAATCAATTTTATTATTCTTATCATATCCTATTTTTGCCAGTACTTTAAGTCGCCAATGTTTAGTGATATCTATTAAATCACTTCTTCAGGGTAGTACTGATTTAGTTTCTATAAACCATACAAACCCTGTTTAAACTTATTGTCTTTACACTTACTCATTTAACCTCCATTCCAGTAAAAAAACTTGAGTCCTAGTATTCTTTTTACTCTTAGGTAATCCTTAATATTATTATTTTAGACACGCTCACCAAAAGCTGTTTAAAAATTCTTACATTTTTTTCAGTTTTTTTAAGTCAGCAATGCTGTTTCCCCTGCAGAACACAGCTGAAACAGTACAATGAGGGCCTAGTGGCGCAGAGGACTGAGGCACTGGATGCCTTACCTCTCAACACACTGGTGACCCATGTTCGGGAACGAGCATGAGTTGCCGGGGGCCTGGGAGTGGATGGAGCAGCTGCCAGGCAGCCCTCCCGCTCTTGGCTGCCACAGTGGAGGCTTGTGGAGTGTCGGGCACGGGAGGAGCTAGCTGGCTGGTGGTGGATCAGGGCTGTGCTCAATGCTGGCAAGCATGCGAACTGAGTTGGCTGAGGTCCAGGGAAAAGTAAGGGAGATCAGCAGCCCCCCCCCCCGCACCAGTGGCTGGGCACATACCACAAGTCCTGTGGCAGAGGACTCCAGCATAAGGTAAGTCCCAGAGGAGCCAGGTGACGGGGCTGGGGAAAGTCGGTTGGACGCGGGTAACCGGGGGAGAAAGGAGGATAAAATACATGAGAAAAAAAGAAAAAAACAGTACTATGAGATACATATTCATATTCAATGCCCACTTTTTAAACTTCCATTTTCTACCACAATGTTTCACAAACTGAGAGAAAATAGAAACAACTTTTATACACCACGGACAGTTTTAACATAAAAGAAACTTCAGAGGCTATTTATGTGACGCACATGGAAATGGGAGTCTGCAGTATGGCTAATGGGGGGGAGCAGCACATGTGATGTGTTAAATGAACCTCTCCATGGGGGACAGCTCACATATGTAATGCAGAAAAATCCATGGCTTACTGCCTAATATTGGAATACTAGTTGTACAGCTGAAGTGCGCTTTATAGAGCCAATCCTAGGATGGTAAAAATAGGTTACTAAGCTGTAACCTTAGTTCTAGGAGGGGTATATTGTTCACATCAAGACTATGGCAGTCTCACTGGAAATGCTGATTCAGTAGATGTCTTGCGGACAAGCTCCTCCCACCACCCAGGCAGCATATCCGCCGACTCCATCCAATGAATGTCAGCAGATCTTTGCACGCTGAAAGCAGGAATCCACGTGCTACTTGCCAGGGGACTTGTACAGATGTGAAGTATATGCCACTCCTAGAACTATGGCTACAGGTGAGCAACCCATTCTTTTTGGGGTGTGGATATTGTTCATTATCCACATTGTGACAGACTCCTAGTCATTCTCTGGGAGGAGGAAAAGACCCACCCCCACCCCACTAATTGGCGAACAGAAATTGAAGAACTCTGGTCCCAAAACAGAATCGATGAGGCTAAAGTTCGATGCTGTAAGTAAATCAAGATGTGTGCTGACTGCCAGGTAGCAGCCCTGCAGATTTCCTTGGATAGGGACATCTCTGGAAGCAGCCAGCAAGGCAGTGGTATGTCTGGTGGAATGAGCTCTAAGCCCTACAGGAGGCTCTCTACCAGTCAACCTATAGCAGAGGTTGATGCAGGATGTGATCCACCCGCTAGTCGTGTTTTACTGCTGGTCTGCCAGGTGCAACTTCAGCGTATGTTACAATCAGCTGGCGAGCCTCAACATGCACTCCAGCCATGTGCTCCTTGTAAAGAGAATGCTCTCTGCAGATCCAGCATATGGAGCCTGCGATCAACTCTGAAGATGGGTTATTAAAGTAGACTTGAAGGATCATCATCTGGCTATGGTGGAACTCTGAAACTACCTTCGGGAGGAACTTTGGGTGGGGGTGAAGGACAACTTCGCACCTGTGGAAGACCAGGTAAGGAGACTCCACTAAAAGTGCCTGGAGCTCACTTATCTTTCTGGCAGACTTAATAGCCACCAAGAAGGCCATCTTCCATAAGAGATGAGACATCTTACACACTTGTGCATAGGCACAAATGGCTTGCCAATGAGCACAGCCAGCAACAGCAGTAAGTCCCATGGTGGTGATGGTTCACACACCAGAGAGAGGTGATCCAGGCCTTTGAAAACGTGCGCGACCATCTTCTTCTGTGCCACTGTCAGCTTACCAGCCTGTGCCCGGTAAAGAGAGATGGCTGCTAGGTGCACATTAAAGGCTGTTACTCGCAGTCCCAACTGAGAGAGGATCTGAGGTATTCCAAGATGTTCAACACACGGCAGGAAAGGGGATCAAGCTCCCTGCCCTGGCACCAAATGGAGACCCTCTTCCATTTAAATGCACAGCATCTGCAAGTCGTGTCTTTTCAGGAGGCCTCCACAACGTGGAGCACTTCTTACAAGAGGCCTGGAAATCCAGCTGCTCAAGAACCAGGCCAAGAGATACAGGTATTTCAGGTCCGGGTGCAGAACCGCCCCTGATGTCTGGCCAACAGATCCAAGTGAAGAGGTAACTGCCATGAGATCTGCACTGTGGCCAAGGAGATCCAGGTATCAGAACTGCCTTGTCCAGTCTGGAGCTATCAGGGTTATCTGTACTTTGTCCTTTCGGGCCTTGGCCACCACCTTGTGGATCACGGGGGAGGGAGGGAGGGAAAGCATACACGAGACCTGGGGTCCACAGCCTCACAAAGGCATCCTTCAACAGTGTCCTGGGCTGTAGAGGGCAGGCACAAAACAGCATCAGTTTGGCGTTTTCCCAGGAGGTAAACAGGTCCACCAGAGGGGTGCCCTACAGGGAGAACAGGTGGTTCACTCCCTCCTGATTTAGGGACCACTCACGCGACGTCTCTCCTACTTGGCTGAGAGCATCTGCCAACTTGCTGTGAACTCCCATGACATGGATCATCAGATCAGCATCCAGGCTGCAGATTAGGGTTCAGGTTCAGGTGCAGAGGGTCTCCTGACACAGGGGAAGGGAGTGTATTCTGCCCTGTCACAGGAGACCGCCCTGTACTCCAGAGGTGAGTGATATGATGAAGTCTCAAATTAACAGCAATACAACTTTGTATGGCAAATCAAATGGCAATACTTATTACTGCAGCTCCATGAAACCAGGACTGCAACAATGCGGATACCATTACCCAGCAGCCTTGAGCACTGTGATCTCCCAGGTGTGATCCCCAGCCCACCAGAGAACGTCTGTCATTAGCTTGACAGCTGGCTCCAGACAAACAGGATTCCTTCCTCCAGATGTTCTGGGACAGACCCGTCAGCGGGCCCAATGGACCATGCTAGTGCAGGATGCCATGTACTCCAGCAGCCCAGGAAATCCCAGAAATGCTACAACAGCCCAACCTGAAATTATCAGGCACAGGAGGCAAGATCTAGTGCCCACTCCACAGCAAAGCTAGACTTGGCCCACAGGGAGTCTAGTTCTTCCCCGATGAACTTTGTCACTTGCAAGGTACCAGCTCGGACTTCTTTGAGCTGGTACCTTGTAGACACAAGTCTCGATTGGTCTGGAGAACCAGATCTCTGGACCTCTCGACTGTCTCCTTGGACCACCCAGCTATAAGCCAGACATCCACGAAGGGATACACCCTGATGCCTTGGCACCACAGGAATGTTTCCACTACTGCCATACATTTGGTGAAGATCCTGGGTGCCAAAGACTGACTGAAGGGCATGACCTGAAACAGACAAAGGACCCCTTCTGCTCGGAACTGGAGGTGCTGCCGGTGGGATGGACAGACTGGGATATGGAATTATGCATCCTGGAGATCCAGGGAGCAGAACCACACATTCTGCTCCAGAGAGTGAATGATCTGATTCAGAGTGACCATTGGGAACTTGCACTTCCGCATGAACTGGTTCAAATCATGCAGATCCTGTATGGGGCACCAGCCCCCCCATCCATTTCGTAACCAGAAGTGCAGGGACACATAATCCTGACTAGCCAGGGCATCCGGGACATGGGCTTCTTTTCCGAGGAGCTGAGCAATGTCCTCCCAAAGGGCAGACAGCATGTCCTGTGACACCCTTGACTTCTAAGGAGCATGGAGTCAGTAAGGCAGGAGAGCCTCGAAGTCTAGAGGCAGCGCTCTACCTACCACTTCTAGCACTCACTTATCCACTGTGATAGCAGACCAATATGGCAAGAAGTGACGTAGAAGACCCACAGCGCAGGCAGGGATAGGATGGGAGAAGAGATGATGCCCACTCCCACGATGCTCCCTAACTTCTCACTGTGCAGCTTTTGTAGGGGCACCAGCTGCTGTGGTCAAATAGGTACCACCATCCATGCCCCCAGCTTTCTTAGGGCCCTGGCTCCCGAACTTGGGCTTGGGACATCAGACCTGGTATTGTCCCTTCTGGGGCTGCTGCTGGAGAGGCTGTGGCTGAAAGGACCTGTACTGGAAAGCCTGTTTCTTAGACTTCTTCTTTTGGTCCTTCTGGGAGGAGGCTACAGAGTCAAGGGTAGCAATGGCCTTCTTGATACAGGTGAGATGCCCCTCCACCACATGGCCAAAGAGGTCAGTGCCTAGGAAAGGGACATCAGCCAGCTTATGCTAGGTGTCCACCATGAAGGTGGACAGGTGCAGCCAGACCCTGTGACAAATAGAGGCAGCCGCCGCCATGGAACAGGCACAAGAGTCGCCCATGTCCAAGGCTGTCTGGAGCCAGTGCTTAGCCAGCAATTGACCGTGGTCTCTGATACTCTTCACTGCTGACTGCTGGTCAGCAGGTGAGGGAGGATGCTATCAAAGACTCCCATCACAGAGCGATCAAAGTTAGCCATCATCACAGCGTAGCTCACTTGATGAAGACCCAAGGACGCAGCAGAGCAGATTTTTAGTGGCATGGTCAACCTTTTCTGGATTCCTTGTCCAGAGGCTTGTCCACATCCCCTTGGCCCCAGGACTTATGGAAGGCTGAATCAGACACCAGCCCCTTGGTGGAGGGGTGATCCAAGAACCCAGAGAGGACCCAGGTGGGGATCACAAACTTGCAGATTATAGGGGTAGAAGGTGCCGGGCAGGATGCTGCCAAAGCTCCAGGACCAGTCCCCATATTGCCTCAGCAATGGGACAAGCAACCCCAAGGGAATCGTCCCTATTCAAAATGTCTGTAAAGGGATACTTAGCCCTTTTCTGACAGATAAAGACTCCTAAATTAAATGGATGATTGCCCCAAAGGACACCGGGTGCCATGCTCGGTGGCAAGTTCCTCAAGCGAACCTCAGTTGAGGAGTAGAGTCCCAGAGGAGGCTGAGGACTTGAAATCCGAATCGTCTGAGGACCATGGATGTCCCTGAACATCCTCAGCATCAGGGGAACCTACAAGAGAAAATACAACTGAAAAATAAGCCTTGCAGCCCTCCCGAGAAGAATATCAAAGCCAGGACAACTACAAACCAGCTAGTGTGCAAAAAATTTACATTTTATTTAAACAGAAAAAAGCACCTGCAGACAAAAAGTAGACCGTAGACCACCCGAAGAAAAATGCCCAACAGTATTTCACTCCACCCTCGAAGCTTTGTCCAAAAAAAGGAAAAATAACCCTACCAGAGTCTCATGACACCCGGTCTCAGTTCCATGCTCTCTCTCTGCCTTAGACTGCCAGATTAGCATTCCCTTACTCTCTTGTTCCTTCCGGGTGGTGGGTGGGGGGCACCGTGCATGAGTCACTCGCGGGTTTCCTAGTAAGTTGGGGGGGTCAGGTGGCTGGGACAACAGGGGAAAGAAATGGGGTACATCCTAGCTAGCTCAGGGGAGCATAAAGAAAGTTAAAAAAAAAAAAAAAAAGAACAGGCTTGGAAGGCTCATCTGTTAGCGAAGGCCACTCCTGAGATGAACCAATGAACATCGATCGATCCACATCTTCTTACGTAAGGACCGGGAGCACTGGAGTCTATGAGATCAACTCCTCAATCTCAACCAATAGCCAGTCTTAAGACTCAAGAAAGATCTCCATGGCCTGCTAGACTGGAGTTGAGGTCGACAAGCTTGACAGAGGTATGGAGAAGCTCTGAGCCTTCCCCTCAACTGAACTGTTCTTGACCACAGTCAAGCAGTCAGGGAGTTGAGGGATCAGGAGGTCCTCAGTTCTTCCCTGTCCCACAATCGGTGCCAGCAGCACTTGTGTTTCTTAATGCAGTGTGTAGGGCTCTCCCCCAAGGTCTGAAGGGCCATGCACATTTCTCCGAAGTCACCAGAGAATGACCCTCCAATGCTGGCCCCAGCCGGAAGCAGTGGCGAGACTAAGAAAGTGCCCACTACAGTAGTCGCCACTTCCTCCTCAAGGGCCGCAAGCTAGAGAGCAGACCCTGCAGCCACTAAGAGTGTCTTGCTGCTCTTAGGGTGGTCTGTTGGTCCTGTTCTGAAGGTCATCCGAAGGTGAGCCAATGCTTCGGGTCTTCTAGGGACTCCAGAAGCACAGAAAAGCAGAAGCTGCACCCAGCCAGGTCGTGCTGCCCCCCCCCCCAGCAGTACAGGTAGCACTCGTCATATGGGTCAGTGACCCACACCTCTGTCGGAACCAGGCACAAAATTTGAAGTTCAAGCTTGCATTGCTCCATCATCATCACTGAGAATAGATGAAGGGGCCAAAAGAGAAATCAAAAAAAAGTTTGAAATACTTTAAAATACAGGTTCACCAATGGTAACTTTAATCCTAAACAGGAGCTGTGAAGGAGGTGACCTGTTCTTCCAGTGTAAAGAAAGATCTGATGTCACGAGGTGGAGTTGGGGAATATACTGCCTGGGTGATGGAAGGAGTTTAGCTTCAAGACATCTGATGAATCAGCATTTCCAGTGGAACTGCCAGAGTGTGGCTAGTGAACTATATCCACACCCCTAGAATGACAGTTATTGAATATTAATTGTATTTATTTATCCACATATGTATTTGTGTATCCATGACTTGCATTGTATTTTATACTACACGAAACCAAAGATAAACAGCTTAGGGACAACTTGTTCACTTGTATGTGGTTGCACTGGCTATCTTACTGACAGAGCCGAGGCTTCTGTATTTTTCCACAAAGGAATCTGTAGTTTCTTATCTCTATAGTTATTCAGTAACACTACTTGGACAGGAAAGCACCCTGACCTGTCAACAGCTCGTTTCCTGGTGCATCCCAGGGAATGGGAACAGGCACATTATTACAGAAAAATAAAAATGAGCAAAACAGAACAATTTGCAATGACGCATTATTTTGGTCAGTATAAGCATTACATAACAACATGAGACTAAAGAAATATTAGATGCATTTACACACACACACAATGGGTTTAGAGATCTTTTTAGCAACCTGTGTGTGAAATGCACTGTTGCATTCATCTCCAGTATTTCCACACGCAGGAGTGATGGCATGGTGCAGAAGCTATGGAAGTGTTGCAGGCAGCCCGGTTTCCTCTCTACTGCTTTATCTATGTCCCCCTGCTGGTTTTCAACACTGCAAATGCATAAAATGGGTAGTGAGGAGCATCTGTACAAGGGCATAAAACTCCTGCACCGTTTCCGCTCCCTACAACTGCAGACTTTCACAGGAGCTGAAAAGGATCAGCTTATAACACTCCCAAACAGGTTTACACTTATCTTCGGGCAGTGGATCAGCTATTCTTCATCACACACACCGACACCAGTGCAGAATGCTCAGTGTAAACAAGCCTTTTGTGCAAAATATTTACAAAGGTAAAGCAGGGTGGCAGAAAGTAAATATCAGCCCTTGAACAAAATACCATTTCACAATTTTTACTATTCATTTAGTTTTTACAAAATGTGGTAGTCAGACTAGCAAGTAACATGGACAGCTGGGTCAGGTAGGGCACTTATTTTTATCTCGCTTCTGTTTGGGTTCCATACGTGTGCATGTTGCATCCTTTTGTATAAAAATACAGGTTACTCACCTGTAACAGGAGTTCTAGGAATGGTATATGTTGTTCATCCACACTGTCTGGCAGGTTCCTTGCTGCTTTAAATCTTGCCGGAAGGTCTTCAAGCTGGCTCCTCCCACCCACCCGGGTGGTAAAACTCTCTGCTCCGCCCCATGACGCCAGATCTAGCCCGCTGGAAGCCAGGTTGTGCGTCGAAGACGGGAGGTCGGTGGTTATGGGCATGAACAACATATACCATTCCTAGAACTCCTGTTACTGGTGAGTAACCTGTATTTCTAGGGACATGGATATGTTGTTCATCCACACTGTCTGGCAGACTCCTAGCAGTTCTCCGGGAAGAGGGAGGCAAGGCGCACACCCCCGATACTTACTTGGGAAATAAAGACTGGAGAACCGAGGCCCCAAAACCAGCATCCCGGCGTGACTCAAGGTCAATGTGGTAGTGGGTAATGAAGGTATGTGCCAACTTCCAGTTACCAGCCCTGGAGATATCCTGGATAGAGATGTCCCTGGAAGCAGCTACCGATGCAGCGGTATGGCGGGTAGAATGAGCTCTTATCCCTCTGGGAGGCTCCATGCCCGCCAACCTATAGCAGAGATCTATGCAGGAGCTGACCCACCTGCCTATCGTCCGCTTGGCTGCAGGTCTGCCAGGTGCGGCTTCAACGTAGGTGACAAACAGCTGGCAAACCTCTCCCCAAACTTCAGCCGGCCGCTCCTTATAGTAAGCGAGCGCTCTTCTAGGGTCCAAAGTATGGAGCCTATATTCAGCCTCCGAGGTGTGATTGGGGTAGAACACCGGCAGAGTCAGCACCTGGTTAAGGTGAAACTCCAACACCACCTTCGGAAGGAACTTCGGGTGGCGAGGCAGGACAACCTTGTCCCTGTGGAAGACCAGGTAAGGAGACTCGATGGAAAGTGCCTGGAGCTCTCCCATCCTTCTGGCTGACGTTATAGCCACCAAGAAGGTGGTCTTCCACGACAGGTGGGAGATATCGCACCTGTGCATTGGTTCGAATGGCTTGCCCATGAGCTTGGCCAATACCAGCAGTAGATCTCTGCACCGGAGGGGAAATGTGATCAAGGCCTTTGAAAAAGCGCCAGATGACCTTCTACGCCACAGACTGCTTTCCGGCCTGCGCCCGGTAAGCAGAGATGGCTGCCAGGTGCACCTTAAGGGTCGTTGACCGAAGCCCTTGCTGAGAAAGGGACCACAGGTAGTCCAGGATGCTCACCAAGGAACAGGAGGAAGGGTCCAGGCCCTTTCCCTGACACCAAATGGAGAATCTCTTCCATTTGAAGGCATAGCATTTTCTGGCTGACTCCTTACGGGACGCCTCAATGACGTTGAGGACCTCATCAGAAAGACCCAAGGCCTGGAACTCTAGCCGCCCAGGAACCAGGCCGTCAGGAGCAGGGATTGAAGGTCCGTATGGAATACCTTCCCCTGTCTGACTGAGATCAGGTCCAGGCAGGCTGGAAGCCGCCTCGGGAACCTGGAGCTGAGACTGAGGAGATCTGGATACCAGAACTGGTGGGGCCAGTCTGGGGCTACCAGAGTCACCTATGCCTTGTCCCTCCTCGCCTTGAGAAGCACCTTGTGAATCAAGGGAAATGGGGGAAAGGCGCAGAAGAGACCCGGGGTCCACGGCCTCGAGAAGGCATCCCCCTGCAGTGAGCCCTGCTGAGGGGGGCAGGCATGAAACAGCCTCAGCTTCGCATTCTCCCTAGAGGCAAACAGGTCCACCTGAGGCATGCCCCAGTGGGAGAACAGATCTTGTACTACCTCCGGTAGGAGAGACCACTCATGAGACGCAGCCCCTATCCGGCTTAGGGCATCGGCCAGGGTGTTGGAGGCTCCTGCCACATGAATGGCAAGGAGATCCGCCTCCAGACTGCGCACGAGAGACCATATGCGGACAGCTTCCTTGCATAACAGCATGGAGCGTGTCCCGCCCTGGCGGTTTAGGTAGTACATGGTCGTGGTATTGTCCGTCTGGACCTGAACCACTAGACCCAATAGAAACAGAGCGAAGGCGGTGAGAGCTAGGCGGACCGCTCGGAGTTCCAGCAGGTTGATATGGCATCGGGACTCCTGAGGGGACCAGAGGCCGTGCGCTCTGTGCTCCTCCAGATGGGCACCCCAACCCAGAGATGCGTCGGTCGATAGAGAGACCGTCGGCTCGGGGCGGACGAATGGGATGCCCTCCTGCAGATGTGCCGGAACGGTCCACCACTGGAGAGCGTTCCACATCTCCTGGGTCACTGTCACGGGCTGGTCCAATGGATTGCAGCATTGTGACCACTGGCTGGCCAGTCCCCATTGAAGGGGACGCATGTACCAGCGTGCCCAACGGACCACGCTGGTGCAGGCCGCCATGAGGCCCAGGAGGCGCAGGAAGTCCCGGGCAGGGCGCAATTGCCCAACCAGAAATGACTGGGCAAAGGAGGAAAGTACCTAGGCCCTGTCTGCCGGGAGCCGAGCTCTGGCTCGAAGAGAGTCGAGCTCTGCCCCGATGAAGTGAATCACCTGCTTCAGCACGAGTTCCGACTTGGCCTCGTTGATGAGGAGGCCAATCAGAGCAGACCTGGAGGGCCAGATCTCTGGACCACTCCACCTCCACTTGGGAGGGGGCTGCAATCAGCAAGTCGTCCAGGTAGGGGTACACCCGGAACCTTCGACGCCGCAGAAATGCTGTCACCACTGCCATGCATTTGGTGAAGACCCTGGGAGCTAGAGAGAGGCCGAAGGGCATGGCCCGGAACTCGTAAAGGGATCCCTCCGCTCTGAAGTGGAGGAATCTCTGATGAGACGGACGGATCAGGACGTGAAAGAACGCATCCTGGAGGTCCAGGGAACAGAACCACACGCCTCGTTCCAAGGATGGGATTATCTGAGCCAGAGTGACCATCCTGAAGGTCCGAGACCTTAGGAACCTGTTCAGGTCATGCAGGTCGAGAATGGGGCGCCAGCCCCCCGTCCGTTTTGGGACCAGGAAATACTTGGACACAAACCCCGGGTCTGGAGGAGGATCTGCCACCTTCCTGATCACCTCTTTCTCGGGAGCAGGGCAATATCGGCTCAGCGGGCCAACAGCGAGGCTTTGGGACCGCGGTCTCGGGGCGACGGCTCGAGGAGAGGGTCTGCTCGGACTCCAGAGGCAGGCCCTTTCCCACCACCTCCAACACCCAACGGTCCATGGTGATAGCGGACCAGGCGGAAGGAAGTGGCGGGCCCGTCCCCACAGGGGCACCCAGGAGTAGCGAGGCTGGGGCTGACACCCTCAACCATCACTGGGCAGGCTTGGAGAGGGACGTGCCAGGGATCTCCTGGGCCTTTACCTCCTTGCTTCCTATTGGAGGAAGCAGCTGGTTTGGGTTTGGGATGACAAGCCAGCCTGCTGGCCCTGGTGCTGGTGCTGTTGCTGTTGGGCCGGTCGTGCCGCAGGGGCCGAAGGACGAAAGGACTTATGCTGTTGTTGCCGGCGGCCTTTGTCCCTCTGGGTGGAGGTGACCGAGTCCAGGGTGGCACTGGACTTTTCGATCCACTGAAGGTATCCCTCTACTCCAGGGCCGAAGAGGTCAGTCCCCAAGAAGGGGACGTCCACCAACTTGTGCTGGGTATCCGCCGTGAAGGTGGATCTTCTCAGCCACGCCCTGCGGCGCATGGCCACCGCAGCCGCTACTGACCTGGCACAGGAATCACCTATGTCCAGAGCAGTCTGAAGCTGCTGCTTCGTCACCGCCCTACCCTGGTCCCGCACCTGACGGACCGTGGCCTGCAGTTCGGCCAGGAGATGAGGGATTACCTCATCCAGGGAGCCCATGAGGGCGTGGGAGAAGTGTGCCATCAGCACAGCCGGGCTGGCCTGTCGGAGACCGAGGGAGGACGCAGCGTACACCTTGCGCCCGGCATAGTCCAGCTTTTTGGACTCTTTGTTGGGGGGCTTATCCACGTCCCGAGTGTTTCCAGAACGCCGGAAAACACTGTTGGTGACTAACCCCTCGGCAGAGGGGTGCTCCAAGAAACCAGGCAAAGAGCCGGTAGGGACCGCATACTTCCTGGCCATCCTGGCCGAGGGCGCAGGACAGGAAGCAGGCCGCTGCCAAAGCTCCAAGGCTGGGCCGACAATGGCCTCAGCCACAGGGAAGGCCTCCGTAGGTGAATCCCCTCGGTCCAGTATCTCCGTTAGAGGATACTTGGCCCGTTTGGACATGGGCTCGAGCTGCATCCCGGTAGACTCCGAGATGAGCCGAAGCAGACCCATGAAGGACGATGGGCTATCGTCCAGCGACTGGCCCCCGGAGGACTCCAGGTCAACCTGCCTGGAGAACAGGGAGTCGTCGTCATCGGACTCCAAAGAGTCTGCGAAGAGCTGCCTCGGGCCTGAGCCACCCTCCACCTGCCGAGGACGGTCAGGAGTGAGGGTGACCGACAACCTGTGGGGCAGGCCGTGACCTGACCGAGAATCTTTGGTCGGTGCCCCAGACTTCGGTTGTGGAGGCGGAGGTTCCACCACAATCGATGGGGCAGCTAGTTTTGGCCCAACAACTGGCCCAGAAATGGGCATCTCGACTGCGGTGAGCGGTTGCTTTGGCCGTTCGGGCGACAGCCACTTGATGGCCGGGGGATGAATCGGTGTCGACTTACTCCCAGACAACAGTAACTGCTGCCACATAAGCTCCTCATAACGCCGACGCAATTTGCGTCGAAGCCTCTCCTCTTCCGAGGAGGAGCGGTGTCGCCGCTTACTTCAGTGCCGAGACTGAGACCGCCGATGTCGGCGGGATCAGCTTGACCGAGATGAAGTCCGAGACTGAGACCCTCGGTGCAACCGAGGGTTGGCCTGGGAAGGGGCGGGGAACACCCGCTCTTCCCTCGGCTCGGACACTTTAACCAGGGACTGCCGCCCCGAAGGTGTGGGCAGATCCTCAGTCTCCACCGGGGGAACCGGCGAAGAGGGGTTGTCGGCTTCACCAGTCGACAACCCGTCCGACGGGTCGAGGAATATCTCGACTGCGTCAACGGGTGTCTCGGCAGGCTAGCCTGATGGGGACGCCATGAAGCCAGCGGCCTGAGCCGCAACCTCAACCGAAGTCAACGGTCGGCTGTCCAGGGAAGGAGACCTCTCCCGCTCCCACGAATGCCGACGGTGGGACTTACCCTTTGAATCCCTCTTCTTGGACCGAGAGGAATGTCCCGATGGTCCCTCTCCCTTCGTGGAAAGGGACTGGCAAAGCTCCTTGAACGAAGCAGAGTAAGAGAAACTGAGAGAGAGCGGGATAAATGCCGTGGCCGAGGAGGAGGAGGATGCGGCCTGGGTCACCTCCCCTCGACAGCGATCATGTGCTCGAGCTGCTCAGCCCGAGCCATACATGGTGCAGCCAATGAGCCTCTTTGGATTTACGGCGGAGTGGCGCTTCTCGGAGTGCCCGAGCTTCAATCGGGCAGCGCGATCCTCCAGGACGTTGGCCGAAAATGAACGGCACAACTCGCAGGCCTGCAGGTCGTGGTCTAGGCCGAGGCAGTAGACGCACATGGAGTGCGGATCCGTCCTGGACATCTTCTGCCTGCAAGGGCACCTCTGAAAGCTGGGGATCGATTTGTCCATCGCAGCCACAAGGGATAATGAAGACCGAAGTTTAGAAAACTTCAAAACTAGTTTCGGATGAACCGAAGAGTTTGGATCCAGTCTAAAACGCAAAGCGCTAAGGAGGGAACCTGAGCTTCCAAGCGGTAAGGAAGATCTGGCATCATGAGGCGGAGCCGAGAGTTTTATCACCCGGGTGGGTGGGAGGAGCCAGCTTGAAGACCTTCCGGCAAGATTTAAAGCGGCAAGGAACCTGCCAGACAGTGTGGATGAACAACATATCCATGTCCCTAGAAACGTAATTATCTGTGCAGTACGAGGTTGTACATTACAGAAAGAGTAAGATGCTTCTAGCAGTCTCAGGTTTCCAGATGCCTTGGTGACACAGCTGGTAGCACAACCACAACAGTATTCCGGGCAGCCTGGGTTCAAATCCCAGCTAAGGCATTTATTTATTTCTCTCTTCTGTTTGTTTTGGTTCCATAGAAACATAGACTTTAAACGGCAGATAAGGACCGCTTGGCCACCCAGTCTGCCCATTTCCCTACCTATTGGATAAGCTGCTGATCCTAGTATTACCAACAGCCTACTTCTTTAGGAGGCAGTATAGCACAGTGGTTTAAGGCTTTGAGCTGCAAACCAGGAGACCTGGGTTTGAATCCCACAGCCCCCACTTGCATACTGTGTGACCCTGAGCAAGTCACTTAACTTTCTTGTGCTCCCAGGTTGCACCTGTAAACAAGCTTTCAGCTTAGTGTGTCTCTCCTGGTAAAAAATAAAAATAAAATCCTACCTCCCACTAGAATTGCCTTATGTCTGTCCCATGCATTCTTAAATCCCCCCCCCCAGTTTCTGACCCCACAACCTCTTCAGAAAGGCCGTTCCATGTGTCCACCACCCTCCCCGTGAAAAAATACTTCAAGTTGCCCCTGAGTCGTCCCCCATCTATCTTCAAATTGTGCCCCCTTGTTTTTGCATATATCTTTTTCTGAAAGATGCTGCCCTCTTGGACTTTGTTGACTCCCTTGAGGTACTTGAAAGTTTCTATCATGTCCCCCTCTACCTCCTTTCCTCGAGGGTATACATATTAAGCTCTTTTAGTCTCTCTTTGTATGGCTTCTGGTGCAGACCCTGCACCATTTTAGTTACCCTTCCCTGGACTGCCTCCATCCTGTCTATGTCCTTGCGGAGATGGGGTTTCCAGAACTGCACACAGTACTCCAAATGGGGTCTCACAGACTGTCTGTATAGAGGGATAACAACTTGCTGTTTTCTACTGGTGATGCCTCTCCCTATGCAACCCAGTATCCCTCCAGCCCTCCTTACTGCCTTCTCACATTGCTTGTCTACCTTTAGAATATCTGAAATGACTATCCCCAGGTCCCTTTCCATATTTGTTGTTGTTAGTACCCCCTACCCCAGCCACTGTGTAGTCTTCCTTTGGGTTTTTGTTTCCCAGGTGCATTACTTTGCACTTTTTTGCACTGAATCTGAGCTGCCATACTTTTGACTATTCCTCCAACCTTGCCAAGTCCCTTCTCATCCTTTCCACCCCCCCCCCTTGTGTATCAACCCTGTTGCAGATCTTTGTGTCTTCTACAAAGAGGCATACTTTTCCTTCCAGTCCCTCCCAACATCACCTATAAAGACATTAAAGAGGATCTGTCTCAGTACTGAACCCTGCGGTACCCCGCTAGTAACCCTCCTTTCTTCGGAGTAGACTCAGTTTACTATTACCTGCTGCATCCTGTTGTCCAGACAGTTTTTTACCCAGGTTACCACCCTGGGACCCACTCCCAGGCTGGCTAACTTGTTTATTAATCGTTTGTGTGGGATTGTATCAAATGTCTTACTAAAGCCTAGGTATGCCATGTCCACAGTCCCTCCCTGGTCTACTACTTACGTCACCCAGTCAAAGAAATCTATTAGATTTGTTTGACATCACCTTCCCGCTGTGAATCCATGCTGCCTTGGGTGCTGTGCCCTGCTGGCCTCTAGGTACTCAACAATTCTTTCCTTCAGCAGTGATTCCATCATTTTCCCTACTACCGAGGTCAAACTAACAGGTCTGTAGTTTCCTGCCTCTGACTTGCTCCCACTTTTGTGAAGGGGAATCACATCCGCCCTCCTCCAGTCCTCAGGTACCACATCATCCTCCCATGATTTGTTAAAAAGGGTAGTGGAGTGGTGCCACTAGTTCTCCCCTTAGTTCCTTTAGAATTCTGGAGCAAATCCCGTCAGGACCCATTGCTTTGTCCACCTTCAGTTTTAGGGGTTCTTTTAGGACCCTTTCTTCTGTGAATGGACTGGTATCGACCTCCCTATCCAGTGTGCTTCTATTATTTGGTTTGGCTACCGCCCCCTCCTCTTCTTTTGTGAATACTGAGCAAAAGTATTCGTTCAATATCTCTGCTTGTCACTGTCACCCTCTGCCCACCCCCCTCTCCTTTATTAAGCCTCACTATCCCTCCCCTGGTCTTTCTTCACTCCCTAATGTACCTATAAAAGATTGTATCCCCCTTCTTAACTGAGTTGACCATCTTTTCCTCAGTTTGGGCCTTTACTATTTTGACTGCCTTCCCTGCTTCCTTCTGCTTTAACTGGTACAGTTTTCTGTTCTGCTCCTTCTGTGTTTCCTTATACTTCCTGAATGCTGTCTTTTTCTCCTTAACCTTCCCCGTCACCTCTTTTGAGAACTATAGTGTTTTTTTTTTTTTTCTTCGTTTTATTTGCTTCACACAAAAGCTTGTTGCCTCTGTGATGGCAGTTTTGATTTTTCCCCATTGTTCCTCCATCCCACCTTCTTGCCCATTTGCTAGTGCTTTTCTGAGGCACTCCCCCATTTTGACAAAGTCAGCCCTCCTAAAGTCCAGTACCCTCACTTTTATGTGACTTAACTCTATGGCTGTGTTTATCGTGAACCACACTGTTTGGAGGTCGCTGGTTCCCAGATGGCTACCCTCTTCTAAATCCAAGATCCTCTCTCCGTCCCTGTTTGAGAACACCAGGTCTAAGATTGCTCCCTCCCGAGTGGGTTCCACCGCTAGCTGTCTGAGGCATGCCCCCTGTAGAGCATCGAGAACTACCCTGCTCTTGAAAGTGGCTGCAGCAAAGGTGCTCCAGTTAACATATTCAGATCCCCCATCAATAACATCTCCCCCTTTTCTGCCATTCTAAGGATGCCTTCTATCCTTTCCTTGTCCATTTCCTCCCCTGAGATGGGGGTCTGTATACAACCCCCCGTACGCATTGTGGTGCCATTTCCTGTCTCCAGAGTGACCCACAGTGCCTTCTCTCCTCCCTGTTTACCCTTTAGTTCCGCTGCTTTGATCCCTTCCCTTACATACAGAGCTACTCGTCCTCCTCTTTTATCCTCCCTGTCCCTCCTGTAGATTGTGTACCCCAGTATGTTGACATCCCAGTAATGGTTCTGTGTGTGCCATGTTTCTGAGTCTGCCATAATATCCAGTTGTCCCTCTTCCATCAAGGCCACTAGCTCAAGGACCTTGTTACCCAGATTACGTGTACTGGTACTCATTGCCCTCCATTTTTTGATAGTGTTAACCCTTTTAGCCCCATCCCTGTCCTTACTGTCTTTGTCTTTTTCTCCACTGACCTCTGTCCTGCTCCCTATCAACTTCTCTACCTTAGTGCTTACCTCACTAACTACCCTGTTTTATGTGTGTGTGGCTGGGATTTCCATGCCTCTTTTCATTGCCCCCCCTACTGGCCAGTTTAAATGCTTGCCAATGAAGCATTTAAACCTATCACTAAGGATCCTGGTTCCCCTCTCAGACAGATGCAGACCATCACGCCAGTAAAGGCCTGCATCCCTTCAGGTGGACCCCCAGTCCCCAATGAAGCCAAAACCCCGAGCTCTGCACCAGTTTTTCAATCATTCATTGAATCCCATGGTGCAGAGTACCCTAGCTTCTCCCATGCCATAGACAAGCATGGGTGAGGCCATATACAGTATGTGCACATCGCACCCTTGTGCATGAAAATGCAATTATCTGTGCAGCAGAAGGGTGTTGATTACAGAAAGAGTAAAGTGCTTCTGTGAGTCCCAGGTTTCAAGCTGCCTTGGTGGCACAGTTGGTAGCTCAAGCGAAATGGTATTCTGGGTGGCATGGGTTCAAATCCAACCAAGGGCACTTATTTCTTTCTCTCTCCTGTTTGTTTGGGTTCCGTATATGAGCACATCACAACCTTGTGTTTGAAGACATAAGAGATTATTAGTAAATAGGCAGAGAGCTGGGGAGGGCCACCAGAGACCAGTTAGGGTCTGCGGAGACAGACTAGGCAGGGCCTATCTGCGCAGACTAGGTGGGCCAAGCAGTCCTTTTCTGCCACCAAATTCTATGTCTGTATGTCTGGTCAGCTTGCACAGATGCATTCGCAGGTCATATGGAGACTCACAGGATTTTTTGTGTAGGAGGTTGTTCTCCAGCTTAGGGATCTCCATGAGAAAGCAGCTTGAGGGCTGGTAGTATAGCCTAGAGGTTAGAGTAACGAGCTGTGAATGAGCTTGGCACATCCAGCAGACCTGGGTTTCATTCCCACAACCTCCACCTGCATACTGTGTGACTCTGAGTAAGTCACGTAACCACCCAGTGCTCCCAGATAACCCCTGAAAACAGGCACTTGTACCTAGTGGAATTTACCCGGTTACCAAAGAATAAAATTTGAAAAATGATAACTTTTTCAGCATCTGAATATGAAAGACAAGTTGGGGGGGGGGGATTAGAATTGTGACTGGGAGAAGTTACAGCTGCCATGGGTGGAGGCCAACAATAAGATCTGTCATGTTGTCTCTGCCTCATTTGAGAATTACAAAGAAAAGAGAGCAGTTTGATTCAGAAAAAAATAACCAAGAATCAGGAAGACTGCCAGCTATGCTGTCAGTGAGGTTCATGTAAAATGCTAAGATTCTGCAGTCAATTCCAGTTACAATCAATTACTAGTTTCACCTCAAACAGTGTGAAAGGAGCACCACTAAAATGAGCATTTCTAGATTACATTACTCTCTTTCTGCATTGTGTTGGGAGACCCCAAATAAAAAGGAAAAGCCTGATTGGCTCCCTGATGCCCCCTTTCATTTGTCAACATCGAAGCGAGTGAGTATCTATGTGCAGTTTGCATGTTGCGCCACTGTTTGCTCAGCTAGCCCAGCAAATGCAAATTTATCTAAATTTAGTTTATGGTCTTAGGTGAACCGATTTGATAAGAAAATGAGATTCGTTCCTTGTGCTTTTACATTTACCCTAATAGACAGTAATACAATGTGGAGTGCAAGTGGCAGTGTAGGTTACTACAGTGGTGAATGGGGGATCTCTAGACTAAGGAAGAAGTTTTGTTACTATTGTAACACCTACTATCTCTAGTTTTGCACCTTTCCCTAGAGGTCAAAACTGGAACCAGCCCACTGCCCAAATGCTGGTAGACTTAGTATTGAGCTAGTAAGCTTTCTTTTAACTACCCCTGCTGACTTGTACTGAAGAAAGTAAAATTTAAATAAGCACACTAGCTGGATCAGTGGAAAAGTCTGCGGGGATAGTGGACTTTCCCAATCACTGGTCCTGCTGGCTAGCAGCCGCAAAACTTAATTTCGACCCGTTTCCCCAGGAGAAGCGTCAGGGGACATTTTTCAACTTGTTCCCTCCTAGAGCTCATAAGGGAATCGAAACATTCTATATTTAACCTTATTCAAAAGGACAAATCGCAAACTGAATGAGTTAAGATGGTGACCATCCCAAGTTTCCATTAATTCTGACACAGGCCTTTGACCACGTGTTACTGAGGTTACTGCTCGGTGCTGGTGGAGTTTTTTGACTACGTAGGAATGACTGGGTTTGTAGTGTCAGGTACGAGAGACTGACTGTCCAGTGTTAATGTTTATGAGTATGATCAGGTATGTGTAAATGATTTAAGTGTGCTAGCAAGACTACTACCCAGGACCAGGGAAAGTGGTGGGCTGGCTATTGTTCGTCCCATATAAAAAGGATTGTCATCTAATATCTAAGCAACAATCACAAACAAAACAAGCTGGAACAAGGCCTTCATAGATAAATACAGCCAGGCAGGAGTTTAGTGGGAGTGAATGACGCTTGAATAACATTAGTAAACATGCAGATTCTCTGACATATACACGCAGTGGCATCTGTGCAGCTGTACAGTTTGCCTGCCCATTTTGAATTGCAAATGCCCAAACATCATGTTTGAATGAAAATGCAAATAAATCAGAAAAGGCCACCTGCAAGGCAAAGCTCTGAGGAAATTCCTTCTGCCTGCAGCTCTTGGGAACAGAATATTCACGACAGTATTCTAGACCTCACGTGTTTTTCTTTGGCCTTACTAGTCCAAAGAGCAGCCTGGACACTGCAATCTGCCATTATAAACACAGTGAACATACATCCTGTGTCATGATCGGTGGCTAAAAATTGTTCAGTGAAATTTCTCTGGAGATTTAGCACCATAGGGTGTATGTATGTGTAATATACATAGGTACACATAATGGATTTCAGTGGACTAACAGATTTATCTCCACTATAGAAACACAGAATGTGTCGGCAGATAGGGTCCATGTAGAACATCTAGCCTGCCCATGTATAATCCCCCACCTTAGGCTGCTGTGTTAAGTTTACCACACTGTCTGTCCCATGGCAGCTTGAATTCCATTATAGTGTTTGACCCCACCACCCCTGATGGGAGGCCATTCCAAGGCTCCACTACTCTTTCTGTAAAGAAAAACTTCCTTAGTTTGGTCTTGAACCTACCCCCCTCAGGAGCATGTTGTGACCCTGGTCCGTATGCAGTTGTTTACCTGAAGAGGATCATGTGCCTGTACTTTGTTTATACCCTTCAGATATTTGAAGGTCTCTATCATGTCCCCCATCTCTTTTTTGCTCCAGGAGTACATGTTAAACTGTTTTAGCCTTATGTCACATGGCTCGTGATGCAGACCATGCACCATTGTTGTTACCCTTCTCTGTATAGACCCTAGTCTGTCTATGTCCTTCTTTAGGTGAGGCCTCCAGAAATGGACACAGTACTCCAGGTGAGGCCTCACCAGGGACCTGTATACTGGCATAATCACCTCCCTTTTTCTACTGGTTATGCCCCTCCCTATGCAGACCAAGATGCTGCTGGCTTTTTGTGCAGCCTTTTCACATTGCTTGCCTACCCTTAAGTCATTGGTGATGATGACCCCAAGATCACGCTCGTGTTCTGTTACTGCCAACTGTTCCCCATTCAGAATACACTTCCTCTCCGGGTTACGCCTCCACAGGTGCACAGCCTTTCGCTTCTTGGCACTGAAGTTCAACTGCCAATGACCTGACCATGCCTCCAATTTTCTAAGGTCTTGCTCCATCATTAGAGCCCCTTCAGCTGTGTCCACTCTACTACAGAGCTTACTGTCATCTGCAAATAGGCACACCTTCCCATTTAGGTCGACAGATATGTCTCCGACGAATAGATTCAAAAGGATTGGGCCCAGTACTGAGCCCTGTGAAACTCCACTCTTCACTCTACCTTCCTCTGACAGAGTGCCATTCACCAATACTCTCTGGGTCCTGCTTTCTAACCAGTTCTGGATCCAGTTTACAACTTTTGGCCCTACGACCAATTACTCCAATTTGTTTATTAGCCTCCTGTATGGGACGGAGTCGAAGGCCTTGCTGAAATCCAGGTATACCGCATCCACCACACCTCCTTGGTCCATCATTTTAGTTACCCAGTCGAAGAATTCGATTAGGTTGCCTGGCAGGATCTTCCTGCCGTGAAGCCATGTTGCTTTGGGTTCTGCTGTCCACTCTCCTCCAAGAATGCTACTATTCTCTCCTTTAGTAGGGATTCCATTAGTTTTCCAACTACCGAGCTGAGGCTGACTGGGCGATAGTTTCCTACTTCTTCCCTACTGCCACTTTTGTGAAATGGTACCACTGTAGCCCTTTTCCAGTCCTCCAGGACCTCCCCGCACTCCAGCAATTTGTTGAAGAAATCTGCCAGTGGGGCTGCCAGCTGCCCTTCCAGTTCCTTCAGTATCCTTGGGTGTATTTCATCTGGGTCCATTGCCTTGTCAACCTTTAATTTCTTGAGTTCATCCAGCACTCTTTCCTCTGGAAAGGGCTTGTGTCTGCTCCCTGGAGGTATTGGTTTTTCCTTCATAAAGATGGTCCTTTGCCTGCTTTCTCCTGTGTGAAAACTGAATAGAAGTATTGGTTTAGTACCTCCGCTTTCTCCCGTCATCCCCTACGTGCAGGTCCTCATTTTTAGCTAATCTAACTATTCCCCCTTTGCTCTTTCTCTTCTCCCTCATATATCGGTAGAAAGTTTTGTGTTTATTCTTGTATTCTGAAATATGTTGGTCTAACTGTAACACTAGACCCATATACTGTATATGAGCTCTGTTCTGCCACCTGCCTATTTGCACCCCACAGATGATCCTTCTGGCTGCAAGTCAACCAATTACACCCATCCAGACTTTTATTTTAAGAGAGTGACAGTGAAGGAGGCCCTGCTACATGTAAAAAAAAGTGCTAGGTAAGACCAGAATGGGCAGTGATGGGGTAGACATGAAACTTCTATCCCTCACACTTGATGTTCTCATCGTGCCTATAACCAAATTATTTACAAGTCACTGTCCCTTGCTGAATTCCTGGCAGTCTGGAAACAGGCACTTGTGACCCCTGTACACAAGAACGGTGACAGGTCCTGTATATCCAACTACAGACCTATCTCTATTCTCTCCCGCCTATCCAAGGCACTAGAAAAGATTGTTGCAGAGCAACTCACCGAATACCTCAACAAATATCAATTGTAATGCCCAAACCAGCATGGTTTCAGGCAGAATAATAGTACTACCACTGCCCTGGTGGAGTACACGGACTACGTGCACAAGGCACTGGATGAAGGCAAACTGGTCAGGTCAGTATTCATTGATTTAACTAAAGCCTTTGACACTGTTAACCATGCTCCACTTCTGGCCCAGCTGCAGAACCTGGGTGTGGCAGCCAAAAACCATATGCTGGTTCCAGGAATACCCGTCTCTCAGATCTCAATGTGTCAAAGTTGGGTAAACTGTATCTGGATCCAGAGAAGTCTCATTGGGGGTCCCCCAAGGGTCGATATTGGGGCCCTTAATCTTCAGCCTTTTTTTGAACAATCTCCCAAAAGCTTGTGATACCAAAATTATCCTATATGCCAATGATGTGGTCCTAGTCAACAGCAGCACACACACACACACACACACTGACTCTCTCCAATCTGAACTACAGCACTCCTTCAGCAAATTAGGGACTGGTTCTGCGTGCATAAACTTTTACTAAATTATAAAAAGACCAAGACCATGCTTATATCCAGTCCCCAGCTAAAAAAAAAGTTCCCCCTCCCTCGTCATAGCCAACAAAGACAGCACACTACTGGAACAGCTGCACTTGTTCAAGTACCTGGGGGTCACCCATGATGACACCCTCACCTTTACTCAACACATTGATTCGGTGGTCAAGACAGTAAACTCCAAGCTGGGTGTAGTGTACAGGCACAGAAAACATCTCGCTCCTGAGGCCCTCCACCTCTCAGTATCCAGCTCCATCTTATCAACCACTGACTATGGCCTGGTTGTTTATAGAGCAGCCACAGAAGCGGCACTAAAGAGGGTACAAATCGCACTCAATAAGGCCTGCAGACTCGCCTTGTCTGATAATCGCCTTACACATGCCTGCTCACTGTATGAGCAGACAAACTGGCTGCCATTTAGAAAAAGGATCACGTCCCAAACCTGCCTCCTTGGCAAGAAAGAGTTAGTGGGCAAAACACCCCCTTCCATATCTGATATTTTCTCTCTCACTGACTCCAGTTATGGCACAAGAGGCAGGATGCAGGGGGCTCTCCCAGTGCCTTTTCCTCAAACTATACTTGGACAGCACTCCTTCTCCTACAGAGCTCCCCTGTGGCTTAACAAGATCCCTGAGTCAATTCAGATTTCCCGTTAGCCTGTCCCACTTCAAAACTGGCCTAAGGCATTACCTTACCTCTAGCACCGCACGTGACAGCTTTCCAAAGGTGTGACTCTTCCCGCTCTTGAAGTCCACACCCTAGTCCCACGTGCCACCACTCGAACTGACCCAGGGCTGCCCAACTGTACCCTTCTACCCTAGCACTGGTTCCCACCCCTCTTGCTCCCCTCGCCCCTCCTTTGCTCTTTCTGCCCCTTCCCCCCTACTACCGACTTAGTCTGGGGCCAACCTCCTCCCCCCACCCCTGTAGCATGCTCAGCCCCTCCCTCCTTGCCATAAACATAACCTCTTTAATGAAACTGCTTATCCCACCCCAATCACTCCTAAGCACCCTCCACCACTCGTGGCCCTCCAGCCCTTTCCTCCTCCCACCACCCAGCCTGTGCCTTCATCCCTCCTCCCATAGCATCCCCAGCCCTAACCTCCGCTTGATGTCGACAAAGCTCCTCCAGAGGCTGCCTATCCATCTGCTCCCTGGTTAGACTTTTATGCCCTACGCTTTTCCTTGCTCCTAAGTCTTCTGCTCCCCTCAGAGGGGGCTCTCCTCTCTCTCCCTAAGTTCACTATTGTTATCCAGTGCTGGTTTAGCACGGACACTGTACCAACTGAAGTACTTGTAACAATACCTGGAAACTCTAGCAGCAGGCTGGGAGAACAGAGGTCTGGGGTTATATTCTGTTTTAACTGAAATATTTGAATAGTTTGTAAGTGAAATTAGCTCTATGCGTTAAAAATTATTACCTTGAATTAGAACTGTTACTTGGGCTGTGATATTGTAACTTTGGAGGTTTGGGGACTGTTGTTTGTCAGGGTTAATTAGAGGGAAATTTAAATGTGTAGTTTGCCTGGTCTTAGGGGGAAGGGACATTAGCTGCAGTTACCTTGTCTTTAAACAGGAATTACCCTGGCCTCCATTGTTCACTTGGGAACTCTAGCAGCAGGCTGGGAGAACAGAGGTCTGGAGTTATATTCTGTTTTAACTGAAATATTTGAATAGTTTGTAAGTGAAATTAGCTCTATGCGTTAAAAATTATTACCTTGAATTAGAACTGTTACTTGGGCTGTGATATTGTAACTTTGGAGGTTTGGGGACTGTTGTTTGTCAGGGTTAATTGGAGGGAAATTTAAATGTGTTGTTTGCCTGGTGTTTGGTAAGAGCCCTCCGACCCACCCTGTTTTGTAGGCTTTCTTAAATACTGAAAAGCCACTGGGGGTGGGGATTGAAGGGCTGAGTATTTCTGTTTTGGGACTGAAATTCGAAGCAACAGGAGCTGGTGGGCCTATGACATCATACGGTACCTGATGTCTGCTTACACACACTGGACTGTGTGTGTTTGTGAGACTTGGGAACTTTATTGGGGGGGTTGAAATTGGGTTTGTAAATAACTACAGTCAGTATAGAGAGAAACTGTATTCCAGGGGAAAGGGACTGAGAAAAGGGGGTGTGCCATTATAAACAGAGGGGGATAAACAGGGTGGCCATATTCCACCATGGCAGGCATCTTCGGAAGGGCTGTAGGCTGCACAGGCTGTGGGATGGCAATAATTATAAATTGGGCCTGGAGAGAGGGAGGCTGCCCACTCTGTAGACAGCTATCTTGTATCAGGAGTGAGGTATATTGGTTAAGGAAGTAAGCTGGGGAGCTGGGGGTCCAAGGATAAGGGTGTGGATATGGGCAGCAGAAGGGTGGGGCTGAGGGAGGCTGGGGCAGCTCTGAAATTACAGGACGTTATGTTACAGCAAGCAGGGGGGGGATATTAGGGAAGAGGACCCTAGATAGGGATGTTGACCGCTAAGGGAAAGCGTACAGGGTGAACATTCTGAATACAAAGAGAGTGGAGGGGAAAGAGTCAGGAGGGGGTGTTGTGCGGAAGCCTAAAACAGCAGACTGTGGGAAGGGAGCTCCTAAGGTGAACAGAGCAAGAGGGGAAGAAGAGGGGCAGTTTAGAGGTGCAGTCAGGGGAAACTCGGTTACTTGATGGAGGCTGACATAGAGTGTCACAATAAATTTGAGCTACTAAGCAACCTAGAGGGGGAGGAAGGGGTTGGTGGAAATGAGGAAACTTATACAGAGGCTGGGGGGAGGGAGTTGGATACCCATAGGGCATCACAGACCGGCTATGGAAAATATAGAAACAGTCCCAGAGGGAGAAGGGGAAACATATATGTTAAGCAAATGGGGGAGACGCAACATATTCCAGACATGAGGGAGGAGAGCATGACTGGAGAGAAACTGGGAGACAAGGAGGTGGGAGAGGAGCCCCCCTTTAGCAGGGGGGTCAGTAGCAAGGATGGGGCCCTAGCTAAAGGGGACCCACAGAGAACCTCTGGAGGCAGGGGTACTATTACAAGGGGGGAGGATGGTGGTGTGGGGGAAGGGGAAACCATCAGGGCCAAGATAAATGGTTTGGGTAAGAGAGGGTTAAAGGGGACACCTATTCAGAGGGGGTTTGAGTTACGTGGGTAAAATAGCAAGGGAGGCAGAAAGGGGAGGGTGACAAGGGGGTCTCTAATAAGGCAGGAAGACTCCCACAAAATTGAGATCATGAATAAAGGGGGAAGGGGCTGAGAGGGCATAGTGGAGGTAACCATAAGGATGATGGCGGTGTTAAGGTTCTGTTATTGGGAGACTCGATGATTAGGGGTATCCAGTGGGAGGGACAGCGGGGTGGATGCCATAGCCAGGTGAAGGTAGTGAGTATCTCTGGGCTGACAGTGCACAGAGCAAAGTACATGGTGTATGAAATGGTTAGGATTGTGGAGGGAAACGGATTCCTGGTGCATTTGGGAACTAATGATCTAGAGGAAATAAGCATTTTGGAAATCCAAGCAAGGTTCCAAGAACTTGCCAGAGTCTGTCGGGATAATGGATGCAACATTTCCTTTTCGGAGATATTGCCAGTACCAAAGGCCTCAGTGGAGAAAAAATAGAAGCTCACAGAGATTAATGAACTGGCTCAGGAAGTGGGGTGAAGAGGTGGGTTGGGGGTGTTAGGAACTGGAATGGAGTTTGGGAGGATAAGGGACTATATGCCAAGGACAGGTTTCATCTTGCCCATTAGGGAAGGAAGTCCTAAACAGGGATGGCTGACTACATACAAGAAAGGTGGGGTTTAAACTGGTGGGGGAGATAGGGAGGGGCTGACCAAGCCCTCTCCTCCAGATGAGGGAGTAGCCTTCAAGCCCAAGGGGGAGGAGGGAACAGATTGGGGTGGAGGTTTCAGTAGGAGCAGAGGGAGGATGGAAGTATAAGGAATCTGGGTGGGGTTGAACAAAGAGGATCAGGGATAAAGGGTGGGGTTGGTGTTAGTAAATGCCAGGAGCTTGGAAACAAGTTGCCAGAGTTCCAGGCCATGCTGTTCGAGGGGGTGGATGTGGCGGCCAGGTCCGCGGAAGCGTGGGCCAACAAAAACCATGACTGGGACCTAGCGTACGGGGTACACTAATGCTTAGGAAGGATAGAAAGGAGGGCAGAGGGTTGGAGTGGCTATGTACATTAGGAGATGACATAGAAATTGCTAGGGTAGAAGAGGCAGAGGAAACGTGGAGGCCTTATGGGTCACCTTACGATCTCCAGCAGGAGATAAGGTCAAGCTGGGTATAGCATATAGGCCCCGGGATGAGTGATGTTCTAGAGGATGGTTTGGCTGGACAACATCATTTGCCCAGTGTGGACCAAAAGGGAAGGAGTGGTGTTGATGGGGATCTTAAATGCCGGTACAAACTGGGGAACCATGTTCTCTAAGGTGGCCAAGGAGCAGAGGCTGCTGGATGGCTTCCAGGATGTGTTCTTAACACAGCATGTGATGGAGCCACAAGGGAGGGGCATGTCCTGGATGTGGTTCTGGCAGATGGGGATCTGGTAAGGGACATGGTTGTACAAGACCCCCTGACTGGGAGCGACCACAATACTGTCTGGTTTCAAATAAGCATGGGGGGAGGGGGGTGAGATCTAGGACACTGGCAGTGGACTTCAGGGGGCAGACTTTATGGGCATGGGAAATAATCTCAAGGATCACTTGAAGGGGATTACCTCAATGACAAGTGCGGAAAGCAGATGGGAGGTCATAAAACGGGGACTTCATGAGGCAGTCAGGATCTGCGCTAAGTTGAAATGTAAGGGAGCAAGGTCACATAAACCATGCTGGTGGTCCAGTGAGGTACAGGTAGCAGTCAAAGAAAAGAAGGCGACCTACAAAATATATAAAAACAACAAGAGGGGATAAGGGATAAGGAAATGTACCAGCTTGCATCTAGAAAAGTCACCCATATGGTGAGGGAGCAAAGTCCAGTAAAGAGCAGCGGCTGGCACAGGGGATACATGGAGGGGAAAAGGGTTCTTCCGCACACTGGGGAGCGGAGAAAACTAAGGGCCATCTCAGCAGATTGAGATCAGAAGAAGGGTGGTGGAAGAGGCGAGGGACCAGGCAGAGGTATTTAAGCAGTACTTTGCCTCTGTGTTCACTAGGAGGGGATGGGATATCTACAAAGCAAGGCATGAAGGGGATAGAAACATCAGTAAGTGGGATCAGGGGAGCAACATAAATGGAGCAAGAGGGAGGCAGAGGTACCCCAGGGGTGTCACATCTGGGTAAGGATAAAAAGGCCAGTAAGGTGGAGGGGACGGATGATGCTATCTCCGCCAAAAGGGTGTGGTTAGCCCTCAAGGCCCTAAAGAAAGACAAATCTCCTGGGCCGGATGGCATTCATCCGAGAGTACTATGGGAATTGGCGGACATACTGGCTGCACCCCTGGCGGAGCTTTTCAGCAGGTCACTTGAGACAGGGAGGGTACCTAGGGATTGGCGAGAGGCACATGTGGTACCAATCCATAAAGGGGGGTCGAGGGAAGTACCAGGTAACTATAGACCCATCAGTTTGACCTCGTGGTGGGAAAATTAATGGAGAGTATACTAAAGGAATGACTGGGGTGTACTTGGAGGAGGTGGAGGTCTGGATAGTCGGCAACATGGGTTTGTGCCAGGTAGATCATGTCAAACCAACCTTGTGGAGTTCTATGAATGGGTAACATCAGAACTGGACAGGGGTAAGCCTGTGGATGTATTATTCTTGGACTTCAGCAAGGCGTTTGACTCTGTCCCCTACAATGGTCTGGTGGAGAAACTGATGGGGTTAGGAGTAGGCCCTTTGATGGTCAGATGGATTGAAAACTGGCTAGCTGGACGCACTCAGAGAGTAGTGGTCTGTGGGGAGCTCTCGAACCCTAGAGAGGTTGGTAGTGGGGACCGTGCAGGGTCGTAAGGCCCTGGGTCCATCCTGTTTAATGCATACATATCGACATCAGGGAGGGTATAGGGTGTGAAATGAGTCTCTTTGGGATGACTCCAAGATGGGAGCAGTAGTTGAGGGAGAAGAGGGAGGTTGGCCCTGCAAGGGACCTGGACACCCTGGAAAGCTGGGCTCACACATGGAGTAAATTTCAATATCACCAAGTGCAAGGTGTTGCATCTTGGTCGGGGAAACCCTAAACACAGGTACACCCTGGGAGGGGAGGCGCTGGAGGCCTCAATAGGGGAAAAAGACCTAGGGGTCATGGTGGATGCATGTATGAATAACTCTGAGCAGTGCAGAAGAGCGGCTAGCAAGGCAAACAGGATGTTGGGATGCATCGTAAGGGGGATCACCTCTAGGAGCAAGGAAGTGATTCTGCCGCTGTACAATGGACTGGTTAGAACACACCTTGAGTACTGTGTACAGTACTGGAGACCACACTTGAAGAGGGACATACAGCTCCTGGAGAGGGTACAGAGGAGGGCAATAAAGATGAAACGAGGGCTAGGGGATTTGACGTATGAGGACAGACTTAAGGAGCTCTGCCTGTTTTCATTGGAGGAGAGGAGAGACAGAGGTGACATGATTGAGGTCTTCAAGTACCTCAAGGGAATAAATAGGGTAAACATGGAGGGGATCTTTAGACTAAAGCAGGGAGGTATCACCAGAGGGCATGGTTTGAAGTTGGAAGGTGGAAGGGTGAGGGGGGGAAAAGAGGAGGAGGTTTTTCACTGAGAGGGTGGTGGACCCTTGGAATGCACTGCCTGGTGAGCTGGTTCAGAGATCCACAGTGGAGGGCCTCAAGAGAGGTGGGACAGACACAGAAAGTGGATGTATCAGATGATGGCCTGTCCCAGGGGGGTGGGGATGGATGATACGGGTTTCTGGAGCACAAGGGATGGGAGGGTCTCGGCACCCAACTAAGGATCTAAGGTTCGAGCAGCTCGATAGACCGTAAGGCCTAATCTGCTGGCAAATAGTATGTTAGTATGTTAGAATACGGTAATGTTGTAATCCTAATGTCTGTTGTCTCTTATCCTGTGCCCATGCTGTAATGTGTCTGTTTAACATGTTACCTCGACATGGAACCTTTGTAAAAGTGCCTGTGCTCAAAGATTATTTCTGAATCTTTAAATAAATAAAGCATACTGTGTACCTTCCTCTTGTTTTGTATTACCAATTTTCCTCACGTGTTCCCTTTCCCCGGGTCACACTTGGAAACGAGCCCTGGCTCAGCGTGCCTGTCCTGGCTACCAATTTTAAATAAATAAAAGATTTGTCACCCTGTTTGACCCACTTTGCTATTCTCTCCTCAGTTTAAGCTTTTGCCATCCGAATGGCCTTCCTGGCCTCTTTCAGGAATTACCCAATATGCCTCCTTATCACTGTCCTTTTTGGTTTTCTTCTATCTCCTGAAAGCTCTCTGCTTCTCCTTTATTTTAGATGCTATATTTCTTGAAAACCAGAATGGCTTTCGTCTCCTTTTGGATTTGCTTACTATCTTGGCACACTGTGATGTAACTTGTGTTATTACATCCTTCAGTCTCATCCAGTGTTCTTCCACTCCCTCTTCTGTCATGTAAGCCAGATTCTGTTTAAGACAGTATTTCATTTTGATGAAACACGGAAATATAGAAAGCCATGGGTGATGTCGAAAAGCCAAACTGCATGAAGGAAGTTAGCAGTGATATCTTCACTAGGGCCATGGTATATCTCATTTAATCCATGCCTTTTATTATACAATGACAAGAAACAATCCTATGTCCTGATTGTTCAGTGGCCACCTTCAACAGTGATGTTAGCCCAGCATAAGCTCACTATATGAAGGTGATGCTCAGCACATAAAGCTCAATCTGAAATCTGGACCTCTAGATTGAGACCAACACTAATTCTCTCACTCTGTACCTCCATTGCCACTGTGGGATAAATATGACCTAGAGTGAGAATAGCACAGGAATAGGAGGTAGTATAGTGCAGTGGTTTAAGGCTCTGAGCTGCAAACCTGGAGACCGGGGTTTGAATTCCACAGCCCCCACTTGCATACTGTGTGACCTTGAGCCAGTCACTTAACTTTCTTGTACTCCCAGGTCACACCTGTAAACAAGTTTTCAGCTTAGTGTATCTCTCCTGGTTAAACAAAAAAAAAATAGCTGATATTCTCACTCTAGGTACAAAGTGGCAAAAATATCACTGTTACCTGTACACATAGCTATGGCATAAATCATGATATCTTGCAAAGTGGGTCCAAAAATACCAGTTTTATTCTGCTGTATTTCTCTACACACCTGTTGTATAAAGAACAATACAGTAAGAGTGGCAAAACAAGGCAGGACAATCAGTGGTAAAATGTGATAATTACAATCTGGATTGCAAAGTCAACAAAAGAAAATAGGTAATACAGTACAAGGCAGAGAGCAATAACAACCACAGTAATATTACCAGTAAACATTAGACATATAGGGTCATAACATCAAGTAAATGTGCAGTGTGGAACAGGTGTGCTAATGTTTTATTACCGTTTTATCTTGCTTTTGCTTAAAAAGGCCTTTCTTTCTATTGTGAACACTCTTGTCGATCCACTGTACAATGGTTCCATCTCCAGATTCTAAGTGGAAATAAGCAAGCTATAACCCATGACAGGCCATGGGTGTATGGGGCATTAATTCATGCCCTGGGTGAGTTGCGAGACCTGAGGCCGAAGGCTGAGTGACCTCCATCTAGAAAGTGCATTAATGCCCCCCATACACCTATGGCCTAGAGTGGGTTGCTACATTTATAAAATAGGTCACAGTAGTTAAAAAAAAAAAAAAAAAAAAAGTAAGAAAATACTTTTCCTTGATTTGAAAACATGACAAAAGTATTATACTAACATACTAAAATGCCAGCAGAATAGGCCTAGCAGTCTTTCGTGTCTGCTCGGTGGTGATTGTGTAGTTTGTCGGACCAGCAGTGGAGCTGCGCTTAATGCGTAACTGACAATGAGCAAACGTCATGTTGCGCACCTACGAGCAGAGATGGCCCGAACTGAGGGAGGGGGGGTGCGGGGGGCACAGCCCCCCCATTGAAAGGTTAAATACATTAAGTCTGCTAGTATGTTTGTTTTTTTACACTTTTTCATGATAATTTATTTTATTTGTGGTAGTTGGGACAGTTGACAGGCGTGTCTACGTTCACGTAATCACGCTAAGCTTACATTTACAGCGGAAGCGGTCACGATTCCGTAGCTTTTGCACTCACACGCAACCTGGGTGGTCCGACTGCACACATCGACGCTAAGTTGGTCAGGCCCTCATCCTGGGAGCTGACCTTGCTGCCCCGCTCCTCTCGGGCTTCTCCCTTTCCAGTCCAGGGTATTCCCGCTACTTTAGACTTTGCTTCCACAACCCTTTCCCTGTACCTGTCACACCCCCTCTTGAACCCCTCCACAGTCTGCCTCCACCAGCCAACCAGGCAGCGCATTCCATGGTTCTACCACCTGCTCAATGAAGTAGCACCTCCTCCTTTCTGCTCTCTTGCCACCTTGCAAAGTAGTTCCAAATAACACAGGCAAATGTTTTACACATAAGATCGGTAACAGTATTTTACTATTCCTTTATTTTATACATATATACCTATATATATAGTGCTCTGTTTGTCTACATGACTCATGCTGTTGAGCTTCTCCCTTTGGCGCTACTCTCAGAAGACGATCATGCAGCACACGTCTTTACTCAGCTGCTCAACTGTTGCAGTGGGTCTCTCGCCAGTCCAGAAAGGTTTTCTTTACATAGCCGCTCATCCGCCGCAGCGGGTCTCCACAGCAGGTGTCTCGCATCCCTGAGGGACTGTCTTTATTCAGCTACCCATCCACTGCAGCAGGTCTCTCACCAGTCACAAGAGGCAATCTTTACACAACCGCTTGTGGTAGGGCTAGTTTTGTTACCTTGGAATTATTTATTTATTTCGTTTTTGTTGACCAGGTAAGTGCACTAGACAAATCCTGCCTATTTTCAGGCACGACCCAGGGGAGGGGGATACAGATGAATGCCAACTGACCTTGAACCAGAGTAAGCTGTTGGTGGTATTTTTTTAGTGAATGAGGGAAATTTGGCCAGGACACCGGGGCAATTCCCCTACTCTTTTCGATAAGTGCCATGGGATCTTTAACATCCACCTGAACTACCACCAGTCCAGGCAGATGGGACCTCGGTTTAACATCTCATCCGAAAGACAACACCTCAGAAGTGCAGCACCCCTCTCATGCTGCACTACAGTGTCAGTACTGGAATATTAACCCAAGTGCCAGTTGTGGGAACTGAACCCACTGCCCTCTGATCTCCTGGCCTCAGAGGCGAGTGTGCCTAGAGGGACTCAACAGCATTCTAACTATTCTATACTGTACTATCCTCTCCCCATTTAATCAAGATAGCCACCTACAGAACCCCCCCCCTTTTTTCTTCTTTGTTCTGTTTCCTTTTCAAGTCCCTCTAAAGTGCATCCTGCATGACTCAAAGTGACCAAACAATATAATAACTACCTAGCACAGTTTAATTTGCCAATATAAAAACAGATCCCCCTTGTTAAATATTTGCACATTTAAAATAGGAGCCATTTTTTTGCTGCACTGTTGTTATGCAGAACATATAGTATAAAATATGTTTTGACTGCCTAAAGTACATTGAAAATGTTATATACTACATAGTGGTTTGGTGTCTGAGAAAGCCAGGTTTATTATAAATTAAAAGACTTCCTAGATAGGAAAAAGGCTGGAAGACAATTAAAAAAAGCAGCTTTTTCAGACTGCTGAATAAGAAAATAAATGTTTTTTTCCTTCTCCTTTTATGGAGAATATATTTGTTTTATTTTAAATTCATAATGGTATCTGATATAAACAGCCTTAGTTGTTCAGTCTGCCCGGAGACCGTTGCAAACAGCCTTGGTTTTTCAGTCTGCCCGGAGCCAGTTGCAAGCAGCCTTGGTTTTTCAGTCTGTCCAGAGCCTGGGAGAGGCAAGGACATGCAGTCTTCATGTCCTCAACGCAATCTGAAGCACAGATAACAAAAGGATCCCAGCAATGTTATGTGATCCTGGCAAATGCTATGTAATGATTTATTTTATTTATTATATCCTTGTGTTTTTTTTTTTTTAACCTTGTTGAAATAAAATCATGCAGCAAGTGTGTTGTACCTTATATGAACTGAATCAGTGTCTATCTTTTATACCCATACGCTGGAACACCGCTCACCCACCATAGTGTTACTTGAACCACCTGCCTGCCACAGTGGGTCTCTCGCATCCCTGAGGGGCTGTCTTTACTTAGCCGCCCGACATAGTGGGTCTCTCGCCAGTCTTTCACATAAGAAAAGCTGCATCAAAAAACGTAACTGGATGAGGGTGGCGGGGGAATATGCATGGAAATAATATCTGTTGAGCCCAAGAGAAAAACATTCTGAGCAGATGAGAAAAAAATGGCTACCAAAATATTTCTCCAAGGACTATAGTGGCATATTGATTTCTTTTAGTGTGGTAAGACCACTCCCAGGTGGAATTAGTGAAATCAGTCTCCGACCATGCCGTTAACTAGGTCATTAATCAATGGCCACGTGACCATTTTCAACCAACAGATTCAATGGATTTACCTGTCACAGAAACACAGAAGTTGCTGGCAGATAAGGACCTCTTGGCCCCCCTAGTCTGCCCTATTTTCCCTACTTGGACTGCCACCGCAGACATTACTTGGTCTCCGGTTTGCACACCCCCCCACCTTACTTCTAAGAACTCCTTGTGTCTATCCCATGCTTTCTTGAATCCTATAACCATTTCATCCCCACCACCTCCACTGGGTGGCTGTTCCAAGCATCCATCACCCTTTGCGTGAAGAAATACTTCCTCACGTTTCCTCTCCCCCCCCCTTCCAGTTTCATAGTGTGACCCCTTGTCCTTGAGCATCTTTTTCTCTGGAACATGCAGCCTTCCTGCACTTTGTTTTATTTCTCAACCTATTTTATAACATGTTCTAAGTGACGTGTTCCAAGTAAAAATAAATATTTATACTAAAATAACACAATTTATTTACTCAATTTATTCATCACTAGTGTGGTGTTATAGAGGATATTCCAGAGTATGTACAGGAAAAACAGGTTACTCAACTGTAACAGTAGTTCTAGGAATGGTATAAGATGTTCATCCACACTAACTGGCAGTGTCCTTTCCCTTTAAGATGATGCCAGAAAGTCTTCAAGCTGGCTCCTCCCACCCACCCAGGTGATAATTCCTTCGATTCCACTCCATGAAGCCAGATCTTGCCCGCTGGAAGCAGCTGTGTATGCCAAAGGCAGGGGAGGTCGGGTGGGTCCGTCTGGATGAACATCATATACCACTCCTAGAACTACTGTTACAGGTGAGTCACCTGTTTTTCTAGGGACGTGGATATGATGTTCTATCCACACTAGCTGGCAGACTCCTAGCAGTTCTGTGGGAGGAGAGAGGCAAGGCACACACCTCTATTTAGGAAACACTGATTGGAGAACTGAGGCCCCAAAACCAGCATCCCGGCATGACTCCAGATCATAGAAACAGACTCTGACAGCAGATAAGGACCGCTTGGCCCACCCAGTCTGCCCATTTCCCTACCTATTGGATAAGCTGCAGATCCTAGTTAACCAACAGCTTACTTTCTCCTACCCCCCCACCAGAATTGCCTTATGTCTGTCCCATACATTCTTGAATTCTCCTATTGTTTTTGACCCCACGACCTCCTTGGAAAGGCCACTCCCATATGTCCACCACCCTCTCCATGAACAAATACTTCCTCACGTTGCCCCTGAGCCATCCCTCTCTTTCTTCAAACTGTGTCCCCTTGTTCTTGCACATCTCTTTTTCTGTAAGATGCTACCCTCCTGGACTTTGTTGATTCCCTTGAGGTACCTGAAAGTTTCTGTCATGTCCTCACTCTCCCTCCTTTCCTCGAGGGTATACATATTAAGCTGCTTTAGTCTCTCTTCATATGGCTTCTGGTGCAGACCCTGCACCATTTTAGTTGCCCTCCTCTGGACTGCCTCCACCCTGTCTATGTCCTTGCAGAGATGGGGTCACCAGAACTGCACGCAGTACTCCAGATGGTGTCTCACCAACTGTCTGTACAGAGGGAAAACAACTTCCTGTTTTCTACTGGTGATGCCTCTTCCTCTACATCCCAGTATCCCCCCAGCCCTCCTTACTGCCTTCTCACATTGTTTGCTTACCTTTAGGTCATCTTAAGTGAATACCCCCAGGTCCCTTTCCATATTTGTTGTTGTTAGTACCTCCACCCCTCATTGTGTACGCCCCCTGGGTTTTTGTTTCCCAGGTGCATTACTTTGCACTTCTTTACATTGAATCTAAGCTGCCATACTTCTGACCATTCCTCCAGCCTTGCCAAGTCCCTTCTCATCCTCTCCTCCCCCCTTGTGCACCAACCCTGTTGTAGATCTTTGTGTCATCTGCAAAGAGGCATACTTTTCCTTCCAGTCCCTCCGCAATGTCAGCTATAAAGACATTAAAAAGGACTGGACCCAGTACTGAACCCTGAGGTACCCTGCTAGTAACTCCCCTTTCTTCGGGGTGGACTCCATTTACTATTACCTTCTGTGTCCTGTTGTCCAACCAATTTTTTACCCATGTCAATATGGTAATGGGAAATGAAAGTGTGTGCTGACCTCCAGGTAGCAGCCCTGCAGATTTCCTGGATAGGGAAGTCCCTGGAAGCAGCCACTGACGCAGCAGTATGACGGGTGGAATAAGCCCTTAGCCCTTTGGGAAGTTTCCTACCGCCAACCTATAGCAGAGATCAATGCAGGATGTGATCCATCTGCCAGTCGTCCACTTGGCTGCAGGTCTGCCAGGTGAGGCTTCAGCGTAGGTGACAAACAGTTGGCGAACCTCTACCTGAACTCCAGCTATGCACGCTTTGTAATAAGCGAGTGCTCGCCTCAGGTCCAGAGTATGGAACCTATGCTCAGCCTCCGAGGTGTGACTGGTAAAGTACACCAGGAGATTAATCACCTGGTTAAGGTGAAACTCTGACACAACCCACAGGAGGAACTTCAGGTTGGGGCGCAAGACAACCTTATCCTTGTGGAAGACCAGGTAAGGAGACTCCACAGAAAGCGACTGGAGCTCACTGATCCTAGCCCAGACAGAGGAGGAGAAGGATCAGGGGTGCTCATTACAGGGTCAATGAACAACTCGGCACAATGTAGGAAGGCAGCTGCAAAGGCCAACAAAATGCTGGGTTGTATTGCAAGGGGTATATCCTCGAGGAGGGAGGAGGTGATTCTGCCACTGTATAGGTCATTAGTTAGACCACACCTGGAGTACTGCATGCAGTACTGGCGCCCGTATCTGAAGAGGGACATTAAGTTACTGGAGGGGGTGCAGCGCAGGGCGACAAAGATGATCAAGGGGCTGGGGGACTTATCATACGAGAGGAGGCTGGGGGAGTTGAACATGTACTCACTGGAGGAGAGGAGAAGAGGGACGGGGGGGACATGATTGAAACCTTTAAGTACATGAAAGGAATAAACAAGACAGGTACAAAGGGGCTGTTCAAAGTAAGGGAGGGGAGGGACACTAGGGGGCCACGATATGAGACTGGAGGGAGGAAGGTTCAGGAGGGAGATGAGGAGACACTTTTTTACAGAGAGGGTGGTGGCTGGATGGAATGCATTACCTGCAGAAGTGGTATCCAGTAGCACAGTGGATTGCTTCAAAAGGGGATGGGACAGGACAAGGGGGAGGGTTAATGAAGGGGGAGGGTGGAAGGGAAGGGCAGCTGCAGAATAAGGGGTGCTAGCTGCACATTCGAGCAGACTTGATAGACTTCTAGGCCTTTACCTGCTGGCAAATTTCGTATGTTCGTATCCTTCTGGCTGAATGTGATAGCCACCAAGAAGGCGGTCTTCCGTGACAGGTGAGAGATATCAAACCTGCACATCGGTTCAAATGGCTTGCCCATGAGCTTTGCAAAAACCAGCAACAAGTCCCACAGTGGTGGTGATGGTTCACGCACCAGAGGGGAAATGTGGTCAAGGCCCTTGAAGAAGCACAAGACCACCTTTTCCTACACCACCTATTGCTGATGGGTCTGTGCCCAGTAAGCAGAGATGGCTGCCAGGTGCACCTTAAAGGTCATCGACCGAAGGCCTGACTGGGCGAGGGACCAAAGATAATCAACTGGCCGGCCCAGTGGCGCTGAGGGTTGAGGCGCTTGCACCACACCTCGCACCACGCCAGCGACCCGGGTTAAGGAATGGACTCGTGACACCGGGGGCTGGCAAGAGAAGGAGAGGATTGAGCATCCATGGGACTGCTCTCCTCTCCTGGGGTGGGTAGCGGAGACAGCGTCGCTCGGCAGCGGCCTCTGGCAGAGACCAGGAGCAATGCACGACGGCGCAGTGAGGGAACAAACCAGAAAAGTGGAAATTGCTCCACGCCCAGCCAGATGATAGTGGCCGGTCAACCGATGCCACCGAAGAGCCATGTCCGCCTCAACAGCACCCCGGGGCCAAGTAGTTGCAATGGGCACTCCCCCGGCGCCTTCCCCCTTGGAGGAGGGGGGATCCATCTGGTGAAGGGTTATGCCAGATTACCCTGGGGGTGACTGCCATATGTGGTTGGAGGCTCATAAGGGGACAGATGAGTCAGAGGGGGCCTAGGCAGCTTGAAGGAGTGGTGGGGTATGGAGCACGTAGGAAGGAAAAATAAATAACACACGCAAAAAAAAAAAAAAAAGGATAATCAAGACTGCTAGCCACTGGACAGCACAAAGGGTCTAACCTCTTGCTCTGACACCAAATGGAGAATCTCTTCCATTTGAAGGCGTAGCACTTCCTAGTCGACTCCTTCTGAGACGCCTCCACAATGGTGAAGACAGCTTCATAGAGACTCAAAATCTGGAACTCTAGCCATTCAGGAACCAGGCTGTCAGGGCCCAGGTGGAGTACCTTCTCCTGGTTGATGGAAAGCAGGTCTGGGCATAGGGAAGACAACTCGGGAGCTGGCTGCTGAGGCTGAAGAGACTGGGGTACCAGAACTGGCGCGGCCAGTTTGGAGCCACCAGGATCACCTGTGCCTTGTCCCTCCTGGCCCTGAGGAGCACTATGTGGATCAAGGGAAGCGGAAGGAAGGCACAGAAGAAGCCTGGGGTCCAGGGCCTTGAACAGGCATCCCCCTGCAGCATTCCCTGCTGAGGGGGGTGGGCACAAAACAGCCTCAACTTTGTGTTCTCCCTGGAGGCGAACAGGTCCACCTGAGGGGTACCCACTGGGAGAACAGACTGTGAACTACCTCTGGGTGGAGAGACCACTCGTGAGACGCCTTGCCCACCTGGCTGAGGGCATCCGTCAGCTGACTTGAGGCTCCTGCCAAATGGATGGCTAGGAGATTCGCCTCCAGGCTGCGCACGAGGGTCCAGACATGGAGAACTTCCCTATAGAAGAGCAGCGAGTGCATCCCACCCTGTTTCTTAAGGTAGTACATGGTTGGGGTGTTGTCTGTCTGGAGTTGGACCACCTGATTCCGAATGTGCAAAGCAAATGCAGTCAGCGCTAGCCAAACTGCCCCGAGCTCCAGCAGGTTGAAGTGGCATCGGGACACCTCGGGGGTCCAGAGCTCATGGACAGGTGGGCAGCCCAGCCCATGAAAGAGGCACAGTCATCAGGATGACCATCAGCTCTGGGCAGACAAATGGGATCCCTTCCTGCAGATATGCTGGGACTAACCACCACTGGACGGCGTCCCACATCCGCTGGATCACAGTGACCAGCTGGTCAAAGTGACCCTTGTGCTGAGACCACTGGTGTGCCAGCTCCCACTGCAGGGAGCACATTCTCCAGCGGGCCCAACAGACCACGCCGGTGCAGGCCCCCATGCTGCCCAGCACCGCAGAAAGTGCTGGGCAGGCGTATGATGCCTAACCTGAAATGATCGGGCACAGGCGGAGAGAGCGGCCACCCTTTCTGCCGTGAGCTGGGCTCTGGCTCTGCAAAAGTCGAGCTCTGCTCCAATGAAGCTTATCACCTATGAGAGCACTAGTTCTGACTTGGCCTCGTTGACCAGGAGGCCAAGGGAGACGCAGGTCTGGAGGGCCAGTTCCCTGGACTGCTCCACCTCCTGCCTGGAGGGACCTGTGATCAGCCAATCGTCCAGGTAGGGGTAAACCTGGACCCCTCTGCACCTCAGGTAAGCTGCCACCACTGCAATGCACTTGGTGAAGACCCTGGCGGCCGAGGAGAGGCCGAATGTCATGGCCTGGAACTCGTAGAGGGCTCCCTCTGCTCGAAAGCGAAGGAAACTTCCATGAGGCAGACGGATCGGGACATAAATGAACATGTCCTGAAGATCCAGGGAGCAAAACCACATTTCACTCTAGAGATGGTATGATCTGAGACAGAGTTATCATCCTGAAGGTGCGTGACCTGAGGAGCTTGTTCAGGTCGTGCAGATCTAGATAGGGGTGCCAGCCCCCCTGCCTGCTTTGGCACCAGGAAGTACCTAGAGACAAACCCTGGGTGTTCCGGAGGATCCGTGACAGGAACCACGAACTCCTTGTGGAGGAGCTGGGCTATGTTGGCTCTGACAGCTGACAGCATGTCTGCGGAAACCAGGTCCTCCCATGGGACGTGGGTTCGGCAAGGATGGTACTGCTCGAATTCCAGAGGCAGACCCTGATCCACCACTTCAAGAACCCAGCTGTCCATGGTGACAGCGGACTAGGTAGAAAGGAAGTGGCGGAGCCAGCCCCCTTTAAGAGGAAACAGGGGAGGTGTGACGGGCATGAGGGAGGCATCCCTCATCCCGTCACTGGGCAGGCTTAGAGGAGGAGGAGGGCCCAGCTGAGGCACCACCAGAGCCTCTCCCTCCAGGCTTGCAGACGACTGAGGCCACCAACTTGGGCTGAGGTTGCCAAGCCTGAGCCTGCTGGCCAGCCTGGGGCTGGGCGGGTTTGGCCACAGGTGTGGAGGTGGACCAAAAGGGCTTCCTCTTCTGCTGCTGCTTGGAGCCCTTAGGGTTCTTCTTGGCAGATGTCACGGAGTCCAAGGTAGCACTGGACTTCTCGATACGGGAGAGGTGGCCTTCGACCCCGGGCTCGAACAGGTCGGTGCCCAGAAAAAGGGACATCTGCCAGCTTGTGCTGAGTGTCCACCATGAAGGTTGAGATCCTCAGCCAAGCCCTGCGGCGTATGGCCACTGAGGCCGCCACGGAGTGGGCACAGGAGTCCCCAATGTCCATCGCTGTCTGGAGCTGCTGTTTGGCTATAGCCCGGCCCTGGTCATGGACCTGTTTGACCGTAGTCTGAAGGTCCACCAGCAGATAAGGAAGTACCTCATCCAGACAGCCCAGCAGGGCATGAGAGAAGTTAGCCATGAGGAGGGCCGAGCACGCCTGTAGTGTAGACTTTCTTAGCCACATGGTCCAACTTCTTGGACTCCTTGTCAGGTGGCTCGTCAACATCCTTGGTGCTGCAGGAGCACCTAAACACAGAGTCTGCCACCAATCCCTCGGCCAAGGGGTGCTCTGTGAATCCCGAGAGGGATCCGGTGGGCATTACAAGTCATCCAGGCAGAAGGCACAGGGCAGGAAGCGGAGTGCTGTCAAAGCTCCAGGGCAGGCCCAAGAATGGTTTCTGCCAATGGGAAAGCCTCTGGAGTGTCTCCCCAGTCGAGGATCTGCAGGCAGGTAACAAGCCCACTTCTGGACGGGCTCCATTTTCATACCTGTCAACTCAGAGATCCAGCGGAGAAGCTCCAAGAAGGAAGATGGGACTTCCTCCATCAAGGGGTCCCACACAGACTCTTCGTCAACCAGGCGGGAGTGCAGGAAGGACCTCTCAGTCTCCAAGGAGTCATTAAAGAGTGGTTGACTGCCGAGTCCCCACTGACCCTCTGCGGATGGTCAAGAGAGATGGTGACTGACAGTCGATGGGGAAGCCCCTTGACCAGCCAAGACTCCTTAGTCGGAGCACCAGCTTGCGGCTGTTTAGGTGGTGGTTCCACCAAGATTGGCAGAGATGCCAGAGTCTGCCAAGCCGGGACCGTTTTGGTCAGCTCCATCAATGGAGATGGCATCTGCCTTTCGAGGGACAGCCAGGTGATGGCTGGCATAGAAATTGTAGTCGGTTTGGCGCCAGTAAGCACCAACTGTTGCCCCATCAAGTTCTCATAGTGTCAATGTAATTTGCACCGAAGCCTCGCTGCACCCAAGGAGGGTAAGGACGAAGAACAGTGGCGGCACCGCTTCCTGTGGTGCTGAGAGCAGGAGCACCAATGTTGGCGGGACCGGCTCGACCCATGGGAGGAGGATCAAGACCTCAACCTTAACTGCCGTGGGGACCGGCAGGAGGTAGTCGGCGAGCGCCGAGGCTCCTCCAGGTCAGGGTCCGGGACCAGAGGTGGCAGGTCAATGGTCTGATCTGTCCCTCCAACGATCTGTGTCAGGACTGGAGTCCTGGACAAGGAAGTGTCGGCCTATTCAGTCGACAACTGGTCAGTTGGCTCATGGAAAAATCTCAGCCGGGACCTCAACCAGCGTTTCGTCTGGAGGGCCTGACAGGGTTACCGTGGAGCTGACAGTTATGGCCAAGGATTCGACTGAAATAAAATCCGGAGAAGTGTGGGAATCGGAGACCCTCGATCGAGAGTGCTCCCGATCTCACAATCGACGATGAGTCTTCTCTCTTTCTCCTTTCTGGATTCTTTTTTTAGATTTGGATTTGTGCCTTGAGGGTCCCTGACCGAGGGTCGGCAGAGACTGGCACAATTCTTTGAAGGAGCCCGTGAACATTGAGCCCAGCTGAGACAGCATGAAGGCGGAGGCTAAAGAGGAGTGAGGCACGGCCTGGGCCACCTCCTCTTCAAAGGCCGCGAGCTGCTCAGCGGACCCCGTGGCCACAGAGACCACCCAACAGGCATCCTTAGATCTGACCAGCGGGTTCTGATGCGCTGGACAGCACAATTTAAGACGGTCCTCCAGAACATTCAGGTGAAAAGAACGACAGAAGTCACAAGCCTGGGGGTCGTGATCATACCACAGGCAGTAGACACATATGGCATACAGGTCAGTCCTGGACATCTTTTGCCCACAAGGGCACTAGTGGAACCCGGTAACGGACTTATCATCCATGATGGCCATGATTGAGATAGAGCTGAAGATGAACTCGTAAGAGTTTTTTTTAAGGTTTTGGAAGTAAATCAGAAGATTAAACGCTAGGGCCTACTCAACATGGGAGCGGTAAGAAGGGAACCTGCTTCTTCCAGACGAAAGTAAGATCTGGCATAATGGGGTGGAGCCGAGGGAGTTACCACCCGGGTGGGTGGGAGGAGCCAGCTTGAAGACTTTCCGGCATCATCTAAAAGGGAAAGGACACTGCCAGTTAATGTGGACAGAACATCACATTCACGTCCCTAGAAAAAAGCTTACTCACCTGTAAGAAAAAATTACTCACCATAGTAATGTTGTTTGTTCTAATAGAGTCTTGCTGTATGCTGACTATATGCAGTTAGCCCCAGCACTTGAACTGCTCCGGAGAGTAACGTGTTAACTCTATGAAAAGGCATAGAACGTTGAGCTCGAGCTCGGTTTTCAAACCTCTGTCTGTGGTACTCTGAAGTGTAACCGTCAGATTCTTATGAGCACTAAACTAACTAACTCAAAGGAAGAAACTGTTTCCAAAATTTTGTGCCAAACGGCAAAACAGGGTTTTAGGGTCAGAAGACTCAAGTCGAGAACACCCAAAAAGAACACAACATGTAGTGATTTACCAAAATGCTTATTAAACAAACTAAAAGAAACCCCCTAAGAGATGGAGGCATGTCCAGTACACCTCTGGGGTGCAGCACTGTGCCTGCCCCGCCACATCCCAAAACTACTAGGTTCCAGGAGGGGAGGCAGGGAAGGAGGTCAGAATACAGCAAGACTACATTAGAAGAAACATTACTATGGTGAGTAATTTTTTCTTCAAACAACATGAAGTCTTGCTGTATTCTGACTATATGCAGACTACCAAGCAGTACCCCCTTGGAGGAGGGAGTCACAGAACCTACTTTGGGAACAAGCTCTGCAGCACAGACATGCCAAACCTAGCATCACTTCGTGTCTGGATGCCCAAAGAGTAATGCTTGGTAAAAGTGTGAACAGATTTCCAGGTAGCTGCTTTGCATATGTCCACTAAAGGTATATCTCTAGCTGCTGTGACCGAAGCAGCTGTACCTCTGGTAGAATGAGCCCTCAGGCCTGAGGGAGGTTCCTTCCCAAGTTTAGAATAGCAGAACTGAATACAAGAGACAATCTACCTGGCAATAGACCTCTTGGTAGCAGGTTTGTCCTTTCCCACTTCACCATAAGTGAGAAACAACTGAGAACAGTCCTTCCTATGGGCCTTAGTATGCTCAATATAGTAACTAAGAGCCCTTTTTACATCAAGACTGTGTAACCTTCTCTCCCCAAAGGAAGAATGATCAGTGAAAAACACAGGCAATGACAGACTGGTTCAGATTAAAGTCTGACACCACCTCGGGAAGAAACTTTCTATTGGTGCGGAGGACCACCTTATTCCTATGAAAGGAAATGAAATCAAGTTCCACTGATAAGTCCTGTAATTTACTAATTCTCCTGGCAGAGGTAATAGCCACCAGGAACACAGTCTTCCAAGCCAAGTATTTCAGTTCAGCTGAAAACAAAGGTTTCAAACGGGGGCTGCATAAGCTGTGCAATACAAATGTTCAGGTCCCAAGAAGGGGTAGGCACCCTAAAGGGAGGATTGACATGAACCAAACCTTTGAAAAATTTCTTAAAGACTTTATGAGAGGCTAGGGAAGAGCCCTTACCAGCAGAAAGGAAGGCAGACACAGCTGCCAAAATGTACCTTGAGAATAGTAGGCCGGAGGCTTAAACTGTTAAGATGCATCAAATAGTCCAATACAGTGGTAATACCAGCCAGCTCTGGCTTAGTATGCCTCTGGGAAGAGCAAAACCCAGATCTTTTCCATTTGGAATTGTAAGCCTTTCTAGTAGCAGGTTTCCTGATAACCTTTAAAATATCCAGAAATGATTGAGAAAGGTGCAAGCTTGCCTATTCTAGCTCTTCAAGAGCCAGGCTTTGAGCCTGATAGTCTGAAGATTGGGATACAGAATCCTCCCCTGAGAGCAGTGCTCCCAGATCAGGCAAAGCATTTTCCTGTAGAGCACCCTAATTTTCCCTGTAAAACTGGGATGAAATTCCTATAGATTTTCCTGTATGCACAAATCAATGTAAGTATGCAATTGGTGTCATTATGCCAGTCAATAAAATCACTAGGACAAATGTTCAGGCTGTTTTATGTGTTCTTATTTATTTTAAATATAAAAAATCACCTACAACGTATCACATAACTACTCTACAACTATAAGAACTTTATATGTAACAATATAATACCATCTTGAGGTTCTAGGGACATGTTGTAATGTATAAAGCTCAGTTCTCAAGGTTCACATGTCTCCAGAACCTCCTGAAGGTATTATAACCTTGTAATAATACAGTCCCTTATACAGTACTCTATTTATAGTATGAAATGCCTTAACTTCAAATTTACCCCTTAATCACAGACTGATACATTTTGTGTTCTGCTCACAATGCATGAAAGGGGCATAGGGATGTACAAAATGTGCATACCCCACCCTTGCCCCTGCACCCCGCGTACAGGTGCACCCATACTGGCATTCACCAATGACAACCACCTATTCGTGGCTCCTCCCCCAACGCACAGGACTCTGCAGGGTGGCCAGGGGAGGAATTGTCCCAGGCAGACATCCAATGGGATGCCCCCCTGGGACCCATAGTGGATCTCACACATAGGGTGGCATGGGTCTGGGGCTGTGCATGCCAATAGCATGCACCCGGACCAGTGCGGCACCCTCCAGTCCCACTGCTGCTTCATATAAACTTTCTGGGCGCCCACCCATCCAGCTGCCCCTGCCGCCTCCTGCTGCCCAGCAGTCGGAAGCAGCATAGTGTGCACTGTCCTGGTCCCCCAGTGACCGAATACCTGTGTTAATGGGGGCATGCTGTGGGTTATGGCAGGGTCTCCCTGGTGTACCCTGCGCCAACCTCTGCACTCATGCGGCCAGCACTACATGAGTTAGTGAATACATGTAGTGCTGGCACACTCCCGGAACGTCCCCATCATGGAGCTGTCTGCAGACATGGGGGAATCGGTGCGTGGGTCTGCGTGCCCCTTCTGCATGCCAAGGGGGGCGCAGGGGTGGAGTAACTACCGCCCAGATATGCGCAGTATAGCCACTGTACATCAGTCGTGGCACTGGGCCTACAGCTCTGTGTACCTGTAGTGCTCCATTATTAAACATTGTTTAGTGTATTGTGTTTTTCATTGGCATGCTTAAGCACCCCCCTACACACACACACACACACACACACACACACACACACACACACACACACACACACACACACAGCTTTGTGCACTGAACTCTCAGAGGTAAAAACAAATATTCCTTTTTTTTTTTCATTTATTTTCTTAACCTTAGACCAGACCAGGGTCTATGGGTCCCTTCTGATCTCACACATATAATTCATAACTCCTGCTTATCTTGATGAAGACACCCCCAAACCTTTCCCAGGCTCACTATTAAATAGAAACATGTCTGATTTTTTTTCAAATAACCTCAACCTCTAGGCTGGTCAGAAGAAGTGCTGCCTTAGTGATCTTTTAAAAAACACAACTCTGCTCTGTGCACCAAACAAGCCAAGTAGCACTTAAGCACTCTTTGTGTCCCTGTCACCCTTTAAAGCCCACCATCATCGAGTCTCTTTGTCTGGCTCTTTGCACTTCATGTGTTTAAAACAGACAAATTTGCAAACAGAAGGTTTGTTTTTCTTGGTGGTTTGGGGCGCCATTTCCTCAAGCAACACTTAAGCACTCTTTCTTGCACCCCCAAAAGCATATCATCATCAAGTGGTCAGTCTTTTGTCTGACTCATTTTGCACTTAAAATGAGTTTAAAATAGACTAACCTGAGGTGTCCACAAGAAGGCTAGTTTACCTTCAGTGGCTTAGGCTCTCTGCAAGTCCAGAACAGTGGCATCTGAGATGCAGCTCGGCTGACTCAACGGTGTTGCTGTTTTGAGTGGGGCCACATGGCAGGTGTTTGGATCATGCAGCAGCTCACTGGTTCTTGATCAGAAGATCTGAATTCATCCTCAGAAAGATGCACTGCCAACACATTACCTTACTACCCCAGAGAAACACAGGCTGCAAATGGACCAACAGAATTGCTTAGTGTAGCAAAAAAAGCAAACTGAGCACCAATTGGAGGGCTCTGTCTGGATCTTGGCAGCCATGAGATTCATAGTGGGCATTTTCCCGTAGTGTTTGTCCATTTCCCCTGATACTTTAAAGATAAAAGATTTCCTTCCCGTATCCCGTTTTTGTAGTAAAAATCCCTTAAAATACAGGAATCCCTGTAGATCTGGGAGCACTGTGAGAGGAGGTGAGGAGATGGAAGACACAAGAGCAGTGTTGCTGACAGTGACAACAGTAGAGGATACCAAGGCTGTCTGGCCCAATCTGGAGCCACCAGAATCACCTTGCAAGGTTGAGACCTGATTTTGATCAGGACTCTGAATATCAGAGGAAAAGGAGAAAATGCACACAGAAACCTGCTTGTCCAATTCAATGGAAGAGCAACCTGAGGGACAGGGCCCAGAAGAGGTGGTCTGTAACAATGAAGAGGAAGTTGATGATTGTCCAGGGCTGCAAAGAGATCCATCTCTGGAGTGCCCCATCTCTTGAAGATGGCTCAGAGAACTGGAGGATTCAGGGACCATTCGTGATGTCCCTGGGAAATTCATCTCAGAGCATCTGCTACAATGTTGTCCTTCCCTGGGAGTGCACAGCCAGCAGGGAAGCCTGAAGGTAATAAGCTAGAGACCACACCTTCATGGCCTCTGTGCACAAGGCCAAGGACCGGGTGCCTCCCTGTTTGTTGATGTACTACATGGTTGCGGTATTGTCTGTCCGGATTTGCACCACTTTTCCCTGAACAAAAGTTGAGAATGTCTGAAGTGCCAGAAAGACGGCTCTTAATTCCAGAAGATTTATGTGCAGAAGGGACTACTGGTGAGACCAAGTTCCCTGAGCTGTAAGATGATCTAGGTGGGCTCCCTACCCCAGCAGGGAGGCATCTGTGGTGAGAGTCACAGAAGGGACCTGACTGATAAAGGGAACACCCTGTCGAAGACAGTCTTCCTCCAGCCACCACTGGAGGGCCTGGACTAGGGTTTGAGACAATGGAACCAGTTTGGAGAGAGGATCCTTTTTCTGAGACCAGTAAGATCCAAGATGAAACTGTATCTTTTTCATCTGAAATCTTGCTCCCTGAACTACTGCTGTGGAAGCTGCCATGTGTCCCAGCAGTTACAGAAAGTGTCTGGCTGGACGAGACACTAGAGGATGAAAAGAGGAGGCCAGAGTGACCAGTGACTGAACTCCTGAGAGAGGGAGAAAAGCCCTTGCCTGAATAGTATCTATTTCCACCCCTATGAAGGTGAGAAGCTGGGCTGGTTCTAGAACAGACTTCTCTAGATTTAGAATGAAATCCAAAGATTCTAGAAGTCTTTGAGTGACCTCTAAGGCTGACTTGACTTGGTCTGAGGACTGGCCCACTAAGACCCAGTCATCCAGGTATGAGAACAGAAGGATGCCCTGCCTCCTGAGGAATGCCACCACTACTGCAAGACACTTGGTGAACACCCTTGGAGCAGATGTTAGGCCGAAGGGCATGGCCCTGAATTGATAATGGCCTGAGGGCAACTCGAACCTGAGGTACTTTCTGTGGGAATGTCTGATAGGTATGTGTACGTAGGCATCCTTGAGATCCAGGGAGACTAGCCAGTCTCCTGGTCTCAGAGAGGGAAGAATTACCCCCAGAGTCACCATTCTGAATTTTGGTTTTGTCAAATGTCTGTTCAGGTACCTTAAATCTAAGATGTGTCGCTACTCCCCTGTCTTTTTTGGAGTAAGGAAGTATCTGGAATACAGTCCTTTTCCCCTGTGACAAACAGGTACCTTGTCTGCTGCTTGCAAAAGCAGAAGAGAGGAGACTTCTGCCTCTAAGGCCTTTGTCTCCAAGGGAGAGGGAGGACTGAAGGACCTTGCTCATTCTTGGGAACCTTTTGAAACTGACAGCAAGTCCCTGGCTCACTACTTCCAGGACCCATTTGCCTGAAGTAATAGACTCCCAGGCCTGGGAGTAGTGAGCCAGCCTGCCCCCTACTGGGATTGGGGAGGTGACCCTGACTGACACCTCAGGGTGTCTGCTCGGCAGGGGGCTCAGACTGAGTAGCTGATGGGGTCCTAGTTACCCCCGTCTACCTCTTTCCCTAGAGAACCCCCTCTGCTGAAAAGAAGAGGAAGAGAAGGAGGCCTGAGCTTGGTAAAAAGGACTGTCCCTGCCCCTAAACTGCTGCCTCTGAGGAGTGGTCTGTTTTTCATTGGCTGCAGCACTCCTATAGGTGGTCCTGTACTCGTCCATCTTTTACATGTAATTCTCTGTTTGATCCCCAAAAAGAGAATTACCTGTTACAGGAAAATCCATGGCCTTAGCCTGGGTATCCCGTGAGAGGTTCATACACCTAAGCCAAGCAAATCTCCTCATGGAGACAGATGTAACTAGAATGAACATCTTTAGAATCTACAGCGGCATGGAATTGCACTTTAGATGCCTCTAACCCATTTGCAGCCACCTGCTCCAGCTCCTTTGGCTAGTTGGGGTGGGGCATTCCTAGCCAGTTCCAGGACCGTATCCCACATAGATTTCTGGTACCTAGCTGTATATGCCATGTAGTTAGAGTGTCTGAGTCCCAAAGAGGATGCCAAATACTGTTTTTTTGCCATGGCATCCACTTTCCTGGAATCCTTGTCTGGGGGGTGAGATGCCAGGGGAATATTAGCCTTGTCACAGGCTGCAGCTTGTACTACCCCAACATGACTGCAGTGATTAGTACGGAATTCCGTCCCAGGACCTGACAAAGTACACCTCCTGTCCATTCTCTTTTCCACAGGAGGTATGGATATAGGAAACTGTAAATTGTTTTGTGCCTGCTTTCCCCAAGGATTTGTGCAAGGGGATAGACACCCTTTTTGACTCTGGTACATTCGTCATCTCTAAGTAGTCAGGTTCTTCCTGATCCTGTTCAGCCTCTTCCAAAGGAAGCTGAAAAGTCTCAGCCACTTGTAAAACAAGAAATGGGAAGGGGACTCAGAAAGCCTGGGAGGAGAAACCTGAGAGGGCCTGTCTGGGGCGATGTCAGGCTCTACCGGCACATCTAGGCCCTCATCCTCTTCATTGTAATATTCCTCCTCCTCCTCATCGCTCTCATAGTAGGCTTCAGGTTCTATGTCTGAAGCAGACATTTCCGACCGAACTAGCCTGCTTTGAACTGAAGCCGGTTCAGTCGGAACCATGCAAAGCGACTGGACTATAGAAATCGCTTTTGCTTTCTCTTCAGCAGTCTGACCATGGGAAGTCGGATCCAAACCGGCTGATTTTTTTTCTTTTACTCGGGAACTGATTCCACAGAATCAGCTCTCCGTTTGCCCAAAGAGGCATCGCCCAGGTCAGTGGATACCTCCTCAGGTTTGGCGCAACCAAACCAGGCTGGCCATCTGGGTCAGCAGACTTCTCTGCCTCCCTCTCCCTTAGCCTACTCCAAAGTTTTTCCAGCGTGGCTTTGGGAAAGTTCTTGCATATCTGGCAGTCTTCTTTGAGGTGGTCAAACCCCAGACAGTACACACATATGAGGTGAGGATGGCCTTAGCAAAAGCCTCCTTACACTCAGTACGGTGCTGAAACCCAGTGGGTCCGGTTTTCCTTTTGGGTTTCTCAGACGTGCCTTCAAATCTGAAATCACCCCAAACAGCGGTTAAGCCAGGCGACTACAGACTTATCGGTTCCAACTGTGTCACGGGTCGGTTGAAAAAATCCTAAAAGCCGGATTTTTTTTAGGAACCGATAAGTACCGGAAAAACCACACAGTCAAAAAATACAATACACAAACAGAATAGGTTTCGGTTCCAAACCGGACCGATCGGCAAAGAACCAAAAATAAAACAATTTCTTAAGAAAAACAACCACTACCTACAACTACCACTTACTGGTACCAAGACAGAGGCAAGAATACCGATTTTCTGATGAAACGGTTTGAAAGAACCAACCTATTCGAACTATAACCAAACCGAAGCGCAGGAGGGATCTCCGGAGCGACTCCACAGTTAGGCGGAGTGAGAAATCTGACGGCTACACTTCAGAGTGCCACAGACAGAGGTTTCAAACCGAGCTCGAGCGTGACGTTCTACGCCTTTGCATAGAGTTAACTCTTTACTCTCCAGAGCAGTTCAAGTGCTGGGGCTAACTGCATATAGTCAGAATACAGCAAGATTTCATGTTGTTTGAACCATAGTTCTAGGAGTGGTATACAGTTCACATACACACTGTGGCAGTTCCACCAGAATAGCTGATTCGTTAAGACATCTCAAAGCTCTTCCCACCACCCGGATGGCATATCCTGACTCCACCCCATGACGTCCAATCTTTGCACACTGGAAGGAGGGATCTGTGTGACACTTTCCAGTGAAGGATGGGTGGATTGTGTGGATGCAAACTACAGTATATACCACTCCTATAACTGTGGTTACAGGTTATTAACCTGTTTTTCTAGGGGTGTGAATATAGTTCACTATTCACACTCTGGCAGACTCCTAGTAGTTCACTATGAGGAGGAGGCATGGCACACACCATTACTTGGTGAACACAGATGTGGGAACCGATGTCCCAAAAGCAGCATCCTGACAAGATTCAAGGTCGATGCTGTAATGGTAAATGAAGGTGTGTGCTGCCTTCCAGGGAGCAGCCCTGAAGATTTCCTGGATTGGGACATCCCTGGAAGCAGCCACCGAGGCAGTGGTATGTCTGATGGAATACGTTCTAAGCCTTACAGGATGCTCCCTACCAGCTAACCTATAGCTTAGGTCAATGCAGGATGTTATCCACCTACCAGTTATCTGCTTTGCTGCCAGTCCGCCAGGCACAGCTTCAGTGTAAGTTACAAACTGCTGATGAGCCTGTCCCGAACTCAAGTCATGTACTCACTGTAACAGGAGAGCGTCTTCCGCAGGTTCAAAGTACAGAGCCTGCAGTCAACCTCCGAAGGGTTTGTAAACAATATCAGTAAATTAATCACCTGGTTAAGATGAATCTCCAATACTGCCTTCGGCAGGAAAGAACATTTATGCAAGAACTTACCGTAACAGTAGTTCTTGGAGGGGATCTCCATCACACCACAGGAACGTCACAGTGAGTGAAGCAGGATCCATACGGAAGATTTTCAGCAGTACAACTGGGGCCGCATACACCATTGACGTCATCTACTCTATAAAGGCATGACTTCTCAGTTCCTCAGTTCTTTCCCCCGGAGACAAAGGGAGCACAGTTCTAGCTATGGTAGACTGAAGAGAGAGAGAGAGAGAGAGAGAGAGAGAGGTGTCCAGGCCTGTATGAAAGGCTTGATACACCAGACAGCCAGTTCCAGAATAAGAGCCGCAAGAAGGGGGATGGTGAGAGGGAAAGTAGACCTGATGACTGAGATCCCCCTCGAAGATCTACTGTTATGGTAAGTTCTTACACAACTGTTCTATCTTCTGTGGTGGTATCTCAGTTATCAGGTCACACAGTAGGAATGAGTCCCAAGCAGTTACAGGTGCATACAGACAGTTTGGGAGGAAGGCCAACCATAAACTTAAGACAGAAGGCCCTGCAGCACAGCCCTGCCAATGCCTGCATGGGCTGTTGAGGCAATGACCAGACTATAGTGCTTGTTGAAAGTATGGACGGTACTCCAGGTGGCAACTGCACAGATGTCAGCAGCTGAGACCCCTCGGAAACAAGCCACAGAGGTAGCCATGCCTCTTGTGGAATGAGCTCTGATAGCTCCAGGCAATTCTTTGCCATACTTGCTGTAGCAGAATTCAATGCAATTTGCAGAACACAATGCAATTTGGCAACCATCTGGATAAACACTGCTTACAAAACTGAAGTGCCCTCTCTACCTGGGGCGAAGGAAACAAACAACTGCTTCGACTTTCTAAATTCCTTGGTTTGAAGCAGGCAGCACTTCAAAGTTCTCTGCATGTCTAATGTATGGAGCAGTGCTTACCCTGGATTGGCACGCTCAGGAAAATAAACAGGAAGGTGATAGACTAGTTGAGTGTTAACTCAGAGACCACCTTAGGAAGAAACTTAGGATTTGTGCACAAAGACACAATGTCTTTGTGAAAAATCAAATAAGACTCCTCGCACCAGAGGCCCTGAAGCTGTGAAATTCTTCAAGCAGAAGTAATGGCAACTAAAAATACAGGTTACTCACCTGTAACAGGCGTTCTAGGAATGGTATATGTTGTTCATCCACACTTTCTGGCAGGTATCCTTGCCGCTTTAAATCTTGCCGGAAGGTCTTCAAGCTTGCTCCTCCCACCCACCCGGGTGGTAAAACTCTCGGCTCCACCCCATGACACCAGATCTGGCCCGCTGGAAGCTCAGGTAGTGCGTCGAACCCAGGGAGGTCGGGTGGGTCATCTGGATGAACAACATATACCATTCCTAGAACTCCTGTTACAGGTGAGTAACCTGTATTTCTAGGGACATGGATATGTTGTTCATCCACACTTTCTGGCAGACTCCTAGCAGTTCTCTGGGAGGAGTGAGGCAAGGCGCACACCCCCTACTTAGGGAATAGAGACTGGAGAACCGAGGCCCCAAAACCAGCATCCCGGCGTGACTCAAGGTCGATGTGGTAGTGGGTGATGAAGGTGTGTGCTGACTTCCAGGTAGCAGCCCTGCAGATTTCCTGGATAGGGACGTCCCTGGAAGCAGCCACCGATGCAGCGGTATGGCGGGTAGAATGAGCTCTTATCCTTCTGGGAGGCTCCATGCCCGCCAACCTATAGCAGAGATCTATGCAGGAGGTGACCCACCTGCTTATCGTCCGCTTGGCTGCAGGTCTGCCAGGTGCGGCTTCAGCATAGGTGACAAACAGCTGGTGAACCTCTCCCGATTTCAGCCGCAGCTCCCTTATAGTAAGCGAGCGCCTCTAGGGTCCAGAGTATGGAGCCTATATCGGCCTCCGAGGTGTGAGGGGGTAGAACACCGCAGAGTCAACACCTGGTTAAGGTGAAACTCCGACACCACCTTCGAAGAAATTTCGGTGGGGCTCAGGACAACCTTGTCCCTGTGGAAGACCAGGTAGTAGACTCGATGGAAAGCGCCTGAGCTCTTCCATCCTTCTGGCTGACGAATAGCCACCAAGAAGGCGGTTCTCCACGACAGGTGAGAGAGATCACACCTGTGCATTGGTTCGAATGGCTTGCCCATGAGCTTTGCCAGTACCAGCAGTAGATCCCACGGAGGTGGCGGTTCTCGCACCGAGGGAAATGTGATCAAGGCCTTGAAAAGCGCCAGACCACCTTCCTCCTGTACTGACTGCTTCCTGCCCACGCCCGTAAGCAGAGATGGCTGCCAGGTGCACCTTTAGGTCATCGACCCAAGCCCTTGCTGAGAAAGGGACCACAGATAGTCCAAGATGCTTGCCAAGGAACAGGAGGAAGGGTCCAGGCCCTTGCTCTGATACCAAATGGAAAACCTCTTCCATTTGAAGGCATAGCATTCCTGGTCGACTCTACGGGACGCCTCAACTACATTGAGGACCTCGTCGGAAAGACCCAAGGCCTGGAACTCTAGCTGCTCAGGAACCAGGCCGTCAGGTGCAGGGATTGAAGGTCCGGATGGAACACCTTCCCCTGATTGACTGAAAGTAGGTCCGAGCGAGCTGGAAGCTGCCTCGGGAGCCTAGAGCTGAGACTGAGGAGATCTGCATGCCAGCATTGGCGGGGCCAGTCTGGGGCTATCAGAATCACCTGCGCCTTGTCCCTCCTCGCCTTGAGAAGCACCTTGTGGATCAAGGGAAATGGGGGAAAGGTGCAGAAGAGGCCCGGGGTCCACGGCCTCGAGAAGGCATCCCCCTGCAGCGAGCCCTGCTGAGGGGGGCGGGCATGGAACAGCCTCAGCTTTATGCTCTCCCTGGAGGCAAACAGGTCCACCTGAGGTGTGCCCCAATGGCAGAACAGATCTTGTACTACCTCCGGCAGGAGAGACCACTCATGAGACACAGCCCCTATCCGGCTTAGGGCATCGGCCAGGGTGTTGGAGGCTCCTGCCACATGAATGGCTAGGAGATCCGCCTCCAGGCTGTGCACGAGTGACCAAATGCGGAGAGCTTCCTTGCACAGAGGCTTGGAGCGCGTCCCGCCCTGGTGGTTTAGGTAGTACATGGTAATGGTATTGTCCATCTGGACCTGAACCACTTGACCCTGTAGGAACGGAGCAAAGGTGGTGAGAGCTAGACGGACCGCCCAAAGCTCCAGCAAGTTGATATGGCATCGGGACTCCCGAGGGGACCAGAGGCCGTGCGCTCTGTGCTCCCTCAGATGGGCACCCCAACCCATCAGAGAGGCGTCAGTCGATAGAGAGACCATCGGCTCGAGGCGGACAAAAGGGATGCCCTCCTGCAGATGAGCTGGAACGATCCACCACTGGAGAGCGTTCCACATCCCCTGGGTCACCGTCACTAGCTGGTCCAGTGGATCACAGCGTTGAGACCACTGGCTGGCCAACCCCCACTGAAGGGGACGCATGTTCCAGTGGGCCCAATGGACCACACTGGTGCAGGCCGCCATGTGACCCAGGAGGCGCAGGAAGTCCCGGGCAGGGCGCGATTGCCCAACCAGAAATGATTGGACAAAGGAGGAAAGAACCTCGGCCCTGTCCGCCGGAGCTGTGCTCTGGCTCAAGAGAGTCTAGCTCTGCCCCAATGAAAAGAATCACCTGCTTCTGTCTGGAAATCTGACTCTGCCTGATGAGGAGGCCAATCTGAGAGCAAACCTGAGGGCCAGATCTCTGGACCGCTCCACCTCCTGTCTGGAGGGGGCTGCTATCAGCCACTCGTCCAGGTAAGGGTACACCCAGACCCCTCGGCGCCGCAGGAATGCTGTCACCACTGCCATGCATTTGGTGAAGACCCTGAGAGCAAGAGACATGCCGAAGGGCATGGCTCAGAACTCGTAAAGGGATCCTTCCGCTCGAAAGCGAAGGAATCTCTGGTGTGACGGACAGATAGGGACGTGAAAAAACGCGTCCTGTAGGTCCAGAGAACAGAACCACACTCCACGTTCCAGGGATGGTATTATCTGAGCCAGAGTGACCATCCTGAAGGTCCGAGACCTTAGGAACTTGTTTAGGTCGTGCAGGTCGAGAATAGGGTGCCAGCCCCCCATCCACTTTGGGACCAGGAAGTACCTGGACACAAACCCCGGTCTGAGGGAGGGTCCACCACCTCTCTGATCACCTCCTTCCGAGAGAGCAGAGCGATGTCGGCTCGGGCGAGCCAACAGCGAGGCTGCGGACTTTGAGGTGGCCTCTCGGGGACGGCGGTCGATACGGGCCTGCTCGAACTCCAGAGGCAGGCCCTTCCCTACCACTTCCAAAACCCAACGGTCTGTGGTGATAGTGGACCAGGCGGAAAGGAAGTGGCGAAGCTGTCCCCCCACAGGGGGGGACCTAGGGTGGGGTGACGAGGTTGGGGGCGGCACCCCTCAACCAGTCACTGAGCAGGCTTGGAGGTGGGACCAGCCGAGGGACCACCTGGGCCTTTACCTCCCTGCTTCCTGGAGGAGGAAGCCGCGGGCTTGGGTTTGGGATGCCAAGCGCGAGCCTGCTGGCCCTGATGCTGCTGGGCCGGACGTGCCGCGGGCGCAGACAGACGAAAAGGCTTAGGTTGCGGTCTGCGGCCCTTGTCCTTCTGGGCAGATGAGATCGAGTCCAGAATGGCATTGGACTTTTCGATCCTCTGGAGGTGACCTTCCACTCCAGGGCCAAAGAGGTCAGTCCCTAGGAAGGGGACATCCACCAACTTGTGCTGGGTATCCGCTGAAGGTGGATATCCTCATCCATGCCCGACGGCGATAGCCACTCGCGGCTAGCGACTGACCTGGCGATAAGGCCACCGATGTCCAAAGCAGTCTGAGTTGCTGCTTGGCCACTGCCCTGCCCTGGTCCCGCACCTGCTTGACCGTGGTCTGCAGGTCAGCTGGGAGATGAGGGACTACTCGCCCAGGAGCCCAACAGGGCATGAGAGAAGTGTGCCATCAGCACGGCCAAGCTGGCCTGACGAAGGCCAAGGGAGGATGCAGTGTAGACTTTAGCCCATGAGTCCAACTTCTTGACTCCTTGTTGGGAGGCTTGTCCACATCCCTGGCACTCTGGCACACGGAAGATGCTTGTCAGTAACCAACCCTGCTGAGGGGTGTTCCAAGAAACCGACAGGGAACCAGTAGGGACCGTGATACTTCCTCACCATCTTGGCCAAGGCGCAGGGCAGGAAGCAGGACGCTGCCAGAGCTCCAAGGCTGGGCCTACAATGGCCTCGCCACCGAAAGGCCTCCAGAGGAGAATCCTCGGTCCAATATCTCCGTGAGGGGATACTTGGCCCGCTTGGATACGGGTCTCGAGCTGCATCCCGGTGGACTCCGAGATGAGCCTAAGCAAACCCATGAAGGACGAAGGGCTATCGTCCAACGACTGACCTCCTGAGGACTCCAAGTCAACTCGCCTGGAGAACAGGGAGGAATCGTCGGACTCAGAGGAGTCCGCAAAGAGCTGCCTTGGGCCTGAGCCACCTTCCACCTGCCGAGGGCGATCGGGAGTGAGGGTGACAGACAGCCTATGGGGCAGACCCTGGGCCGACCGAGAATTTTGTCGGGGCCCCAAACAACGGCTGTGGAGGCGGAGGTTCCACCAGAATCGGTTGGGCAGCCAGTTTTGGTCGAGCAACAGGCCTGGGAGCAGGCGCCGGCTAGAGCGAGGGGTTGCTTGCCGCCCAGTGACAGCCACTTGATAGCCGGGAAGGCGACGACGCCAGCTTGCTCCCAGACAGAAGAAGCTGTTGCCACATGAGGTCCTCGGAGCGCCAACGCAATAGCGCGAGGCCTCCCCGCCTGAGGAGGAGGACGAGCGGGACGCCGCTGCCACGGTATCGAGACCGCCTATGACGGGGATCGGCTGGACCGAGAAGAAGTCCGAGACTGAGACCGCGAACCTCGGCTTTTCCAAGGAGGGTTCTGGGGCAGGGCGGGGGAAACCCGCTCTCCCCTCGGCTCGGAGGGTTCAACCGTGGACTCCGGAACCGGAGGCACGAGCAAGTCCACGGAAACCTCAATCTCTGCCAGGGGAACCGGGGAGTGAGGGTTTTCGTCTTCACCAGTCGACAGCCCGTCCGACGGGTCAAGAAAAATCTTGACTGCGTCGACGGGAGTCTCGGTCAACTGACCTGACGGGGATGCCGTGAGGCCAGTGGGCCGGGTCGAGGATCAACCGGGTCGATGGCTGACTACTGGTGAGAGGGACCCTCCCGCCTCCCAAGAGCGCCGACGGAGGGATTCTACTCTTGTGGTCCTTCTTCTGGACCGAGAGGGAGGCCCTGAAGATGTTGGTCCCTCTCCTTAGTGGAGAGGGACAGACAGAGCTCCTTAAAGAAGCTGAATAGGAGGATCCCAGGGAGAGCGGATAAAGGCCGCGGCCGAGGAAGATGAAGATGCGGCCTGCGCCGCCTCCTCCTCGAAGGCAATCATCTGCTCAAGCTGTTCTGCCGAGCCCGCCGCTGCGGAAACCGCCAAACGGGCCTCCTTCGACTTTACCGGAGGGTAACGTTTCTCGGGGCACCCAAGTTGCAAACGGGCGGCGCGGTCTTCCAGGACGTAGGCCGAAAAAGAAGAGCACAGGTCGCAAGCCTGCGGGTCGTGCTCAAGGCCCAAGCAGTAGACGCACGTGGAGTGCGGATCCGTCCGAAACATCTTCTGCCCACATGGGCACTTCCAAAACTGGAGTCGATTGTCCATCGTGAGCCGCTGAGGGGAAATAAATGACCAAGTCTTGAAAACCTTAAAAGTAATTTCGGGTAAACCGAAGAAATAGGAACCAGTCTTATACGCAGAGCGTTAAGAAGGGAACCTGAGCTTCCAAGCGGTAAGGAAGATCTGGCATCACGGGGCGGAGCCGAGAGTTTTACCACCCGGGTGGGTGGGAGGAGCCAGCTTGAAGACCTTCCGGCAAGATTTAAAGCGGCAAGAATACCTGCCAGAAAGTGTGGATGAACAACATATCCATGTCCCTAGAAATTACGCTTTCCAAGAGAGAATGCGAAGCTTGCATATGACGACTGGCTCAAAAGGAGACAAGGTCAATTTCTCTAAAACAAAATTCAAATCCCAAGCCAGGACAGTAGAACAGACTGGGGATTTCAGATGCAGGATGCCCCTTGAAAAGGTAAGGGAGACATCCAGCGCAGCAATTGTATGGTCACCCATGGGCTCATGAAATGCAGAAATAGCCAAAAGGTGTACCCTGAGGGAGAAGTACTGGAGACCAAAGTCAGACAGAGAGAGCAGGTAGTCCAGGATCTGGCTCACCGGACAGATGAAAGGCTCCAGATTATATCTGGCAGCCCAGATGGCAAACCACTTCCACTTCATGGCATATGTGGCTCGAATGGAAGTCTTCCGGGCAGCCACTAGGATGTCCACCACTCTGTTAGAGACTCCAGACCTGGCGATGGTTATGTCCTCAGGAGCCAGGCATGCAGATGGAGGGACCTGAGGTTGGGATAGACCAGAGTCCCCTGGGCCTGGGTCAGCAGATTCCTGCAGAGGGGAAGAGGAACTGGAGATTCGTCTGCCAGCTGCTGAAGTAGTGGAAACCATATCTGCCAAGGCCAGAATGGAGCTATCAGAATCATGCTGATCCCCTCCATCTGCAGCTTGAGCAATACCCTCTGAATTGGAGGAAAAGGAGGGAAGGTGTAGACGAACCTCCTGCTCCAGGAGAGGGGCAACGTGTCTCATCAGAAAACTCCAGGCCCTGGATCTAGTGAGCAAAAATTGGGCAGTTCTGTGTTAAGTGAGGATGCAAAAAGGTTAAATGCTAGGCAGCCCCATCTGTCAAAGAACCCTTCTGCAACGGATCAGAGAAGCTCCCACTCATGCATGCTGGATTGAGTGCAGCTGAGGCTGTCCGCCGGAGTGTTTAGCATGCCTAGGATATAGACTGCCAGGAGAGTCAGACCACGATCTAACGCCCAGTATCACACTCTCATGGCCTCCCTAAATAGGCGGTACAAATGGGTCCCCTGCTTGTTGATGTAGTACACCACACTGAGATTGTCTGACTGCACCAACAACTGACCAGGAGCAAGGTGGCTCAAAAGGCCTGCATGGTGAGAGCACCACCCTTATCTCCAGGATACTGATATGTAGGGAGGTTTCTATATGGGACCAAGAGCCTTGGGTTTGAAGGGCCCAGGTGCACTCCCCAGCCCAGACCGGAGACATCCATGGTGAGAATCTGCAGGAGGAGGAGATCTGAAAGGGAACACCCTGCAGCAGATTCTAAGGGTCCGTTCCACCACTGCAGCACCTTAGTGGACAGGGGAAGAGACCAGGACTAGGTAATCTAACTTGTCCGCGCGCTGGTACCACTGTACACGAGGGTAAACTGCAGAATGTGCATATGAAGCCTGGCCAGTGGGTATGGAAGCCGCCATCAGACCCAACATTCTCAGGTACACCCTGGCAGGAACAAAACAGCTTTGAGCAACTTCCTGAGCTTGGGCTATAAGACACTCTGCCTTATTTTGGGGCAGGAAGGCCTTCCCCTGTGCTGTGTCCAGAACGGCCCTACATACTGCAGCCTTTGGGATGTCACTGAGACTGACTTGGGCAGGTTGACAGTGATGCCCAGGGAGAGAAAAAGCTGGAGAGTTCTCTACAGGGTCAGCAGTAGCTGTTCCCTGGACAGGGCCTTCAGAAGCCAATCGTCCAGATAAGGGGAGATGTACAAACCCTCCATTCTGAGAGCTGCTGCTACTGCTTCTAAGCACTTGATAAAGACCCGCGGCGCAGAGGACAAGCCAAATGGCAGCACTTTGAACTGATAATGCTCGCCCTGAAATGCAAAGCAGAGAAACCTTCTGTGAGGAGGAAAGATTGATATGTGCAGGTAAACATCCTACATGTCCAGTGAACACAGCCAGTCGCCTGTCTTGGGAGAGGCATAAGGCCTGGCAAAGTTACCATCTGGAACTTCTTGTACTGGACATACAGACCGAGGTCCTTTAGATCCAGAATGGGCCTCAAATCTCCAGTCTTTTTGGGGACCAGGAAAAAGCTGGAATAAAACCCCTTGTCTCTCTGGTGCCTGGGTACTGGCTCAATGACCTGCTTGTGCAGAAGGGACTGTACCTCTTCCTGGAGAACAGACAGGTGAGCCGGGGATAACTGGAGGGCGGGGAGGGCTGTCTTGAGGTTGCTCGATGAGTTCCAGGATGTGCCCCTTTTTTATGATCTGCAAAATCCAGGCATCCGCAGTTATGGTTTTCCATCGATTTAGATGGCAGGAGAACCAACCTCCGATCACCACCTCTAGGTCTGGGACCAGAAGAGGGGGGTCTGGCAAGGTGTCAAGCAGAGGAGGATCCAGCCACAGGGGCTGGTCCCTCATTTCTGGGACATTTGGCCACAGCTCCAGCACTGAGGGGCGCTGAGCCTTTGGGGTGGGAGGCTGCATCGGGTCTGTTGGTTTCCTGTGGGGGGCTGTCTCCTCCTCGATTAGTATGGCAGAGAGAGAGAGAGTGACAGATCAGGACCAAACAGTTTAGTGCCACTGAAAGGGCATTAAGCACCTTCTGCTGGACATCAGCAGCAAAACCTGAGACCTCAACCAGGAGTGCCTACATAGGCATATGCCCATGACAACAGCACTGGCAATAGTGTCAGCCATGTCACAGAGGGCCCTGAGGAGGAGCATGCTAGTTCCTGCTTCTGTGTGCCATCTGGGAGGGCCTGGCAGTAGCCTCTGCCTTCTTCCAGTTCAAATTCTGGTACTTAACTATATGGGACAGGTAGTTGGCAATCCTCAACCCAAGGGTGGAGAAGGCATAAACCTCCGACCCCAGAGGTCAATTCTGCAGATCTCCTTATCCCAGGGTTTTAAATAATTGATTAGCAGTTTTTTTCTTGGGACAATACTAACTGTTCAGGAAGTATTTATATAGATTTTCTAGAAGTGTTATGTTTGTTCAACACAGTGAGGCAGGCATTATGCATTTTCACAATGTTTTAGCACTTTTATGAGCAAAACGCGGATCAATTTTTAGAGGTAAATCAAACCCAATATCCAGGTGGAGGGGAGCTAAGGTGCCTGGGTGGCTTCGACCTGTTGTGGGCTGTCTTAAAGACTACTCAGTTTCAGGCTAAGCAGCACAGCAGGGGAACCCCTTGGGGGAAGCAGCATAAATAATTCCAAGGAAGGTGTACTACGAACTACAAGATTGGGGGGGGGTCAAAAAAGGAATGCCAAATCATACATGAAACATGTCCTGAAATGAAACACACTCCACAGATTCAATGTCCACTCACTGGCTTGTGTTATCTCAAGGTTTATTTAATATATCATGTACAATAACCGCCAGTGATGTGACAAGTCTCACTGGCCACAAAAGCACCAGCGCTTCAGGTCCTCACTGACCCTTCATCGGGGGCGTGGCTGTTGGAAGCATGAATCATTTTATAATGTGCTTAATAGACTTCAGGTGAAAAATTTCAATTAAACAATTACTGGGCCCATTTAATTGGGATTTAAAAAAAGTACAAAAACACCATGTTGCAATTAAAAAATGTACACAAAGGAAACCACACTGATTAGTCTAATCTCTGCTTCACAATTAACTCAAGAAGAACTGAAGTTCAACATCATAGTAACTTCATGTTAGGAAGTCCTACTTGCATGCATGAATATATATTCTCACTTTAATCACAGCAATTTGCTTTATATGCTTGAGGGCATTTACTAAAGTACAGAGAGAAGGGTGTTTGTGATTCTACAGTCCAGGCATAGATGTACTCACACACACCATCAGTGGTAGGTAGAGAAAGCCACAGTAAAAAGCTGGATACTAGGGCCTGTAATAAAAACAAAAACAACAGCATTTAAGTTATTCCTCTTGCATCTCAAATCACTATATATATATATATATATATAGATATAGATATATATATATATAGATATACATCTATATATATATATATATATATATATATATATATATATATAGATATATATATATATATCTTAAAAACTTTTTAATACATTTTAATTTCCTCCATGTAAGTTCATATTCATAATCAAAAATTAGAAAAGGGGTTCTGAAATTAAATTAAATGCTACATCCAAGACAATTACATATAAATTTCCAAATATTTCTTCATATTTCCAATAGAGAGACCAAAGTATTAAACTTAATATTAGCAAAATCCATTTATAGCATGATTTCAGCATTTTTCAAGAATCAGTCAAGCAGATACGGTTTCAAATCCCAGCGTTCATTTAGACCTGATGGTTTTACCCTTCTAAGGGAGAAGATACAATAGCTCTCACGTTTTAAGAGTTGAACATCTATGTTGGCCCATTAAAAGGTATCAAATCATTTGCTTCTGGATCTATTCTTGCAAAGACCAATATGGCAACTACTAAATCTAGATTTGAATTCTTACTGTAATATCAGCTACTGGGTGTTTGAACTCCCTCTATGCTAGTGCATACTCACATATACAACACCTCTGGCACTTAAAGAAACCTCCTGGCCACTTAGGTAGCCACATCCCACCAGCTGCCTGTGTATGAGCTGGCTGTAATCTGCTGTGAACTAGTTTGTCTTTGATGTTGGCAGCCTTTTTAAAAGTTATTCTGGGTTTTTCACCTACTGCTCTCAAGACTTGAATATCCCCCGTAAATATGTTCCAGTTCCTGTATATCACATTTCCAATTCTGCCTGCAACATTGCTGAATTCTGTGACAAAGGTCACCGCCTTGTTGACCTCCCTGTCATCAGATACTAATTCACTAATTCTTCTCTGTTTTTAGGCAGGGCTCTTGTCTTGGCCTCCTTCAAAATGTCTGTTTTGTAACCCCTTTGTAAAAACGTCAGTTCAAGGTCAGCAGCCTATTTCTCAAACATCTCTATACTGGGGTAGTTATGCCTTTGTCTAAGCATTTGACTATAGGGTATAGAGTTTTTTAGTTTGATGGGGTGTGCACTCTCAGCCCTAAGAACACTGATGGTAGCAATCTGCTTCCTAAAGCAACAAGTTATTACTTTACCTTCTGGGTTACCTTCTAGTTCCAAATCTAAAAAATCAATTTTCTTGTTGTCGGATTTGTATGTAAAGTTCAGATTATAATAACTTACTTTCAACCATTGCATAAAGTCATCAATTTTGGATCTGTCTCCCTGCCAGATACAAAGACAAAGACAATCATATATGTAACGGCGCCAGAATTTTATATGGCACAAAAAAGGATTGTCCTCTTTATTCAAAAGTTCCCATCTCCCTAAGAAAAGGTTTGTGAGCAGCTAGAAAGGCACCCATGACAGTACCATATTCTTGTAAAAAATACTCGCCATTAAACTCAAAGAAATTATGCTTTCGAAAGAATCCCAAAGCAATAATTACAAAATCCACTGGTACGGCACTAGCATTTTCTGCATTTTCCAAAAAGTGTCTACAAGCATTTATTCCCTGCTGGTGCCTAATGGAAATATAAAGGGACTCAATGTCTATGCTCACCCAGGTGAAATCCTCATTCCAAACAACCTTGTCCACTTTTCTTAACACATCACTGGTGTTTTTCAAGTATGGATGAAGTTGAACCACACATTGCTGTAAAATAAAACAAACATGATGTCCCAGATTTTCTGGGTCGCCCGGGAGGGGGTTCTAAATCTTTATTTATTTTGGTAATACATAAAATCCTGGCACTTTGGGGTGTTCTTTCCAAATATATTTGTATTCTTCTTCTGTAATATTTCTGGAAATCGCTGTTGTCAGAATGCTATGCAATTTCATTAAAACATACACAGGGTTACACTGTAGCTCTGATAATTATTCATATTATTAACAATTTCATAGCAATGGACACATAATATGCTCCACTTGTTTTGTAACAGTTTTCATATTCTATTAATATTAATGTCATTTTATATTTAGATAGTATCCATGAAAACTCCTGAGGGGTCTGTCGAATCAGCAGATGTTGAACAAACTAATTCAAGCAGTTCAGGACCAAGGCAAAACTGCTTTCGCAATTTACCTTCTGCCCCTCTTTACAAATGTTTCCATGTTAGCATATGAGAAACCTGTTACAAAACAAGTGGAGAATATTCTTAACAACTTGAATCCACAAAGGTATTGCAATATTACTAAAAAATAAAAACAGCCTTAAGGGGACTTTCTGAAAACTGCAGCATAACAGTTAAACCTTCTGATAAAGGGGTAATATTGTGGTGTTAGAGAGCATTATGTGTCCATTGCTATGAAATCGATAGGATAACATGAATCATTATCAGAAGCTACAATGTAACCCTGTATGTTTTTTTAATATAAGAAATTGTATAGCATTCTGACAGCCATTTCAGAAATATTACAGAAGAATACAAATATATTTGGAAATAACACCTAAAGTGTCAGGATTTTGTATTGCCAAAAGTACATAAAGATTTAGAGAACGCCTGAGCAGACGCATCGTTTCTGGAAATGGCTTCTTAACAGAAAATCTGGGACATTATGTTGTTGTTTTATTTACGGCAATGTGTGGTTCAACTTCCTCCATACTTGAAAGACACCAGTGATGTGTTTAAGAAAAGTGGACAAGGTTGTTTGGAATGAGGATTTCACCTGGCTGAGCATAGACATCGAGTCCCTTTATACTTCAATTAGGAACCAGCAGTGGATAAATGCTTGTAGATACTTTTTGGAAAATGCAGAAAATGCTAGTGCCATACCAGTGGATTTTGTAATTATTGCTTTGGGATTCATTCGAAAGCATCATTTCTTTGAGTTTAATGGCGAGTATTTTTTACAAGAATATGGTACTGCCATGGGTGCCCGCATGGCACCTAGCTATGCAAACTTTTTCTTAGGGAGATGGGAACTTTTGAAGGTTTTGAATAAAGAGGACTATCCTTTTTTGTGCCATATAAAATTCTGGCACCGTTACATATATGATTGTCTTTGTATCTGGCAGGGAGACAGATCCAAAATTGACGACTTTATACAATGGTTCAAAGTAAATTATTATAATCTGAACTTTACATACAAATCCGACAACAAGAAAATTGATTTTTTAGATTTGGAACTACAGGGTAACCCAGGAGGTAAAGTAATAACTTGTTGCTTTAGGAAGCAGATTGCTACCAACAGTGTTCTTAGGGCTGAGTGCGCACACCCCATACAACTAAAAAAACTCTATACCCTATAGTCAAATGCTTAGACAAAGGCATAACTACCCCAGTATAGAGATGTTTGAGAAACAGGCTGCTGACCTTGAACTGACGTTTTTACAAAGGGGTTACAAAACAGACATTTTGAAGGAGGCCAAGACAAGAGCCCTGTCTAAAAACAGAAAAGAATTAGTGAATTAGTATCTGATGACAGGGAGGTCAACAAGGCGGTGACCTTTGTCACAGAATTCAACAATGTTGCAGGCAGAATTGGAAATGTGATATACAGGAACTGGAACATATTTACGGGGGATACTCAAGTCTTGACAGCAGTAGGTGAAAAACCCAGAATAACTTTTAAAAAGGCTGCCAACATCAAAGACAAACTAGTTCACAGCAGATTACAGCCAGCTCATACAAAGGCAGCTGGTGGGATGTGGCTACCTATGCGACCAGGAGGTTTCTTTAAGTGCCAGAGGTGCTGTATATGTGAGTATGCACTAGCACAGAGGGAGTTCAAACATCCAGTAGCTGACATTACAGTAAGAATTCAAGAAACAATAACCTGTGACACACAGTTTGTAATCCATGCCTTATGGTGTGAATGCAACACAATTTATGTAGGCTGCAACACTAGAGCCCTGAAACTTAGTATTCATGAGCAGGTCAGATCTATCAGAAATGCCAGGCAAGATACTCCTGCTGGTATTCATTTTCAGACACATCACAATAGTAATTCAACATGCCTAAAATGCATAGGTTTGGAACATATTCCACCTATGAAAAAAGGTGGTAACAGACCTATTCAACTCTTAAAACGTGAGAGCTATTGGATCTTCTCCCTTAGAAGGGTAAAACCATCAGGTCTAAATGAATGCTGAGATTTGAAACCGTATTCTGCTTGACTAATTCCTGAAAAATGCTGAAAATCATGCTATAAATGGATTTTGCTATTATTAGTTTAATTCTTTGGTCTCTATTGGAAATATGAAGAAATATTTGGAAATCTATATTTAATTGTCTTGATATAGCATTTAATTTCATTTCAGACCCACCTTTCTAATTTTGATTATGAATAAGAACTTACATAGAGGGAATTAAACTTATTAAAGTTTAAAATAACTGGTCAGCAATTTTCTCAATGAGCTGAACTAGTTATACTTCCTTGCTATAACCGCGAGGTTATAACCCGCTGGCACTCGCCCTGTCAGTCAGAAACAGCCGTTCCCCCATTGACTGTTTATCTCCTCCTAGGCAGGCTAATCGCTTTTTCAAACATGGCACTCCTTAACCAGAATAGCGAGGAGCTGCCAGACGGAGAGTTTACGTAGCTTTTCTTTTTCTTTTTAACGAGTTACACGGTCCACAACTTAAAAGATTTTAAAACCAAAATGGTATCTACTTGATTCTGCCGTTCCGCAGCTGCAGGAGACAGGAACTGCTGCTGACACCAGGGAAGGGCTCCAAGTCCGACTTGGCTGACTAGGGTAAGCGCTGATCGCGATCACAATCTACACTTTCAACTTTTTTATGAAGAGAGCACAAGCTGAATTAATGAAACACAATTCTACAAAGAAAAAAGAGAGAATAAAACCTGGGAGAGAGAAAGAGCGAGGAGTGAGTGTGTGTGTATGTTTTTCTCAGGGTCAGTGAGACGGGTACAGTACTGAAACACAGGAGAAAACTGCTAACCAGTAATTATTAAATAATAAGGGATGGAGAAGTGTCCTAAATTCAAAATTAATGTGATTAAACTAAGAATATATATTCATGCATGCAAGTAGGGCTTCCTAACATGAAGTTACTGATGAGGTTGAACTTCAGTTCATCTGAAGTTAATTGTGAAGCAGAGATGAGACTAATCAGCGTGGTTTCTTTGTGTAAATTCTTTAATTGCAACATGGAGTTTTTGTACTTTATTTAAATCACAATGAAATGGGCCTAGTAATTGTTTAATTGAAATTTTTCACCTGACGCCTATTAGACACACTATAAAATGATTGCACATGCTTCCAATAGTCATGCCCCCTGACGAAGGGTCAGTGAGGACCAGCGCTGGGGCTTTTGTGACCAGTGAGACTTGTCACATCACTGGTGGTTATTGTACTGGATATACTACATAAACCTTGAGATAACGCAAGCCAGTGAGTGGACACTGAATATGTGGAGTGAGTTTCATTTCTGGACTTGAACCCTTGAGGAGGCATGGTAAAGTTTATCCGCCCTGCGGGGCATAGCTGGCACCATGTCTGGCCTATGCCAGACTGACTGCCATGGCCGTATTCCTCAAAGCAGGCAAGATTGGAGGAATGATTCTGGGGTGAAACTCTGGGATCTCCAGAAAGTCCACCAGTTCCTTCCTGGTGACATCCTCTTCCTCAGTGTGGAAGCCCATGGCTGAGGACAACTGCTTCATCACATGAAAAAATGTGGGGTCCTCAGGAGGAGACCTAGGAGTATGATTAACAGAATCCTCACTGACAGAGGAAGCTGTGAACCTGTTAGAGACCAGAATCTCTTCCTATTCTTCCTCCTCATCGTCAGGAAGAATGAGGTCTAGATGGTACTCCTCTTTGAGATCAACCTCTTCCAGATCCAGGTGTGATGCCGGATGTGCCACCGACAGACTGCAGGGAGCCTTCCATGGCCTACGAGTAGGTGTCGAGGATGAAGCTGCTGTTGACAGCAATGGCAATGTGGGCCAGTATGCGTCCAATTGCTGTACAATCACCGAAGTGAATTTACTTTGAATTTTGTTTAGGTCTATGACCATCAAGAGCTGCGTCGACTGGTGGGGGAGGGGGTCAACAGTGCAGGGACTGACAACCCGCCTGAAGGGCCGGGAGAACCCGTAGAGCCTGTAGCCCCGGAAGAAGAAGGGCCATGCCTTGAGTCAGGCGGTGCATGCTCAGTATGGATCTGAGGGCACAGAGACCTGGACAGCAACTTTGGGCAGGTGCAGCTGCAGCCAACAAGGATCCCCAGACAAAGGAGAAGAGGCCATCGGGAGTGAGGTCACCACCGGGGAGCAGTCGAAGCCCAGTCTTTTTATGATTGTTCCTTAAGGATCGTCTCAGGCCTTGGAGGCCTGGGAGCTCGACAATCCTGTCGGTGATTTAGAGGCTGGGACCCCAGAGAACCCCCTGCCTGAACTGGTGCCCTGTTGATACATCAGAAATTTTTTTTCTTAATATAGTTTTTATTAAAAAAGATTTTAAAGGAAAACTGTCCAAAACAGTGCTGGCAATTACCAGAGCTGCAAAAACGCTCGATTAGTACAACCTGCACATTATTGCTCACCTTTACCTAGCAATTTCTTTGGTTTCTTGCCTGATCAGTGGTTCCTTGAACTGTCCTGGATGCACCATTTGGAAACTGCCGCAGCACCAGAAGACAGAGTGTGACCTTAGTGACTTGGATGTTCTTCCTGCTGTATGTTGAATGTTTGATTGAGCGAGGGCACATTTTACGGACTAAAAAGAAATAATCGTCAATGTATAACTCCTTGAGCTGTAATTTCAAGCAACTCCATTAACAATGGAGCAGTGTAAGGGTACTTAATTTTGTAAAGAAAGTTATGCTCCGATTGGTATGCAGTAGTGCCCTAGTTCCAGGTTTAGGTACGCGAAAAGCGCTTAGGCACTACTGCAGATGTTCGAGCTCGAGCCACAACTTTCTTTACAAAATTAACTACCTTACACTGCTCCATTTTTAACAAGAGTTTTTGCTAGAGGTACAGCTAAAGGAGTTCTACATTTCACATTATTTCTTTTAGTCCAGAAATGTGCCTGCCAATATGAATGAGCTGCCCGCATACAGCCGAAGATCAGGGCGCTCATTAGCATACAGTTAAGTGCTCTGGCCGCTACCTCCATAAAATGGCGCCACCCTCGCTGGAACTTCAAATACTGATTCCTAAAGAAAGATATGAGCTTACAACAGAAATGGCAGTCTCACTGCAAGTTGGCCAATGAGTAGATGCCGGAAGAAATGGGAAACAATGGTTTTCCTTTAACTTTAACAGAGTACGGGTAATGGCAGTCACAAATTCATCACAGTATATAAAACCTGTAATATACATAGTCAAGGCAGTGGATAGCCGTAAAAGACAAAAGTCGATTTCTAGATCGTTAATATTATACTCCAAATGGGCCAGGAAAACAATACAGATTTTATGTTTTTTCATTCAGGAGAGTGGAATCCCTCATCCCCAAAAGCCGCCTCCAATAGGATTCATACCCTCTGTTTTCACTTTGCATGAGAAAACACAAACTCTGGAAGTGATGCAATCAGTAGAATCAAAGCACAAAGCTAGGGTCCTTTGCCATGATGCACAGGATCCATCTGCTCCACTTCTGTGTGCATAATTCAGAACTGTCATTCAAATGGTGAGATACTCTCTCTGCCCTATAAATACTAGTCACTATCTCTCTCCAGTCAAGTATCGTGAGAACCTGAGGTGAAAGCCAATGTCTAGTCAGGGCTTTCTTGGCCGCCAAGAGGGTTATTCCCAGAAGATACCATGTATGGGAGTCCCTAAGTTCTCAGGGTACTATTTGCACAATGAAAAGAGCTGCTGTTAGGGTGATTGGATGTCCAAATAGGTCAGCCAGCTCCGACTGCAGGGAGGCCAGGAAGGGTGGTATGGTAGGGCATAACCAGAATACATGAGCGTGGTGTGCCAATGGGTCACCACTCTAGCACCAGCAGTCAGCTGATCTAGTAGTAGAGTAATGAGCTGTAATAGCAGGGGTTCGAAAATATCTAATCATTAACTGCCAGGAGAAGAGCCTCCAGTAATGTGAGTAGATGAGTTTGGAGGATAGAAGCCAGCCCTTGTCCCATTGTTGTGTGGATGTCTAGGTCTAATTCTGTGTTCCATTTCTCAAGCGTCCCTTGTGTGTTTGCTCCTATAGTTTCACCGAGTGCTCTGTAAAGACTAGAAATGGTGTGAGGCATCTCAGTGGTGCTAAATCTTGTCTGCAGCAGGGTTATTGGGGGGTTGTGATCCTCTGGATTTCGCAGATCAGGTGGGAGGGAGTAGAAGAAGTGTCTCAGTTGCAGATACATGTAAAAATCTAACTGCCTGAACCCATATGCTTGCCGCAACTCCTGGAAGGACTTAAAATTGTTCCCATTCAAAACCCGTGGGAGGTAGGAGAGATGAAGATGCTCCCACATTTTAAATGTGTGGTCCACTCGAGCCAGAGGGAAGCCCTCCAGTAGGGATATTGGGCAGAGGTAAAGCAGGTATGGAGCCAGAGCCAGCTGTCTGTGAATCACTCCACAGGATCTGACCTAGTGTAACCCAAGCGCTAGGGCTTTGCTGAATGAGAGCAGGAGAGGACTGATACAGGGTCACCCTCACCAGGTCATCTGGGGAAAAGACCGTTCACTCCCTCCACAGGGCGGGAGTGGTCCACATAAAGCGGTAACAATAAAAGAAAGGTGTGAGGCCCAGTTATACAGTTTAAGATTGAGAGGGCCAGCCTCCCTGCCCTGGGAGAAAAGGACTGAGGACTTTATTCGTGGGCGTTTCCAGCCCATATAACATTTGTTATTGTCTTACTCCAAATTTGGAATATCTTGGTTGGGCTGTAGATCGATACATTTTGAAAGAGGTAGAGAGCTCGGGGCAGAATCACCATTCTGACAGCCTCCACTCTCTGAAGGAGGTTAAATGGCAAGATACTCCACCTGGCAAGATCCGTCAGGAGCTGGGCATAGAATGGGTCATAGTTGTTTCACATGGACCTTACGGCATCAGGTGAAAGGTATATGCCCAAGTACTTTAAATTTCTCGAGTTCCAAGCGGAATGGGTAGGTCTGTTTAAATGATAGTGGAGGGGTAAAGTGGAATGTTAATGCTTCCGTTTTAGAAGTGTTTAATGTATATCCAGAGCAAGAGCTAAATTTTTCAAAAATCGTAAACACAGCTGGGATAGATTGAGTGGGGTTGGCCAGGAAGAGCAAAACATCATCTGCATATAAGGCTATGCGATGCTCCCTCCTCTCCAGCTGGAGCCCAGTAATTTGGGGGGGGAGCACCTACCTGCCTGGGCCAGGGGTTCGATGAAGATGGCAAATAGTCCTGGGGACAAGGGGCAGCCTGTCGGGTTCCCCTGTACAAGAGAAAGTAAGATGGGTGATGACCAGAAACCTTAAAAACAGGCTTGTGGGGAGGAACAGAGTGCCTTAATCATGGAAATAAGGGGAACAGGGAATCCCATCCTGGCCATTGTGGCAAACAGAAAGGGCCATGAGACCCTGTCAAATGCCTTCTCAGCATCTAGGCTGAGAAGGACCAAAAGGGCTTTTCAGGTTTGCATCTCATGGACCAAGTGCAGGGTTCTCCTGGTGTTGTCCGTTGTGGACCTGGCGCTTACAAAGCCTGTCTGATCCAGGCCAATCAGAGAGGGGAAGACCATGTCCAGGCGCTTGGACAAGATAGACATAAGAATTTTATAATCTACGTTTAGGACAGAAATTGGGCGATATGAATTGCATAGCTAAGGCTCCTTCTCAGGCTTAGGGATAAGAGACACCATGGCGTATGACCAGCTTGGGGGGGGGGCCACTACCCATGCCCTGCAGTATTTCATTGTAGACCTGCAAGAGGGGGTGGGCCAACCCTCTGAACAGTGTGCTTATAAAACTCTATGCCGTAGCCATCTGGGTCGGTAGCTTTCATAGTTTTCAAGTGGGAGATGACTGCCAGGAACTCCATCTGGGTTATAGGGGAAATCAGACCAGTCTGCTGGTCCTTATTAAGTTTGGGGAGGTCCAGGGAGGAGAGAAAGGTTGACATGGCTTGGGGTCTGACGGGTGGTCGTGTGTGTATAAATTCTTATAGTAGTCACAGAAAGCCTGGGAGATGTGCCCCAACCTGGTGTGTAAGGTGCCAGTGCCTGGATCCTTGATGGCAGCTATAAAGGACAACCGTCGTTGTTTGCGCAGTCGAAAGGCTAGCAGGCGAGAGGCTCTAGGGCCTCTCTCTCCATACCGTTGCCTCAGGAATGCCAGTGCTATCTCTGTGTGCTGCAGGCACAACTTGTCAAGCTCTTGTTTAGTCCGTTTTAGTTGCGCTATGATCGACTGATCTCCCTGTTGGTGAGCCTCTTGGAGGAAATGAAGTGTTTGTTCTAGATGCAACTGCCTTTCCCAGCGTTGCTTCTCAAGGACGGTGGTGTATTGTATTAGGTGGCCCTGAAGGACCGCCTTCAATGTGTCCCGCCTGATGGCTGGGGTGGTCTCCGGATCGGACTTATCCATCAAGACTTCCTGTATCTTATCCCCTAGGAATTCCCTAAAAGGCTCACTTTTAAACTGGATTGGGTTGAGTCTCCACATAGTGTTACGTTTCTCAAGCCCCAGCTCCCAGGACGGAGATACAGGGGCGTGGGCAATAACCCCCATGGTAGCCTCCCTAACACCACCCACGCATTCCTTTTGTGTATAACAGTGGTCTATCCTGGTGTAAGCACCATGTACAGCTGAGTAAAATGAGCATTTTCTATCCCTAAGATGCACGGTGCACCATACATCCAGCCAGCCCACCTCTTGTACAAAATGTTTAAAAAACTTGTGCAGGGCAGGCTGCCTAACTCTTGGGGTACCTGAGGAATCCAGGTTAGGGCTAGGGGCAATGCTGAAATCGCTGTAGAATCAAGGTTCCCTCATCATCTCTAGCACCTTCCTCAAGAGGCGCCGGATCGTTGGTATGTTCAACCCTGGGGAATGTATATATTGGGATTGTTATAGACAGGATAGAGGTAGTCCAGAGGAGGGCAACTAAAATGGTGCAGGGTCTGCAAGAGAAGCCAGATAAGAAGAGACTAAAGGAGCTTAATATGTATACCCCTTGAGGAAAGAAGGGGGGGACATGATAGAAACTTTAAGTACCTCAGTGGAATCAACAAAGTCCAAGAGGGTAGCATCTTTCAGAAAAGAGACTTGCAAGAACAAGGGGACACAATTTAAAGATAGAAGGAGGGCAGTTCAGGGGCAATGTGAGGAAGTATTATTTCACAGAGAGGGTAGTGGATGCTTGGAACAGCCTTCCTGAGGAGGTTGGGGTCTAAAATCTGGGAGAATTCAAGAATGCATGGGACAGACATAAGGCAATTCTTGTGGGGGGTAGGAAGAAATAGGCTGTTGGTTAACTAGGATCTGTGGCCTATCCTGTAGGTAGGGAAATGGGCAGACTAGATGGGCCAAGCGGTCCTTATCTGCCGTCAAAGTCTATGTTTCTATTAGCCAGGGTAACCTCCTTGTCCTGCAGTGACCCCTGGACAATCACCAGTCAACCCTCTGCATCGCCCCATTCCAGGGTGGCCTAAAAGGGGGTGGGGCCAGAAACCAGTATAGCGAGTCATTTCTCCTCCTTTCTCTCCCCAACAAAGGAGGAGGGAGAATACCTCCTCCTTTGTTGGGGGAAGGAGGTAAACTTCGATAAAACCCTTGCTAGCCAACTTTTGTGTCCGTTATCAGTCATGTGTGTTTCCTGTACATAAATAATTCCCCGCCTGACTCTTCTTAAACACAGTAATCATTCTCAAACATTTAACAGGGTTACCCATACTCATCTACATTCAGCGAGAAAATCTGTAATAGTTTGTTAGCCATCTAAAACTCTGTTATGAACGAGTTCGCAGGGTCTCATAACTAGGCCCCAGTTTATTAGATCTGCTTAATCTACAGCCCGTCATGTGGAAATGTGACTGCCAATGGGGGATGAGGAGATAACCCAGCCTCCAACTTCAAACTGTGGAAATATAAAATTAAGAAAACAAACTTGAAAACATTTGGAAGCAGGATTCTGCCAACTGGGCGGTTCCTGCTAAACTACGAGAAGCTCCATGAGGAAGGAGCTGGAGAGCACCCAGTCCTTGGATGGTGCCAATTTGGTTTGGTCTGACCACAAGGGGACCAGATGTATATCTAGGAAAGGGGATTGGGATATAGTCATGCCGGTGCTTCCCCCAGGGGTATGAATCAGACCAGTTTGTACCCTATTTATCATTCAGCTGTCTACTGTAGTTCCTTGTCACGTTGAGGGCTAATCAGTTGCAGGTCTAACAAGTTTTGCTGAACACTGCTGTGGCCAATGCCTGGCCCAGTCTAGTCCATGGGGTAGGAGAGGGAGCCTAAGTGGGGGGATCAGTTTGCCCCAGTCCTCCCGCCCCCCTTGTCAGCACTGGGAAGCATGGGGGGCAAGCTAAGACACCCATTTGAGGTGCAGCATTCCACTAACGGAGGGCAGTGATCACCCAGCCATGGACCGGCTCCACATCCCATGGAAGTAGTCATCCACCCCTCCAAGGGAGGGGATGGGAAAAAGATTATCATTCAGCATTTACTGTATGCTCAGTAGGTGCCACCAACCTGTCTCAAGTCCTCATTTTTGCCAAGACCACGAGGTGGCCAAAGAAAAAGCCAACCCATACTCCCCCACCCCCATGACTGTTCAGGTCTCCACCCCTCAACCCCTTTCTCCCACCCCAAAACATCATCACCTCCAAAACAAGAAGAGACCATGGGGCTCTTCAAAACGAAAGATGCCCCATATAGGCATCTCTGTAATATATGGGGGATTACTTAGGGAAGGGTAGGGGAGCCTGGGTGTCACTGGGGCAACTGAAGTAACAGGGGGAGAACTTGGTCAGCTAACCTGCAAGGACAGAAATAGAAGAATTAGTTAGTCCATGTGTCCTTTTCATTTCACTGCAGAGGTAGAGGGTTCCCGTTCTTACCGAGCTGCCGATAGTTTCCTCAGGCCTTCCACGATTTGCTGGATCACCAACGCGCCTTCCTTTCAGAGCTGTTCCCTCTGTGGCATCCTGTTCGATGCTTGCTGTGCAAATCTGGCCACTAAGGAAGTGTTGGATGACGTCTGGCTTACTGCGACCTCGAAGCCAAGCTTGGAGAGTTCATGAGCAGCTTCCTCCACGCTTTCAAAAGATCTGGGGCCTTGAGCAAGGTGCGCCACTAATTTCGAGGGGTAGGGGTTCTAAATTTGATCCCAGCCTCCTTTAGCTTCCTTGTAGGATGGTGCATTTGCTCTGCGCCTTGTTGCAATTGCAGCAGGGTAGTCATTGTCTACATAAATACGATGGTCTTGATAGGTTAAGCTCCCTGCTGCCCTGGGCTGGCAGCATAGCCTAGAGGTTAGAGGAACTGAGGTGTGAATGAGCCTGGTACATCCAGCAGACCAGACCGGAGTTTGATTCTCACAACCTCCACTTGCATACTGTGTGACTCTGAGCAAGTCACTTAACCACCCAGTATTCCCAGGTCGCCCCAGAAAACAGGCACTTGTGCCTAGTGGGCCTTACCCGGTTACCAAAGACTAAAATAAAATAAAAATAAATGATTTGTAGAGAACCGTTTCTTTCTCCTGGCAGCACAGGAAGCGGACCAAAATTGAGCATGGGCAATTTGGTGTCTGTGGGCCTAATGTGCGGTCAACACGATCCATCTCGAGAGAGCAGTCCTCTGGTAGGTCCAGTTTGGATTTAAAACATTTTTGCAGTAACAGAATAGGATTGCTTCCCTCGGTGCTTTCCGGGAAACCTGAGATCCTTAAGTTATTTCTCCGACTCAGAGCCTCTGCATCATCAGCCCTTTCCTGTAAGCCCTTCACTGCCTGGTGCAGTTGAATAATGGCGTGCTCTGTACAGTCCGCAGGGGTGTTGGTGCTAGAGGTCTGTTCCTCCAGGCTATCCAGCCTTTTTTCAATTTTCCCCATATCTGTTCTCAGAGTGGCAAAGATGGATCTAGTCTCTTTTCTAAAGTCCTGGAGCTCCTACAGTACCACATCCATCTGTCTGGCTATGTTAGAGCGTGCCAGAAAGGTCGGCCTTTGGGGGAATCGCTGCAGCCAGAGAACTGCGAGCTGTTGCTGTCTGAGTGGATTCCGTCTGAATCGAAGCAGTCCAATAGCGATTTTTGGTTTTCTGGTTTCCGTCAGGGCATCCTCACTGAGCCCGGTAGTGGATTAGCCTGAAAGTAGTTTAAGGTAAGGTGGAATTTTTGAATTTGAGCCCTGGAAGAGACGGAGCTATGAGCTCATGTGGCTTCCACTGGCATGACATCACCAGAAGTCTCCCATCAGAAAATTTTTAAGTGCCTTTTTGTGTCGCCTAAGGGTAGTTTGGTTAAACTTCTGGCACAGCTCACAATCAACAACTTTGTGGTCAGGTCCAAGACAGCAGACACAGAAGAAATGTTCATCTGTGGAGGCAATCTTCTTTCCACAGCGACAGAAAAGAGAAGCCAAAGGATTAACTCTCTAAACAAACAAAAAGAGGGAATACCTTTAATAAAAGAGATTATGAAAATCTGCAGAGAAAAAACCGTAGGTGAAAAAATGGCGTGAGACTGCAGTGGAGCTTCCGCGGAGACCCATGCAATCAAGCCAACTGAGGGAAAACTGAGGAGGGAGCGGGGCTGCTCACACTCTTTACAGGGTAGGTGATGTCGATGGACGTGACGGCATGGGTGGCCCCAGATATACTGCTGAAACTCTTCTGTGTGGATCCTGCTTACCGATGGTGAAGTTCCTACGATGTGACCTACTGATTGAGATACCCCTGAAGAAGATCTTCAGGTTGGGGTGAAGGACAACTTTGTCCTTGTGGAAGATTAGGTAAGGAGACTCCACAGATAGCACCTGGAGCTCACTGATCCTTCTGGCTGACATGATGGTCACCAGGCAGGCGGGTCTTCCATGACAGGTGTGACATCTCACACTTGTGCTTAGACTTGAAGGCTAGCCCATGAGCACAGCCTGCAGCAAAAGTAAGTCCCATGGTGGCAGTGGTTCACGCACCGGAGGTGAGGACAGGTGGTCCAGGCCTTCGAAAATGCACCCGATCACCTTCTCCTGGGCCACTGTCAGCTGCCCAGTAAGCAGAGAAGGCTACCAGGTACACTTTAAGCGGCCATTGCTCGAGTTCCAACTGAGAGAGGGACCAGTGGTAGTCCAAGATGCCTGCCATAAGGAAGGCAAGGGGATCAATTTTTTGCTCCTGGCACTAAATGGCTAACTCTTCCATTTAAATGAACAGCATTCATGAAGTCTATTACTTTTGGAAGGCCTCCACAATGTGAATATCTTACGACAGACCCAAGGCCTCAAACTCTAGCCACTCAGTAACCAGACTATGAGGTGCAGGGACTGAAGGTACAGGTGCAGGACCTTCCCTTTTGTCTGGTCAACAGATCCAGGTGAAGAGGCAGCTGCCATGGAGGTCTGTTGCTAAGGCTGAGGAGATCTGGTACTAGAACTGCTTTGGGCAGTCTGGCACTATCAGGATCATCCACAGCTTGTCCTTCCAGGCCCTCACCACCACCTTGTAGATCAAAGAGAAGGAAGGAAAGTATGAATGAGGCCTGAGGTTCATGGCCTTAGAAGAAATCCCAACAGTGTCCCTGACTGTAGGGGTGAGCACAAAGGGCCTCAGTTTGGCATTCTCCCAGAAAGCAAACAGATCCACCAGAGGTGTACCCACAGGGAGAACAGGTGGTTCACCACCTCCTGATTCAGGAACCACTCCTGCAACATTTCTCCTACCCAGCTGAGGGGGTCCGCCAACTGATTTTTCTCTCCTGCAACATAGCCACCAGGAGATCTGCAACCAGGCTGTGAACAAGGGTCCAGGTGTGGCAAGCCACCCCACACAGGGAAAAGGAGTGTGTTCCTTCCTGCCTGTTCAGGCAGACTATGGCCATGGTGTTGTCGACTGAACCTGCATGACCTGACCCCTAACTAGAGGAGCAAATTCCGTCACAGCCACCCACACTGCACGGAGCTCCAACAGGTTTATGTGGTGATGAGACTGCCAGGATGACCAGAACCCTGTGAGCTCTGTGGTCCCCCAGGTGTGATCCCCACCCTACCAGAGACTTGCCTGTTATTAGCATGACTGTTGGCTCCGGCAGACAAACTGTGATTCCTTCCTCCAGATGTTCTGGGACCAGACACCACTAGATGGCATCCCACATCAACTGAGTCACCGGGACCGGATGGTCCAAGTGTCCTAGATGCTGGGACCACTGATGGCCCAACTCCCACTGATGCTGGTGCAGGACACCATGTAACACAGCAGCTGCTGGAAATGCCAGACACAGCAAGAAAGCCCAACCTGAAATGATCAGAAAAGGAAGTAAGATCCAGTGCCTGGTCTGCAAAGAGGTGGGCCCTGGTCAGCAGGGAGTCTAGTTCTGCCCTGATGACCCTGATCACCTTATAAGGGTACCAGCTCGGACTTGTCCAGGTTGACCAAGAGGTCCATATCTCAAATGGTCTGGAGAGTCAGGTCCCTGAAGCTCTTGGTCTCTTTGGATGGCCAGCTAGCAGCCAGTCATTCAGGTAGGGACACACGTGACTCCTCAGAGCTGCGAGAGGTCACCACCACTGCCATGCATGGTAAAGAGCATGATGCCCAGGAGAGACTGAAGGCCTGATCTGGAACTGGCACAGGACCCCTTCTGCTCAGAAGCGGAGGTACTGGTGGTGGGACAGACAAACTGGGATGTGGAAGAACATGTCCTGGAGGTCCAGGGAGCAGAACCACATGTTCTGCTCTAGAGACGAAATGATCTGATTCAGAGTGACCATCTGGAAAGTACAGTTATGTAAGAACTTACCGTAACAGTAGATCTTCGAGAGAGGCTCTTGCAGTAGGTAATTACATATAGGACTGACGCCGGCCAGCGGCAGGACCCCACGGAAAAATTTCTAGCTAGCTGTCCCTGGCGGGGACCGCCCCAGTCCAGGTGACCAGCGCCATACAACGCCGGTATAAAGGTGTGGTCCCAGACGCCCTTCCAGTTCTTTCCCGCCACAGCCCGAAGGCCCGGACGAGAGAAGCAGACATTTCCTCAATGGAAAGGGAGCTGAAAAAGCCTAGGGGGATGGAGGGCGGGAAGGTATTACCTACTGCAAGAGCCTCTCTCGAAGATCTACTGTTACGGTAAGTTCTTACGTAACTGTACTATCTTACTTTGAGAGGGCTCTTGCAGTAGGTAATTACATATAGGACAGAATCCCAAGCAGTCTGGAACAAACGAAAGGCACCGGAAGGAGGAACTACTCCAAAAAGTACCCAATAATCTAGCAGGTCTCAAGAAAGGAGGCCTTGCAAGACAGCTAACCCAAAGCCTGCTCTACGGCTAGAGGCAATGTCCAAACTGTAATGTTTAGTAAAGGTATGGACTGAAGTCCAAGTGGCGGCAGCACAGATGTCTGCTGCAGACACGTTCTTGAAACAAGCCGCAGAGGCAGCTACTCCTCGAGTGGAGTGACCTCTGACTTGACCCGGTAGGGTCTTCTTGTACTTGTCATAACAGAAAGTGATGCAATGGGCCAACCATTTTGATAGGCATTGCTTAGAGACAGCATTGCCTTCTCTTTTGTGAGCAAAAGAGACAAACAACTGATCAGTCTTTCTGAGATCCTTCGTCCTATCGGTGTAGTATCTCAGGATCCTGTGAACATCCATAGTATGGAGCAGGTATTCTCCTTGATTGGAGTACTGCGTGAAGAAGGCAGGTAATTCAATAGACTGATTCAAGGTAGATTCCCTACCACCTTCGGGAGAAACTTAGATTCATGCGTAAGACTATTCGCTTCTTTGTGAAAATCAGATAAGGGATTTTGCACATAAGGGCCTGAGCTCAGAAATTCTGCGAGCAGAAGTAATGGCCACCAAGAAGAGCGCCTTCCACTATAAAACTTCTAAGTTCAGGCGGAAGCCGGAGGCTCGAAAGGAGGAAGGGTAGTTTCGAGGACAAAGTTCAAGTCCCATGGGGAGCTGGAACCGGACAGGGGCCTAAGATGAAGGACCCTCTGAGGAAAGTTTGATACCTCCAGCTGGGCAAATGCCTTGTCCGTGAAAGGGACATGGTAGGCTGAAATAGCCGCATATGGACTTTCAAAGAGGAGTGGCTAAGACCCAGGTCAAAAAGATGACGCATGTACTAAGCAGAATGGTCGCAGGGCAGGAAAAGGGTTCCACCTTCCTGGCCGCAGCCCAGATAGAAAATCTTTTCCATTTCATGGCATAGGTGGACCTAGTGGAGGGTTTCAGCCTCCACCAGAATCTCGCCACCTTAGGAGAAACGCCAAAACGAGATTGAGCTAAGTCTGCAGGAGCCATGCGTGAAGTTGAAGGACTTGAGTCCTGATGGACCAGGGTCCCCGATCCTGGGTCAGCAATCCTGAGATAAAGGAAGAGGAAGAGGAGGAACCTCTGAGTATTGTTGTAGAAGAGAGAACTAATTTGTTTGGGCCAGGAAGGAGCGATCAGAATCATTCTCACTCCTTCTAAGGCCAGCTTCTGTAACACACGAGGGACCAGAGGAATTGGGAGAAAAGCATAGACGAATCTGTCCTTCCAGCTCAGAGACAGAGCGTCATTCCAGAAAGCGTCTTGCTCTGGAACGAGCGAGCAAAAGATTGGAAGCTTTGCATTTTGGGAGGAAGCGAACAGGTCTATCTGAGGAGTCCCCCAAATCTGGAAGATGCTTTTTAGAACTTTTTCGTCCAATTCCCACTCGTGTGATAGAGCCGACGAGCAACTTAGTCTGTCTGCCAGGACACTGTCGACTCCCGGAACACGGATCGCCGTGAGGTGAAGGTTGTGAAGCGTTGCCCAATCCCAAACCCTCATCGATTCCCTGCACAGCGGGTAGGACCGAGTCCCTCCCTGCTTGTTGATGTACCACACCACGCACATGTTGTCCGTTTGGACAGCTAGGTGACCGGGAAGAATGAATTGGTGAAGGGCCTGGAGAGCATACAGCACTGCTCGAAGCTCGAGCACGTTGATATGGAGAACTATCTCCATCTTTGACCATAGGCCCTGGGTTCGGTGAGGGCCCAGATGGGCTCCCCAACCTTCGCCTGAAGCGCCCGTGGTCAGAATCTGATCGGGGAGGAAGAAAAGGACCCCCGGAATAGTGTTCTCCGAACCATCCACCATTGCAAGTCTCTCACCATCGGGCGAGAGATCAGAACTAGATGATCTAGATCGCCTCGTCCATTGATCCCACTGAGATCAGAGAGTCCACTGAGAGATCCTCATGGAGGCGCCTGAACAGCTGGGATGGCCGCCATAAGCCCCAGTAGACTGAAGCACTGACTCCGCTGGGACCTCCTGCATCTGATAGGAGGGAAATCTGAGACTGAGGAGGCCCCCTGTCCGAGGCAGAAAGGCCTTGCACAGTGATGTGCTCGAGAATTGCCTCGATGAACTGGAGCCTCTGTGAAGGCTCCAGGTGAGACTTGGAGTGGTTGATGGTAATACCCAGGCCAGTGAAAACCTGCTGGGTGAGGGAGAGAAAATGCAAGAGTTCCTCCTGACGAGGCCGCCAGGAGCCAGTCGTCCAGGTAGGGAAAAACCTGAGCTCCCAAAGAGCGAGGGGGCCACAACCACCGCCAGGCATTTTGGTAAAGACTCGGGGCCAAGGAGCACCAAATGGGAGTGTCCGGAATTGTAGGGACCCTGGAACGCGAAACCTGAGGTACTTTCAAAAGTAAGGGCTAAGGGGATGTGCAGGCACGTATCCTGCATATCTAATGCACAAAGCCATTGACCCAGCCGAAGCAGGGGCAAAAGGGTTTGAAGGGAAAGCATCCTGAACCTCTTGTATTCCACATGCAGGTTCAGAGAGCTGAGATCGAGGATAGATCTGAGATCTCCTGTTTTCTTTGGTACAAGGAAGAAGTGGGAATAGTAACCCATCCCGTAGAGGTAAGGGGGGACGGGTTCTATAGCCTGTTTCGCAAGGAGCGCCGAGATTTCATCCCTGACCAAAGGAAGATGGTCCCTTGAGTAAGCGGAGTTCAGAGGGGGGTGACGCGGAGGTTTCTGTAGAAACTCTATGGAGTGCCCCTCTGCTATGATCTGAAGCACCCATGAATTGATGTTATCCTCTCCCAATCCAGAAGGTGGAGGGAGAACCTCCTCCTACTGGTTCCTCCAGGGCTGCCGGAGGCGGGAGAAGGAAGGAGTCAGGTGGTGGAGGCAGCGCCGCAGCTGGGGCACCCGTTGCTTTTTTTTGGGCGGCGGAGGCCTGGCAGCTGTGGGGGCCCGACGTTTAGTGGCCCACCTTCCCTGAGGTTTCGCTTGAGGCCGGCTGCGTCTGCGAAAGGGACGGCGCTGTGGGGGATGGGGACGGTACACTGAATCGACAGATTTAAGGGCCGTCCCCTTCTCCTGCAGATCAGTGATGATGATGTCCTTGACATCACCACCGAAAAGCACAGAACCCCTGAAAGGTGCTTCTTTGATCGCTGACTGCACCTCGGGGACCAGACCTGACACATGGAGCCATGCGTGACGCCGAAGACTGACGGCAAAGGCAGAACTCCATCCTGCGGTGTCCACTGCGTCGTAGGTCATCCTCAAAATATGACGACTGGCCGAACGAGCAGAACGGACTAGGTCGGCCAACTCCTGCTTGACTTGGGAGTCAGGTAAAGAGTTGATCTTAGATTCCGCCTGGGTAAGGACGGTCTTCTGGTAATCCCCCATATGTGCTAGCATAGTTCAGGGCCCTAATCCCCAGTGTGGAAGAAGCGAGATCTTCCTTCCATACTGATCCAGAAAGCTAGATTCCTTATCCGGGGAGACGAGCTCAAGTGGTGGTGCTGACCGGCCGGAGCGCGCTAATCACAACCGAGTCTGCACGGGGTGAGAGTCTAAAAAGTCTACACCTTCCGGAGCCTGGTATAGCCTGTTCGACTTCCTGGGAAGTGGGGCTAAAGCCGACGGTTGCTTCCAGATCGTGAAAACAAGGTGGGCGTGAGGCTCGATCCAGAGTGGCACTAGGGTAGGAGCCATAAGGGGTAGTCCAGATGTTCGATAGTTTAACCTGCTGAGGATCTGGCTCCCAAGAAGTGCCACTGATGGACCTCCTGGATCTTCCTGAGCAAATCCGTGAAGGAAGGATCCTCCGGAGGAGACTTCGGAGGAGTCCGCGGCCAGGGTTTAGACGGAGAGCGTGGCTCGTCGTCTTTCTCGGACCATCCATCGGAAGCCTCCGAGGAGGCCGAGAGAGAAGAGGAAGAATCTGAAGCAGAGTAAGACTCCCTGACTCGGGGGGAATCCCCGAACGCTTGTCCTGCCCCTCTCTGGGTCCCGAGGGAAGGGCTCAGGAATCCGGAGGAGGAGAGGGAGTGTGCCGTCTGAGGCGTACGGGAGCCGGGGGTGGCACAGTCGCCGTAAGACGGCTCTCAACTTCCTTGGTGAGCTGAGCCTTGGCCTCAGCCCACCAGGAGGCAAGAGTCTCCTGCAGATCCACCGGCAGCCTAGGGGGCGGTGGAGGAGGAGGAAGGGGGGGGGGAGATAGGTGTACGGAGGAAATCCGTAGGGGGAGTATCCGTAACCTGGCTGCTGGTATACCGGAGCCGGGTACTGCGGCGTCGAAGGCGTCGGCACCAGGTACTGCGGCGCAGGATACTGCGGACCTGGGAAAACCGGCGTCGGATATGACGGCGGATACCCAGGCACTGGAGGCGCTGCCAGAGCAGACGGCCCAGCCGGGTACTCCACGGGCGGATCCGTCGGGATAGGCCCGTGGGGTGGAGGGCCTGATGGAAGAGGAATATCCCCCGCCGGTGTCAGAGGGGCCGGTATCGGAACCGGCGTCGGAGGGGCCTGGCGCCGGAAGAGCTGGCACCGGGCCGCGCTGGGAAGCCGGAGTCAGATCCGCCTCAGGAAGAGGATCTGACGAGCCCAGGGTCCCAGCCTCGCTCAGGGATGGAGGGAAAATCCCCGGGTCGGGCAGGGGGACTGGGGCTCCCTGACGACAGCCGGAAGGCTGCGGGAGCCTGGGACAACAGACGCCGCAGGGTTCGCCGTAGGCTCCGAGGCCTGGCGCACGTCGGAGGAGCCGACGTGAGGCTTATGGGCCGAATCCCGGCCGACGCCAGAGGAGCCAGCGTCCGACTTCGGGGGTCCCTCGTCGGAGGCGGGCCGAGAATGGGAGGAGGCCCGGTCCGAGGGGAACGTTGCCGTGCGCCGCCCCGAATGGTCGAGCGTCTTAGCGGCCTTCTCACGGCATACATCAGAGGAGCCAACATCCGCTTAAGGGAGGTGCCAGCACCAGTAGGCCGCTGGCTCCGGGCGGTACTGGGGGCTAGAGTCTTTTTGCTGGAGACGCCCGCGGGCTCAAACGCGAACCCGGCGGGCGCGACGCCCTCCAAAGCCTTGAGGCTGCTGTCAGGCTATCCCCCGGAGGGGATAAAGAGTTTATGTCCGCGACTCCGCCGAGTCGCGGGAGGAGGGGCCTTCTCCCGTGCCTTCCATGTCCTGCTTCTTATGCCTTTCAGGGAGGTCGACGCCTGCCGAAGTTTCAACTCCTTCTCCATCGTGGACATCTTCTTTTTGAGGAGATGGCCACAGGACTGCTGGCGCTGCCTGCGGGTGGTCGTTGAATCAAGGCAGTGGGTGACACTGGTCGGATCATGGTCGGGCCTAGGCAGAAAAGGCAGAGGGAGTGACCGTCTTTGTGAGGCAGTTGGACGCTGCACGAGTCGCACTTATTCTTTGAAGGGGACGACATAAACCGACGTTCACCTGACGAAAGAAGAATAAAATTCTCTACTGAAAACTTGTTCAGAAAAACCGACGAAGTAACAGGACTGAGTGATAAGAACTTAACCACGAGGTGCTGCACGAGCTAACAGCGGGAAAGAACTGGAAGGCGGGCGTCTGGGACTGCCCTTTATACCGACGTCGTATGGCGCCGGTCACCTGATCGTGGGTCCCGCCAGGGACCGCTAGCTAGAAATTTTTCAGGTCCAGCACCGTCGGCGTCAGTCCTATATGTAATTACCTACTGCAAGAGCCCTCTCGAGGTAAGATCTTGCGCTTCTGCATAAACTGGTTCAGATTATGTAGATCCAATATAAGGTGCCAACCCCCTGTCCATTTCAGAATCAGGAAGTATCTGGACATGTAACCCTGACTGGCCAGGGCGCGGCACACAGGCTATGGCTCATTCTGCAAGGAGCTGAACAATGTCCTTCTAAAGGACGACAGCGGTCCTTTGACACCCTGACAGCCAAAGAGCACGGAGTCAGTCAAGGCAGGACACTCAAGTCCAGAGGCAGCCTCTTGCCTACCACTTCTAACACTCACTTGGCCGCTGTGTCAGTGGATCAATGTGGCAAGAAGTGACTTAGCTGGCCCTCGCCTGGGAACACAGACAGGGACAGGACCAGTGGAGAGAGGACACCCACCAACCCATCACTGGGCAAGTTTTGCAGAGGCACCAGCTGCTGCAGCCAGAGTGGCACATCAACATCTGCCCCTACCTATCTTGTGGCCATCGGTCCCAAACTCAGGCTTGGGACGCCAGACCTAGTACTGCCCCGTTGGTGCTGCTGCCAGGGAGGGCATGGCTGAAAAGGCCCATATTGAAAAAGCCTATTTCTTAGGCTTTTTTTGGTCCTCTGGGACCATGCCACAGTGTCAAGGGTGTAACTGGACGCTTTTAATAAGAGTGAGATAGTCTTCCAACCCCAAGGCCAAAAATATTGGTGCCCAAGAAAGGGACATCGCCAGCTTATGCTGGGTCTCTCTGTAAAGGTGGACAGCCAGGCCCTGTGATGCATGGAGATGGCCACTGCCACAGCATGGGCACAAGAGTCACCCATGTCCAAGGCCCTCTGCAGCTAGTGTTTTTGCAATCGTCTTGTAGTTCTCTTTCTTCCACTTTTTCCTGTTCACCAGTCTGGTCATGCATGTATTTTTTCACAATTTTGACCGCATTGGTAGCAAATTTAGTTTTTCAAGATATTTCCTTTAAGGTCATAGATCCTTTTTTATGCAGCTCCCAAACAAACTGCATGAACTTGTCTTTCCTATTACCTTCAAAAGCACTTCTTGGAAGCCTTATCATCTAGGGCACACTGTAACTGCCCATCCTAACTCACAGGTGATGTTGCAAGGTAGCTGGCCTAATTCTGGGTCCCATTTTAAACTGTATTATCCTCTGTGCAACCAAATGTATCCAATTTAGGTTCACAGAATATGTATGTATTTTATTTATTGTCTTGTTTTTGTTCCGTTTTTTTGATTACTGCACTTTTGCCATGTACCTTCCATAGGTTTCTCTTTTACTGCTGTAACTGCGTGTCCATGTGCCATCTAGATGGCCCAGGTCGTGCCTGAAAAAGGTCCCTGGGACCAGTGTACTTACCCGGTTATCAAATAAATTAAAAAAATCTGGTGTTTTATTATGCATTCACACAAACCTTTTTCTGCCCAGTCCTCACTTTCCTATAACTTTCCCTCCTGCCGACACATACCTCAGTCTTTCACTAAGCAATACTTTAAAGTCAATTGGCTTCTTAAAACTTTAACATATGTTTACTTCGAACTATGTAAACTAGTAACACATTTAACAGATTGCTACACTATACCCTATATTTCTATATTTTATTTGAAATGAAGGCATTCTACCAATGCACGCTTTATCATAGCAGCTTCTGAAATGTTTTCATATGTCCATCTTGCTTTCACTCCTATTCCTTTCTGACCCCTCCCCATCCCGCCTTTCTTGTCTTCATGATTTAGGTTACGCTTATTAATTTCCAATCAACCCTTTATTCTCATTTCAATATTTTGTCATTTTAATAATTTCATCCATAATTATGGAAACATTTCATGTTGTCGTGTGCATCTGGCTCCAGGATTTTCCCACTGTAGAGGTTGCCCTCAATTAGACTTTGAAGCACCGCTACTTTAGATAATTACGCTTTGGTTCTTTACTTCATGTTTCTTTTTTCATTCTATCCCATTTAATTTTTTATGCCATCTTTTATTTTCACTGTTTAATTTATCATTTAAACTTAATTATGTAAATGCATATTTAGGCACCTTAACATATTTAACTTGACCAGCTGCAGTAAATCATACAGGAATGAATCCTTTTCTTTTGCCCATTAATATATCAGTGGTACACGTATTTATATATTTAAAGGAAAGCTGTCATTATACTAATCCTCCTAACCCCAAAAGCTGTACCCCCCCCCCAATTAAGCCTTTCATGCGGTAGAAACTTGTTTTACAGTGTTTACTTACTTAATTTAATTTTGTTAAAGTCTGCAATCCCCAAACATGGCGGATGCTGGTGGGTTCCATTTCATTTGATGGTGCTGTGCCACACCACTCACTCCAATACATAAGAGATATGCGGGGAGTCAGTGTGGGATAAAACATTTATGTAGTACAGTTGTTAGTGACCTCAAGTAACATCACGAGTGGTCACCGTCAACTGTACTACATAAATGTTTTATCCCACACTGACTCCCCACATATTCGATTTATGCAACTGGCACATTTTGTTTTTGAGTGGTGGTGTTTGTGCTGAGTGTGTGTTTTTTTTGTTTTATCTTAATCTTTGTGGGGTTTTTTCTTCGTGGGTGGTTCTTCCGCATTAGGTTTTATGTTGTCTCTGGTTGAATGAATGGACTGAAGCTGTGCATTTTGATTGGGTGAGGATTGAAGTACAGTAATATGATTGGTGGGTTGTGTTGTTAAAGTAGGCTTGGATTGGTCATTTTTGTAAGGAGGTTTGGCTTTGTAGCTGCTGTATTGACATGTGTGAACGCTGGCCAGATTGGCTGGAGGGTGTGGTAGTGTGTGGAATGTGTTGATTTGATTGGTGGGTGTGCCTGTCAGTCTTGTATGCCATTTTCCTGTTGGTTGATGGGCAGGTCTTTAACATGTGGCGCAGTTGGGAAAGGATTGGCAGCTGTAGCGTGCTGGAGGAGCGCTTCAGGGAGCGGCGTGGTGTCTTCAGGGGAGCCGGAGAAGAGTTGCTGCTATCGGATGGATGTTACATAGAAACATAGAAGTTGACGGCAGATAAGGACCGCAAGGCCCATCCAGTCTGCCCATTTCTTTTTCTACCTTATAAATGTGCCATCGGCCTTTGCTCTGTCAGTGACCTATCTATTCATAGTCATTTGTATTGCTCCCTTATGCCTATCCCATGCCTGTTTGAAGCCCTGCACTGTATTCATAGCCACCACTTCTTGTGGTAAGCCATTCCATGCATCTACCACCCTTTCTGTGAAAAGAATTTCCTCACATTCCCCTTAATCGGCCTCCTCTAATCTCATGCTGTGTCCTCTTGTCCTGCTATTTTTCTTATATTTAAACATGTTGGACTCTTCACCTTGTTTATGCCCTTAAGGTGTTTAAATGTCTCGATCATATCACCTCTCCTCCTTTGCTCAAGGGTATACATATTGAGCTCCGTTAATCTGTCCTCATATGTCTTCTGATGCAGTCCTGCACCATTTTGGTTGCCCTTCTCTGACTGCCTCAATTTGTTAATGTCCTTGTGAAGGTGTGGCTCCAATACTGCACGCAGTACTCCAGATGGGGCTAACCAATGTCTTGTACAGAGGGATTATTACCCTCTTACGACTTGTGATGCCCCCACTAATACACCCTAACACCCCCCTAGCCTTACCTACTGCTTTAGAGGTCTGCTTGATGATTTTAGGTCATCAGTGATGATGATGCCCAAGTCTCTTTCTTCCTTTGTGACTGCTAGCAACTCCTCCAGCCTATAAGTGGCTTCAGGGTTTCTCTTCTCATGTGCATGATTTTGCACTTTGCATTAAATCCCAGTTGCCACTCTTCTGACCATTCTGCTAGTTTATCCAGATCTCTTCTCATTCTGCCCACCCCATCTGGATCATCTACTCTGTTGCAGATCTTGGTGTCATCTGCAAACAGACAAGCCTTTCCTCTAGTCCATCTAGTAGGTCACTAATGAAGATGTTGAATAGGACTGGCCCCAGGACTGATCCCTGAGGTACCCACTTGTGACTTGCATCTCTTCTGACTGTATACCATTTACCACCACTCTCTGTTTTCTGCCAGTCAACCAGTTTGCCACCCAGTTGACCAACTTTGACCCACCCCGAGCCTACCTAGCTTATTTATCAATCTTCTATGTGGAACAGTGTCAAAAGCTTTGCTGAAGTCAAGGTAGGCGACATCAACTGCTCCCCTTGGTCCACCACTCTGGTTACCCAGTCAAAGAAATCTATGAGATTAGTTTGACAGGACCTTCCTTTGTAAACCCATGCTGTCTTGGATCCTGTGCCCTATGGATTCCAGGTGTTGCACTATCCTTTCCTAAGGAGTGCCTCCATAATCTTGCCCACTACTGAGGTAAGACTGACCGGTCTGTAGTTCCCCGCCTCCTGCTACCACTCTTGTGGAGTGGGATCACATGAGCCCTTCTCCAGTCTTCTGGGACCTCTCCTGTGCTCAGAGACTCACTAAACAATTCTGCTAATGGCTCTGCTAGTTCCTCCTTTAGCTCCTTAAGTACCCTGGGATGTATGCCATCAGGTCCCATTGCCTTATCCACCCTGAGCTTAGCAAGCTCTTGTAGGACCCTTTCTTTGTGAGAGGGAGTAGTGCTCACCTCCCTCCCCTGTGTCCATGATGCTGAGCTGTGGGCCCTGCCCTACCTTCTCTTCAGTAAATACTGAGCAAAAGTATCTATTTAAGATAGATGCCTTTACAGGGTCCTCCTCCTCACACGCCCCTTTTCTCCATTAAGCTTAGCAATACCCACTCTGGACTTTCTCCTTCACTAATGTATCTATAGAAAGTCTTGTCACCTTCTTTACTGTTCGTGTTAGTGTTTCCTCAGTTTGGGACTTTGCCTGCCTTACTGTCTTACCTGCTTCCCTTAGGGCAGTTTGGTATGCCTCCCTATCTTCATCCCGCTGTGTTCCTTATATTTTCTGAAGGCCAGCCTTTTGGCTCTGACCTTTTCTGCTACTGTATTTGAGAACCAAAGTGGTTTCTCTTCTTTGCACTTCCTTTCTGTCTAACACAATGGGATGTTGCTTCAAGTATTGTATCCTTAATGCTTGCCCACTTTGCCTGTACCTCCTCACCTGTGTTTCTTTTGCCGGGCTAGCTTAACTCTGTTGGCCATCTTATCAAAGTCAGCTCCTCTGAAGTCCCATATTTTGCCTTGGAATGGGATGATTTAGATGTAGTAGCCAAAATGAACCATACCATGTGATGGTCACTGGCCCCAGGTGACCTTCTACCTGGAGATCTATGATCCCTTCTTTGTTAGTCAGTACTAGATCTAGGATAGCCCTGTCTCTTGTGGGTTGCTGTACCAGTTGTTTGAGGCCCTCCCCTGCAGGGAATCCACTATGTGTCTAGTTCTGGCGATGTTCCTGCTGGTATTGACCAATCTGTATCTGGCATGTTGAAGTCTCCCATTATCAGAACCTCCCCTTTAGCTGTCATGTTTTGTATATCTTCTAACAGTAATGTGTCTATGTCCTCCCTCTGGTCTGGGGGCCTGTAGACAACCCCAGTTCTTATGGCTGTCCCATTTCCTGTTTCCAGGGTGACCCACAGTTCTTCTGGCTCCTTATGTGTATTCTGAATTTCTGTAGCTTTGATATTTTCATTAACATACATGTTAATGGGGAGCTTGGTGATTTTGGCAGCCTGTTATGGATTTCCTTGACGGTTTTTCTTCGGTGATTGCTGGATGGATGTGGATCTTGGCATGTGGCGTTTGTTGGGGAGTGCTTCATTTCGGTCACTGTTGGATTACTTCATTTTGGAATTTTTTTTTTTTTTTTACTTTGGATTCCTGGATTTTCTGCTGTGGATGTTTCCTGTGTTTCGATTATGGCCCTTCGTTGTCCGATACTTGGAGATTTTTAGTAGGGACTGAAGTATCGGGAGACTTTTTGTATATTTTTATTTACAAGTCGAACAGTCGCACCATTTATGTTTGTGGATTGGGGTTTGTTTGTTTTTTTGTTTGGTGGGGGAGCACTTTGATTTGTGGACTGGATTTGTGCGTGGAGAGATACATGACAAGGTAAGAAACATTTTAAATATTTATTGAAAAGTTTACATGGTATAGAAACAGAAAACTGAGTGCACAGGAAACATTTACTTTTATTTGAGTGAGAACTTTCAAATGTTATATATAATAGCATATAATCTAATACTGAAGGTGGTCACTGCTTAAATAACAGAATATTGTAAGAACGAAGGGGAGTACAGTAGAGTGTTAGAACTGGAAAGGTAGTAGGACTGTGAAACTTTATTGAAATATAGAGAGAGATACAGAATTTTTGCAACAGTTTTCTTTATTTTTATACGTAGTGATTTTTATCTTGACATTTACTTAAGAGTCCATCTTTGCAAAAGAATGTTGTCTTCTGGGTAATGGTATTGCAGTATTTCTTCATACCAATGCAGAGTTAATCCAGCAGTTCGCATTGTCATTTGGTGGTACATACTGTACATGTAGGAAGTCACTTCAGGATATGCTGCTGAAATGGTTCTTCGAGGTATTTGGGTTGATGTTTAATTTTTTAGTCCGTGTCACTTTGGAGTCCAGTACCCGGCTTCTTTTTTTTTTTTTTTGTATAGAGTCATATTTGTTGCCTGTGATTAAGAGAAGATGCATTTTTAATTACATTAGTATTTTTGGGTGGGGGAGGACTGTGTGAGTTTTGATATGGAGTACTTTTATTACCTTGAATTATGGTGAAGTGGATGTTTTTTGCCTGGATAGAGGGTTGGTAGAAATAGGATCCAAGAATGTTTGGATGATTTTGTGGTATCACTTTAGTTTTGGTTCTGTTTCTGTTTGAATGACCTTTGAAGTGCTGGGCTCGCAGCTCAGGATATTTGAGATTTTTTGCTGCTGTTCTTCATTTAGCCGTGAATAGTCATTAAGACTGTAGGTTTTTATGGTCGAGATTTGCATTATCTCAGTGGGAGGTATGCCAGAGTCATTTAGCTATTGAATCAAATGCTTCTCACAGAGTGGTTTGTTAACCGCTTTTCAGTTTGTATGGATGATTTGGCTATCAGTGTTTTTACTACTGCTGCAAGTTTGTGGATTCCCACAGGTTGGTTTTTGAACCATACGGTTGGCTTTAGCTACTTGCTCTGGTTGTTTGTAGCAAGGAAGAATGGTGACTGATCAATCAAACACTGTGGTGGTCGCTTGACTTTCTAGGTTGTGTAGTTAAGCACTGGGCATTTGTAAGGGTTGTTTACTAGTTGGTAGGCCCTGGGTTTTATTTTTCTGGTATCCTTTGGGTTAGCTCCAGTGCGGGTCTTTGTTTGGCGCTCTTGGTCGTATTGGAGGTACTTTTGTCCATTTTCATCTGTTTTTAATGATATGTCTCCACATTTTAAATTTCTCATTTCTGTGTTTCCTCTAAGTCCAAAATATATGCTGGTGACCACCCACATTGTGTTTATCAGTGACTCAGGGTTGTGGGGTCCCAAGAGATGTTCTTCATACAGTTTTTCTGTAATGTCTGTTAGCTCATCTGCCACTCTGGGTTTTGAACCCTTGCCGTCTGATTTTAGGTTTTTCTGTTTAGATAATAACACTTGCCTGGCCTTTTCTCGAATACCATGAGGAAGATAGTGAGTGTGGGTAGTCTTTACTTTTGAGATGTCTTTCGATGCTTTGAAATGTTGCATGCACTGTTAGTGGCTCATACTCTGAACCATCTCTTTTTGTACAGTTTATGAAGTACTGGCATAGAAAAGTGTTGAGTGATTGTGGTGGAATATCCTGTAGAGGGCGTTCTTCTGAGAAGTTCTCTTTCAGGTACTGTTTGAACATTGTGACATTCGTTTGCATTTTTTTTGCTGTATTTATATTTTTGGCTTTTTGAATGTAGGTTTCTATGTCTTCTATGTTTATATACTCTTTCGTTTTTGCTGTAGGAGTCGCTGTTTTGGTAAGTACTGCTGGCTGAAGGCTTGCATGCTGGTGCAGGTTTTGCTCTGCGGTTGTTGCAATTACTGTGGCGATGGCAGTGGTTGGTTCTGTCGGTGCCTCAAGTGGTTCCATATCTTCTTCTATCTGTGTCATTATTTGCTCCAGTTCTAATTCAAAACTGCTGTTAAGTTGCTCATTTCTGGACATATTTTGCACTTTTTTTAGCCTTTTAAATTGCTGCTCTGTAAGGTAATGTGTTCGTTGTTTTCACTCGGAGGTTGGTGTTCTTATGTTTAGCAGTTGCTGTCTGGTTCAGCACGAGGATTCAAGGGGCATCTTTGCCAGCTGTGCACGAGATGGTATTTGTGAAGAATTTTCATTGGTTTGCCTGTGGTTGCTATAGGTGTTTTAGGAGTGAGGAAATTAGGTTCGGTCTGTTGTATGTTATGACGCAGTTACTGTGTGGATAGAGTGTGACGTAGTTACTATGTGGATAAATAAATTTATCCACATAGTAGCACAGATAAATGGATTTATCAGTGCAGATTTATTCAGATGACTGTTGCACAAATTGTCATACTACTGAGGTCAATAAGAGCAAGGGGGCCAGTAAGACCCATAACTGCTCTCATTACTAATAATAGCTACAAATTGATTCAGACAGTATAAATTTGTCCAGCCTAGTTTTGAAAATCGATTTGGAGCTGCTTATAATCACTTCTAAAGGTAATAAGTTCCATGGTTTAATTACTCGAAGCGTGTAGAAGAACTTCCGAGGGAGATATTTAAATTTCCTTAGCTGCAACTGAAGGGGATGTCCCCTAAGATTATATACTTCATCCTTAAAGGAAAAGCCTAGAGCAGTAATTAAATATGGGTCATTTATTATATCATACATTAGGAGTATGTCACCTCTTAAACACCTAATGTAGAGAGGCATCAAGTTCAAGACAGTAAGTCTAGTTTCGTATGAGACATTAGCAAGACCATATACCATCTTTGTATATCTTCTTTGGACCCTTTCTAACTTAGTGATGTCCACCTTTTTAAATGGGCATTACAGTTGGGAGGAAAAGTCCAAATGGAGAATGACGTAGGCCCGATAGAGAGGTAACAAAATCCACCTGTCTCTAGACTTGATGTTTCGTTTAATGGACCAAATGACCCGATTAGCTCGAAGGATGACCTCATTTATTTGGGAGCTAAGAAGAAAGTCATCAGTAATCAAGACTCCCACATCCTTTTCAACATCTGGTTATCTAAAGTACACGTGTGCCTGGGATTACTAACTCCAAAGTAAATGATTTTGCACTTATTATGATTAAGTTTCATCCCCCAGTAAGTGATCCATTTAGACAACTGAGTGAGGTAATTCTGGATAGAGTAGATTTGATCTAAGTTTGCACATGGTCCACCTATTTTGATATCATCTGCATATTTTACCATATTAGAACAACTAAAATTAATATCTGCTGTAAAAAATTGAAACAAACAGGGGCCCAGAATGGAACCCTGCGGTACTCCACTGGTGACTAGACCCCTGTCAGAAAATTAACCATTTATCAAAACTTTCTGTGATCGTTGGCTTAACCAATGTGCTATCCACATAAGCAAATTCAAATTAATATCAGCACTGTGTAATTTCTGTATTAGTGCCCAATGTGGGAGAGAATCCAAAGCCTTGCTATAATCAACATAGATAACATCATATAGTATTCTGTTATCTAAATGTAAACTTAAATCTTCATAAAAACAATGTAAGTTAGTAAGGCAACTTCTCCCTTTTTTAAAACTGTGTTGTTCCACATCAATCTGATCGAGTGATGGAGTTATCAAATCCTTAATTAGGCTTTCTAATATTTTACCCACAGGGGACTTAAGGCTAATTGGTCTGTAGTTTTCCCAAAGATTTTTAGGGCCCTTTTTATGGATTGGAACAACATAAGCGATTTTCCAGAATGAAGGCACAAAATTATAATTCAAACAATGTTCATATAGTAATTTAAGTGGGATGGATAGACAATCTGCTAATAAATACAAAAAGTGCCAAGGTAGATTAACAGGTGATATACTAATTTTACCTTTTAAATTTAACAACTTAGTGTGAACATCAGATTCTGATATAACGATATGATTACCTGACAAAGGAAATGTTATATTATCATCTTTAGTTGTAAGAAACTGTTTACAAAAATTTGTATTAAAAATATTTGCCATATCAGATGGGCAGTTATAAGAGTTTCATTAATTAAAAGGGGACCAACCCGACAATCGTTTTTTTTAAGGGAGTTTATGTATGCATAAAATGATTTTGCATTATCCTTACAAGCTTGTGAAGCTCATTTAAAGCTCCCACTTCCTTTTAGCCATTCTAATGTAGTATTTACATTTATTTTGAATACTTAGATATGAACTCCAAATCTGAGTTAAAGGGGACCTTAGATAAGTAGCATAATACTTATGTTTTTTTTTTTGATTAGTTTATAGAGCTCCTTAGTCATCCATCTAGATTTTTTATGAGAAATGTTCATTTTAGTTCTAGAAGGAACATAAGTATTCCTCAAATGAATGACTTTAGTAAGCACAAAATCATAATAATCATTAATATCCATGGAGCTGAATTTAGATGCCCAATCAACACTGTTCAGCTCTTTTTTTATACTAACAAGATCAGACATATCATATAAAAAAATTTGAGATACTTGATGTAGTTGAAATGGTAAGTTCAAGAGAAAAACTAATAGAGCCATGGTCACTGTTGCCAATAGGTGGCTGAACAAGGATACTGCTGACTAACAAAGTGTTGGAGAAAAAACTAAATCAAGAACATTAGTTCCTCTAGTTACCTGACCCTGTATCAAATTACATTGTTCACACATGTCCACCAATTTTCTAGCAGAGGCTGATGTAGACATCATATTGTCCCAATCGATACTAGGTATATTAAAATCTCCCGTAACAATGATATCCCCAATAGAACAAGCTGTTTCAATTTCCTGAATAATATAGTCAAGATATTCACTGGGCGCACTAGGTGGACGGTAGCAAACCCCAATAATAAAATGCTGAAAGGTGTTATTTGTTAATTTTAACCAAATAGTTTCAGTAGTACTATTAGTTTGCTTAATTTTATTAGAAATATCACATGCCTGAAGTGAATCTCTAACACAAATGGCAACTCCACCCCCTTTTTTTAGCCTGTCTACTGTAGTTAAACAACGTATATCCAGTAAGTGAAAAGGACCAGCTGGATTTGGTATATCCCCAAGTTTCTATAATAAAAAGAAGATCCACATCTTCATTACACAATCTGGCTTCCACTTCATCAATTTTACCCTGGAGACTCCTAGCATTAAAATACAAACATTTTAAGGAACAAAGAGATTTATTTTTGGGAGTGGGCTTCTTAGGGGGAGGAAAAATATTCTCCCCTAACTCAAGCAGTTTAAATGACTATTTATGTATTCCAAAATATGGTGGCTAAACAAAATATTACCTTGTGACTCAAATGCAAACCATCTCTGCAAAACATATCAGGTCTTCCTCACGAAGTTCTCCCAGTGGGTAATACAAAACTGGTCTCGTTGAGGCATCTAACATGTAACCAGTTGTTAAATGACCGAATTTTACATTGTACTCAGAAGATGCTTTATGGACCGCCAGGACATCAGAAAAGGCTATTTCGCACCCCAGATCTACCAAAGTATCAGAAAGCGCAACCAAATCTTTTTTTATATCTGAACTGTTTGAATGCATGAAATCACTGGTCTCGACATGAATTACCACAAGTGGATTATGACCTCCATTTGATAAAATATTACGAACCATGCTAGTGATATTAGCTATTTTTGCACCCCGAAAACTAGAACACGTACGATTAGCCTTGTCAGGTTCACAAATAACCCTATCAAGATGTTTCACCATGGAGACGCCCAGCACACTGATCTGCCTCTGAGGTGCCTCTAATATACTGAGAGCGTCACCATTATAGATAAAATCAGGGCCTGAGCCTTGACTCAGTGGAGAGACATTGAGGGGAATGAGCAGAACATCTGAAGGATATGGGCAGTGTGTTATAGATAATTGGGGAGAGGATGGTATATCAAATGAGTCTGGCTCACCCAATGTGGTGGAATAGTTGGTGAGCATTGCATGTTGATCCATATTATTCAAACTGGAGTCCCCAAGTCTATTTAAAATTGAAAACCTATCAGTGGTAGTCAAGGAGAACTGGGAAGCCTTTCTACCTTTTTTATACACACGTTTACTTTGTACGGTTTACTAAGATAATAGTATTACCTGACCCCGTGAGCTTTAGGGAATACCTCTGTACCCTTGAACAGCGGCTCGTGTGTCTCTGCGTCGTCACGCCATCAAGACACGCCCCTGCTCGCTGAGCTGCTGATTTTATGCTGCCGAACCCGGAAGTGGTAGAGATGGGTAAGCGAGCAATTCCCTACCAAAATAATGGCTCAAATTAAAAAAGTACACAATCTAACGCTAAACTGCACCTCACAAAAGGGAAATGTATGCAGAAAAGCTTGCAGCCCTGACACTCAGTCTGTAGTACGTGTCAGTTCTCAAGACACTTGTGCTAAGACTCTCTACCGAGAACCCTGAATAAGGAACTGGGGCTCACAGTATTTCAGGTGTAGAAAATTAAATACACAGTATTATAAAGTTTCATTCAGCATATGAGGAAGGTTTCACCAATTAGAGCTACATACTCAACAATAGCTCAGAGTCTGTAAACAGCGCCCCGCTCGCCAAGCAGCTGATTTTATATGCTGCCGAACCCGGAAGTGGTAGAGACGGGTAGCGAGCAATCCCCTACCAAAATAATGCCCCAAATTAAAGAAAAGTGCACAATCTAACGCTAAACTGCACTTCACAAAAGGGAAATGTATGCAGAAAAGCTTGCAACCCTGACACTCAGTCTGTAATATGTGTCAGTTCTCAAGACACTTGTGCTAAGACTCTCTACCGAGAACCCTGAATAAGGAACTAGGGCTCACAGTATTTCAGGTATTAAAAGTTAAAAATACACAGTATTTCAAAGTTGCATTCAGCATATGAGGAGGGTTTCATCAGAGTGCTACAGACTCAACAATATCTCAGAGTCTGTTAACCATTTTTGTATTACAGCGAGCGGTGCGCCCCCGCACTGTCAGATTAAATGGAACCCAGCAGCATCCACCATGTCTGGGGACCATGAATTAAAAAAAAAACTAAAATTAAGTATGTGAACACTGGGGGAATGTTTACCGTATGTAAAAGCTCAATCGGGGGCAGAGCTTTTGGGGGTGGGAGGATTAGTATAATGATCGCTTTCCTTTAAGAACACCTAGCTTACACCATTCTCTTTTTTTTTTTCTTATGCTGCTGCGTTTCATTAATTTTTTACCTATGATTCTGCATCAGAAATATCAGGGATTTTTGTTAAAAAAAAACCTCTACTGGCCATTCTTGCTTTACAGCACGTTATACTCCTTGTTTGGGAGCTGCTAAAAATTACTAAATGAATTAGATTAAAATTACCAATTATATTCCCACAATCCTTCTTGCTTCCCTTTGTTACTTCTGATCTAATCATCACTCAAGGTGAAAGACTAAGTTTGCTGGCCAAGGCACCTAGCTTCACCTGAGCTCTTTTCCTTTAGGCCGCTTGAAAGGACAGAGCAAAGAACCTTACCAGAGCAAAGATAAGGATTAAGGCTTCTTTTGGCTAGGCAGATTTACTGTGTGTTGTTATTTTTATTTTGTACTCACAGGGGTTGTTACTGTTTGCTGCTAACATTTTATTGCTTTATTTTTCTCTGATTCAAATTGTTGTTGCTGTGTGTACCTTCTGCTGCATTACAGGGTGTGCCTACAGGTGTGTGCTTACAGATTACTGCTGTAATCCTCTGATTCAAATTGTCTTTTGCAAGGTATATCTTCTGTTAATGCTTTATTTTTCTCTGTAGCAAAGTGTTTCTTGCAGGTTATATCTTCCGTGAAATTATTACAGATGGTGTTTTACAGTTTTATCTACCATTAGGATAAGCTTTCAAGGATACTGCATTTGTTGCTGGCTGATTGTTTCTGCTCTTACCTCCTTGTTTCTTTCGTCCGTGGTTCTTCTTTTTCAGCAGGGGAAGGGCCCAGTCACCCACCCCCATCCCCAACCATCCCACACTACACTCCTTTTATAGGGTAGCACAGTCGTGACATTTCGTGTAGCAAAGCAGGAAGGGGCGGATCAGAGGGGTGTCCACACAGTGACCTCATTTACAGGGGCACTAGTAATTTAACTTGTTATAACAAGTTATACAAAAAACAAACAAACAAAACACAAAATTAAACTTTTGCTTTCATTTTCTTCCTTCTAATTACTCTGACAAGGTTATAAACTCAGCAACTTATCTGGAATGGATATCACTAACTGCAGGTACTGCAGAACACTTTTCAGAAGGGCAGTTTTAAAGGATTTAGGACACTGTCCTACATGCTGGGCCATTGGAGATCTAAGGGCTTAGCTCCAGACAGCATAGGCAGAGACTGCGTGGCTCAAATTGCATATTCAAGAGGAAATATAATAACCACCCACCATTTCCCCAACATCCAACAGAAGCACCTCGACCGCAGAGGGTAGTTGGTCCAGGAGGTTTGCAGGTGGTAAGGAGGCGCAAATCAGGTGCCCCATCACTCGGTGCTCTCCAACATATCACATCCACAAACCATATAAAAACTACAAACAGGTATCTGCCTCTATCTCCGAAATCAAACAAAGGGGCAGAGGACACTGCAGAGCAGGACACTGCAGCACTGGAGCTAGCACAACAAAACTTGCCCAAAACAGGAACCAAAACAAAATAAGCAAAAAGAAAATCCAAAAAACTTGTGATCATAGGAGACTCCATGATACGGGGAGTTGATACGTATCTCCAGCCAGGGGTAACGGTCAGATGTCTCCCAGTTACATCAGCGTGGAGAGACACTGACCGCATTGCTAAAATTGTTCAGGAAGCAGGAGAAAACACTGACATCCTGGTACACATAGGGATTAACGATCTCTTCAGCCGGTCAGTTGTGGAGACCAAGGAACACCTGACCAGGCTGGGTGACAAACTATCATCCATTTCATCTGGCATCTCCTTCTCTGAGATCCTGCCAGTCTGGGAGAGGGGGACAGATGGATGGAAGGTCAGAGAAGGGGAGCTAAACATGTGGCTCAAGGGCTGGTGCCAGGAAAAAGGACACAAATTTGTAGGGAACTGGCAATAGTTTTGGGAGCGAAAGTCCTTTAAATTTGATGGACTGCATCTGACTAAGGAGGGAGTCAGTGCATTGAGGCAGATGTTTGACGTCTTTGCAGAATATTTAAACTAGCAAATGGGGAGAGGGGTGCAGCACCTCATACGTCGAATGGGAAGAACGCCCCTCCCCCCTCAGCTAGTGGTCAAACAGGAGTTCAGCATGTTCGTAGTTCATTTGCATCACCAGGTAAAGAAAAAGGTCCTGCTCCCCATACGACGCACAGTGGAAACGACAGACCGCACCCAACAACTAACACACCAAAATCTGGCCAATGGAAAATCATGTACACAAATGCTCACAGTCTGGGAAACATGATCCCAGACCTGCAGGCAATAATGACAGAGGCTAAACTGGACATAGTAGCCATTAGCGAAACATGGTTTACCAGTAACCACACTTGGGAGACTTCAGTGCCTGGCTATGTACTGTTCAGAAGAGAATGAGGTACAAAAAGAGGGGGTGGAGTGGCCCTGTATGTCAATGAAAATATCAAAGCTACAGAAATTCAGAATACACATAAGGAGTGAGAAGTACTGTGGGTCACCCTGGAAACAGGAAATGGGACAGCCATACGAACTGGAGTTGTATACAGGCCTCTAGACCAGAGGGAGGACACAGACACATTACTGCTAGAAGTTATACAAAACATGACAACTAAAGGGGAGGTTCTGATAATGGGAGACTTCAACATGCCAGATACAGATTGGTCAATACCAGCACGGACATCTGCCAGAACTAGACACATGGTGGATTCCCTGCAGGGGGAGGGCCTCAAACAACTGTTACAACAACCCACAAGAGACAGGGGCTATCCTAGATCTAGTACTGACTAACAGGGAAAGGATCACAGATCTCCAGGCAGAAGGTCACCTGGGTGCCAGTGACCATCACATGGTATGGTTCAATTTGGCCACTAGAACAAAATCATCCAATTCCAAGACAAACATATGTGACTTCAGAGGAGCTGACTTTGATAAGATGGCCAACAGAGTTAACTTAGCCCTGGCAAAAAGAAATACAGATGAGGGGGTGCAGGCAAAGTGGGCAAGCATTAAAGATGCAATACTTGAAGTAACATCCCATTGTGTTCGTGAGAAAAGGAAGTGCAAAAGAAGAAGGAAACCACTTTGGTTCTCAAACACAGTAGCAGAAAAGGTCAGAGCCAAAAGGTTGACCTTCAGGAAATATAAGGGAACTCAGCAGGATCAAGATAGGGAGGCATACCAAACTTCCCTAAGGGAAGCAGGGAAGGCAGTAGGGAGGCAAAGTCCCAAACCAAGGAAACACTAGCATGAACAGTAAAAGGAGGTGAAAAGACTTTCTATAGATACATTAGTGAAAGGAGAAAGTCCAGAGGGGGTATTTCTAAGATCAAAGGGGATAAGGGGGCATGTGAGGAGGACCACGTAAAAGCATCTATCCCAAATAGATACTTCTGCTCAGTATTTACTAAAGAGAAGGTAGGACAGGGCCCACAGCTCAGCACCATGGACACAGGGGGGAGGGAGGTGTGCACTAGTCCCTTCACAAAAGAAAAGGTCCTACAAGAGCTCAATAAGCTCAGGGTGGACAAGGCAATGGGACCTGATGGCATACATCCCAGGGTACTAAAGGACCTAAGGGTGGAACTAGCAGAGCCATTATCAGAACTGTTTAGTGAGTCTCTGAGCAAAGGAGAGGTCCCAGAAGACTGGAGAAGGGCTCATGTGATTCCGCTCCACAAGAGTGGTAGCAAGGAGGAGGCAGGGAACTACAGACCAGTCAGTCTTACCTCAGTAGTGGGCAAGATTATGGAGATGCTCATTAAGGAAAGGATAGTGCAACACCTGGAATCCATTGGAGCACAGGATCCAAGACAGCATGGGTTTACAAAAGGAAGGTCCTGTCAAACTAAACTCAGATTTCTTTGGCTGGGTAATCAGAGTGGTGGACCAAGGGGGAGCAGTTGATGTTGCCTACCTTGACTTCAGCAAAGCTTCTGATACTGTTCCACATAGAAGATTGATTAATAAGCTGGGTAGGCTCGAAGTGGGTCAGACATTGGTCAACTGGGTGGCAAACTGGTTGACGGGCAGAAAACAGAGAGTGGTGCTAAATGGTATACAGTCAGAAGAGATGCAAGTCACAAGTGGGGTACCTCAGGGATCAGGGCTGGGGCCAGTCCTCTTCAATATATTCATCATTGACATTGCAGATGGATTGGAGGGTAAGATTTGTCTGTCGGCAGATGACACCAAGATCTGCAGCACAGTACATGATCCAGATGGGGTGGACAGAATGAGAAGAGATCTAGATAAACTAGCAAAATGGTCGGAAGCGTGGCAACTGGGGTTTTATTTTTTTATTTATTAAACTCTAGGATTACAAGTACCTTTTAGCAGGATCTGCTCATTTACAAATGTTCCACGTCAAAGGATGGGGGCAAACATACATACAGAGGTTGGAAATGGTATACAATCAAAACACAGGCATAGCTGACATAGTTTTACAGTTGTACCACACGTTAAAAATAAAAGACATTACTAGGGAGCAACTTAAAACTGGCAGCTAGGTGAGGTAACAGAGAAAGGGAATTAAGAAGCAGATGGACTATAAGCATGAGCTAGTGTAGAAGGGGGACAGAAAGAAGTAGGCCAGCTGAGAGGCCATTGTCATAGGCTAGTGGGGGGCGATCCAGGACAGGGGAATATGGGCAGCAGTCATAAGGAGGGAGAGAAGGAGGTGGTCAAGGAGGGGGAATGTGGTAATAGGTTTGTGGAGAGGCGTAGGAGTGTGGGGGGGGAGGGACGGAGAAGGAAAAGGGTCACAAAGAGAAGCAGGAGTCAGAGAGAGTATTGCTCAGGTCAGAGGCGGTTAACAAATTTTGAGCAACTAGGCTGTGGTTGGAGCAGGCCTTTAGGAGAAGCAATCACAATGAGTGGTAGAGGTGAGGTAAAGTCTGGGTTTAATGCAAAGAAGTGCAAGATCATGCATATAGGGAAGAGAAACCCTGAAGCTACCTATAGGCTGGGAGGGGAGTTGCTGGCAGTCACAAGGGGAAGAAAGAGACTTGGGTGTCATTATCACAGATGACCTGAAATCATCCAAGCAGACCACTAAAGCAGTAGGTGAGGCTAGATGGATGTTGGGGTGTATTAGTAGGGGTATCACAAGTCGGAAGAGGGAGGTAAGAATCCCTCTTTACAAGACAGTGGTTAGGCCCCATCTGGAGTACTGCGTGCAGTACTGGAGGCCACATCTTTACAAGGACATTAGCCAAATTGAGGCAGTCCAGAGAAGGGCAACCAAAATGGTGCAGGGACTGCATCAGAAAACATATGAGGACAGATTAACTGAGCTCAATATGTATACCCTAGAGCAAAGGAGGGAGAGAGGTGATAAGATTGAAACACTCAAACACCTTAAGGGCATTAACAAGATGAAAGAGTCTAACATGTTTCAATATAAGAAGAATAGCAGGACAAGAGGACACAGCATGAGATTAGAGGGAGGCCGATTAAGGGGTAATGTGAGGAAGTTCTTTTTCACAGAAAGGGTGGTGTATGCATGGAACGGCCTGCCTCAGGAAGTGGTGGATATGAATACAGTGCAGAGCTTCAAATAGGCATGGGACAGGCATAAGGGAGCAATACAGATGAGTATGAATAGATAGGACATTGACAGAGCAAAGGCCGATGGCACATACATAAGGTAGAAAAAGAAATGGGCAGATTGGATGGGCCTTGCAGTCCTTAACTGCCATCAACTTCTATGTTTCTGTGTTTCAAGTGTGTCTTGTTTCATTTGAATACTGGAACTGTTTGAGTATTACAAGCACTTTATGGTTGTTTAAAGCTGGCAGAGAGGCTATGGACAAAGAGATTTAATCAGTTTGTAATTAAAATTGATATACACATTCCCTCTTGATTACCGTAAGCTTCACTCCCTTCCTGAACAAAACTCGTCCCGAGGTGAAGCACTGGGGGTTTACGTGCCCTTCAAAGCCTGGTGCAGCAAAAAACGTAATGCAAATCTACCGCAAAGACAGAGGAGTTGATTTCTCATCCGTCTCTCAGTGTGGGTTTTCTTTATGTCATCTTGGTGGTTCTTTTTTTAAACCCATACATGCCATTTTATACCCTGATTGCATGGCCCACAGTTTGTGCTCTAGAACGCCTTGCATAGTGTTTGCCACAATGCTGGACCAAGACAAATCAGTGTGGTGCTGCATGTTGCAGACTCTTCTTCTGACAGGAGGCATTTTTCAGTCTTACCAAGAAATGTCACTATCTCCACCAGCATACACAGGAGAAACACCCAACAACAGCCGTATCCACAAGCTGAACTTCATCACAGTATATACAGTGGTCGTTGTTCAATAAACCAAGATAAAATCCCAGAGATGACAAGCCAAGAAGCAGCTGCTGCTAATTCGACCAAGTCAGACGCTGACAGTTTTTCCTGCTTTGAAAGCACTGCTGCATCTTCCAGACGCCGGCTGAACAATGGCTCCTTAACAACATTTGCCAACCACCAAGATGACTCCGGTAATGATTTAAAAAACAATGTCATACCTATGACAGACTGTAAATAAAATAATCTCATTTACAATAAGGAATCACTGAAGCAATAAGTTAGCCAAGGATGGGCACCATGGGGACTGAGGGTGACAAAACCCCCACGGGAGGGTTTACTGCAGATCAGCATAAAGACGGGTGAAAGAGGCACTATCACACTGTGCAAATACATTAGTCCAAATACTTGTCAACCAAGATGAGGACAGTTATATATTGAATAAATACTGATTAAGGGTGGTATACATGGATGTATACACAACAAGGGGGCTTAATAGGGCTATAAGGCCACAAGCCAAAAGGGAGAGTCACTTATTAACCTACTTAGCCCCCAAAAAGGGTATACTTCCTCCGAGTGATCCACCCTTACCCATTGTTTGTTGAATATAATACATTAGGATGGTTATTGTTATGGAGATCGCATTTTCAATCACATTATGGCACCTGAAGGCCTCTTGCAGCAAGGAGAGAATGATGTGTCGTGAGTGCACGTAGGAGTTTAAGGGGGGTCTTTGGGTTTTGTGTGTCTTTTTTTCCAGGTTCTTTTGCAGCTTAATTGGTTTGGCTTGCTTCCTAATGCAGTGTTATTTGTGTTATTAGTATCAAACCCGTTGGGTTTAATGTGGTGCAGGTGCATACATTTTATCAGTGCAGGTATACACTTTCAATTGATAGATTGTTTACAGGTATACAAGGAAATAAATGATGGCCTTTTCTACAGGGAAAAATTCCCATCCATGCATTGTAATTCAATATCTGCTGAAACAGAAGAATTTAAAAAAAAGTAATTGCTTAGCAACAAAGATAAACCGGAGTTCTGTGTCTATGAAAAAGTATTACAGCAAAAATTAATATCATACAGAAAGAAGTCACAGGAAGCATATAAAGTGTTTAAGAGATCAGACTATGAAAAAAAAAATCAAGTTTTTAGCTGGGACTGCCCGGTGGCACTGAGGGTTGAGGCGCTGGACGCCACACCTTGCTCCATGCCGGTGACCCGAATTCCGGAACGAGCCCGGGTCGGCAGGGAAGAACTAGGACTGAGCGTCTGACGACAGCTCTCCTAGTCCTGGGGAAAGGGGTAGGTGCACACCATGCTCTAGTGGTCCCTGGGGAAGCCCAGAGGTACTGCAGAAGCGTGGGTGCCGCATTGGGGGGTGGGCATGGCAGACGTCTGCACGTCAGTGCGGACGTCATTGCACGTCCATGCTCCCATCAGGGAATAGAACAGGGAAAAATGGCAGCACTAGTCCGCGGCAGCTTGATGGCCGCAAGCTTCATCGGCCAACGATGCCTGGCTGGTGTGTGCCGGTACTGGATCCTCACTGGGCACGGAGGCGTAGGGGGAGCCTCTTTCGACGGTGTAGTTGCCTCTGCCAGCTGGGCAAGGCAGCCGAGAAATTGGCGGTGGAGAAGCGGTGGCTGGACATGAGCAGGGCAGTGGCTGCAGGTGAGAAAATCCCTTACTTGATTAAAAAAAAAAAAGTTTTTAGCTGGGAAAGTTTGCAACGCCCCAAGAGATCATAAAGCAAGGATCGATCAAGGTCAAAATCGTAGTCAAAGCAGACAGCCAAGAAATCAACAGGTAGAACAGCAGTAAGAACAGTCAACCAAGGGACCAGACAACACAAGAGCAGTTACTTTTTTCAACAAATAGCCAACCAAGGAACCAAAGACAAAACCGTAACCGAAAACCAAAGAACAGATGGGGAAGATGGGGGGGGGGGGGACTGTTATGGAGCAGAAAAAACAAATATTAAATTTATCAAATTTCATACACAGCCCTATACAAGAAAAACTTTTGAGCTGATGACTGAGCTTTGTCCCAGGCCTCATCTGAGAAAGGTCTTTAGACAACTAAACTTAAAAAGACATTCTTCCAATATCACAACATCAATCCCCCTCCCAAATCAGAACTAACAAGCTACGGATTGGACATTTACAGCAGAAGCAGGTCATACAGTCTGGGACACAGAACATAATTTATCCATGATGAAAACTATGGAATATGATTGTCAAATAACCTACAGTCAGGACTTGAACTTTGATTGTAATAATTATTTTAGTCGACTGACTTCCTTCAGACTGCATTCGACTTTCAATCTGCCTGCCTCAGTTTCACCTGCCCCAGTAACCATCCAACATCTAGTCGTGCAGGATGTGATGAATCTTTTGAAATCTAGATGTCACAACATCACTGCAACCTATCGAAGGAAGAAAACAATGGCCATCCAGGAACTGGCAAATAGTCAAATAGAAATAAGAAGGCAGATAAGGGCGGACTTATCACAATGAATAGAGAACTATGCTGTGGAAATATACCTCCAAATGAAAGTGATGTCACAAGCTACCGCCAGCTATAAAGTGACCCTACTGAACATTACAAATAAAAAATACATCATTTTTCATATCTGTCCTGTGATAACAATGATATAACTATCAAAGAAAGATTACATGCTTGTAGAATATCCCCTTATGCCTGTTAGTTAAGTACTACCAAAGGTACACGAAGACCAGATTGACCCCCAGATCGTCCCATTACCTCAGTACAAGGCTCTTTAACAGAGAAAATATCTATTTTTGTAGATCATTTTTTGCAGCAACTTGTTATTAAAACACACATCCATATTAGTGATTCAATACATATTTTGGAGAAATTAGGAGGACTGGTCTGGTCCGAAAGGTATCTCTGGTTGCCCATTCATGTGATATCTTTGTATACCTCGATCTGTCATGACTGGGGTATTGCTGCTTTAAGATACCATTTTGAAAAATTTTAACTTAGAGCACATTTTTCCTTGCAATTTCCTCCTCACAGCGGTACAGCTTATATTTGCATCTAACTTTTTTCCTTTGACAAAAAAAATATTACCTCCAGACCTGTGGTATGGCCATGGGTACCACCATAGTCCCCTTCAATGCCAACTTATTTTTGGGTTGGTGGGAAGGGCCACGGTGTTCAACAAGGATTGTAACCAGTACCTGCTTTCTGGGGCAGGTACACAGACGATATACTCGTCATACAGGAAGAAGATACTACCTCTGCAGCCAGTTTTGTAGGATACCTGAACAACAACATTAATCTCAAATTTACTCACTCTCAAGAACAAAACAAATTAACTTTCTGGATATTATGTTCAGCTCAAAACCACATGGGATCATTGTCTCAGGATGTTTTTGAGGGAGGATTGTCAAACCTCCCTTCTTTTTGAGAAAGTTGAGGGGTCTCCCTCTCATCCCCCCCAGGTCTATTCGGCACTGCTGGGGCTGGGATTAACCAGTTTTTCCTTTTTCACTGTGGATGAGACTCCGCTCACCTCCCCCTCGACAGCATTATGGGTCAAAGCATGGAGAGAGGGTTTTTGAGCCCTGGACAGCATGCTGTATATAATTAGTTGCACAAGCAACTCTGATGTTATGATCATGATGTTGAAGGTTTTTTTTTTGGGGGTGGTGGGTTGCATGCAAGTACTTCAAGGTAAAGGTCCACTATATCCATTGTTATATCTCTTTCATAACTATGGTTAATTCCCTAAAAATACTATCTTGAAATATTAAGGGGATAGGGATAACTCAAAGAAATGTTACCTTTAACCACATGAGCAAATATAGCCCTTCGATAGCATTTATACAGGAGACTCACTACCTGATAAAATGAAATATCTCCAAAAAGGATGGGTAAGCCAGATATTTGGAGCCAGCTTTAATTCTCACAAAAGGGGTGTGGCAATCTTGATTGCGAAGGGAGTCCCCTTTGCAGCTATGCAAGTAGAAAGTGACCCTGAAGGTCGATATATCCTGGTACAAGGCAAACTAGGTAACCTTGAGGTTCTGTTGGGGACAATCTATGGTCCCAATATAGACTCTCCCTCCTTTTTTTTTACTAGTTTGGTGTCTATTTTAGTTCCTTTACAGCCATTTACCGACTATTTTTGGGGTGACTGGAGCCTGGTTCAGACAAATGATTTGGACAGATCCCACCACACAGGTGGCGGCCCTTCCCCAGCTCAGCGGGCATTGCAAGAGCTTATGTCCACCCTGGGCCTAACAGACTCTTGGAGACTTTTATATCCTTCAAATAAGGACTTTACATTTTGTTTCTCCTATGCATAAGAGTTACTCGCACACTGATTTTTTTCTTATCAGTCAACAACTATGCTCGGGAATTATGGCTTCCCAAATTCATGCTAGAGTGATCTCCGATGATTCGCTGATTTCCACCTATATTAATATCTCTAGCCCTTCATTTAGACCCTACTCATGGTCCCTAAATAATATTCTTTTAAGAGACAACCAAATTTCTTCTCTGTTTCAGATATACCTCTCTCATACAATCCAAGACAACCTAAACTCCATTCCAGAAGTAGATAAGATGTGTGCAGCACTAAAAGCTACATGGCATGGTGAACTTATCCGAATTGCCACAATATCCAAAAAAAGGAAACAATTTCACCTTAACCAGTGTTTGGAAGGGATCCGCACTTTGGAATCTAAAGGGATAGATAAACTTTCTTCTGAGGAGTCCTTTTAACTGGAACATCTAAGAGCCCAATATGTTAGTACCCTTTTAGATAAAGTTGAGAAAACAGCTGCAAAGGTGAAAGCAACCTATATAGGCCAGGAGAGCAAAGACGGTAAATACCTTGCATGGCAGCTAAAACAAAGTTCAGCTGCTAAATAGATATCTGCCATTAGGAATCCCCATACAGGCTCCCTGGTATCTGACCCTCAAGAGATGCTTTCCTACTTTAGGGAATTTTACCAAAATCTCTATTCTCAGCACCAAACCTCCAACTCCCATGATCAGATGATCACCACCTTTCTCCTCCAAGCACAACTTCCCAATCTGTCAAGTGAGGCTCAACTGTTCTTAGAGGAACCTATTAGGAAGGAGAAAACTGAGGCAGCTATAGATTCACTCAAGCCAGATAAAGCCCGTGATCCTGACGGTTACAACAGATCATTTTAAAAGATTTTGAATGCTCAGCTAGTCCCCTTACTTCACCAGTTGTTCATTTACTGGGACTCACACCCAGTTAATGATCCCTCACTATTTGAAGCTAGGATTATGCTTCTACCCAGACCAGGGAAAGACCCTGCCCAAATTAGTAACTACAAACAAATCTCTTTGATAAACGCAGATATTTAAACAAAGATTTTGGCCAATAGATTGGGTAGGGTCAGGGTCCCCTTGATTGGTTCAGAGCAGGCAGGATTTGTCTCCGGACGGTCACCTGCTGACCATTTTCGGAAATTGGGCCATCTGATTTCTGTGTCCAGGGACCCTCAACTCCAAGCAATGTTGGTGTCCCTGGATGCAGAAAAAGCCTTTGATAGGGTGGTCTGGCACTATCTGTTTGCAGTGTTTTCCAATTATGGTCTTCCAGATAGCTTTATAAGCAGAATTCACACCTTCTATCAGTGCCTCTCAGCGAGGCTGTTATGTAATAACCATTTGTCAGACATCTCCCCTCTCAAAAATGGAACCAGACAAGGTTGTCCCTTGTCCCACTATTTATTTAATTTATACATCGAACCTCTCTCAAGGTTAATCAATCAGGAAAGATCTATTGAGGGGATAGAGTGGGTCCCCATGAATGTAAAATTTCACTTTTGGCGGATGATATGTTGCTTTATTTAACTAATGGGGTGTACCCTCTATCTTCAGCTTTACAAATTATTTCTGATTTTGGAGATATATTGGGTTATAAATTGAACAAGAATAAAACCGTGGTCTACTCCCTTTCAGTGTTGGTAAATAAGAGGCAGGTAGAAGACTTAGGCCTCCAATGGGAGAAGCACTTTATAACTTTTTTAGGTTTAAGGTTAATGAGGGATTTGGATAAGCTAAAAGACCTTAATTTAGAACCTCTCTTAAAAGATATTAAGGAGGACCGAGCAAGGTGGAAGAAACTCCCTTTAACCTTCTGGGGTAGAATGAATGTTTTGAAGATGATGATTTTACCTAAATAATTTTACCCCTTGAATAACTTGGCAATCTATCTTCTACATGCCACTTTTAATCTGATTCACAGACTCAGTTCCGAATTCATATGGAATGGCAAACCACCATGAAGAGCATATCAGAACCTTACTGGTCCAAGACATAAGGGAGGGTTGCAACTTCCAGATTTTTTCCTTTACTATTTAGCCATTCATGCAAGTAGATTTTTACACTGGTTCACTTCTCAATCAGAGCCCCCCCAAAACCACTACGGCTACAGTTAGATTTAAAGCAGGCTAAGAAGGAACGGATGTCCTTACAAGATTTTTCTTATTGTCCTTGGAAGGCAGTTCCCATACAGCTTCAGGATTCTCCAACTGGATGGAGCACTAGGGCCTTTCATCAGTTCTGCAACCTCAACTGAATTTATATAAATAAAGATATTTCCCAACCTCTTTTTAACAACCCCAACCTAAAAACTGGCAACTCAGCTATCAGCTCCACGGTGTTCCCGATACAATCTCTGATCAGCTTGAAAAGGTTTTTGCAGGGAACTTCTCTGCCCTCGACCGCTCAGTTGCAGACTACATGGAATCTCTCTTCCAAACACCTGTTTTACCTTGTACAAGTTCGTCACAGTCTTAGAAGTTTCTTAGGGAAACCCCCCTTGGTGGACAATTTGGACCCTTTTCTACTGCCATTACTGGATTTGGCCAAAAAAGCCAAACCCGTCTCTAAGTTGTATTTTATTTAGTTTTTGTTGACCGGGTAAGCACACTAAACAAATCCTGCCTATTTTCAGGCATGACCCAGGGGCCGGGGATACAGATGAATGCCAACTGACCTTGAACCAGATTAAGCTGTTGGTGGTACTTTTTAGTGAATGAGGGAAATTTGGCCAGGACACCGGGGAAATTGCCCTACTCTTTTCAATAAGTGCCATGGGATCTTTAACATCCACCTGAACTACCACCAATCCAGGCAGATGGGACCTCGGTTTAACGTCTCATCCGAAAGACGGCACCTCAGAAGTGCAGCACCCCTCTCATGATGCACTACAGTGTCAGTACTGGGATATTAACCCAAGTGCCAGATGTGGGAACTGAACCCACAGCCCTCTGATCTCCCAGCTTCAGAGGTGAGTGTGCTACCTACTGAGCCACTGACACTGTATAAAGCATTAGTTAACAGCCAGTGACAGAACTATGCTCCAGTAGCCTTTTACTGGAAAGGTAACCTGGCCAAGCCTCCCACTGATTCCCAATGCCAGTCTATTTGGTTGGAAAATTTTAAGTTCATCAAGCGAGACAGATTAAGAAATATTCACTTTGACATTCTCCACAACCTATATTATACGCCCTACAAGTTACACAGAATGGGCAAACTACCCTCTCCAAAATGTCCTGATTGTAATACCCCTTCAGCCTCGCTTCACCACAAGTTATGGACCTGTCCTAAAATCTATGAATTTTGGGAGCAGGTTAAAAGGTACACTTCGGGATACTTACATATTTCCTCATATTTTACAGAAAAAATCTGCCTTTTAGGACAATATTCAGCAGTCCCCTCGTTTTCTCAGAAAGTTCATATTGCCATGGTATCCATGTTCATCAAACTTTTAATCCTTAGACATTGGAAGGATCCATGGGTCCCTTCCACTCGAGAATGGTGGCCAGAATTTTCAACTGCATTAAATGCGGAAAGGAGCGTGATCAATACTACTAACACCTGGACTAGATTCCAAAATATTTGGAACCCTTTCTTTGCTGGGTTAAAAAGCAGATTTGGTTATTGACATTTTCCCTCTATTATATCCTTCTAATTACAGCTCTATATGGGTAAATGGAGGAGGAGTTGTGAAGGGTTGATATACGGTACTGCAGGAGGACTGAACCCTTTATTCACCCACTTGGTTTAGGGGGAGTTGTGCTTGTGGGGGTGTTTTTTCCTTTTTTAGGGTTTTTGTTGGGGGGGAAGAGGGTGGTCAGAAATATATATATTTTTCTTTGTAATTATACTTAGTGTGTTTATTATTTGATTGTTTATTTTGATCCCCATGTTGGGGAACCAAGCATACATACAATGTATTTTGTCACTTAGTTGTTGTTGGAATGTTTGAAAACATGAAAATAAATTTAACTGCAAAAAAAAAAAAAAGAATGCTGTTGTACCACAGCAGTGATATCAGAATGCTACTGTACCACAGCAGTGACGTCAGAATGTTACTGTACAACAGCAGTGACGTCAGAATGCTGGTGTACTGCAGTAGTGATATCGGAATGCTGCTGTACCACAGCAGTGATGTCGGAATGCTGCTGTAACATGGTAGCGATGTCAGTATGCTGCTGTACCATAGTAGTGATGTCAGAATGCTGGTGTACCACAGTAGTGATGTCAGAATGCTGGTGTACCACAGTAGTGATGTCAGAATGCTGCTGTACCACAGCAGTGATGTGGGATACTGATGTACGACAATAGTGACATCAGAATGCTGTTGTACCACAGCAGTGATGTCGGAATGCAGCAGTGATGTCGGAATGCTGTTGTACCACAGTAGTTTTGTCGGTTGCTGCTGTATGACAATAGTGATGTCAGAATGCTGCTGTAACATGGTAGTGATGTCAGAATGCCGCTGTAACAAGGTAGTGATGTCAGAATGCCGCTGTAACAAGGTAGTGCTGTCAGAATGCTGTTGAACCAAATGCTCTTCTACCACAGTAGTGGTCCACCATTTTTTTCTTCAGCTTACCGAGATTTTTTTTTTTTTATTTTTATTTTTATGAAAATTTTTATTAAGTTAAAAGAAAACAATCACATATATTAAACATACATAGCATTAAAACATATCAACATATTTCAATACAGAGATATACTATAACCACATATATACTTACACATACGGTGATGTTCAGGGTCAGGACAGGGAGGGAGACAAGTAAAACCAGTACTACAGTTATGGACTTCAGATGCACAGGCTTTGACAAGATAAGGACAGTAAGGGAGACAATGGGGGGGGTACAGAGAATATAGGGGCAGTAGAGGAGTTAAGGCAAGCTATCAAGGGAAGGGTACTGAAAGCTGTGGAAATGTGCATAAAAAAGGTTAAGAAGAGCAAAAGGGGGAGGAGACCGCTTTGGTTTACAAAGGTGGTTGTGGGGGCAGTAAGGGAAAGGAGCAGGAGGGCTTTCAGAAAATTTAAGAGGACACTCAGCGAGGAAGATAAGGAAGGGAAAAGAGGAGTATGGCAGGGAAGAAGATCAGAAGGGCAAAAGCAGATACTGAGGAGAAAATAGCAAAAAAAGCCAAAAGGGGGGATAAATCTTTTTCAGATATGTGAGGGAGAACAGAAGGGCAAGGCAGGAGATTAATTGGCTGATGGGGGAGGGAGAAATAACACTGGAAAGGGACTGTGAAAAAGGTTATTAAATAAGTACTTTAGCTTGGTATTCACGGAGGAGGAGGACAGTAGGGGACCTGCGCTAAAGTCAAATAGGAAGGAGGGCAAATGGGTGAATCTGAGCTCATTCACTGTGCATAGGGCTAGGGTAGAGCTAGATAGATTGAGGGTGGACAGGGCAATGGGGCCTGACGGGTTACACCCCAGGGTGATCAGTGAATTGAAGGAGGAGTTGGCCGCACCCTTGACAAGGCTCTTCAATGCGTCCCTGGATACGGGGAGAGTGCCGGAGAACTGGAAGAGGGCAGACATAGTGCCTTTACACAAGGGAGGTAGTAAGGAGGTGAAGGGGAACTACCGACCTGTCAGCCTCACGTCAATGGTGGGGAAGGTAATGGAGGCATTAATCAAGGAGAGGGTGGTGGATTATTTGGAGTAGAGTGGCTTGAGGATAACAGACAGCATGGCTTCACAAAGGGGAAGTCTTGCCAGACAAACCTAATTCACTTGTTTGATTGGGTGACTCAGGTGATTGACCGGGCCGGGGGGGGGCGATGGACGTGTCCTATCTGGACTTCAGTAAGGCCTTTGACACCATCCCCCATAGGAAGCTGGTGAGCAAGATGGAAAGCTTGGGGTTGGGTGGAAAAATAACAAGCTGGGTGGAGGTCTAGCTGTCAGGAAGAACTCAGAGGGTAGTGCTAAACGGGGTGCACTCCAGGACAGCGAGGGTGAAGAGGGGAGTGCCACAGGGGTCAGTTTTGGGTCTGCTTCTCTTCAATATCTACATCAGTGATATTGCTGAGGCTTTGAGGTGGAGGGTGTGACTATCTGCTGATGATACAAAAATATGCAATAGGGTGGACACCGCGGGGGGGTGGAGGACATGAGGGAGGACTTAAAGATGCTTAAAAAATGGTCTGGGACATGGCTGCCGAAATTTAATGCCAAGAGTGTGCCGTGATGCACCTGGGGAGTAGGACCAGAAGAGCAGGGTACACCCTAGGTGGGGAGGAAATACAGGTTACTCACCAGTAACAGGAGTTCTAGGAGTGGTATATGTTGTTCATCCACACTTATTGGCAGGTTCCTTCCGCTTTAAATGTTGCGGAAGGTCTTCAAGCTGGCTCCTCCCACCCACCCACCCAGGTGATAAAATCCTCGGCTCCGCCTCATGATGCCAGATGTAGCCCGCTGGAAGCCAGGCTGCGCATCGAAGCCGGGAAGGTCGGGTGAGACGTGTGGATGAACAACATATACCACTCCTAGAACTCCTGCTACAGGTGAGTAACCTGTATTTCTAGGGACGTGGATATACTGCTCAATCCACACTTATTGGCAGACTCCTAGCAGTTCTCCGGGGGGAGGGAGGCAAGGCGCACACCCACTACTTAGGGAATAAGGACTGGAGAATCGAGGTCCCAAAATCAGCATCCCGGCGTGACTCTAGGTCAATGCAATAATGGAAAATAAAGGTGTGTGCTGACTTCCAGGTAGCAGCCCTGCAGATTTCCTGGATAGGGATGTCCCTAGAAGCAGCCACTGAAGCAGCGGTATGGCGGGTAGAATGAGCTCTTATCCCTTTGGGAGGCTCCATGCCGCCAACCTATAGCAGAGATCTATGCAGGAGGTGACCCACCTGCCTATCGTCCACTTGGCTGCAGGTCTGCCAGGTGCGGCTTCAGCGTAGGTGACAAACAGCTGGCGAACCTCTCCCCGAACTTCAGCCGTCCGCTCCTTATAATAAGAGATCGCTCTTCTAGAGTCCAAAGTATGGAGCCTATATTCAACCTCCGAGGTGTGACTGGGGTAGAACACCGGCAGAGTCAACACCTGGTTAAGGTGAAACTCTGACACCACCTTCGGAAGGAATTTCAAGTGGGGGCGCAGGACAACCTTGTCCCTATGGAAGACCAGATAAGGAGACTCAATGGAAAGCGCCTGACGCTCTCCCATCCTTCTGGCTGAAAACAGCCACCAAGAAGGTGGTCTTCCACAACAGGTGAGAGATGTCACACCTGTGCATCAGTTCGAATGGCTTGCTCATGAGCTTAGCCAATACAAGCAGTAGATTCCACGGAGGCGGAGGTTCTCACACCGGAGGGGATATGTGATCAAGGCCCTTGAAAAAGTGCCCGGCCACCTTCTCCTGCACCACCGACTGCTTGCTGGCCCGCACCCAGTAAGCAGAGATGGCTGCCAGGTGCACCTTAAGGGTCGTTGACCGAAGCCCTAGTTGAGAAAGGGACCACAGGTAGTCCAGAATGCTAACCAAGGAACAGGAAAAAGGGTCCAACCACTTGTCCTGACAGCAAATGGAGAATCTCTTCCATCTGAAGGCATAGCATTTTCTGGTCGACGCCTCAATGACGTTGAGGACCTCGTCGGAAAGACCCAAGGCCTGGAACTCTAGCCGCTCAGGAACCAGGCCATCAGGTGCAGGGATTGAAGGTCCAGATGGAGTACCTTCCCCTTGGTGACTGAGATCAGGTCCGGGAGGGCTGGAAGCCGCCTCGGGTGCCTGGAGCTGAGGCTGAGGAGATCTGGATACCAGAACTGGCGGGGCCAGTCTAGGGCTACCAGAATTTTATTTATTTATTTATTTAAACATCAGTTTACACATCACCTGCACCTTGTCCCTCTTCACCTTGAGAAGCACCTTGTGGATCAAGGGAAATGGAGGGAAGGCATAGAAGAGACCCAGGGTCCACGGCCTCGAGAAGGCATCCCCCTGCAGCGAGCCCTGCTGAGAGGGATGGGCGTGAAACGGCCTCAGCTTCACATTCTCCCTGGAGGCGAACAGGTCCACCTGAGGGGTGCCCCAGTGGGAGAACAGATCTTGTACTACCTCCAGCAGGAGAGACCACTCATGAGATGCAGCGCCTATCCGGCTGAGGGCATCAGCCAGACTGTTGGAGGCTCCTGCCACATGAATGGCTAGGAGATCCACCTCCAGGCTGATCACGAGAGACCAAGTGTGGAGAGCTTCCTTGCACAGGGGCAAGGAGTGCGTCCCACCCTGTCGGTTGAGGTAGTACATGGTCGTGGTGTTGTCAGTCTGGACCTGGACCACTTGACCCCGTACAAACGGAGCGAAAGCGGTGAGGGCTAGTTGGACTGCTCGATGCTCCAGCAGGTTGATGTGGCATCGAGACTCCTGAGGGGACCAGAGACCAAGGGCTCTGAGCTCCCCGAGATGGGCACCCCAACCCATCAGAGAGGTTTCGGTCGAAGTGACTGTTGGCTCGGGGCAGACAAACAGGATACCCTCCTGCAGATGAGCTGGAACGAGCCATCACTGTAGGCCGTCCCACATCTCCTGGGTCACCGCCACTGGCTGGTCCAGAGGACCGGAGTGCTGTTACCATTGGTGGGCCAGCCCCCACTGCAGGGGACGCATATGCCAGCAGGCCCAAACGGACCACACTGGTGCAGGACACCATGAGGCCCAGGAGGCGCAGAAAGTCCCGGGCAGGGCGCAATTGCCCAACGAGAAATGATTGGGCAAAGAAGGAAACGACCTCGGCCCTGTGCGCCAGGAGCCGGGCTCTGGCTCGACAGCAGTCGAGCTCTGCCCCGATGAACTGAATCACCTGTGAAGGCACGAGTTCCGACTTGGCCTCGTTGATGAGGAGGCCAATCTGAGAGCAGACCTGGAGGGCCAGATCCCTTAACCGCTCCGCCTCCAACCTGGAGGGGGCTGCAATCAGCCAGTCGTCCAGGTAAGGGTACACCCGGAACCCTCGGCACTGCAGGAATGCTGTCACCACTGCCATGCATTTGGTGAAGACCCTGGGAGCTGGAGAGAGGCCGAAGGGCATGGCCCAGATCTCGCAAAAAGATCCCTCTGCTCGAAAGCGGAGGAATTGCTGATGAGCCGGATGGATTGAGACATGAAAGAACACGTCCTGAAGGTCCAGAGAACAAAACCACACCCCCTAGTTCCAAGGATGGAATGACCCGAGTCAGAGTGACCATCCTGAAGGTCGCTGCCTTAGGAACTTGTTCAGGTCGTGTAGGTCAAGAATGGGACACCAGCCCCCCGTCCGTTTTGGGACCAGGAAGTACTTGGACACAAACCCTGGGTCTGGAGGAGGATCCGCCACCTCACTGATCACCTCCTTCTGGAGAAGCAAGGCAATGCCACCTCGACGAGCCAACAAAGAGGCTGCGGACCCCGTTGCCCCCGTGGGTCTACGGCTCGATAGGGAGGGAACTGCTCGAATTCCAGAGGCAGACCCCTGCCCACCACTTCTAGCACCCAGTGGTCCGTGGTGATAGCGGACCAGGCGGAAAGGAAGTGGCGGAGCCGTCCCCCCATGGAGGGGAACCCGGGGAGGAGTGACGAGGTTGGGGGCTACACCCCTCAACCCGTCACTGGGCAGGCTTGGAGGAAGGGCCCCACTGAGGGCCCTACTGGACCCTTGCCTCCAGGCTTCCTACTGGAGGAAGCGGCAGACTTGGCCTTAGGGCGCCAAGTGTGTACATGCTGGCCCTGGTGCTGCTGGGTTGGACGTGCCGCAGGGGCGGAAGGGCGAAAGGGCTTACGCTACTGCTGGCAGCCTTTGTCCCTCTGGGCAGATGTGACCGAGATCAAAGTGGCATTGGACTTCTCGATCCTCTGGAGATGGCCTTCCACCTCCCGCCCGAACAAGTTGGTGCCCAGGAAGGGAACGTCTGCCAGCTTGTGCTGGGTGTCCGCCGTGAAGGTGTGGATCTGCAGTCAAGCTCTGCGGCGCATGGCCACTGCGGCTGCTACTGATCGGGCACAAGAATCACCAATGTCCAACGAAGTTTGGAGCTGTTGTTTTGCCACCGTCCTTCCCTGATCCCGCACCTACTTGACCGTCGTCTGAAGGTCAGCCGGGAGATGAGGAATTACCTCATCCAGGGAGCCCACGAGGGCATGTGAGAAATGTGCCATCAGAAGTGCCAAGCTAGCCTGACGAAGGCCTAGGGAGGAAGCAGCGTAAACCTTCCACCTCGCGTAATCCAGCTTCTTGGATTCCTTATCGGGAGGTTTGTCCATGTCCCGAGCATTCCCGGAACGCCGGAAAACACTGTCGGTCACTAACCCCTCCATAGAGGGGTGCTCCGAGAAATTGGAGAGTGAGCTGGTAGGGACTGCGTACTTTCGGGCCATCCTGGCCGAAGGCGCGGGTCAAGATGCTGGCCGCTGCCACAAGTCCAGGGCCGGGTCAACAATGGCTTCAGCCACGGGAAAGGCCTCTGTAGGGGAATCCCCTTGGTCCAGTATCTCTGTGAGGGGATACTTGGCCCGTTTCGAAACGGGTTCGAGCTGCATCCCGGTGGACTCCGAGATGAGCCGAAGCAAACCTAAAAGCGAGGATGGGCTCTCGTCCACAGACTGACCCCCCACCCCAAACTCCAGGTCAAGTGGCCTGGAGAACAGGGAGGAGTTGTCATCAGACTCCAAGGAGTCTGCAAACAGCTGCCGGGTGCCTGAACCACCCTCCACCTGCCGAGGTCGATCGGGATTGAGGGTGACCAACAACCTGTGGGGCAAGCCCTGACCCGACCGAGAATCCTTGGTTGGGTCCCCAGTTTTCGGTTGTGGAGGCGGGGGTTCCACCACAATGGGCGGAGCAGCCAGCTTCGGCCGAACAACCGGTGCCGGAGTCGGCTCCTCGACCACTACGTGGGGTAGTTTTGGCCGCTCCGGTGACAGCCACTTAATGGCCGGAGAAGGCGACGGAGTCGGCTTATTCCCAGAGAATTAGAGCTGCTGCCATATTAAATCCTTGTAGAGCCGACGCAACTTGCGCCGGAGCCTATCTTCCGAAGAGGACGACGAGGATGAGTGTCGATGCCGCTTTCCACGGTGCAGAGACCGAGACCGCCGATGTTGACGGGACCGGCTGGACCTGAAAAAGGACAGAGACCTTCGGGGTTTCTGAGGGTGGGTCAGAGAGTGAACGGGGGAAACCCGCCCTTCCTTCGGTTCAGGGACCTTAACCGGGGACTCCGGCACAGAAGGCACAGGCAAGTCCTTGGTAATCACCGGCGAACCGGTGAAGTAGGGTTGTCGGCATCACCAGTCGACAAACCATCCGACAGGTCGAGAAAAATCTCGACCACGTCGACGTTTGTCTCAGCCTGCTGACTTGACAGGGACATCGTGAAGCCAGCAGCCTTAGCCGCAACCTCGACCAAAGTCGGAAGTCGACGGTCCAGAGAAGGGGATCTCTCACACTTCCACGAATGTCGACGGTGGGACCTAACTTTTGAGTCCTTCTTCTTGGACCGACTGGAATGTCCCGATGGCCCTTCTCCCTTGGTGGAGAGGGACTGGCAAAGCTCCTTAAACAAAGCCATGTAGGAGGACCCCAAAGAGAGTGGGATAAATGCCGCAGCCGAGGAGGATGAAGAAGAAGCAGCCTGGGCCGCCTCCTCTTCAAGGGCGATCATCTGCTCCAACTGTTCCACAGAGCCTGCCGCCACGGACACCGCCCAACGGGCCTCCTTCGACTTGACTAGCGGATACCGTTTTTCAGGGCACCCAAGAAGAAGTAGAGCAGTGCTGTCCTTCAAGACCGAAGCCAAGAAGGAACTGCACAATTCGAAAGCCTGCAAATCGTGACCAAGCCCCAGGCAGTAGACGCACGTGGAGTGCAGATCGGTCCTGGACATCTTCTGCCACAAGGGCACCGACGAAAGCCGGTAGTCGATTTGTCCATCGCAGCTGCGAGGGAAGACAAAGACCGAAGTCTTGTAAACTTTAAAATCAGCTTCAGGTTAACCGAACAGCTTGGATCCAGGCCTAAAACGCAGAGCGCTAAGGAGGGTACCTGAGCTTCCAAGCAGTAAAGAAGAAGATCTGGCATCATGGGGCAGAGCCGAGGGTTTTACCACCCGGGTGAGTGGGAGGAGCCAGCTTGAAGACCTTCCGGCAACACTTAAAGCGGCAAGGAACCTGCCAATAAGTGTGGATTGAACAACATATCCACGTCCCTAGAAAAACAGTTCCTGCATTTTTTTTGTAGTTTAAACACACTCCATGTTATAAGTGCAATAACCCACTCCAGGGTGTGTGGGTATTGGGGATTAATCAACACCCCGGGTGCTGTGAGGGCCACTCGGGGTTTGCGCGCCTTTGTGTCCACGCACCGGGGTGTCCCAATACTCCCGCCTAAAAATGTCGTGGTTATTCTTACTTGATCTCTGTGTATATGTTTGGTAGAGTCTGGAACTCGATACATACTTTCTCCCGTAACTCTTTTGTATGTTTAGAATTCCCAGAATATGTGTGTCAATGTACTTTCAGCTTGGTTACATTTATTACAATTGGGATTGTGAATCAGGCCTATTTTATGCGTGAACAGATTACGATGTGTCTTAAGTGCGTCATTCTTGTTAAGTTTACAGATGCAAAGGCTTTAGAGGCCAATGTCCACATTTTCTCCCACTTCCAATTATGGGTACTTACCCCCAGCTCTGCAGACCATCTTCTTGCGGGTTCAGGGATCATTCCTCTGCTGCATTCTAGAGATTTTTCTAACTCCATAGATCTCTAACACACAGTACCACACTGCAAACTGAGATTTATGACTGGAAGTCATAAATTAAAGTAGCCACAATTCTTAATACTGGTCGGACTGTTTTTTTTTTTTTTTTTTTAAACACAGTTTACAGTTTAATCTCAGATTCGGTATGAACCGCAATACTGTCCCCAATAGCTCCTACTTGCTCGCTCACATGGCATTAAAATTAGAGCATACTGCTTTAATTGCTGATCTTGACGGCATTTTAGAAAACTTACAAACAAAATATTTAAGAAATGATGTATAAACTTACGGCTGACAGCTTTTCTTAAATGCTCACTGTGCCCAGTGACTTCCACATTAAATGACAGCACTGATGCACTCGCACTGAAAGTTCCCCCTCTCGCTCAGCCCCTCTATACAAACTGCTTCCTGGCACTCCCCAAAAACTTGATCTTTCACAAAAATGCCAGTACAGGCATAGTCAGCCATTATTACAGGTCCGGTGGTTTTCATTTCCTGCAGTACTCTCCCCCATTTGCACAAGGCATGGCGCTAGCATCAACACTCTCTTGGACAACCTACCACCACTCCTGCTATCAACTTTAAAGCATTAAACAAATTGAATGAAAAAAAAAAAAAAAACTAGGAAATTTAATCCCAAAGTGAAATCGAAGCAACCTTCTGTTAATCTCTATAGGGAAGGGGGTGCACTTACACAGAACTACAGTACAGATACCTGTAAGATGTTAGAAAGCACAACTACGGAGACCAGAATAAGACAGATGTCCAAAGTACAAAACAAAAACATCAAGGTCATGCAGGCGGAGGAACTGTTTTAGGTAAAATTAAACCAAAGATTTTACTTTTTTAGTATCTAAACCTCTAATTTAATGTTTTTTTTTTTTTTTGCAGCTACTGCTGTTTATGCCCTCTCATCTGCGGTCAACCTCCATGTGCTCGTCCACCCAGCCCAGTTACCCTGGCATCTCCAAGACCTACCTGCACCTCCATAGTTGCCACAGAACAAAACTCCCTCTGGTGGGGGTAGCGGAGGGTCCCTCAACTCTGCCACAGAACGGATCTGGTATGGGAGATGACACTGAGTAGGCAAGTGCAGGGCCTGCGGGCAGCAGCATCCTGCTAACTGGGGTACTTAGCCAACATCCTCCCACCCTACAAGCCAAATCCGACTGCACTGCCACCTGTGGTCACCCAGGTGGCAGTATAGCAGCGGAGCAGGCTACCCTCCTTCCCCAGAGGGTAGTGTCCCCAGGGAACTTGAGCCTCTTCCCCCCAGCCAACTCAGACGACCCAAGCTCATTCCTGAACTCATGGCGCTGATCCAGATCATGAAGTTCAATTTTTACTAATATGTAAAAATACAGATACCCAGTTTATAAGCGCAATAAGACACTTCGAGGATGTACATAAGACGGTTCTAATGCACGGCCAGGGGCTGAAGGCACACGGCCTGTGGTACTGGGCCTCACTATGCCCCCTAGCCATGCATTAGAACTGTAACGCAGATGCCATCATGTCTTACTGCTTATTTAGATTGCTCCTTATATCTCTAGTTTTGTGCAATGCCATTTTTCCTGTTTTGAGTCTGCCTTAGCACTTATTTTTTTTTTACATTTGAAATGAAAGGAGCACTCTTTTTAATATGCCTTAGTCCAGGTTTTCAGCAGTATTCTCTGTATTTTTATTTATTTATTTATTTATTTATTTTTAACACCCATTGTTTATCATCACTTTTCTTGTGACTAAAACGAACTAGGACACAGCAGACAGTGCTCACTGAGCTTAGGTAACAAAAGGTGTACAAAAACAGCTGAGAACACTAATGACAACCTGATCCGAGCCATATTAAAAGACGCGCTCCTTAGCCAGCCCAGAAGCAGGGACGGCTGAGGTGCTTCACCTGCTGCCACACCAGTGACCCAACTGCGAAAGCAAGCCCGGGTTGGCCAGGGTTGGGGAAGGATTAGGCGTCTGACTGTTCATGTCTTGCCAATATAATGTGTTGATAAAAACAACTGCATTTAAAAAAAAAAAAATGTGTTAAATCATTTTGTTTTTATGATGGCTTGCAAAGCATGTGAACATACTGGTACTGAGAAGATCGAAGAATCCCAGCACTCTTGAGTAAAACAGTACAAAGCCAGTCCACACAAGACGAATAAAGTGCAAATGCAGTTATTTATTGGCAACGTGCAATACACAAGCTCATGCTGCAGCCAGTTACCCCTCAACTTCGGCTTCCAACAGCCTTCTTCAGGGGGTGTCAATATACTGGCACTGGGCTGAACTGTGAGCGGTCTTTCAAAGGATCGCCCCTCCACCCATACCTCTCAACTTCTCAGCATTAAAATGCACAGCAATGGCCTTTAAAATTCATAGCAAATTGACAGACTGCGTAGCACTGTCTTATTTTAGAGAATAATATGCCAAAGAATAGTGAGTCCCATATGCTCAATGTTAAGAAATGTTTCTATCAAGTTAGTTCAAGTTATAGTACTTTGTGCGTCTAGAAATAACTCCAGCATTATGAGGAACATCAGTAAACCTCTGCAGAGCAAGGGTAAATTGGAATATAAAAATTACAGCACCATGTGAAATTCATAGTAGCTGAAAAGTATGACTCCACCTATCACAGGGGTTCAGAATACCAAATCTCCTCCATAATTCTGTCCATTCTTCATCTAGCTCCTCCTTTTGTCTTTGAAGTCCTTGTCCAATCACAAGACTGGAAAATGCAAGCTGCAAGTTTTTTTACGGCTGCAGTGGGTGGAGCCCTGCAGACGTCTTGCGATCAAAAAAGGACTCGCCCTCCGACCGAAGGACAATTTAGGAGTTGAATCACAGTTGCCTCCGCAGTCCATGAAGCACTCCACTGTCTCAGCTCACTCTTTGCACAGCGCTGTTTTTAGCCCATCAGTTTCGCATGCTTGCGCATGCGCGGCAGAGGTACTGTCTCTCCTGTTTGTTCACCAACGCTTTGGTCCTAGTCTCTGATGCTAGCTGAGTCTCCATCCAGCCCCACATATCGTTTGTCCTTCTAAAGAGGGATCAAAGGAGCAGAGACGCATAATCGCTTGCAGTCGCATCGACATGTGTGAGCTGGCGGTCCGCGCACGCACAGTGGTGAACATCAGTTTTTTCCCTGGATAGCGGCACATCAGGAGTTCCCTGGTGCTCCCAGACCCCAAGATCACTTTGTTGGGGTCAGAAGACACGAGGGCTGCAGTGGGGAAGCCACGAAAGTATTTATTTAAAGAGCACCAGTGAGTGCTATAGAAACATAGAATTTGACGGCAGATAAGGACTGCTTGGCCCACCCAGTCTGCCCATTTCCCTACCTAGTGGATAAGCTGCAGATCCTAGTTAACCAGCAGCCTACTTCTTCCTACCCCCACCCCCTAGAACTGCTTTATGACTGTCCCATGCATGCTTGAATTCCGCCACTGTTTTTGACTCCACAACCTCCTCCGGAAGGCCGTTCCATGCATCCACAACCCTCTCTGTCAAAAAATGGGACTGAATTTATAAATAATAATGATCTGCTCATGAATATTAATGAAGCCTGCCTGCACTCTGCTCATTGGCACTCTTTAAACACTTTCGTGGCTTCTCCACCGCAGCCCTCATGTCTCCGGATCTCAACTAACTGATCTCGGGGTCCAGGAGTATTGGGTGAGCTGCTGATGTGCTGCCAATGTGGCAAGAACACAGATGCACATCACCACACACATTCTCGGTGTGGCTGCAAGCGGTTCTGCATCTCTGCTCCTCTAGCCCCTCTTTAGAAGGACAAATGTTATCTGAGGCCAAACACTGACTCATGCAGCTTCAGGGACTCGGGCCAAAGCAGTGGTGACCAAACAGGCCAAAAGGGACCTCCACAAGCTTGGCTGCAGACGTATCAGCTCCGGCCAGAGTTTGTTTTTGTGCGACTCCTAATTCCTGCTTCAAACTAGTCTTGTGCTTTTAATTCAGCTGCTCTGCTTTTACACTGGGGCACTGTGGCTGGGTAGAGAACCGAGTACTGTGGCAGGGTAGCAAACTGGGCAGCTTCTTGGGGAACACTCACAAAGGGAACACTCCAGACATCAGTTTAAGTTAAATGAAAAAAGTACAGTTACATAACAACTTACCATAACAGTAGATCTTCGAGAATGGCTCTTGCAGAAGGCAACATCAGTAGGACTAAGTAGCCAGGCACTAGGACCGCAGGGAAAACGTCTAGCTAGCAGTCTACAGCAGGAGATCGCGACCAATGTCGCCAAGCCGACATCTGCCTATGGTATAAAAGGGGCGGTCTCCCAGTTCCACCTCAGTTCTCGTGCAGGAGACCCCAGCAGACTCAGAAAAGAGAGAACCAAGGCAGTTCCTCACAACAGAGGAAAGCAGAGAAGCCAAGAAGGAGAAGCAAACCTCAAGGGATTGGAAGAAGGGAAAGCAGCACTTGCTGCAAGACCTCCTCTCAAAGATCTACTGTTACGGTAAGTAAGTGCTTACGTAACTGTACAATCTTACTACAAGGGGGGTCTTGCAGCAGGCAACACCGGTAGGACTGAGTTCCAAGCAGTAACAGATTTGAACCGGTCAGCAGGGAGGAGGAAATTATAAGCACAGGCCATTAGGAAGGAAGGAAGGAAGGAAGGCTCTGAAGGACTGCAAGGCCAAAGCTGGCCCTACGCCTAGAGGCAATGTCCAAACTGTAATGCCTGCAGAAGGTACGAACAGAACTTTATGTGGCGGCTGCACGGATGTCTGCAGCAGACACATTCCTGAAAGAAGCAACTGAGGCAGCTATGCTTCTGGTAGAATGGCCTTTGACCAGGTAAAGGCTTGTCGTACTTGTGATAACAGTAAACAATACAACTGGCTAGCCACTTGGACAATCATTGTTTGGAAACAGGGGCGCCTTCTCTCTGAGGAGCAAATGAAACAAACAACTGCTCAGACTTTTCTGATAGCACGGGTGCGATCCAAAAATACCCGAGCACCCGGTGAACATCTAGAGTATGAAGTGAGGCCTTCCCCTTATTTGAATACTCAAAAAAATGCACAGGCAGGTGAATAGAATGATTTAGTGTGAATTCAGACACCACCTTAGGAAGAAACTTAGGATTAGTTCGCAAAGACACCCTGTCTTTGTGAAAAAACACATAAGGCTCTTTACACATCAGAGCCTGTAACTTGGAAATCCTCAGAGCAGAGGTAATGGCAACTAAAAATAATGCTTTCCAAGAAAGTAAACATAACTCACAGCTTACGGCAGGCTCCAAAGGAGGCAACGTAAGCTTTTTCCAAAATGAACAAACAGTCCCATGGCAGGGACAGGGTCCTTAACGGGAGGTTTCAAATGCAACATACCCTGCAAAAAGGGTGTCGGAAAGGTCCAACTGGGCAATGGTTTTGTCTTCAACAGGTGCATGGTATGCAGAGATGGCAAAAAGGTGCACTTTAAGCAAGGAGTAACCTAAACCAGAGTCTGAAAGACAAGGAAGATACTCCAGGATGAGATTCACCAGAGAGGAGATGGGATACACGTGTCGAGTGGTGGCCCAAAGGGAGAACTGCTTCCACTTCATGGCATTGGTGGCCCAGGTGGAGGATTTCCTAGCTGCCACCAAGACATCTGCCACCCGAGATGAGACACCAAAGCAGGCAATAGCTAAGTCTGCAGGAGCCACGCATGAAGATGCAGCAATTTGAGGTCCGGATGGACCAGAGTGCCAAGCTCCTGGGACAGCAAGTCAGAGCACAGGGGCAAGGAGACTGGAGGCTCCACAGCTAATTGTTGCAACAGTGGAAATCATATCTGATGCAGCCAGTAGGGCGCTATGAGAATCATCTCCACCCCTTCTGACTGAAGCCATGGCCATCAAGCTGAGGAGATGTAAAAACACCCTGGCTGGAGGAGGGTACCAGCTTGGCCTGCTCCTGCAAAGTATCCACTAAGTCCACCAGGAGGAAGGCCTTGCCCTGGACCATGTCCAGTGCCGCCACAATGAACTGGAGGTGCTGAGATGAGACCAGAAATGACTTGGGGTAATTGACAGGAATACCCAGTCATGCAAAAAGGTCCAGGGTGGAGGACAGGGAATCCTCCAAGCTGCTCCTGGATGGAATTGTTATGAGCCAATCGTCCAGGTATGGGAGCACATAAATTCCCTGGCAACGAAGTGCCACTGCCACCATCGCTAGGCACTTGGTGAAGACTCTGGGTGCCGGAAAAAGGCCAAAGGGCAGGGTTTTGAACTGAAAGTGCTCCCCTTGGAAGGAAAACCGCAGGAAGCGGCAGTGGACCAGTAAAACCGGTATGTGCAGGTGCGCGACCTGCATATCCAGTGCACAGAGCCAATGGTATGTCTGGAGCAGGGGCAGGAGTCCCTGGAGCATCAGCAGGCGGAACCTTTTGTATTCTACATAAAGGTTCAAATGGCTGAGGTCTAGGATGGGCCTGAGGTTGCCTGTCATTTTGGGGATGAGGAAGAAATGGGAGTAATACCCTTTTCCCCTCTGCACCCGGGAACTGGCTCTATCGCAGATTTTTGGAGTAGCGCCTGGATCTCGTCCCTTACCAGAATTATGTGGTCTGAGGGATAATGAGATTGTCTTGGAGGAGAGTCTGGAGGTTGTTCCAGAAACTCGATGGTGTGCCCTCTTGCTATGAGCTGAATGACCCAGGAATCAGACATGATGTCCTGCCACTCTGTTAGGTGGAGGGCAAATCCCCCAACTGGTTCCACACTGTTTGCAGGTGGAGGAGGAGGGGGTCTGAAGGGGGCAGAAGGTGGAGGAATGGGCGGAGCTCGTTGGTTCTTGGAGGCAGAGGGAGAGGTAACAGCAGATCCCGATGCTCTTCTCTTATTTTGACGCCTGTTAAATGGCTGCTTGCCTTGGCACTTTTGCTGGCGCTGAAAGGGCTTCTTAGGCTTAAAGACCGCCTTTTACATGGACTTAACTGATCTCAGGGCCTGCCCACTATCCTGGAGGCCCGTGATGATGTCTTTGTTATCGCCCCCAAAGAGAAAGGATCCTCAGAAGGGGGAGTCCTGTATGGCTGCATGGAGGTCCTGAGAAAGTCCGGAAATACGGAGCCAAGCGTGGCGCCTGAGGCAGACTGCTGTCGTCGAAGAGCAGTCCGAGTCCTCCACCGTTTCTAGCCTGGCTTTGAGCTGAGCCATGGTAGCTTTTTGGTATGCGATCATATGTGCCACATAGTTTAAGGAACGTAAGGCACATGTAGATGAGGAGTAGATCTTACAGCTGAACTGATCTAACTGCCTTAACTCCTTGTCAGGAGAGGACGTGTTCATAAGTTTAGGTTTGGCAGTCTGTCGTGAGCCACAGCGATCACGCTGGGGTCTACCTTTGGGTGGAAGCACAGATAAGGAGCACTCTCAGGTGAATGGTAGGCCCGGTCCACCTTTTTGGGGATGGCCGGGATGGAGTGAGGCATCTGCCAGATAGTGGAGGTGAGATCCTCGTGTGGCTCCGTCCACGGGGGGGGGTCGTCAGTATGGGTGATGCCTCAGCTAAGTCCAAGTGTTCTGCTAGATGCTTGCATTTCAGGTCCTGCTCCTCTGCATTCCAACCACTGGCTTGCTGGAGGATGCTGAGGAGCTGGGTGAAGGAAGGGTCTTCGGGAGGAGACTTGGGGGGACTCCTTACCCTTGGACAGCGTGACTTGCAGCCTCAGAGTCCGAGGATTCTCCCTTCTCAGAGGTCTTCATCTCAGTCAGAGGAACCTCTGGAGTATTGCCCCCAGGAACGTGTGCCGTGGAACAGCCTGACCTGTGAGAACCCATGGGTGACAAAGAGCGTGGGGTGGGGGTCGTCACTGGGGCCGGCAGTCTCTTATCCAAATCCGCCACCAACTTAGATCTGGCCTCCTGCCACCAGGTCTGGAACATGGCCTGGAAGTACGGCTGAGGCTGAGGCCAATGCTGGAATAATGGGGGGGTAACCTGGAGCCTGAAAAGGGGCCCCATAGCCCGGCACCTGACAGCCATGGTAAAATCTGTGGGGAAAAAGGAGCCGATGTCAGGTAGCCTGACGTCGGCAGACCCGGATAATGAGAGCAGCCCAAGGGCGGACCATGGTGGATACCCTGATGGTCCAAGGAGGTCCCCAAGGGCCCTGAAGGAGGCGGAACAGAGGGACCTGGTAAGTTATACGGCGTTGGGAGTCCTGGCTTCAGAGTTGGCACAGAGAAGCCTGGTGTCTGATTCTCAGGCACTGGAAAGGATGGCATCAGACTTAGGGGGCCTGACAGAGACTCTGACGGGAGTTGGGCCAAGGGACCTGAAGTCAGAGGCTCAGAGCCCAATGTAGGGATCCCTAGGATTGGGGCTGAGGGAGGGCCCAACACGGTCGGAAGGTCCCTAGGAGACTGTGGAGGAAGCGAATCAGACGTGAGAGCCCCAGGAGGATTATCCATGGGGGTCTGGAGGGTTACCAGCACTTGAGTGGGTGAGGAAAGGACGACTTCCAGGGGACCTACTGCCCCATTGTCCCGGGTAGAGGGTCAGGCACAGGAGGTTCCACCGGCAAAGGTGGAGGAGAAGGCTCCCTGTCAGGGGAAACCTGATAGGGAGGGCTGGCCTTTGGAGGTCAGTGTGCTCAGCTGGACGGCAGGTGTGTCGGCATCAGCCCACGATGGGTGAGCTTCGACCAGGCGGATGCCAGAGTCACTTGCATCCAACTTAGTTGATGGAGGATGAGCCGGGAGGATGTAGGAGGAGCCCCTGACCGGCTTATCGGCTGAGGTCGGGCAGGTTCCCTAAAGGTGGGGACATGATTTATCGATGACCGGGCGTGCTCAGGAAAGACAGGAGTCCGACTTACTGGTATTGACCAGGCGTCTGCCAGAGGTCCTGGCGGGTGACTTACCGGTTGATTATTCAGTCTTACAGCCTGTCTGAATGGACTTAAGAGAGGCAGAGGAACCGGAGGAACTGGACGACAAGGCCTTGACAGTCACCAGGGGAGGCAGCCAAGGTGCAGTCCTGTCCGCAGGCTTAAGCCCCATGACCTTCTGGTAGAGGGCTGCTCTCAGTCCTCCAGATGCTCCCGCTCCCGGTGCTTCTCTTTTTCTTCTTAGCCTCCAAAGAAGGGGAAGAAGCAGAGTCCCTCAGCTTCTGCATTTCTTGCTCCAAAGTGGTCATCCTGGATTTCAAAAGATGGGCTTCTAGGGCCTTCTGCCAGTGTTTGCATGTGATCTGGTTGAAGGGCTTGCAATCCGGGCAGGCCTCGATGTCGTGGGCCGGGCCTAGGCAGAAGAGGAACAGCTTATGGCTGTCCTTATGAGGGATCTACGAGCCACACTTCTTCTTGGTTATCGGAGGATTGGATGGAGAAGACATAAAAATTAAAGAAAAATGAACTATTAACGGTAGAAATACTTATTAAAATGGTGATCGACTGGAGCAACGTTCACTGTGAGGTTCTTGCGCAGGTTGAAGGTGAGAAAAAACTGGAAGGCGAGCATGGAGACCGCCCACTTACAGGGTCACGATGATGTCAGTCACGGATGATGGGTGGCTGTCCCCCGACACTGCTAGCAAAAGTTTGCTGTCCGGGTCCTGACGCCAGAAGGGAGCAGTCCCACACATTATGACCTACTGCAGGAACTCTCTCGAAGTAAGATCTGTGGTTATGGCCACAGCCATGTGTCCGAGGAGGCGCAGGAGGGACCAGACTTGGATGCACCTGGAAGGGACAACCAGCCAGGTCTACACTACCAAATGTTCCGCTCTGTCCTGAGGCAGGAAGGCTTTGCCCAGGGACGAGTCTAGGACTGCTCCTATGTACTGGAGGCATTGGCTTATCAGGAAGCAAGACTTGGGGAAGTTGAGAGTGATCCCCACAGTCTGAAACACCAAAAGGTGGTCCAGGGTCCCAATCAACTGCATCCTGGAAGGAGCTGTCAACAGCCAGTAGTCCAAGTAAGGGGCCCCGTCTCCTTTGGGCTGCAGCTACTACTGCGAGGTACTTGGTAAAGACCCAGGGGTCTGAGAAAAGACCAAAGGGGAAGGCCTAAAACTGGAAATGGTTCAGCGGAAAGCAAAAATGGAGGGATCGATGGTGTGGCAGGAAAACCAGGATACGGAGGTAGGCATATCCAGTGAACAAAGCCAATCCCCCTTTGGTGAAAAAGGGGCAACAATCCATGAAGGGTGACCATGCTGACTCAATTATACTCTATGTACAGATCCAGGCGGCTGGGATCCAAAATCGGTCTCAGGTCCCTTGTCTTTTTGGGGATGAGAAAGAAGTGGGAGTAGAACCCCTTCCCTCTCTGTGCCGGGGGAAACTGGCTCAATAGCTCTTTTGCGCAGCAAGACCTGAATCTTCTCTTGAATGAGGAGGATGTGGGCCTGAGGGAAATGGGACTGTAAGGGAGGGCTGTCCGGAGGGATTTCCAGAAATTCCAGAATGTGCCCCCTTTCCACCATCTGAAGAATCCATTGGACTGACGTTACAGTGCGCCACCCATTGAGGAGGTATAGGGGAAAGCGACCCCCAGCGCCTCCCCCAAGGACTCTGCCAGAGAGGGGTCGGGCAAGGAGTCAGGCAGTAGCACCGGGGCTAGGTACAGAGGCTGAGGGCACTCTAGGAGCCCTCAGGGCGGAAGCTCCAGATGGCTAAGTGGAAGCCTTGCATTTGACGACACCTCTGGGCTGCTGGCCCTTGGCCCTTGCCTGCTGCTGGCAGTATAGCCTAGAGATTAGAGTAATGCGCTATGAACGAGTTTGGTACATACAGCAGACCAGAGGGCCTTACCCAGTTACTAAAGACTAAAATAAAAAAATAAATAAATAAAATAGGGGTCCAAAGGACTGATGCTGGTTGGACCTGGACTGAGAACAGTAAATAAACTGTACCAAGCACAAGGCTTTTCCCTATTCCTGTAGGTGAGCATTAAAAATGCCCTGGGAGTCTCCACCAAAAAAGGACAGATCCCTGGAAGGGGGCATCCAGGATTTTCGCCTGTACATTTGCGAGAAACTTGACACCCGGAGCCAGGAGTGGCGGCGGATGGAAATACCAGTCACCGCCGCTTGACCTGCTGCGTCGATAGTGTTATAAGCGGCCCAGAGGACACAGTTGCCCACGTCCAAGCCTGACTTAAAGAGCTGGGCAAATTGGGTTTTCGTGAGATCTTGGGGAGGGCCTGTACAAGATTCAAAACCTTGTCCCACAGAGCATTCTGATACTGAACCATGTGGGCCAGCTAGTTCTGAGTCCTGATGGTCAGTGTGGCCCAAGCGTAGACCCACTTGCCAAACTGGTCGACCTGGCAAGACTCCTTATCAAGGGGGGGGTGCTAATGTGCATGGGTTTCTTGGTATGGTCATGAGCTGCATTCATGACCACCGAGTCTGTCTCTGGCTGCTCCCCCAAATAAGCTTTCCCAATGGGGTCACGATAAAGGCAGTCTGCTCTCTTGGCCAAGGCCGGAGTGGAGGAGGGATGGCTCCAGGTGGCCTTGGTGACTTCTTCATATGACTCAATGAGGCGTGGCACCACCAAGGGGAAAGTCTCCTTTCTACAGAGATAGACCGCAAGTCGGCAATGCTCAGGGTCTAGTTCTTCCATCTCCCAGCCCATCAAGGACTGAATATGCCTCATGATGTCCATAGACATGGGATCATCTGGAGGGGACTTAGGGGTTTTCTTGGGGGTTTCCAGGATCCTCAGAAGGCCCCCTGGAATTATCAGAGTTCTCAGAAGAGGAGGAGGAATCCCTGCTGGATGGTATACTTTCTGGGACCGGCTTCAGTGGTTGATGGAGCTTCTTGCATCGGTCAGTTTGAACTGGAAAGGGTACTGGGGACTGGGATTGGCTAGGTCCTGCCCAGCCTCAGTCCTTAACAAGAGGGTCCGTAGGAGGCAGAGCAGAGGGCCTCTTTAGCATCTCCTTATCCTTCATGAAGGCCCTCCAGTCCAAGAAAAGTGCACTGTAATCCACCGGTGGAGATGGGTGATAAGGTGGATACAGATACTGAGGAGGCGGCATCAGTATCCCGGTGTTAGTCCCTGGGGTACCCTGCTGCAGGACCAAAAACCGCTGGGTAACCAGGTGCAAGCCCCTGAGATGTCATGTTCCCTGGCGTCAGTCTCTGAGGCATCGGGAGCCCCAGCATCAGTCCCTCGGGCACCAGCTGGGGATTGCCCGATGGGCCAGACGGCGTTGTCTGAGGCTGAGGCAACAACGGTTGAGGCGTCATCAGTGTAGACACCGGCAGAGCAAGCAATAGTCAGACAGGCGAAGGCTGATGCCAGTCTGATGACATAGGTGCCACCAGCCTCGAAGGTGAGGGGGGAACCTGTGTAGGGGAGCTAGTTCCCAATGGAGGCAAATAAGACGCCCGTGTAGAGGAGGCGAGTGCTTGTTCCAGGTGTTGTAAGGAAGCGCCGATACTGGAGTCAGGAACCGACGTGGGCAACACCAGGACCAGGGCAGTGACAGGCGAGGACCCGTCACTCACATGAGAGAGCCCAGTCGAGTCGCCTGGCTGAGGACCCGCTGGATGTAAGGGCCTGAGCATCAGGGGCTGGGGGGCAGTGGACAGAGTCTGGGGCCCCAAAGAGCTGCCACCCGAGACAGAAATGAGGGCGGGTGGAGGAGTCACAGGCAACCCCGTGGATGTGAGGGCTGTGGAAGGAGGGGGCCAATCTCCCGTGGGAGGAAAACCCCTGAGTGAGTCACCAACTTGTGCAGGGACCGAGAGTGGGAGGCTGACCGAGAATGGTCCCAGTGCTTGTCCTGGTGCTTATGCTTCCCAGCCAATTTCTTCTCCTTGTGGGAGGGAGAAGAAGTCAAAGCCTCAGAGACCAGGGAAGAGCCTTTGCCCAGGAGCTCCTTCTCCAAAGAAAACACTTTAATTTTAAAACGAAAATAAAGAAAAGGGCAGAAGGTGCAAAGCAAAATTGCAGTCGACTGAAGGTCCAACGCGCGCAGGTCAACAGTAGAAAAAGAACAGAGGTGGAGCTGGGGGACCACCCCTTTTATACCATAGGCAGATGCTGGTGTGCCGACATTGCAGACGGTCCCCCACAGCAGATTGCTAGCTAGAAGTTTTCCCGTGTGGTCCTAGTACCTGGCGGCTTAGTCCTACCGGTGTTGCCTGCTGCAAGAGCCCACTCGAAGAAAGATCTGCTTTACTTTTGGTAAGATAGCAAAAAAATAAAGCGCTTGTATTCAGCTTGTTCAATCTCTAGCTGTCTCACCATAACAGAAAATGAATCCTATTTTGCCTCTTGTTCACCCGGCCCCTTTACTGGCCTCAGGTCTTACTTGTTAACCCTTCCCCAGAGGGACAGTCAACAAGTACAGTTTAGCATGCAGTACAGTGAGGTCTTAAAGGGCCAACCTTAATGCAAGAGGGTTTTGGTACAAATCCCCCCACAGCCTCTGTCAAAACCTATGTTGCAGGGTTGTGAAAGGGCTTACAAGTAAAAGGAGCAAGACAGACATACACTCCATCACAGGCACTGTCAGCTTTCTTTAAATATTTATTTTGGGTCCTATATGCCCTTGTGCCTGCTAAAAGACAAGCTTGCTGACTACATTCAGGCTGCCCATTTTGCCTTATTCATTGCTTTACTGGTATGTTTCAGTCAAACTGTGATTTTACTTGCCACAAGCTTCTTACCTCATAACTTGTCCTAAGTTCCACCCACCCAATGCCTCTGCACATCCCTGAGGTCAAGAGAATGCGTGTCTGAGCAAGGTGAACCCGAACTGGCGTGAATTCGTGCATGCATGAGTTATGGGTATTTTAGGCCCTGAGATAAAACATATGGAATGAAAATATGCTTTATTCTAAATGTGGGGATGTGTTCCATATTGAAAAACAAGCATGGGAAAGTACAGTTACGTAGGAACTTACTGTAACAGTAGATCTTCGAGAGAGGTTCTTTCAGTAGGTCATTACATATAGGACAGGCGCCATCTGGCGTTGGGCCACACAGCAGGCTTTTCTAGCAATCCCTGATGGGGGACTGCCCACCCAATGTCACGTGACCAAAGTCAGCATGGCCATATATAATGGGCAGTCCCCACACCCGCCCTCCAGTTCTCCCGCCAGAGCCAGGAAGAGGCCTGAAAGCAGGAGCAAATAGGATTTGTAGTCCCTGTGTAAGAAAAAAAAAATGAGGGGAAGGAGGGAGGGAAAAATATGACCTACTGAAGGAACCTCTCTCGAAGATCTACTGTTACGGTAAGTTCCTACATAACTGTACTATCTTACTTCGAGAGGTTTCCTTCAGTAGGTCATTATATATAGGGACAGAGTCTCAAGCGGTGCCTCCAAAGAGAGACAGAGAGAAACAAGGGAGGAGGAGAAAATAACTCCAACAGAAACTTGGAACCACAATGAACCCAGCCTAGGACAGAAGGCCCTTCAAGCTAGCTAGGCTGAAGCCAGCCCTCCACCTAGAAGCAATGTCCAGACTGTAGTGTTTAGTAAAAGTGTGGACGGAACTCCAAGTAGCTGCGGCACAGATATCGGCCACTGAGACGTTCAGCAAAAAAGCAGCGGAAGCAGCCATGCCCCTAGTAGAATGACCTCTGATGGGACCCGGCAGAGGTTTTTTGTACTTCTGGTAACAATACCAAATACAGTTGCCTAACCATTTGGAAAGGCACTCCTTCGAAACCGCTTTGCCCTTTGACCTGGGGGCAAAAGAAACAAAAAGTTGATCGCAGCTACGGAAATCCTTGGTTCGGTGTGGGTAGCACCGAAGGATCCAATGGATGTCCATGGTGCAGGAGTGCCTCACCTCTGTTCAAAGGGGATGGAAAGTAAACTGGAAGCTCTACTGATTGGTTCAGTGTGGCTTCTGACACCACCCTGGGTAAAAACTTAGGATTTGTCCTGAGGACTGCCCAGCCCTTGTGGAAAATAAGATAAAGCTCTTTACAAACCAGACCGTGAAGCTCCGAAGTCCTTCGTGCTGACATAATGGCAACTAAAAATAATGTCTTCCAGGAGAGGAAGCACAAGTCACAGCTCATGGCCGGTTCAAACAGGGGAAGAGTAAGCTTCTCCAACACAAAGTTCAAATCCCAAGGTGGGGTTGGGCTGCAGATGGCAGGTTTCAGATGGAGGATCCCTTTCAGAAAGGTTTCTGAGACCTCCAACTGAGCCACGGGTTTACCATCCACCAGCTCGTGGTACACCGAAATTGCCAAAAGGTGGACCACCAAGGAAGAACATGACAGACCTGAGTCTGACAGATGAAGGAGGTATTCCATGACTTGCGGGGCAGAACAAGAAAAGGGGTTCCACTCCTTGGAGTCGCCCAGATGGAAAAACGTTTCCACCTCATGGTGTAAGTGGAGCGAGTGGAAGGTTTTCGAGCCTCTATAAGAATATGAGCTACTCGAGAGGAGACCCTGAGGCAAGAAATCGCTATGTCTGCAGGAGCCACGCATGAAGATGCAGGGTCCAGAGCCCCGGATGAACAAGGTGACTTTGATCCTGAGTCAAGAGGTCGTGGGTCACTGGAAGTGGAACCGGTGGTTCTCTCAATAGCTGTTGTAGCAGCGGGAACCAAATTTGTCTCGACCAGAGAGGGGCGGTGAGAATCATCCTCACCTTGTCTGCCTGAAACTTGAGAATGACCCTCTGGAGAATGGGAAATGGAGGGAAGGCGTACAAAAAATTCCCTGTCCAGGAGAGAGACAGCACATTGTGTCAGACAGCACCATGCCCTGGAATGAGCGAGCAAAAACTGGGAAGTTTTCCACTGTATTGGGAGACGAAAAGGTCGATTTCCAGGCGCCTCCAACTTAGGAAGAGAGAATCTGCCACTTCCTGATTTAATTCCCATTCATGAGTTAGGGTCAGAGACCTGCTGAGACTGTCCATCTGGACATTTTGAATGCCTGGAACATGCACGGCCACTAGGGCCAAATCATGCTGGACCCCCCCAGTTCCACACTCGCATCGCCTCCCTGCACAGGAGGTACGAGGGAGTTCCTCTATGTTTGTTGAGGTACCAAACTACTGACATATTATCTGTTTGGACCAGCAGTGATCCCTTGGGAAGGAGGGTCTGGAATGCCTGGAAGGCATACAAGACCGCCCTCATCTCCAGAATGTCGATGTGTAATGATGCCTCCAAGCTGGACCACAGTCCTTGAGCTTGGTGCTCCCCTAGGTGTGCTCCCCATCCCATGTTCGATGCATCTGTAGTTAGGGATCCCAAAAGAGCTGGGCTCCTGAAAGGAAGACCCACGGAAAGGTTGTAGTGGTCCCTCCACCACAACAGTTCTTGCTGAACTGCTGACGACACCAGGACCGGATGGTCCAGGTCACCCAGGAATTGATCCCACTGCACCCGCAAGGACCACAGAGTAACTCTCATGTGGAGCCTCGCCAGGGGAACAGTAGTGATGGAGGCTGCCATCAGGCCAAGGCGGCGGAGGATCTCCCGGGCAGGGATGGTCCTGGATGAAGCCACCCACGAAGCCTGACAGATCAGGGTCTCCACCCTGTCTGGAGGAAGGAAGGCTCTGCATTGGACTGTATCCAAAACAGCCCAAATGAATTGTAGTCTCTGGGATGGTGTCATGGATGACTTGGGAATGCTGACAGTAGTCCCTCATCTGCCAAAGAGGTCCAGGGTAAAGGAGAGAGCCTCCAGTAAAGAGTTCCTGGATGGGCCTGAAATCAGCCAATCGTCCAGGTAAGGCAAAACCACAATACCCTGGTGGCGTGAAAAGGTCGTCACCACCGCTAGGCACTTGGTAAACACCCGATGTGACAAGGACAGACCAAAAGGGAGTGCCCGAAACTGGAAGTGCAACCCTTGGAATTGAAACCGCAGGAAACGGCGGTGGCTGGGAAAGATCGGGATGTGCAGGTAAGCATCCTGCATATCCAGAGTGTGCAACCAATGATTCTCCAGAAGGAGTAGAAGAAGACTCAGGAGCGTCAGCATCCTGAACTTTTTGTACTCGAAAAAGCGATTGAGACTGCTCTAGTTGAGAATGGGTCTGAAGTCTCCAGTCTTTTTTGGAACCAGGAAAAAATGGGAGTAGAACCCCCTGCCCCTTTGCCGGAGGGGAACGCGCTCTATTGCTTCCTTGAGCAAGAGGTTTTGAACTTCTTCTGAAACGAGAAGAGCCCAATCCCTGGAGTAAGGAGACCTTTTTGGCGGAGATTCTGGAGGAATTTCCAGAAATTCTATAGTGTGTCAGACGGACACCAACTGCAGGACCCATGCATCGAAAGTTATCGCCTTCCATTCCTGCGCATGGCGGGCGAACCTCCCCCCCCCCACCCCACCTGCTCCTCGTCATGAGACTGAGGAGTTAGTGGGGAGAGGGAGTCAGGAAGTGGCAGAACATTCAGGGGGAGGACCTCCTGAATGTCTCTGGTTCTTGGAGGCCAGAGGAGTGGCGGAACCTGTGGCCTTGCGTTTGCCCTGGTGCCGAGCCAGGGCCTGCTTCCTCTGCCTCCCGGTCCTTTTCTGAAAGGACTGTTGCTGCTGTTGAGTGCCCAATCGGTACTTAGACCTTACTGATCTTAGGATGAGACCTCTGTCCTGGAGTTCAGTAATAATCTCTTTGGTGTCACCACCAAAAAACACCGAGCCCCAGAAGGGGGCATCCTGAATCACAGACTGTACCTCGTTGGCGAGGCCAGAGACGCAGAGCCAGGAATGCCACCTTAAGGTGACAGCAGTTGCCAAGGCACGAGCTACAGAACCGGAGTCATATGCGACTCATAAAGCATGCCTATAGGAGAAGAGAGAGAGGCAAAGATCCTTGGCAAGCTCCTCTTTGAGACTCGAGGGTTCCATCAACTGGACTCGGGCCTCTAACCTAGCTAAGATAGCCTTCTGGTGTGACACCATGTGGGCCACATAGTTCAGAGATACGAGCACACATGTGGCTAAAGCATAAACTTTTCTGCCGAACTGGTCCATCTGCCTTGACTCTTTTTCTGGAGGAGAGGTGCTCATGTGCTTGGGTGCAACACAGCATTCATGAGGAGCTGAAATGACGACAGAGTCCGCCTTAGGATGAGTCATAGGAAAAGGAGCTTCCTTTGGTGCCCAGTATATCCTGTTCACCCTCTTGGGGACAGCCGGGAGAGAATGAGGCATCTGCCAGACCATAGAGGTGAGGTCCTGGTGAGGTCCGATCCAGGGAGGAATGGGGACCGGAGACAGAGACTCTACGTCCAGATGTTCGGCTAGTCTCTGTCTCATGGGATCTTGATCCTCTGACTTCCAGTCAAAGAACTCTTTCATGTACCTCAGAAGATCTGAGAAGGCAGGGTACTCTGGGGGGGGACTTGGGGAAATCTTGCCTTTCGGACCCTCGGGTTCCTCCAAGGCATCCTCCACCGACTTGTCAGCAAAGGGATCCGGCGTCTGAGGGTCCGGCGTCGGGGCCAGACGAAAGGGGCCCGACGGCGGGACCAGGTCTGGCACCAGAGGCTGGGGCAGACCACTGGGCCCTGGCTGGGGAAGAGTCGTCAGAGTTTCCGGCGCTAGAATTGGAATCGCCAGATCCGACGGTGGGATCGGGACCAGAATATTCGTCAGGTCCAAAGGAATCCCACCTGAAGGAGGAGAAGGGGCCTCCACTGTAAGGCTAGACAACTGGGGAGGAGCCTCCTTCCCCTTGACCCCGTCAAGTGACGGGACTGACCCGGTGGTCTCTGACGTCGGCGGTTCCACACTGTCTTCGCCTGAGGTACATGCCAGAAGGGAGGGTATAGGCGAAGGAAGAGGAGGAGGCGTTCTCCCTGGTTCTGCCGAACATCAGGTGAGGCGCCGTTAGGCCCCAATGGGAGAACCACGCCTGAGCGGCCGTCAGAGACGGATGCCTTACTAGACGGAGCTGGGTAGGCAGGGGACAAACCCCCGGCCGACTTACTGGCTGGTGCCGGGCGGGTCCACGAAGGCTGGGAAGCCGTCTTACCAGCAGCCAGGTGGTCCCCGGAGGAGCCGGGGGCTGCCTTTGCAGCCATAGCGGTGCAGCCAACGAAGGAGCAGACAGTCGACTGAACCATAGAAGATTTATCCTACTTAACGTCCGAAGTCTTCTTAGGCGGCAGCTAAGGGGCGGCCTTGCTCGTCAAGGGCTGCGAGGCCTCAGGTTGGTCTGTGGAGCGCTCCCGCTCTCGAGATTTCTCCTTGTGGTGTTTCTCGGCAGGAGAAGATTTTTCAGAACAGGACTCTCTGCTGTGGTCAACTTGCTTCTCTACTGAAGCTAGACAAAGTTTTAGAAGGTGGGTCTCCAAAGCCTGTTGTCTCGGCTTTTTGGTAGCCTGATTAAATGTTTGGCACTCCGAGCAGGATGAGACAGGATGGTCTGGGCCCAGACAGATAACACACTTCAGATGACTGTCCTTATGAGGAATCTGCGTGCCATAGGACGAGCACTTCTTCTTGGGTGAAGTCATTAAGCAAATGTAGAATTAGTAGAGAAAAAATTTAGCGAAGGAAAAAATCCAACGCAAGAGCTAACACGACAATCGCTGATAGAAGTCTGCAATGCGATTGACACGAGGCGACGGCGGGAAAGAACTGGAGGGCAGGCGTGGGGACCACACATTATATACGACCACGCGGACATCGGTCACGTGACATCATGTGGTCGTCCCCCATCAGGGATAGCTAGAAAAGTCTGCTGTGCAGGCCAACACCAGGTGGCGCCAGTCCTATATGTAATGACCTACTGAAAGAACCCTCTCGAAAGTAAGATCACTTAAAACTATTGCTTTGAAAAGCAGAACTGTGAATCAGGGCATGGGCATCAGCATCGTGGCTGAAATAATAGTGGTAAAAATTTTGATAGTATAACATAGTATACAACCACTGCCACAAGGCAAGGAAGCAGAAAAAATACTAAACAAAAACAAGGAATCAAGGTACAGTGAAGTACAGGATACGAGTTATCCACTGGCAGAAGTTTCAGGCACACTTTATGGTGGACAGCAGATAATCTCTAAACTTAAAGAGCAGGTTTCGAGTGTTAATAGTTCTCTCCTCTTCCAACATATACTGTAGCTGACCCTCTGGTTAAGACATTCATCCATAAAGGAAATTTTTTCTGGCTGTATTTCTCACAAAAACACTCGTGAAACAGCTCTATTGAGCTGGTACCCCAAACACTCGCATTTTCCGACCTGGAGCCACGCCCCCATGCTTTCACGTTTGGAGATGTCAGTACAAGAATGGCAAAGGGGCACACTCCATAGACTACAATGAGGCCAATTTTTACAAGCTGTTTTTATACTTTTAAATGCCGAATTTGACCTTGTTAGCTGAGTGGTGGCCTTCCTTTCTCAAATTCTGCACTTGAAAGTATAAAAACAACTTGTGAAAATTGACCCCATTGTAGTCTATGGAGTGCGTCCCCATGCCGTTCTTGTACTGACATCACCAAACGTGAAGGCGTGGGGGTACGGCTCCGAGTCAGGAAATTTAAGTGTTTGGATACCAGCTCAACAGAGCTGTTTTACAAGCGTTTCTGTGAGAAATACAGCCAGAAAAAAAATGTCCTTTATGGATGAGGGAGAACAACAGTTTACTCACCTGTAACAGTAGTTCTAGGAGTGGTATATGTTGTTCATCCACACCTTGTTGGCATGTCCCTTTCCCCTTTAAATCTTGCTGGAAATCTTCAAGCTGGCTCCTCCCACCCACCCCGGTGGTATAACCCTCGGTTCCGCCCCATGATGCCAGATCTTAGCCCACTAGAAGTCAAGTTGTGCGTCGCAGCCGGGGAGGTCACGTGGGTCAGTGTGGATGAACAACATATACCACTCCAAGAACTATTGTTACAGGTGAGTAACCTGTTTTTCTAGGGATGTGGATATGTTGTTCTTATCCACACTTGTTGGCAGACTCCTAGCAGTTCTCTGGGAGGAGCGAGGCAAAGCGCACTCCCTCTACTTTGGGAACAGAGACTGGAGAACTGAGGACCCAAAACCAGCATCCCAGTGTGACTCAAGGTCGATGTGGTAATGGGTGATGAAGGCGTTTGCTGTCTTCCAGGTAGCAGCCCAGAAGATTTCCTGGATAGGGATGTCCCTGGAAGCAGCCACTGACACAGCGGTATGGCGGTTGGAATGCGCTCTCATCCCTCTGGGAGGCTCCTTGCCCACCAACCTATAGCACAGATCAATGCATGATGTAATCCATCTGCCAATCGTCCCCTTTGCTGCAGGCCTGCCAGGTGCAGCTTCAGCATAGGTGACAAAAAGCTGGCGAACCTCTCCCTGAACTTCCGCCGTCCTCTCCTTATAGTAGGAGACAGTACGTCTCAGGTCTAGAGTATGGAGTTTGTACTCGGCATCCGAGGTGTAGTTCAGGTAGAAGACAGCCAGAGTCAACACCCGATTAAGATGAAACTCTGGCACCACCTTCGGGAGGAATTTCGGGTGGGGACGCAGGACAACCTTGTCCCTGTGGAAGACCAGATAAGGAGACTCCACCAAAAGCACCTGGAGCTCCCCAGTCCTTCTGGAGGACGTGACAGCCACCAGGAAGGCAGTCTTCCACAAGTGTGACATCTCACATCTGTACACTGGTTCGAATGGCTTGCCCATGAGCTCTGCCAAAACCAGCACTAAATCCTACAGAGGTGGAGGTTCAAGCACCAGAGGGGATATGTGATCGAGGCCTTTGAAAAAGCACCAGACCACCTTCTCCTGTGCCACTGTCTGCTGACCGGCCCATAGCCGGTAAGCAGAGATGACTGCCAGGTGCACCTTAAGGGTCGAAGACCGAAGACCCCCTTTGGACAGAGACCAAAGGTAGTCTAAAATGCTCGCCACAGAACAAGACAGAGGGTCCAGGGCCTTGCCCTGGCACCAAATGGAAAACCTTTTCCATTTGAAGGCGTAGCACTTTCTGGTTGACTCCTTTCTGGATGCTTTCACTACTATGAGTACATCTTCAGACAGACTCAAAGCCTGGAACTCTAGCCGCTCAGGTACCAGGCTGTCCAGTGCAGGGATTGAAGGACCGGATGGAATACTTTCCCCTGATTGACTGATATCAGGTCCAGGCATGCTGGAAGATGCCTCGAGAGCCTGTTGTTGAGGATGAGGAGATCTGGATACCAGAACTGGCGGGGCCAGTCTGGAGCTACCAGGATCACCCGCGCCTTGTCCCTCCTCACCTTGAGAAGCATCCTGTGGATCAAGGGAAATTGAGGGAAGGTGTAGAAGAGGCTTGGGTTCCATGACCTCAAGAAGGCATCCCCCTGCAGCGATCCCTGCTGAGGGGGGCTAGCATGAAACAGCCTCAGCTTGGTGTTTTCCCTTGAGGCAAACAGGTCCACCATCTGTTTGCCCCAGTGGGAGAACAGGCTGTAAGCTACCTCTGGATGTAGAGACCACTCGTGGGATGTCTTGCCTACGTGGCTGAGAGCATCCGACAGATGATTTGAGGCTCTCCCACATGGATGGCTAGGAGATCTTACGAGTGTCCAGATGTGGAGCGCTTCCCTGCACAACAGCCGGGAGTGCGTGCCAACCTGCTTGTTGAGGTAGTATATGGTCATGGTATTGTCCGTTTGGACTTGAACCACTTGACCCCAACGCTGGTGAGCGAATGCTGACAATGCCAGTCTGACCGCTCTGAGCTCCAACAGGTTGATATGCTATTGGGATTCCTCAGGGGTCCAGAACCCGTGGACCCTGTTGTTCCCCATGTGGGCTCCCCAGCCCGTGAGAGAGGCATCAGCTTGGGGTGGACAAACGGAATCCCTTCCTGCAACCGGTCTAGGATGGTCCACCACTGGAGAGCGTCCCACATCTTCTGGGTCACAGTGATCAGCTGGTCAAAATGACCAATGTGCTGAGTCCATTGGGCGGCCAGCTCCCATTGAAGGGGGTGCATATGCCACGGGGCCCAACAGACCATGGTGGTGCAGTCCGCCATGTAGCCCAGAAGGCAGAGAAAGTCCCGGGCAGGGCGCAAGTGCCCAACCAGAAATGACTGGGCAAAGGGGGAGAGAACATCCACCCTGTCTGCTGGGAGCAGAGCTCTGGCTCAGCAGGAGTCGAGCTCTGCCCCAATTAAGCATATCACCTGAGAAGGCACGAGCTTCGACTTGGCCTCAATGATCAGGAGGCCGAGTTGAGGGCAGGTCTGGAGGGCCAGGTCCCTGGACTGCTCCACCTCTTGCTGGGTGGAACCTGCATAGAGCCATTCGTCGAGATGGGGTACACTCTGACCCCTAGATGCCTGAGATGGGCTGCCAGCACTGCAATATATTTGGTGAAGACCCTTGCGGCTGATGACGGGCCAAATGGCATGGCTCGGAACTTGTATATGGTTCCCTCTGCTCTGAAGCGGAGGAACCGCCAGTGTGATGGATGGATCAGGACATGAAAGAACGCATCCTGGCGATTCAGTGAGTAGAACCACATGTTTTGCTCCAGGGATGGTATGATCTGGGACAGAGTTATCATCCTGAAGGTGCGTGGTCTGAGATACTGATTCAGGTTGTGCAAATCTAGAAAGGGGTGCCAGCCCCCCTGTCCGCTTTGGGACCAGGAAGTACCTGGAAATGAACCCTGGTTGACTGCAGGATCTGCCACTCGAACTACTGCCTCCTTGAGGAGGAGCTGGGCTATGTCGTCGCTCACAGCCGACCGAGTGCGGGCTTATTCTCTCTCCTCCTGTGGGGTGCGGGCTCGGCTGGGAGAGTACTGCTCAAATTCCAGAGGCAGACCCTGGCTGACCACTTCTAAGACCAACCTGTCCGTGGTAACAGTGGACCAGGCGGCAAGAAAGTGGTGGAGCCGACCTCCCACGGGAGGACCCAGAGCTGACGTGACAAAGAGAAGGGTGGCAACTCCTATCCAGTCACTGGGCAGGCTTGGAGGAAGAGAGTCCAGGGCCAGAACCATGACCTCCCTGTCTGCAGGCTTGTGGAGGCCTGGACTTGGGTTGAGGGCACCAAGCCTGTGCCTGCTGTTGCTGCCCGCTGTGAAAGGAGGGCCGCTGTGCCGCAGGAGCAGGGTGCCGAAAAAGCTTTTTCTTTTTCTGTTGCTTCTTGGCACCAGGGGCACTTTGGGCAGAAGGTGGCACTGGACTGCTTGATTCGCTGAAGGTGACCATCTACACCTGGGCCAAAGAGATCGGTACCCAGGAAAGGAATATCAGTGAGTTTGTGCTGGGTGTCCGCCATAAAGGTGGAAAGCCTCAGCCAAGCCCTGTGGTGTGAGGCAACCGCGGCTGCCACCGAATGGGCACAAGAGTCTCCGAGGGACAAAGCCGTCTGAAGCTGCTGCTTGGCAGTGGCATGGCCCTGGTCCCGGACCTGCCTGACCATAGTCTGAAGGTCTGCGGAGAGGTGCAGTAGAACTTCATCTAAGGAGCCCAACAGATCATAAGAGAAGTGCGCCATGATGACGGCCGAGCTTGCCTGACGGAGGCCTAAAGAGGAGGTTGCGTAAACCTTCTTGGCCGTGAGGTCCAGTTTTTTGGACTCCTTGTCAGGATGTCTATCAGTATCAGCAGAGCTGCCTGTGCTTCTGAACACATAAGCAGTCACCAACCCCTAGGTCGAGGGGTGTTCAGTGAACCCCAAGAGAGACCCAATGGGCACCACATACTTGCGGGCCATCCGGGCAGACGGCGCTGGGCAGGAGGCAGGATGCTGCCAGAGCTCCAAGGCTAGGGCCAACAATGGCTTCGGCCACAGGAAAGGCTTCCATGGGTATCCCTCTTTTAAGAATATCTGTAAGAGGGTACTCCGCCTTTTTCTAGACAAGCTCCAGGGACATCCCCATCGATTCTGAGATACGGCAGAGAATCCCTTGAAAAGATGAAGGGCCCTCCTCAGTCGACAGACTATTGATAGACTCATTGTCCCGCGGGTGAGAGTGTAAGTCGGTGTCTTCCATACCTGAAGAATCTGGATAGATACATTGGCCACCAAGGTCCCCTTTAACACGCCTGGGGCGAGCAGGCTTAACGGTGATCAACAACCTACATGGGAGTCCCGGAACCATCCCAGAATCCTTCGCAGGAGCCTCTCCTGAAGGCTGTTTAGGCGGCGGCTCCACCACAATCTGCGGGAAGAGAGAGATTTTGGCCAGAATGGGTTTGGCCATCTCCGCGGGCAGAGAAACCGATATGACCTGTTCCAAAGGAGTCGGCTTCAGCCTAGGAGGCGAAAGCCAAGTAATGGCCGAAGTAGAAACCATGGCCGGCTTCTGTCCAGACAGAATCAGCTGCTGCCACATCAAATCCTTGTAGCGCTGACAGTTTTTCCACCAAAGCCTCCCCTCAACTGAGGAGGACGAGGATGACCGATGGCATCGCCTCTTTTTAGAGCACTTATACGCCTTCCCCAGCCTGTCGGTCCATGGGGTCCTAGATGTCGACCTCGATCGGACTGGCCGATTCAGTCACTCGGGAGACACCGGGGAACCGGTGATTTACCTGGACCAGGGACCGGTTCCTCGATGAGATTCCCAGCTGGCTGGGTCTCCTCATCGGGAAGAGGCAGGACCAGAGTCCTTGTCAAAGCGTCATTGGCCTCGTCAGGCAATAATGGATCAACTGGATCGAGAACGATCTCAACCTTTTCGATCGAGACCGCAGTTGACTGGCCAGATGGCAGGGCCAATAAGCCAGTGACCGAGGAAGCAATTTCGATCGAAGTCATTACTGCCGGCTCCTGGGACCAAGATTGCTCAGGATCCCAAGAGCATCTTCGCCGAGATGAAAATGATTTTGGATCCTTTTCCCTTTTACGGGACTGAGAGGAATGTGAGTCCGCAGGTCCCTCACCTTTAGTGAGTAGGGACTGAAACAGCTCTTGGAAGGAACCCGAAAACGTGGAGCCCAGGTTGAAGGGAACAAAAAACGACCGAGAAGAGGATTCCGCGGCCCGCGCCACTTCTTCCTCGAAGGCCTGCATTTTTTCCAGCTGCTCGGTGAACCCCGCAGCCGTGGAGACCGCCCACCAGGCCTCTTTGGATTTCACCTGAGAATTCTGTTTCTCAGGCCTGCCCAACTTAAGGTGTGCGAGACTATCGTCAAGGACGTTCGGGTGGAACATGAGACACATCTTGAAAGTCTGGGTGTCATGGCTGACACCCAGGCAATAGTCGCACATGGTATGCGGATCGGTACATGAAATTTTTTGGCTGCGCGGGCACTGGTGAAATCCAGGGGAAGATTTCTCTTCCATGACCGAACAACAAAGAGCACAGTCTCTAGCTCAAACAAGTCTAATTTTCAGAATAACCGAAGGGTTAGAAGCCAGGGCCTACAAAAAGCAATCGCAAAAAGGAGGCAATCTGAATCTTCCAATGGAAAGGAAGATCTGGCGTCATGGGGTAGAGCTGAGGGTTATACCACCCAGGTGGGTGGGAGGAGCCAGCTTAAAGACCTTCCGGTGAGATTTAAAGGGGAAAGGGACATGCTAACAAGTGTGGCTAAAAACAACATATCCACATCCCTAGAACTATTAATACTCGAAACCTGCTCTTCAAGTATAAACAGTTGGTGAGTGGAGTCAGAGATGGTTTGTAGCTCCAATTGCAGAGTATTCCAGAAATGAGGGGCAAGGAAGAAGATGGCCTGCTGCCCCAAGTTAGTGGAGTAGTAGTAAGAAACATAGCACTTTCAGACAAGAGGAGGCATGTTGCCCGCCAAGCTTGTCTAGTAGTAGTAGTATTTTTAGTCTTAGAAAATGGGCTAAGAAATCTCCAGGCTCCGATTGGCTAATAGCTCTGCCAAGGTGGTTGTCTACCAGACAACAGAGCCCGGGTATTAAAAGTGCCAGTCCCGACTGACCTCATCAGCAGTAGCGATGGGCACTGGTACTTTACAAATCCGCCATTTTTTTCCTCGGTATACAAGATTCCCAATGAACAGTACCCCCACACACACATATACCCAAACCATCATCAATATAAGATAACACCATTTTTTTGAAACACATGTTAAGATTTCCAGCCATAACAGACTAAATGCGACAAAGTCGTGGCTCGTAGTCACTGAAAAGCTGGCCGATCTCACTGAAGCAAGATGGCAAAATGTGTCCATAACCGGGAAGCTGAAGTGAAGAAACTCCGCCCGTTCCCAATCCCTTCACAGCTCCAAACATTCCCCCCTCCATCTCAGATCTGTTTACATTAAAATAAGTTAAATGAAGAGCAGGTGCAAATAAGAGAGTGAACGAAACCAAAAAGGAGAAGGTAGTCATCGGCTTCAAAGCGGGCGAGCTGTCGGCCAGCCAAGACCCCATCCCCCGCTACTCAGTCTTTACATTTAAAAAAAACAAGTAACATAATAATGGCTCCTCTTGCAAGTATGCAGTAAGAACAACATAGTCAGCTGCCATTTTGCTTCATCTGGCTGACACCGCAACTCTATCTCCATGAGACATACCCAGATGCCAATGCATCTCGAGATGCACTGAAGCAGTTCACAAGTTACGGGCAAAGGGCTGTCTCAAAGTTGTTGCGATTGCCACAAATTTAAAATATAAGACAGTGAAACATGAAACACATTTAGTGCATTGCCATGCCACATGGTACCACGAGGTCTGCAGATCCTGCTTTTTCCTTGTAGGGTCGCGGGTCTAACAGAGTAGCAAGTTCCGTTGCAGGGGGTGGTGGTCTTTCAAGTAGAGCAGAAAACTATTTTATTTTAGTAAACAGCGATGTCTAAAGACTGGGGGGAGGGGGACTTCACAAAAAATGGTACTGTTCTGGAGGAGGTAGTGCTGGGAGATGGGAATGGGGGTAGACAACTACAAGAGAATGGCACTGTGGGGGGGGCCAAAGTAGATGAAATAGCACAGAAATGGAGGGACTACTTTTCAGGACAAACACAATCTTAATTCTTAATCAGTTTTTTTACTTTGTTTTTAATTTTTGTAAATACCACATAAAAGTACCACAGGTAGTCCATTTTCTAAGCGCAATAATACACTCCAGGGTTGGCGGTATTGAGCAATACCGGATCTTCCAGGGACTATAAGGCCCTCCACCTGTGGCGTTGGGCCTCATTACGCCCCTGGGCAGTCTGGTATTTCCCAATACTGCCCACTCTGTCAGGTATTATTGCTTACAAAGACCATGAAAGGGAATTAACTCAATTGAGCAGTGCTCATTTACAATAAGATCCCAGAGTACATCCATACAAGTTTCCAGTCAATCTTCATTACATAAAATCAAAAACAGAACTTCTGCTGTTTTTCAACGGGAATAAGCATAGATGCCCCTATTAGGTGCTTATCCAGATGTACCTTAAAACTGTTGAGTGTATCACAATCAATTATCCCTGAGGGCAAACTATTCCAGACCCCCACCATCCTCTGGCAGAACCATGAGCTTCTCCTTTTTGTCTTGAAATGACTGCCCTCACTGACGTGCATGTCCCCTTGTTGTCTTATTTACATCTTTAAACTGAATATTCAAAGTCAATCTTAGGTCCTCATTTGTTACTGCTTTAAATATCTGTATCATATCGCCGGTAAGCCTACGCATCTCCAGTTTATATAACCCCAGGTCTTCAAGTCTCTCTTCGGTATGTGATCCCTCTATCCCTTTAAATCATTTTAGTAGTAGTTCTCTGCACCCTTTCATTTTATTTAATATTCCTTTTACTAGATGGATTCAAAAATGGACCACAACACTTCAGATGTGGGTGCATCAAAGCTATGTATACTGGCAACACCACCTCTCTGTCTCTACAGGTTAAGTTCTTTTTAATAAGGCCCATGATTCTTGCACATGTTCTTACTTTTCTTCACAATTAATACAGTATTTCACAGTGTTGTCCACCATGGCACCTAAATCTCTCTCAGTCAGATTCCAGTAGCAATGTTCTACCCATACAGTACTTTGTCTTACTGTTATTGCTACCAAAGTGCATTACCACGTACTTGCCTGGACTGAAACTCATTTTACTCTTGATCGCCCATCTATATCGGTTAACTATTTCCTCCTGCAGTGCCTTTGTACTGTCTTTAGTAGAGACAGTATGACCTAGTTTTGCATCATCCACAAACTTGGCCAACCACACCCTGCTCCTCACATGCATACCTGCACCAAGCAGCAGTAGCAGAGAACTTGATTTTACACAGGGTAGAACTGTTACGGCTAGATGCCCTGTTTACAGTGTTGTCCTGTTACAGTAGCACTGTTGCATAAATCTTATAAGAGGTACAGAGATAGAATGTACACAAGTCTAAGCAACATCTGGGCAGTACACTACAGTAGAATGAAACACTGGGGTGTAATACATTTATTTTTGAGTACACAATTACACTACATGTTTTACGGGAAAAATGGCCGTGCCTCAATTTAAAAGCACAAGGCATAAAATAAGTGTGTTTGCATCACAATTTGCGACCTATGATCGGAGAAAAGCGAATCAACTTTTGGAATGATTAGCAGTCATTGTTAATCATTCTGAGCTGGCCCTAGGTCCTTTAAAAATGGCCTTTTTGGCATTTTGGGCCATGTTTCTTAAAAAAAATTTGTTTCCATTTTTTCTGTCCTGACTGGCCAGCGATCCTCCCCTCCCCCCTCCTCCAAGTCTCTGTGCAGGAGAAACATTACAGTACCCTTTTTCAGCGTGGCCCGAAGAGAAGAGCAATCAGGACCAGAAGCTCCAGCCAGAGCAAAATTTAAGCAAGGTAAGTTTCAGTTTCCTTTTTTTTTTTTTATTGTATTTTTTCAGCTCACTGGTGGTGTCTGGTTAATGAATTTCTCTCTGTGTTTGCAGGGAGGAGCCGCACTGAGGAGCAGGTGAGCCGATGAGGCCGAGATTGCGCAAGAGAGGACTGGGACCCAAGGAGAGCCGTGTGAAGCATCGTGGTGGGGCAAGCTGGCAACGTGATGCAGATTCGGCCAAGCAACTCATGGAGGAGCAGCGTGCAGCTGAGCCGACAATCAGGGGAGTCTCTACAAAACAAACAAGTACAAACTTTTCAATTTATTATCCTGGGAGCCTGGAGGAGTGAACTCAATGGGAGGGCATGTGGCAGGGCAGTGGCATGACTGGGGGGGCGGTCAGGGCAAGGTGGTCACCTCGTGGGATGGGCCTGAACTGTGGGCAAAACAGAGAGGATTCAGGGAGAGGAAACAACAAGAAAGTAAATGTGAACTAACTACTACCCTGCTTGGCAGAAATGAACAGAGTGGTGTAAACAATCTTTATTTTGTGCCTAGCCCAATTGAATGCCAGTGACTGATCTGATGGGAGAAAAATATCAAACTTTACTGCGCTCTTGCAAACTGTTTGGGAACAGAAAACAAATAAGAACTGTGCCCTTGTTTTTCCAGAGAGTTCTGAGGGGAGATGAAACAAAAGGGGAAAATAACTGCCTGCTTTTGGCAGAGATGAAGGGACAACAGTGGTTAAACAGTCATGCCAATCTTTAAAATGAGCCCAGCCCTTATTGCAGCAATGATGACGGGGATTAAGCAAACAAAACAGCAGTTATGTAAGAACTTACCGTAACAGTAGATCTTCGAGAGAGGTTCCTGCAGTAGGTCTTCACATATGGGACTCGCCCCTGAAATCAAGGTCCGCCACACAGCCAAGCTTGTAGATGCAATCATCAGCGGGATCACGCGCCGGGCATCGTGGATGTCAGCCCGACTATAAAAGGGGTAGTCCTGTGCCCGCCTCCAGTTCTTTTCCAACGGAGACCTAAAGATAGGTAACAGAAAACCGGAGTGAACTCCCAAGATCCTGCTTCCCCTCTAGTCCAGCCGGACTAGATAGGATGGAAAGTAAAGCATCCAAAAACTGGGGGGCAGAGAGAGGGAAACTAGACCTACTGCAGGAACCTCTCTCAAAGATCTGTTATGGTAAGTTCTTACGTAACTGCTATATCTTACTTTGAGAGGATTCCTGCAGTAGGCCTTCACATATAGGACTGAATACCAAGCAGTCCCAAAGAAAAATAAGGCATAGGTGCATCCAGGAGGAGGAGAAGTTGCCATGGGTAATCACGACAGAAGGCCTTGCAGGACCGCAAGACCAAAGCCAGTTCTGCACCGAGAGGCAATGGATTGCTGTTCTGACACGAGCCCAGTATGACTGATGGGTGGTGGAAAGAACTGGAGAGCAGGCATGGGACCGCTCCTTTTATAGTCAGGCTGACGTCACGACGCCCCCCGACATCGGGGGCGGTCCCCGCTGATGATTGCTATCTACAAGTCTGCCGTGCAGACCTGACACCAGGGGGTGCAGTCCTATATGTGAAGACCTACTGCAGGAACCCTCTCGAAGTAAGATCTGCATTGACTTGCAAGCAGCAGAATATTTTTTGGAATAGACAGACTAAGAATTGTGCCCTGGTTTACTCCAGAGAGTTCTATGAAGGGGAGGAAACAAAAGGAAAACTTCTGTGACATTCAAGTAAAATGTAACCTGCTTTTGGCAGAGATGAAGGGAACAACGAGTGGTCATGCCCGCCCTGCCTGCTTTTTTTGTGCCCAGCCAGCTCTTTTTTGCAGCAGTGATGATTAAGAATTGTGCCCTGGTTTTTCCAGAGTTCTCAGGGGAAAGGAAACAAAAGTAAAAAATTTGTATCAGTGCCCTGCTTTGGCAGAGATGAAGGGGACAAAAACAAAAATACACCTGCTTGCTCTGTTGCACTGGGGAAGTTGCAACTCCTGTGTGCCCTGCTCATCGGACCTGAGGGAACATTACAAATTAAGACACTAGCCCTGCTGCCAACTAGAGCTTTGCTGCAGCAGTGAACTTTGAGGAAGTGTTCTGTTCACAACTCTGAAACTTTAAGTGTGTACCCTGCCTATGGCAGGGAATGGGGCCAAGTTAAACAAGAGTATGCCTGCTTGCTGCAGCAGTGAACTTTGGGGAAGTGTTCTGTTCACAGCTCTGAAACTTTAAGTGTGTGCCCTGCCTATGGCAGAGATGAGGACAAGTAAACAATTTAATTGGGGAGGGGGGGCCTCAGGGGGGTCACAAGCAAATCTGCAGCTGCCATTATCTTTTTTTTTTTCAGTACAGAGAGTTAGCCAGATTACAGCAACTTGATGTGTTAATTTTTAAGTGCACAGCTTGACAGTCTTGTTTTGCTAACTTCAAACTTTTAATAACTGCTGTCCAACATGGCTGGCGGAGTAAAATTAGCAACTGCAAAAGGATGGCGCAAAAAATATGATCCAGAAAAAAACTGCCTACAGATAAGCAGTGAGGGAGACTGCAGTGCGTGCTGGTTGCAAATTGTGCTGTCAGTATAAAGATCAGCTACAGCGATTAAGGAACTTCAGTGAGGCGTTAACTGCAGGGATAACAGGCCCCCCAGCTAAAAGCTGACACCATCCGGAAACATTTTCAGACAGAGCAGCACAAGAAAGCTCTTAACATTTTGAAATTTGGTAAATCATGGTCACCACTTGAAATATATCACTATACCACAATTGGTAAATTTAAAGTGATTGGGGAGGGGGGGATTGGACCCAGAGCTAAAATATTTTAATTTACTTGCAGGATAGCTTTTGATAATGCAGAGGAACAGTACAGAAAGGTTCTAGGCAAGCTGATGGAGATACTGTACATGATGGGCAAAGAGGACATCCCTATTAAAAAGTTTGAAGTGATAGCAGAAAAAGAGAAGAGCCATGGAGTTCATTTGGGGAATAAATACATCAAAGCTGTTAGTGGGAAAGAACTGACGATGTGTATTAGCGAGAACCTAGAGGAAAACCTGCTGGCACCTGTAAAAAAAAAAAATATTAAATATTTTTCAGTTCTTATGGATGGTAGTACTGATAGTGGTGTAACTGAAATGGAACTGGTTTACATAATTTATGTTAATCCCAGCAATGGTCACATGGAGACTAAATTTTTACAAATGAAAGCAGTATCAGATGGTACAAGTGAGGGACTCAAAAATCTCCTCTTAGACAATCTTGCAGAGAGTGGCCTTAATGTAAAATAAATGGTTGGGTTTGGGGCTGATGGGGCAACTGTCGACAAGGGTGTAAGACAGGGTCTTGCTGCACTTTTAAGAGAAGACCTACAATGGTTGGTTGCTGTTCACTGTTTCTCACACAGATTAGAACTGGCCATGAAAGATGCTTTGGATAATACCTATTTCAATTAAGTTTCAAACTTTCTGACCCAGTTGTTTTACCTCTATCAGAAAAGTCCTACGTGACTTTGAGAGTTGCGGTCCCTTGCCCAGGCCATGGAGATGTCAGCTGAAAAGCCCAACAAGGCTCATGGCACTAGTTGGGTGCACCATAAATGTCTTGCCACCTGGGCTGTTACCAAATCATTCCCTATAATCACTGCCTATTTAGAATCTATGGCCGCAGACCTAACTCATGATCAGGCCAAAGCCAAGGGAGTGTTGCAAATGTTGACTAAATTCCAAATGGTTGCACACCTTTTATATTTTGAACAGTTGCTTCAGCCACTTGCCAGGTTCTCACTAGCACTTCAAAAATAAGTTGCTACAATGCCAGAGCTACTTAGCTCTGTTGAAACTTTGAGAAACACTCTTGATCATGCTAAGCAGCGTGGCAGTGAACTTGACGTTCTTTTAAAAAATGGGTCTGACATTCTTTCAGAAGCATGTCCTAAAATCACTTACAAAAGGGTGTAAAATTAACACATCTAAGTACTCAATCTATTAAAACTTTTAAACAGCAATGTAAGAAATAAATTACAAATATTGGGAGCTGTTGTGAACAAAGCTTCGGTTTGAATGATGAAAGTAGTATCTATAACCGTGCAAAAGTGTTAGATACCAGACTTTGGCCAACAGACCGAAAGGAACTGCAGCTGTATGGTAACAGTGACATCGCTGAAGTAGCTGACCATTTTTCAGCTCTTTTGCAGCCTGATTGTGACATCCATTAAGTGCTTTGCTCAAACCAGTTTCATCAGTAATATGTCTGCCTCTGTTATCTGGTCAAAAATAGCATGTGATTTCCAAAATTCTTATCCAGATCTTTTGAAACTTCTCAATGTACTGAGAGTATTTACTGTGTCTAATGCAATAGTAGAAAGGTGTTTTTCAACTATGAAGTAGGGAAAAACTGATCCGGAGAGCAAGTCTGGCAGAGGGTACTGTAGAAACATTGATTCGCATTAAAAGCAAGGCCCCCCTTCAGATGAATTCAACCCAGACAGAGGTGTAAACATATTTTTTAGTGCTAAACCAAGACATCCTGGTGATCTGGCAGCTGTGGATGGTGGACCACCCCCAGGTCCCTCCCCTCAAAACAGGCCAGAATTACTGGCTACATGCCTGGTGAGAAGAGTAGCAAATAGATCGTACCCAATCCTTGTTGGTAACTGTGTGGTCAATCATGGTCCCAGGTGGAGTTTTTATGCTGGGGCAAGGGTTCATTATATTTAATTTGTTGCGACTCACAAATTCACAGTCTGCTTTAGCCGACATCCCTATCTCGACTCTTAAAATGTATGTGTGCTGCTGCACAACTGCTGCATTTCTCTGAAAATGGCTAAATAAAACAGTATCAGTCTTAGAAACTTGTGTAAATATCTATTTTATAGATACAGAGCAAGATAAGTACATTTTATGGGGGTTTGAGCAAAAATATCAATTCTTGGTAATTGCTAATCAACTTTGGCCAATTGCTAATCATTTTTTAATTTGATTAGCGAAGGCCGCTAATAGAGTCTCCAACACTAATTTATGCCTTGAAGCTGTCACATTTCTGACAGTTCCTTCTATATGGCAGTTTTGAAAGCACCCAGTGGAGAGTTTTGAAACACAAAGTAAATTCATATTCGATGACTTGAGGGGCCAGTACTAGAATAGCAATGGATCAGTTCAGCCATGGAGACCAGTGCCGGAGACCAAAGTATTTTATTTATGAACAAGCCAAGCATTAAGAAGCACCTATTAGCTTGAGACTGATAACCCAAACCAGTATACAGCAAACAATGGTGGTGGAAATGCTTAGCCATGAGGGCAAAACAACATCCATTATTGCATTACACATCCAATTTAGACAGCTCTTCTTTGGAGGTATTAAAAAAGGCCAATAAACCATAATGCAAGCAAGGCAGAAGGATACCATTGGCAGTCGCACGATGAGCTATAGTTTACAAGCTTTAGAAACACAGAATCTGTCAGCAGATAAAGACCATACGGCCCACCTAGTCTGCCCATTTCTCTACTCACTGCTGCAGCCCCAGATCCTATTTGATCTGCGGTTCTCCTGCTCTGCACATCTCCCGGGTACCCTTCTGTCTATCCCATGCACTCTTGAACCCACGTATTGTTTTTGGCCCCACCACTTCTGCTGGAAGACATTTCCATGGCTCCAGCACCCTGCCAAGTGAAAAAATACTTCCTAACATTAGCCCTGAGCCTTCCATCCTTTAGTCTCATATCATGCCCCCTTGTTCTTGAGCACAGTTTTCTCTGAAATATGCTTTCCACCTGTACCCTGTTTATTCCCCTAAAGTACTTGAAAGTCTCTGTCATATCTCCCCTCCCCCTTCTTTCCTCCAGTAAACAGATATTAAGGTCCTGAAGTATTTCCTCATAGGGCTTCTAGTACAGTCCATGTACCACCTTCGCTGCCCTTCTCTGGATTGCCTCTATTTTGTCAATGTCTTTTTGAAGATGCGGTCTCCAGAACTGGACACAGTACTCCAGCTGAGGCCTCACCAGTGATCTGTACGGTGGCATCACCACCTCCTTCCTCCTGCTTGTTGTGCCCCTTCCTATGCACCCCAACATTCTGTTTCCTCTCCCCACTGCCTTTTCACATTGTTTGGTCACCTACAGGTCGTCAGATATGATAACACCCAGGTCTCTCTCCTGACTTGTGGTGGCCAGAATTTCTACACCCATCCTGTACTCCTCCCTTGGATTCCTGTGACCCAGGCACATGATCTTGCACTTTTTGGCACTGAAACTTGACTGCCAGACACCCGACCACTCCTCTAACAGGCTTAGGCCACTTTTCATTTTTTCCACCTCCTCCGGTATGTCCACTCTGTTGCAGATCTTGGTGTCATCTGCCAAGAGGCATACCTTTCCCTCCAAACACTTTGCAATGTGCAATGTCGCTAATGAATACATTGAATAGGACTGGACCCAGCACTGACCCCTGTGGCACGCCGTTGATTACGTCCCTCTCCTCAGATTTCATGCCATTTACAACCATCCTCTGAGTCCTCTCCCTTAGCCAGTTCCCAACCCACTTTACCACTGTAGGGCCCACTCCCAGGCTCCCCAATTTATTTAGCAATCTCCTGTGCAGGACGGTGTCGAAGGCCTTGCTGAAATCCAGACAGACCACATCTACCACCTCTCCCTGATCTACCACCTTGATTACCCAGTCAAAGAAATCCATACAATTTGTCTGACAGGATCTTACTGCTGAGAATCCATACTGACTTGGATCCTGTGCCCCGCTACCCTCCAGAAACTTCACAATCCTCTCCTTAAGTAAGGACTCCATTAGTTTCCCCACTATTGAGGTCAGGCTTACAGGCCTGTAATTGCCTGCCTCCTCTCTGCCTCCACTCTTGTGGAGAGGGACCACAGCTGCCCTCCTCCAGTCCTCAGGTACCTCCCCCTTCTCTAGTGATGCACTGAAAAGGGCAGCTAATGGTTCTGCCAGCACTTCCCAGAATTCCTTTAGTACTCTGGGATGGATCCCATCTGACCCCGTTGCCTCATCTGCTTTTATTTTCCAGAGTTCTTCTAGGACTCTTTCCACCGTGAAGGGGCTGATGTCTACCTCCCTCCCCTGAATACCCTTCTTAATGAGTCTCAGTCCCTCACCCTCCCCTTGTGAACAAAAGTACTTGTTCAGTATCTCCGCCTTTTCCTAGGTCATCCTCCACCCTTTCTCCTCCTTCCTTCTTCAGCCTAACAATCCCATTTCTGATCTTTTTCCTCTTTCCTCTCACTACTGTATCTGAAGAAAGATAGGAGTAAGACAGTGCCGGACTCTGTAGGCAAGATCCAGTTGAGAGTTGACCAATTTGCAGACAGCACTGATATGAAAAGTAGCATCAAGTAAGCAGTCCAGGTTGAAAGCCAGGTACTTACAGAGTGCAACAGTCTCAGGTATATGTCCATCAATGCAGGAGGCAGTTAACAACTTAGGCAGAGGCAGAACGGTTGGACCTTGGTGGGCTCTGGAAGGGTGGGGGTAGTGGGGAGGGTATATGCTCTTCAGATTGTACCACTGCAAACTCCTTCGTAGTACTGGTGGGAAGGGGCAGCCAAGAGGAGGCATCTGTAGCAGTACGAAAGGAGGGTCCTCAGAAGGGGAGGCCCCAAGGAGGGAGGAAGAAGCCCCCAGCCAAGGAGGAAGCAGCAGCTGGTGGGGGATTTTAATGTTAGGAAAGCCCTCGGAGCAGAGGAAGGAAGAGGGAAGTGAAATACCCGAGAGGTGCTTTATCGTGGAGGGATGGAGCGTGTATCCAAAGGACTGCCACGGCAGCAGGAGATAGGAGGGAGCTAGACATCAATGTCCACCTGGGGTAAAATGACCTGGCAAGGTACAGGGTAAAGGTAGTGCTGGGTAATTTCAGGGAGCCGAAAAGGGGCCATAAGCAGGTGGCACGCACGGTGGTTTTTGCCAAGGTGTTACATGTGTATGGACTAGGAGAGGAAACAGCACTCCAAAACAGGGCATTTAACAATTGGCTGAAGGCATGGTGCATGGAAGAGGGCTTTGGCAACACTGAGGACTGGGGAACACCATGAGAGGATACAGGCCTCTACAGAGGAGATGGCCTGCATTCTTCCAGGAAGGGGACAAACAGTCCTTAGTGGGATGTTTAAATGCTACTTCATGAGCATTTAAACTAGTCAGGGTTTGGGTTAGGCTGTAAAACCAAGGGAAGCAACAACTGCCACCCCCCCCCCAATGTGGAGCAGCAGGGGCCCAAGAAGACAGGGGTGGGGATAAAACAGAGGGCAGAGGGGTATAAATCAGGAAAGTAAGAACAAAGGAGTAAAGGAGACAGGAAACGGAGAAAGTAAAAATGGAAGAGGAGGGTCAAGGGCACTTCAGGGAACAGAACAGGTAGGAAGCGGGACAAGGTAGCAGGCTGGTAGGGAGTAAGGCATGGAGTGTCACGTGTACTGATGCAAGGAGTCTGGAAAATCCAATTCTGGACTCAGAAGCCATCATGGCGGAGGACAGCCTGGATTTGGTGGCCATAACGGAGCCGTGGCGCACTGTCAGCCACAATCGGGACATGGTCATATCGGGCTACTCTCTGTTTGGGAAAGATAGAGTAGGGAGGCAGGGAAGAGGGGGTTGCACCATATTTGAGGATGGGAGGGAGGAAATCAAGGTCATGGAGGAACAGGAAGGGCTAGATATGCTGTTTGTCATACTGGAGACGAGCTCTGGGGCAGCCATCTGTACAGGGGTGGTATACAGACCTGCAGCACAGGGGAGGAGTTGAAGAAGGCATTTGGGGAAACGAGCATCAGGATGGCAAGTAAAGGGGAGGTGCTGCTAGTTGGTGATTTCAATCTGCCAGACGTGGAGCGGAGCCTTCCAACTGCAGCTTCAGCAAAGAGCAGGGCCATCCTTGGCTCCTACAAAAGGCTTTTCTCAGGGAGCTAGTCAAAGAACCCTCTAGAGAGAGAGGGCAGTGCTGGACCTGGTGCTTACAAACAGGGGTGTCATTCCAGATGTCACAGTGGGCAGTCCCCCAGGTAACTGTGATCACTGTACAATGTGTTTTTAACATTAAGACAGGAACAGAGGCTAACCCCACAAGGAAGAGGGCCCTGGATTTTAGGAGGGCGGATATTAAAGAAATGGGAGACTGCCTCAGAAACTCAACTGTGGGGAAGACTGCCAGGGAAAGGTAGAGGCACAGTGGTGAGAAACAAAAGAGGGTGTAATTAAGGCAACTAGTCTCTGTATGAAGGAAGTGAATAAAAGCAGAAGAAAAAAAGACAGGTATGGATGGTTCTCTAAGGAAGTAGCCAAGGTGTTGAAGGAGAAAAGGGTGGCATTAAGGAGATACAAGGAAACACAGAGGGAGGAAGGAAGGAAGACAGGAAGATGTACCAAGTAAAGCAGAGGGAAGCATGTAAGGTGGTGAGGAGAGCAGAGGATAGCCAAAGGGGTAGCTAAAGGGGATAAGACTTTCTTAAAGAATGTAAGTGAAAAGAGGAAAGCAAGGGGAAGGATAGTGAGGACAAGGAGGGAGACAGAGGGACACTGTACAAACGAGGACCAAGTAAAACCTGCCATCCTGAACATGTACTTCTCAGACTTTACAGTGGAGGAGGGGGACAGACCACCAGGGAGAAGCAGGAATAAAGGGGTGGAGATTGACAGAAGTCCATTTCAGAGGAAGGAATCCTGAAGGGACTTGAAGCTCTGAATGTGGGCAAGGCTATGAGACCAGACAGAATACACCTAAGGGTATTAAAAGAACTTAACAAGGTTGTAGCTGCCCAACTGATGGCTTTATTCAACAATTCACTGGAAACAGGTGCATTCCGGAGGACTGGAGGGGAGCAGACATAGTTCCTCTACATAACAGCAGTAGCAAGGAGGAGGCTGGCAACTGTAGGCCAGTCAGTCACACTTCAGTGGTGGGAAAATTAATAGAAACTCTGCTTAAGGAAAGACAGATAGTGTGTCTCGAATCCAATGGATGGCAAGACCACAGACAACATAAATTCATGGGTCGGGAGGGTCATGCCAGTTGAAGATAATTGATTTCTTTGACAGGGTGATGAGGGAAATAGATTGGGGAGGGCAGTGGACGTGGCCTATCTGGACTTTAGCAAGGCCTTCAACACTGTGTTGCGTAGGAAACTGAGGAAAACACTGAGCAGCCTAGGAGTGGGATCCAAAGTGGTGAACTGGTTGGAAACTGGTATACGGACAGATGTCGGAGAGTAGTGGTTAACGACACTCACTCTAATAATGGGACAGTGACCAGTGGAGTGCCACAGGGCTTAGTGTTGGGACCGGTCCTCTTCAAAGCCTTCATAAGTAACATTCAAGAATAACTGGAAGGGAAGGTATGCCTTTTTGCAGAGGATACCAACATATGCAATAGGATGGACACTCAGGAAGGGGCAGAGAGAATATGAGGGATCTTGGCAAACTCGAAGAGTGGTCAAGAACATAGCAGTTGGGCTTCAATGTAAAAAAGTGCAAAATCATGCATCTAAGCCATAGGAATCCAGCAGCTGGGTACAGGAGGGGGGCGGAAGAGGTACTGACAGTCACTAATCAGGAAAGGGACCTTGGGTTATCATAACTGATGATCTCAAAGTGGCACAGCAGTGTGAAAAAGCAGTGGGCAGGGTTATTGGGGTGCTGGGGTGCATAGGGAAGGGTATCTCCAGCAGGAGAATGGAGGTAGTGTTGTCACTGTATCACTCACTGGTGAGACCCCACCTCTAGTATTGTGTCCAATTCTGAATTCTGCACCTCAGAAAGGACATAGACAGGGTAGAGGCAGTCCTGAGGAGGGCAACTAAAATGATGAAGGGGTTGCAACAGAAGTCCTACAAGGAGAAACTGAAGACTCTGAACATCTATACACTGGAAGAGAGGGGAGCAAGAGGGGCATGATAGAGACCAACAAGTACTTCATGGGGTAAAGAGGGTGCAGGAGCGGAGTCTCTTTTAAATAAGAAAGAGCACCAGAACCAGGGGGCATGTGATGAAGCTGGGGGGTATTTTAAGAGCAATGTGAGGAAGTACCACTTCAGTGAAAAATTTGTAGATGCCTGGAACACACTGCCAGCGGAAGTGGTGGAGACTGGGGGGGAGGCTTCAAGCATGCTTGGAATAGACATATGGGAATATTAGTAAACAGGCAGAGAGGGTCACCATAGACCAGTTAATGTCTGTGGAGAGACTAGGCAGGGAACATCGGGGCAGACTGGATGTGCCACGCAGTCCTTCCCTGCTGATACATTCTATGTTTCAACTTGGAGCATGTGCAAAGTGTCTGGCTCTGGCCAAACAGAATGGAACTGAGGACCAGTTTATTACAAGCAAGCCAATCCTGGACATTAAGGAAATCAGAGTTTACCTGGTTTAGGTCAGAGTTATTTTTTCAAGCTATAATATACTACCAGGTCATCTGCGTACAAAACAGAGGAACAAGAGGCAGACATACGAGGGAGAGCATTAATAAAGAGCGAGAACAGCAGTGGACCAAGAATTGAGCCTTGACCAGTTTGGATTGCAACCAAATAAGAAAGAGAGTGATCAATTTTCAAATGCTGGGCCCAATTTTTTAATTAACGTCTAAGCCAGGATAAAGCTAGGGGAGATACCTCAATGGTTTGGAGCTTGGAAAGGAGCAAAGCAATTTTAAACAAGTCAAATGCATTTGGCAGATTTATAAATACCACTCTGGACAACGTGCCTTTGTTTATGGTGACTCCAGTATCATTGGTCAGTTTTACCAAAGTAAGGTGAGGGGGAACGACGAGCAAGGTCAAGATCAAGCCAACACAACCCCCAATGCGGCTCCTAGTCAGACGTCTGTGCATGTGAGGACGCAGAGTCTTTTGTGCTGGTGTTGGAAGTTCAATGGACTTTTCTTAGAAAGGGTATGTCCAACTTGGACCCTGTTTTTAACCAGGATTAAGCTAAGGGAGAGATCCAAATGGTCTGGAGCTTGGAAGGTTGCAAGGTATGATCAACAAAGTTAAACTCCTTAGACAGATCTGCAAATACTGCTCTATAAAACGTGTCTTTGACCATGGTGACTCCAATATCATTGGTCAGGTTTACCAAAACAGTATCAGTACCATGCCTTTTCCTAAAGTCATGTTGAGCCAGGGCAAGAATGTTGTAGAAATGAATGAAGTCAGTAAGTTGGACAAAGATGAGTTTTTCAAGAAATTTGCTGAGGACAGATAAGACAGCAATAGGCAGACAGTTCATTTACAACCTTGAGATCACCCTTTTTAAAAAACAGGGACATCCTTAGCAACTTTCATTTGTGCACCGAGACACAGTAACCCTGTTTTTTCAAATGTAGCCTATATTTATTATGCAAAAAAAACCCACAAATGGCTTACATTTGGTTACCAAAGGTACCATAGTTTCAATTGAAGGCTTAGACAATTCAAAATTCCATGTTATGACTGCAAAAAAAGGTATTTATTGAAGTTATTGACTGGCTAACATACAAAAAATTTGTAGCATTAAAGCCCGACACTTCACGTCCAAGGCGTGATACTTTGTCTGGGGAGCCCCCTGAAAAAGCATCATGTCTTGGACATGAAATGCCAGGATTTAGCATTACTGATTTTTTTTTTTTTTTTTATTTATGCTCCCCCGCGGTGTCGGTCTTCGCTCATTCAGGAGATACAAATGGCAGTCTCTCCCCGCAGCGCAACCACCCCCATTCTACCTCGGTGGTCCCCATCAAGTCAGGGCTGTACCCCCCAGGCGGGTACAGGGCGGGGCTGTGTGCCCCAAGAATTTTGCTGTGTCGGACCACCGGGTACGTCAGGGAGGTGCGGGAAATCAGGGGTCAATGCTGGGTCGCTGTCACCTAGGAGACCGACACCGGTTTGTCCTCCTTTTTCTCCCTTGACATGGTGTGCACCCCTTGACGTCAAGGCGCTAGGTGCCGATGTCCACCACGCGTCTCGGCCGGCCCCTTTCTAGTGAAAGGACTTGCAGTACCCCAGGCTTCTGCCCGTGTCAGGCAAGCTGCGGGCCTTGGCCTCCCAGCGGAGAAGGCGGGCAGTCATGGAATGCTCAAGCCTTTCTCCCGGTCAGTCCTCCAACGACCCGAGTCCGCCCTCAACCTGGTCAGCCGGGCATCGCATGAAATCCAACTGTTATACCGACGGGTCGGCTACTGATTTTTTTTGTATGTCAGTCGCCAATAACTTCAAAAAAATACCCTTTTTTTGCAGTCACAGCATAAAATTTTGAATTGTTTATGTCTTCAACTGGAAGTACTGTATTTTTGGTGCCAGAATGCAAACCATTTGCCTTTTTTTTTTTTTGCAGTCCCCTTTTCAGTTTGCACCTGCCAGCTGGTCTCATGTTAAGTGCGGCTCTGGTGTTTGTTCCTATGTTTAACATGTGCTCCCATGTTGATTTCAAGCACAGTGCCACTGTTTATTTTGATCCACCATGACAACTGGGTAACAAACTGATTTGTTAGTCTCCAGGCTGAATTTTTGGTATTATTCACCACCAAAATGGTAACTATATAAAGCCCTGGATTCAGTTCCCTGTCAACTGAAAAAGTGAGTAGAAGCATGACCCCCACCATAAATGGGATATTGCTTTTCAGACTGTTTATTCTGGGTAAATGAGTGATTTTACCTGATGTGGGAGTCAATCTACTGTACAGAATAAGCATGCTGTAGTGTGCCATGTGCCAGTGTTCACAGACATGCAGAAAGGGCTGATGTAGAGGCTACATCGGGCAGTGGGTCCTTCTTCAGTGCTGCTTTTCTCCCCTTCTTACTGTCAGTAAGGCTCTGCTGGTTGCGCCCTCACCTCTTAGGTTCAAATCCCACACCAGAACGTGGGCTCATAACTAGCACAGACACTGCAGGGCAGTTCGGGGAGGTGCTGCCCTACTGGAGGTTCTGTCTTTCTTTGGATGAGACTTGAAACTGAGGTTCCTCCTTCCCAGTTTCTGGTGGCTGTAGATGGCAGTTAAAGATCCCAGGATGACACTTAGAGAAAACAGTAGGGGATTTTCCCCATGTCCTGATCCAACATTCCCTTTCTGAATATTAACACAGGTCCAAAGCAGTGCAGGATGCTGCTGACACAAAAGCATGCAGCCCGTTTAATATCATCATATAGCTTACTGCCTTTTTTTTTTTTTTTTTAACCCCTCCTCTTGAGCCTGGCCACCATCCTGCAGACCTCACCAGCTACATCACCTGGCTTCTTGAGGGCTTATTTTCTTTACCTCTGTGGCAGGGGACGCCATCTCACCACTAGACCAGGATCCACATGCCAGTGCAGGACTTACAGGAGGCTCTTGACTGCTGCCGGGGCATTTTTGCCTTTCCTATTCTGACCCTATGATGCAGGAAACGCGGGTGTGCATGTAAGCATCCATAGTGCGGCACAAGCCTACATCTCCCCTCCACTGAGCTGCTCCAGCTGTACTGCCGACCTGTGGTCACCCAGGTGGCAATGCAGCAGCAGAGCTGGCAGCCTACCTCTCCCTCCAGAGGGGAAGAGCATCCCCTGGGATGCTTGATCCACCCCGCTGTCTAAAGACCCAGTCTCAGGGCCCAAACCCGGGTAGCTGGTAGCTTATTGCTTTGTACAATACTTTATGTGAATGAGAGAGGCACTATGTAAAAGTCCATTATCCTATCATATCCCCCATGTATGCAGCGCAGTTATTTTCCACAACACTTATTCCACTCGAACACATCTCCCAGTTCTGCTGGGACTAAAATACAACAAGAAAAAAAATAGTTTTGCAAGGTACAGGAACCCTCTGACCACAGCATCAAAATAAAAAGGTGTAAAAACAAACAAGTGCTTCTTATGTGTTCACCATTAAACTCACAGAGAAGTTCCATACCTCTCTCATGCTTCCCCTAACTCACAGCTGAAACAGATAATAAAAACCCTTAAAGCCACACCTCATAGAACCCTAAACAGCAATTACTGAAGATCACTGAATGACCAACCTGTCCTTCAAGTCATAGCCAGGAAGCTGTGACCTGGTATGTTTAAGTGCAATAAGCCATATATTTTTTTTTTGAATCAGTATTTATCTCCTTATATCCCATCCTGCCCCATCTGGACCGAACCCTCCAGTGCCATCCCCTGACTTCCCTGGGAATTACCACATCCTCGTGGCCCTCTGCCATAGGACCTGGAGGTGCCCAGTCACTGGAGTGAGGTCACCAGGGGGCGGGGCCATCATCCAGCTGTGGTGGGGGATTCATCACCATTTTCTACCCGGACCCACAGCGTGTGCAATGATGCACTCTCAGAGCTCCACCTTCATAGAGACACCCACTGCATCTCACTGCGCTGCCATGTACATTCCTCCAGATGGCAGTCACCTAGCGGGATGTATTTACCTACCCTCTGTGAGGGAGGAAGGCTGTCCAAGGGATGTTCAGTCCTCCCGCCCACAGCCACCCCAACCCCTCATGAACCGTGTCAGTTCCTGAATCCGGACTGCAGGTGTGGTAGCTGCTGTGTCACTCAGTGCCTCAGCTCACCGTGGTACTGGGACCACAAATTAGCCAAGTTTCTGAAGAAAGTATTGGGAAAAGAAACACCATGCATTGGTGCAGGTAAAAGAACTGAAGTAGGAAACGATTCCTGCTATGTGACCGTTGCATGGGACCACATGGACAACATGAATGTCACCAAATCACTGGGGTTTTCAGTGCAAGTATACTGCATTTGACAGTAGAACACAGAGTATACTGCATACGTAACATACAGTAGTGTTCTCTCATTCCATATCACCAGCACACAGGGCAACAGCCTATGCCAGCTGCAGCACCGATGCCCCCAGGACTGACTTCAAAGGAGAACGAGGAGAGAAAACAGGGGTTATTGGGGACACCTGGGATCATTATAAAGGAAGTCAATGGTAAACCAACACCAGATGCCATGACCATTTATTTATTTGGAAATGTTTTAGTTTATTTTTGCAAATTTGGGCCAGGAAAGACACACTAAGCCAAGGCTCGTTTCCAGGTGCATTCTTGGAGCATAGGTAAGCTAAGTGACTTGCTCATGGTCACACACTTTGCAAGTGGTGGCTGTGGGATTCAAACCCAGATTTCCAGCTCTGCAGCTCAGTACTCTTAAACGCTGCGTAACACTGCCTCCCTTTTGGTACCCAAGAAATGGACACGGAGCCGCAGCTCATTTCCAGGTGCAACCCCGCGGGCAGGTGGGGGTTAAGAGAATGAGGGTGAGTATAATATAAGCAAAACTTTAATGTTAAATAAATAGATGCGTAAGAAAGAGCAGTGATACAGTCACACAGTACAAATTAAAATACTGGAATTAAATATTTTAACAAGTTAAAAAGTGCAAAATGTGGCAGGGTAGGACAAATAGTTTCCAGTCCAGTATAAATGTGTTGCTTGAGGCAGGGTGAGGTTAAAAAGCAGGGAGCCCAAAGTAGGCTCAGGGGAACAAGGAAAGTCCCAGCAGGGCAGGGAGTGAGAAAAACTGTTACGCAAAGGGGAAACACAGGGCACACAAGGGCAGACATTAAATGGATAGGGGGGCAGGAAAGCAGCAATAGGGGAAGGGGAAAGGTTAACCTACAAATATCCTGGTATCGCCAGAGTCGGACGTCATCATAATCTTCGAAAAAGCTATCACAGATTAAAAGGGTCAGTCAGCAATAAGAGCCCCACACCCAGTGTGAAGCCGATTCCACTCTGCTCTTCATGTGCAAAAAAAAAAAAAAAAAAAATATATTTTTAACCTTGCATTTTATCCTCCCCCCTGCTCCTCGAGCCCTGCATCATTGGGTGTCACTATGCTGTCTGCCTCTGCTTCTTCACCTACCTTGAGCCTGCAGGTAACCCATGGAGCTGTGGTTCTTCTCCCCCCCCCCCAAGGCAGGGATAAGGTGAGGCCCATACATACCTTCTGGTTTCGTCAGATCCCGGCAGGACAGGGCTGTGGGGTCTGCATCAAGTACTCAGTCTTCCCGGCGTTCGGGGAGCTCATTTTTTCCTTGTTCTGTGGATGTGACATGCGCCCCAGTGTTACGATGCAACCGCCGTCGTCTGTCACCCCTTCCCCTCTCTACATGGCTGGGTGCCTGCTGTACCCCTCCGCCTGGGGCCAGTCAAACACCGAGCCTCAGCCCCCCCTCTCTCCCCGGAGAAGGCGAGTGGTCCCTTGGACGTTTAGCTTCCTCCCCCTGCCGGCCCTCTGACTCCCCAGGCTCGTTCCCGATCCCAGGTTGCCGGTGTTGCTAGCAGTAGCACTACTGCTGTGCCAGCTGGAACATTTTTTTTTCTTACGGTTTACTACAGTTCAGTATATATCTTATCTAGCTGATCTTGCTGACTCCCAAGCGGACATTTGCTGTAACCAGAATTCACAGAATCTGCTGAAGCTGATGTAAGAGTTGAGCTGGAGTACTGGGAGATTCAATAGCCTGCAGTGCATGTTAGAGCTTTTATAAGCTCCAATCAGATGTTTGTTGGTCTCATTGTTCTACTGGGGCTAGGTATAGTCCCCTGTGACTTGTCCTTAGCCCTAAGAGGATATCGGAGCCAGTAAACAAAACACCAGAGCTTATAAAATCTCTAACATGCACTGCAAGCTGTTGACTCTCCCGCTGCTGCAGCCCAGCTCTGACATCAGCTGCAAGGGATTCTAGGATTTTTGGTTACAGCAAATGGCAGCTTGGGAGCCCACAAGATCAGCCAGATATGCTCATAGATACACAGATACATAGAAACTGTTGACAGATAAGGACTGTTAGGCCCATCTAGTCTGCCCATAAAACAGTCATTGACTAGTCATGTGGTGGTTGTGGGATTCAAACCCATAACTATGCGGTCATTTGCTTCGTAGCCCAGTGTTCTAACTTCTACGTTTCATTGCAGGCCATCTGTACTGCAGTAAACATAAGTAAAAAATGTTTTTGTACATAGAAAGCAAATTGGCACCACACCAGTCCTACACTTGGATGTGTGGTTCTAAGTGCTAACTGTTGTTCTTAAATGCTAAGCCTGCTCAATTAAAGTATGATGCTGTTAGCCGGCCCGGTGGTGCTGAGGGTTGAGGCGCTGGACACCACACCTCGCGCCATGCTCGTGACCTGGGTTCAGACACAAGCCCGGGTTGGCAGGGGAGGGATAGGATTGAGCATCTGAAGGACTGCTCTCCTATCCCGGGGAGGGATCCAGAGAGCAACGGCTCTGTAGCGGCCCCTGGTGACCACGGGGGGCACTACTAGGGCGGTGCTGCAAAGGGGCGGAGTGTGGCAGACATCGGCACATTTGTGCCTAGATGTCATTGCATGTCCGCACTCCGCAGGGAACAAAAACTGGAGAAAAAAGTGGCACAGGTCAGGTAGCATGATCTTCCGACCACCGCGGCCTGACCCGAATGGTGCCACCTCAGCTGGATCGATCTGGACGAGTTTGAGCTGTGGGTAGCTCCTCACCGCCCCACCACGGAGGGTAATCCGTGGGAGACTGAGAAAGTGGCCTGATCTTGGGTTCGTGGGCGCGGTCAAGATGACATGCCGACCGTGCCAGAGGAGAGAAATATATACAACAACAAAAAAAAAAAAAAGTATGATGCAGTATCAGGAGCTACACTGGAGCAACATCATTTGGGAAGTATTTGGGGCCAATGTGCACCTGTGCTTTACCTGACATGACAGCACCCTGGAACCGGACATTATTCCTCAAGTGAAAGAATAGAACATCCGGACATTCTGAATGGAACATAAAAGTACTGGAGAAAAACACGGGGACTGATATTGTAACATGGTAATTTTACCAGCAGAAATTCATACGCAGACAACAGGAATGCAGAGAAAACGACAGAGAGATTAGAGAAGAGCTGGTGAGGGAAAACAAAAGAAACAGTGAAACGGAGTTGTGAGACAAGGGGGATTTTGAAGCACTTCGGGATACAGCATGTATGAGCAGCACTATATTAACCAGAATTCCTTTCCTTCCCTTTGTAAAGCACTTTGGGATACAGTGTACATGAAAGGCGCTATATAAACCCAAATTCCTTTCCTTCTTTTTGTAAATCACTCTGGGATACAGTGTGTATGAAAGACACTATATAAACCCAAATTCCCTTCCTTCCATTTATAAAGCACTTTGGGATACAGTGTGTATGAAAGGTGCTGTATAAACCCAAATTCCTTTCCTTCCCTTTGTAAAGCACTTTGTGATATAGCGTGCATGAAGGGCACTATATAGACCCAAATTCCCTTCCTTCCCTTTGTAAAGCACTTTGGGATACATTGTACATGAAAGGCGCTATATAACCCCAAATTCCTTTCCTTCCTTTTGTAAATCACTCTGGGATACAGTGTGTATGAAAGACGCTATATAAACCCAAATTCCCTTCCTTCCATTAATAAAGCACTTTGGGATACAGTGTGTTTGAAAGGTGCTATATAAACCCAAATTCCTTTCCTTCCTTTTGTAACGCACTTTGGGATACAGTGTGTATGAAATACATTGTATAAACTCAAAATTCCTTTCCTCCCCTTTGTAAAGCGCTTTGGGATACATGGTGCATGAAAAGTGCTAAATGAATCCAAATTCCTTCCTTACTGCCTATAATTATTGCAAAGAATTCTAAAGCATCTTCACATTTTTTTTTTTTTTTTTTTTTAGTACATTAGACCTAAATGTAAGAAACAATACCAATCTCAGTTAATTCCTCATGGAGTTCTCTCCCCCATTTTATTTTCAGTACTTTAATAGGGTTATTTTGAAAAATTATACCACACTGATTCTCCCGCCACCACGCTGATCAGTGAACTCTGCAAAGCCTATGCTAATGAAGAGCAGGTTAAGGATGTACAGACTGTTTATTTGAAATGTTAACCAATGGATAGCCACATTGGAGTGGACCTGATTTTCAACAGACGACGCCGGGCTTGTGTCAAGCCCTGCGTCAAACCCTTTTTTTGGTGCGGCAGTGCCAAACACCTTAACCACGACTGCACCTGATTTAATTAGGTCGGGCGTAGCTGTGACACTTTACACGATTTACAGCAGCTTGCACCAAATATTTGGCACAAGCCCCGTATAAACGGTACCTGGGATTGCAGCAAACTAGACCAGAAAAAGGTGGTGTAACTTGCGGCAAGTGGCGCATGGTATAGAAAATCCCAATTGCTGGCCAGGGAATGCCACAAGCTAGACCAGAAAAAGTTGGTGTAACTTGCAGCAATTGGTGCATGGGATAGAAAATCCCGATCGCCAGCAGGAAGAATGCCACAAGCCATGGGTGCGCCAAAAGTACAGTTACGCAAGAACTTACCACCATAACAGCAGATCTTTGAGAGAAGCTCTTGCAGCAGGCCACACTGGTAGAACTAAGCCACCAGGCACTAGGACCACATGGAAAACTTCTAGCTAGCAATCTATCTCGGAGGACCTCCCACTACTGATGTCAGTCAGCTGACATCAGCCTAGCCTTTCTAGGTGGGAATTCCCACGCACCTACCTCAGTTCTCCTGCCGGAGACCCCGTATGGGCAGCTAAAGGAGAACTGAGGAGGTTTTCTAAGAGCCAAAAGAAAGGCAGAAGCAGTGCGAGAGAAAAAGAGCAGCAAAGGGAAGGAGGGAGGGAAAGCAGGGCCTGCTGCAGGAGCTTCTCTCGAAGATCTACTGTTACATTAAGTTCTTACATAACTGTACTATCTTACTTCAAGGAAGGCTCTTGCACCAGGCCACACCAGTAGGATTGAGTCCCAAGCAGTACCAGGTATCACCAGGATAACACCACTGGGAGAAGGACTGATGAGAAGTGAAGAGCTCAGGAGAGAAGGCCCTGAAGAACTGCTAGGCCAAAATTGGCCCTGCACCTAGAGGCGATGTCCAGAGTGTAATGCTTGGTGAAAGTGTGGACAGAACTCCAGGTGGCACAGGGTTTTAAATAAGCTCAGAAAGTTGATTAGCACAAACTGCTAATCACTTGTGAAAATGAACAGCACACGCTTCACTTTGATTAGCAAAACTAAAAATGCAGAAATGTGTGTGTATAAAACACATACATAAATTGTATATAATATATATATTTTTTAGTTACCTAAATAAAATATTTCATTAAAATCACTTCTGTCTCTGCTTCATCTGTTTCAGTACCCCAACACGGACACACACACACACATATCTCATTACCAAACCCTCCCCACCCTCGTCCCCCTTTGCTAGAACTACTAAAACCCTCCTTCCACCTATGTCAGTGCCTAACCACCCTCCCCACCTATATGTCCCCTTTACCAGAATAGGGTACCTGCCAAACCCCACCCATCTCAGCCTCCCCAGTCATGTCCCCTTTGTCAAAACCTAAGGTATGAGTCACCTGCTACAACCTTCCCAGTCCCCCACCATACCTCAGTCTCAACCTTTAGGCACTGAAATGAGGAACATGAACATGGTGGACACTTAAAATGAGGGACAGTCAGTGACCATCACAGAGGGACTCACCAGCATGCTTCAAAATAAGGACAATGAACTCTAGTCACAGCAGAAAACTGAAAGGCTCTTGAGCAATGGCAAACAGATTAGTAAACACAGTAGTGGCAGAGAGCATTCTGCTGCAATTTTTTGAAAGTTCAAATGGCTCAGTGGTCTCTACTGTACTCCCACTATCCTTCAGTGTTGCAAGCCATTGCTCAAGAGCCTTTCCTACTACAGAGCTTACTGTACTTATTTGAAGCACACATTAATTTGAAATTGCATTTTGTTTTTAGTGTGCTATTGTGCCATCAGCTTCCTGAATAAACCTCTTCTCAGTGGAATTGTTAAATTTACATACCTAATGGTCTAGTGACTGACGCTGATGGCACTGGTGGTCCTTTTCCACGCCCACTTGCTCCCGCCCATTATCAACTTCGGATAGACAGTTTCTCACTGGAACTGTTTTTAAATTTTGATACCTGGTGGTCTAGTAACTGACGCTGATGGCACCAATGGTCAGTTTTCACGCACGCCCGCCCACTTGCTCCCGCTCTCGCTTACTCGTGGTCTCTCTACCTCATCCGACTACCACAGGATCCACTGAATTGTATATACTTTGCCGCGCACTTTCCAATGGCTTCCTAATGTTCCGGCAGCCACTATGCAGGAGTGCACAATGAAACAGTGGGGGAGGAGAAGCCACAGAAAATGGAGTGCACTTTATTGCGATCCAGGCTCAATTTGACTAGCACGACCAGCCGGTTTGTATCGCATACTGCGATGCGATACCGACTATTTAAAACCCTGTGGCAGCTGCACAGATGTCTGTAGCAGACACGTTCCTGAAGCAAGCCATGGAGGCAGCCATACCCCTGGTGGAATGGCCTTTGACCACCCCTGGAAGGGGTTTGTTGTACTTGCAGTAGCAATAAACAATGCAATTCACTAGCCACTTAGACAAACACTGTTTGGAAACAGGAGTGCCCTCTCTCTTGGGGGGCAAAGGAAACAAACAGTTCAGGTGTTCTGAAAGGCTTTGTACAGTTTGTGTAGTACAGCAACATCCTGTGTACATCCAAAGTATGGAGCAAGGCCTCCCTCAACTGGAATACTCAGGAAAATAAACTGGAAGGTGGGTGGATTAATTCAAAATAAACTCAGTCACCACCTTAGGTAAAAACTTAGGATTAGTACGCAAAGACACTCTGTCTTTGTGAAAAAACAAATATGGCTCTTTACCCAGAAGAGCCTGGCGCGCTGAAATCCTTTGAGCAGAAGCAACAGCAACTAAAAGGAGCACTTTCCATGACAGAAAATGCAGGTCACAACTCGCTGCCGGTTCAAAGGGAGGTAGAGTGAGTTTCTCCAACATAAAGTTGAGGTCTTATGGAGGGACCCGGGACACAAATCGGAGGTTTCAAATATAAAATGCCCTGCAGGAATATGCTTGGGCGACAGCTTTGCCCTCAATAGGTGCATGATATGCAGAGATGGCAGAAAGATGCACCTTAAGTGAGGAGTACCACAACCCTGAATCCAAAAGGGAAGGAAGGTACTCCAACACCTGATTCACCAGGAAGGTGAAAGGATCCAAATGGCAAGAAGCGGCACAAATGGAGAAGTGCTTCCATTTCACAGCATAAGTAGCCCTAGTGGAGGGTTTCCTGGCAGCCACGAGAACATCTGCAACCCTAAAGGATACCCCAAAGCAAGCAATAGCTAGGTCCGCAGGAGCCATGCATGGAGATGCAGAGACTTTAGGTCCAGATAGACCAGGGTGCCCCAGTCCTAGGAGACCAAGCCGGTGCACAGGAGCAAAGGCACCTGAGGTTCCACTGCCAGCAGTTGCAGCAAGGGGAACCAAATCTGGTGTGACCAGAAGGGGACTATGGGGATCATCTCCACCCCCTTCCAACTAGAGCTTGAGCAGAATCCTCTGCAGAAGTGGGAAGGGAGGAAACGTATACAGAAACCTCCCCTTCCAGGAGAGGGACAATGCATCTGAACAGAAAACTCCAAGCCCACGATCGAGCAAGCGAAAAAAGACAGTTTTGTGTTGAGTGGGGATGCAAAGAAGTCCAACTCTGGACAGCCCCACTGGTCGAAGAGATCTTCGACCACCAAAGACAGAAGCTCCCACTCGTGAGCCCGCAACCTGGACTGTCTGAGACTGCTGACCAAGACGTTTTGAACACCTGGAACATGTACATCAGAGAGCTCCAGCCCGTGCTCAAAGGCCCAATATCAGACTATCATCACCTATGCACACAGGGCACAAGAATGCACACACACACGGCTTGTTGATGCAATATACCACACACATGTCTGTCTGCACCAGCAGCACAGCAGGGAGAAGATGAGTCTGAAAGGCCTGCAGGGCGTAAAGAACCACTTGCATCTCCAGAACACTGATATGAAGACCCTGCTCCACGTCTGTCCAGGTGCCCTGGGTCTGGTGATCGGACAGATAAGCACCCTATCCCAGGCTGGATGCTTCTATTATGAGAATCTGCTGGGGGGGGGGGTCAAGAGCTGAAAAGAGACACCCCAAAGGAGGTTGGCTGGATCCAGCCACAATGACAGAATCCTTTGGACTGGGTTGGAGACTAGGACCAAGTGGTCCAGGTCATTCACATGCCTGTCCCACTGGACCCTCAAGGTCCACTGAGGGACCCACATATGCAGATGGACCAGGAGGACCTGTGAAAAGGACAGACACTGGCCTGCTCTCAGTTGGGTGTGACAGGGCGAATGGACTGACTTGAGGTCCCACCCTGACTCCTTCAGAGTAGAAATGATGTCCTGGACATCTCCCCCAAAACAGACAGATTCCCAGAAGGGGGAGTCCAAAATGCTGGCTTGCATATCAGAGGCAAAGCTAGATACCTGGAGCCAAGAATGGTGAAGGAGATGGACCCCAGCAGCAGTCCCATGTTCAGAGGTGTCTACAGCATCATAAGCTGCCTGGAGGACATCACTGCCAATGTCCGAGGCAGACTTAATAAGTTGGATGAGCTGCGTCTTGCTGGGCCCTCTGGTAAGGTCTGTACCAGGTCACTGGCTTGGTCCCAAAGAACATTCTGGTATTGGACTATGTGGTCCAGATAATTAATGGCTCGGATAGCCAGAATGGTAGAGGCAAAAAACATGTTTGCCAAGGTGATCCAGCTGCCTGGACTCCCGGTCGGGGGCAAGGGTACTAAAGTGCTTGGGTTTCTTTGTATGGTCAAGCACTGCCTTAATGATCACTGAATCCACCTTAGGGAGGCTCCCCAGAAAGGGCTTGACAGCTGGGGTGTGGTAAAGGCGGTCTGCCTTTTCAGGCAGAGGAAGAGTGGTGGAAGGATGATTCCAGGCCACCCTAGTGACATCCTCATAAGAGTCAATCAAAGGGGGCACCATCACGGGGAGGGCATCTCGTAGCAGGAGATAGAGGGCCAAACGGCATCTCTCCAGGTCCTGCTCCTCCGTCTCCTAGCCCACAATGGACTGGATGTGGCACATGACATCTATGAAGAATGGGTCATCAGGGTGGGACTTTGGCACCTCCTCAGCCTGGAAACCCCCCTCCGAAGACTCACCAGAAGAGGAGGAAGACCCCAAAGAGCCGAAGTCATCCTCAGTAGTATCACTAACCAGGACTGACGCTGGGGGGAGGGGCAGCGATCGTCCCTTCTAGAATCTGAACCAATGATAGGTCAAGCAACTGAGGACCCCAACGTGCAGGGTTCATTTGGACCAGCTTAATCTGGGATCCGGGGCTGGAGAGGGGGGATGACTGAGGCAGCCCTTGAGGGGCGGGGGTCTGCTTTTGCATAAAGGACCACCACACTGAAAAGAGGGCATTATAATCCACCTGGGGTGCTATATTGTACACCGTCAGGAATGAGAAAGAAGGCACCGGGGAAAGGTACGACGGCTGAGGAGCCAGAGAAGGGTACCGCAGCATAAGTCCACCTGGCGTGGGTGAGGCTCCAGCAATAGCCCAGCAAGCGTCGGCTGCAGCACAGGTTGCAACAGGGGTGACGACAGAGTTGGGCCCATTGGCTGGGGCAGCACTGGCAGTGGCCCAGCAGGCAATGGCCTGGAGAAAATGCAGAAAGGATCTGCCGGCACCAGCCCAGCTGGAGAAGCTGGCGCCTGAGAAGTTGAGGACCCATGAGTCAAAGGCAGAGGCAACACCGGTGAAGAGGAGACGGCGGTAGCTTGCTGTGGGCATTGCCTGGCAGGACTAACATCGGTCCCAGTGGTGGGAACCAATGAAAGCAGTGCAGTAGCCAGGGAGGCCAACGGTTGTGGAGCAGATGCCAGAGCAACCAACACCGGCCAAGCTACCTGGCTGAGAGCCTGTGGAAGATATGGGCCTGAGCATCGGGGGTGGGGAGCAGGAGACAAAGTCCCCTGCCCCAAAGAGTCACTGCCCGACATGGAAATAAGGGTGTGCAGCGGAGTCACCGGGAGCCGGAAGAAAGAGGGCAGGCGGGTCTGGAGGAGCAGTTGACAGTTTATTGGCGACTGCGAACTGGAAACTGACCTGGCATGGTCCCAGTGTTTATCCTGCTGCTTATGCTTCCCAGATTTCTCCTTATGAAAAAGCGAAGAGACCCCAGAAGACTATGCCAGCGAGGCCAAAGTGCTCCTGGCCTACACCTCCTCCACCATTGTGACCAACTTCTGCTTCAAAAGGTGGCTGTCCAGAGTTTTTAAAGACATCTCCATGTGGCCTGGTTGAATTTCTGGCAAAAGTGACAGGCTTCAGTGTCATGGTTGGGGTCTAGGCAGATGAGACACGCAGAGTGGCTGTCCTTTTCATGGATCTGTTTGCCGCAGGCACACTTCAAGGAGCAGTTGGAAGATGAGGCTGGTGGAGAAGACATGAACTCGTTGGAGAAAAAAAAAAATGTTGATGTTTAAAACACAGAAGAAAATGAAAAATAAAGTATGGTAAGCATGGGGAATGGCAGTTGACTGTAGCTGCAGCATCTGCTAAGCTCCGACATGGGCGGGTCAACAGTGGGAATAGAACTGAGGTAGGTGTGGGGGAACGCCCACCTATACAGGCTAGGCTGACGTCAGCGGTGGGCGGTCGCCCCCGAGATAGCCTACTAGTTAGAAGTTTTCAGTGTGGTCCTGGCAGCTTAGTCCTACCATTGTAGCCTACTGCAAGAGCCTGCCTCAAAGTAAGGTCATATGTTCGGCGTACCTGGGGCTTGCAGCCTTCGAGGCCCTCTGAAAATCTGGCCCTACATCTCTATTTTCAAGTGTATCCATGACAATACTGAAAAGATAATGCATAAATTACATTCCAAACTGGCAATATTGCAAACAAGCGATTAATATCAATCAGTAAAAACATTTACACTGAACACCAGACTGAAGAATCTATCTTTGTGAAGCCTTGAAAGTGTAAGCCTTCTCTACTGGCTGTACTGTTTAACACCTCTCTGCAGACAGGATGGGTGCCACAAGACTGGAGGGTGGCTTATCTAGTGCCTATACATAAAAGGGGAAGGGGTCTAGGGAGAAGATGGGAAATTAAAGGCCTGTTAGTCTAACGTCTGTGGTAGGCAAAGTAATGGAGGGCTTTATCAAGGAGAGGCTTGGGAGGTAGTTGGTAAGGTTAGGGCACCAGGATGATAAACAGTATGGCTTCGTCCCGGGGAGATCATGTCAGTCCAATCTTGTAGAGTTTTATGACTGGGTGACAGGGGCCTTGGATAGACACAGGCGGTGAACGTCCTATACCCAGATTTCAGCACGGCGTTTGATTCAGTACCTCATAATGGGCTGATAGCAAAGCTGGGGGAGATGGGGGTGGGAGGACAGGAGCTCAAGTGGGTTGAAAATTGGCTTTTGGGGCGAATTCACAGGGTAATGGTTGGTGGGATTGTCTCCGCCTCCAGAAAGGTGATCAGTGGGGTCCCCCAAGGTTCAGTATTGGGGCCACTCATGTTTAATGCCTATGTCTCGGATATAGGGAGAGGGGTTAGAAGTAGACAGTCTCTTTGCGGACAATTCAAAACTGGGAGCACTGGTGGATTGGGAATAAGCGAGGGAGGCAGTCCAGGGGGACCTGGATACCCTGGTGGGGTGGTCAGGGAGGTGGGTATTGAAATTTAATGCCAGGAAATGTAAGGTACTTCATTTAGGGTCAAAACCTGGGCCATGCTTACACCGGGGTCACACTGCAAAACCACACTAGGAGAGCGTGATATAGGGTGGTGGTAGACATCAAAATGAATAACTCTGAAAACTGTAGAAGAGTCGCAGCCAAAGCAAACAGGATACTGGGCTGCATAGCTTGAGGAATTACGTCCAAGAGGAGGGAGGTGATCCTCCCTCTGTATAATGCCTTAGTCAGGCCGCAACTTTGTTATTGTGTACAGTTTTGGAGACCTCATCTAAAGAAGTACATAGCGCTGCTGGAGATAGTCCAGAGGAGAGTGACCAGGATGATTCAGGGCATGGAGGGGAGGCCTTATGAAGAGAGACTGGAAGAGCTTGGGCTGTACACACTGGAGGAAAGGAGGGACAGGGGAGACATGATATGGGTCTTCAAGTATGTAAAGGAATAACCGAGAATGGAACCAAGGAGTTGTTGTAGGCTAAAGGGGGGACAACCAGGGGGCATAAGTGGAAACTGGAGGGGGAAAATTATAGGGGGGAGTGTAGGAAGCATTATTTCACTGAGAGGGTGGTGGAGCCGTGGAATGCGCTGCCCATGAGGCTGGTGGAGGAAGGCACAGTGGAAGGCTACAAGAAGGGGTGGGACAGGTACAAGGGGAAACTGAATTCAAAGAAGACCCTCTCGGGGGCTGGGGGGGGCGGGAAGGAGAGCACCCACTAGGTTGCAGGCTATCCAGCAGACACGACAGACCATTAGGCCTATTCTGCTGGTTTTTAGTATGTTAGTAAGCGGACTCTTTCGGTTTAACCTTCGAAGGAAGAATATTCCAGTTTGCAGGGGCAGCGCAAGAAAATGCCCCATTCCTTGATTTAATTTGACTCTGAAAACCAGGTAATTACCAATTTGTGATAAACGAGTTTTATAAATGGAATTATAATGTTAAAAGTGAACAAATAATATCTACGAAGCTGAGCAATTAAAGAGTCTACTGCTCAGGCCAAGTATAGATTTTTATCATTACAGGCAATTCATTATAAATAGCTGTACTATACCATAAGGTTTGAGCAATATAGCACCAGTGTTCTCTTTGTTGATGTCATCGCAAAATGATGGCTGCTTTTGGAATAGGGAACTGGAATCAGATTGTAGGTTTGTTTCCAGCTTTTAACAACGGCGCAATGACAGCAGAACAACTCAAACCAGAATCAGAGGCGTATAAACAATTATTACAAGTTGCACACTCAAGCCAGCCCGGTGGCGCTGAGGGTTGAGGCGCCGGACGCCACACCTCGCGCCACGCCAGCGACCCGGGTTCAGGAACAAGCCCGGCTGCTGGGGGTCGGCAGGGAGGGAGTAGGATTGAGCATCTGAAGGACAGCTCTCCTCTCCCGAGGGGGGGATCCAGGGGCATCCCGGTGCAGTGGAGACCGGAGGTACTACTGCTGCTGGGAGCATAAAGTAAAGTCGGAGGTGCGTTGGCCAGAGCGTGGGCGGACGCTGCACGTCGTGGCCATTGGCGTCACTGCACACCTGCCTGCTCAGGGGGAAAAGCGGAAAATTGGGGCACTAGTCATGGCGGCATGATGGCGTCTCCGTAAGAAGGACTCTCGGCCCGAGGGTGCTGGCGGCAGTACAGATCCTGACTGAGGCGGGTTGAGCTCCGGAGGGAGTGCTCCCCACCACCCCACCGCGTGGGGCACGCCGTGGGGGTCGCTGCGAGGCTCGAATGTGGACGCCGGAAGTAGCCCGAGGAGATGGCGGCCGGATGAACCTAGGGAGATGCCAAGACGTGGAAAGGTAAGGCAGACTGGTGCCCCCTTGGGGATAAAGAAACAGGAAAAAAAAAAAAAAACAAGTTGCACACTCCGCCCACTGACATTATTTTGGAGTTCCATAATATGGCCATTTGGGGAGTTTAGGTATCCTTTTAAGGAGGGGTAGCCTCTCTGGCCCGCCCTCTGGAGATTGAGTGCATTGCGATTATTATGTAATAATCAGAGCTTCTGTCAACCCAACAGGGATGCTGGATCAGGAATTAAATGTGGGTGTTACAAATGCTCGTTGCCCACTTTTTGCACAACTCACCCCCAGTAGTCTACAATCAGAGCGAGACAGCTAGGTATGGTGGGGTTCAAAGGGGAACAAACTAAACTTCCCTCTCCTCTTCCAAAACAGCTTGAGAATTTCTGCTCCTCTATCACCTTTCACCACTGAATACTGGAGGAAAATTCAACCTCCTAAAGATGACTATCCCGTCCCTTATACAGAGGTGGAAAGTTTCTCCTCTTAAAGGGGAACAGTCAGCACTAAGAGCCCCACATCCATGTGTAGAGCATGTGTCCCAGTTCGCACTTTGTGTTCAAAAACATGGGTCAAAATTTGCACTGGCTCTCTAGCCAAATTCAGGTAAATTTTGTATCGGGCTAGTAAGATTTTCCTTTACTCCTGTGGGCTTGTACTGGAGAAGGTAATATTTCAATAAGTACGTTAGCTGGGCTAGTGGAAGAGTCTGTGGGGCTAATGGATTTTCCTAGTCACAAGCCTTGCTGGCTAGTGGCTGCAAAACTTAATTTCGACCCCTGCAAAAATATTTTTTTTTTTACTTGGTGTTTACTGCAGTATAGTAGATTGAATCTGTCTGATTCTGCCGACTCCCAAGCTGGCATTTGCTGCAAACAGAAATCCCAGAACCCCTTGCAGCTGACATCAGAGCAGAGCTGTTGCAGTGGGAGATTCAACAGCATGCAGTGCATATTAATATAAGCTCTGATGATTTGTTTGCTGGTCCTGCTGTCTTCCCAGGGCTAATTACAATCATAGAGCGATGTACTTAACCCAGGGAAAACAGTGAGACCAGCAAACATCTGATCTGAGCTTATAAAAGCTCTAACATGTTCTGATGACAGCTGCAGGAGATTTGGGGATTTCTGGTTAGACTAAATGTCAGCTTGGAAGTCAGAGCTGAATCAGCCTGATATACTCTACTATACTGCAGTAAACAATATGTAGAAAAAAATTGGGGGTGGAGACCAGCCCCACAACTGGGTGTGGGGTTCTTAGTGCCGACTGTTACCCTTTAAAAATGTTCACATTAACCACTGGAGTGTGATGGTTCCCAGTATACAGAGATGGGTCTCATGGCATCAGTTTTCAGTGGTCATCATTAATCACCTGACTTGGTAATATGGTACACTGTAGACATCACCTGTTATACATACACAAAATGGCTGTCTGGCACATTGTTAGGGGTCATGTTAGTTGACCAAGGGTAGCCATTTACACAGCAGGGTTTTCTCACAGTTAATATGTTGAAAGGCTGTATCTGACTCCTTGTAAAACAGGAACTTCTTCTGGTACACAGAGCGATTTCAGTTTATCAGATCAAAAGCCAATTTCCTGCCTTGCCCGACCACTGCCACTGCCCCATACCTCGGTTTGTCAAACTCTGGGATCACACCGCAACTTGACAGCAGGGCTGTCTCCAGTGGTCTCATTTTTTTGGACGCAATACCATCCACTGCTTTGGTAGTTAATAGTTTGCTATTTCACAGACTGCAATCAGTAATATAATACACAACAGTGAGCACACACAGATATAGACACACTCAACTCTGCATGTACACACAGCCCATGCCATAAACTGCAAGACTATATTAGCATACAACCGATTCATGTTAGTACTTGCTACAGGAATCCAACTACACGTGATACAGAGTTCTGTTACAAAATGCAGGCAGGTCTTTTTTTTTTGGGGGGGGGGGGCTGCCTCACACACAGGACTTAATATGTTCCCTTGAAGCACGGTCAGGTGGGTAAAAAAATCTAATCTTTTTGAACTGCCCATTTTGAAAGTTCAGAGGTTCGTGTTAAATGTCACCTAAACATGTTGCAAGTGTGTTACTCCCATTTCCAGAGGAAATGTTGAAAACAGATTACGTCTAGCACTGAACTCACCACCTCCTGTTAACGGTTGGGTTATTATTTCTATTTCCTTTCGCTACTGGTTTTTCCCTTGATAGTCCTCATGGTACCCCCAACTGCTTGCACAGGAGAGAGTGACGCACCGCGTAAGAGAGAAGCAGCATCATATTAATGACCACTGAGTTCCAAATGACAGGCATACTTGCTGATTCAGTGAGACCATCCACCTGCCCCCCAACAGTCACATTATGCTCAAACTAGTAATAAGGAGGGTGGCACTCTGCAGACCTCTAAAAATGCCAGTTTTTGTGAACCGGCAGACCTGGATCAGCATCAGCCTCCAACTAAACTTGTTAATTGTCTAACAGACAAATAACTAATCCCTCATTCAAGGAAAAAATCTGGCCAAGCATCTATCCAATAAGTTACCTCACTCATGGAATTCATTATCTCCAGATACGCTGTCACCCTACCCTTTCGTTTATCGGGCAAAGGCTTAAGTGGCACTCTGCCTTCTCCTGCTCCTGACCTCACTGACCCAAATTCAACCCACAATCTGTTTGCCCTTCCTTGAGTTCCCATGGATGTATTGATCGATTCTGTATATAATGCATTTTCGATTGATCACTTGCACAATACTGTATTTTGTGTGTGTGTGGTACATTCACTGTCTCCCAATTTGCTGATTATTATCGAGTATCCCCTTGTGTGTTTGCAGCTAGTTATACCTGCCTGGCACTCTGTACAATTACCCTGCTTATCATCAACACCTAGAACTCTGCTTTGTCTCCCTCACATCATCTCTACCTTCCTCCTCCACCCCCCCGGTCATAACATCAAAACTAGACTAGCTTGGTCTCTGTATTGCCCAGCTGGTGCTGTGAAATAAATAACAGCTGCAACCCTAAAAACTAAAGGCCACCCTACTACCTTGCAGTCAATGGTCAGCTGGTCTGGTTTAAATGTTAGCAGCCTAGACAGGCCTAACAAGCCATGGCCTATAACCAGTGGGGTCTCACACGGCTCAGTGCTTGGCCAGTGTTGTTTATATCTTTATTAGTGACACAGTGGATGGGAGCAAAGGTAAAATTTGCCTATTTGCAGATGACACTAAGCTCTATGAAAGAGTGGACACAGAGAAGGGGAGACAGGAGCTCAGGGAGGACCTGGCTAGGCTCGAAAAGTGGTTGGGTATCTGGCAGCTGGGGATCAATCCCGAGAAGAGCAAGGTAATGCACCTGGGAGCCAAGAACCCAGGGATCAGTTAATGGCTTGGGGGGGGGGGCAATGTTACAGGTGTCCACTTCTGAGGAGGAAAAGGACCTACGGGTAGGGGTAATCATCACAAGGGACCTGAAGCACTCTGCACACTGCCATAAAGCAGCAGCCAAAGCCATCCGGATGCTGGGATGCATCGGCAAAGGAATCACCTCCAGGAAAAGGGAGGTCATTCTGCCATTGTACAGGTCCTTGGTAAGCCTGCACCTGCAGTACTGTGGGCAGCTCTGGTGCCCATATCTGAAAAAGGAGTTCAATTTACTGTTTGGGGGGGGTGCAACGAAGGCCAACCAAGATGACCCAGGGCCTGCAGGACAAACCCTGTGAGAGGCTACAGGAGCTCAACATGTATTCCATGGAGGACAGAAGGGAGAGGGGGACATGACAGAAACCTTCAAGTACCGTAAAAGTATAAATAAGGTTAGTATGGAGGTTAGAATGAGTCCACTTGGGGGCACAGTATTAAATTAGTGGGAGGGAGATTCAAAAGGGAAATGATAAGGTACTTTTTTCACAGAAAGAGTGGTATCCAAATGGAACGAACTGCCAGATAAGGTATCATTGAAAACAGTGGACAGCTTTAAAAGGGGCTGGAACAGAGTGAAAGGGAGAGTCTTATCAGGTGGGAAGATGAGTAGGAGGGATAAGAGGGGAAAGGAGGAAGACTATGTGGAAAGGGGAAGGGGCAGCTCCCGTAAATTGATCTGAGAGCTGCACACGCCAGCAGACCAGAGAGAGAACAAAATGGTCTGTTTCTGTTGGCATTTTTGTATATTCCTAACAGGGCATCATAAATCGCTTCTTTCAGGGCTCATACTGTAGTTACGTACTTCACCTTACCCTACACCCTGAAGTAAGTGAAGACAGTGTAATCCTGGCTTGGGAATGGAGAGATCACAGGTTCAAACCCTGCTAGAGTCAAATACTCACTGTCTAAATTGAGCAAGTCATGTAACCTCTCAGTGCTCTGGTCGACACAGATGTGGAGATGGGTAAAAGCTGGACCCGGGGTAAGGGGGGAACTGTGGAGCCTGAGCTGTGCAGCAGCAATTTTTAATAGCTCTGTAACTCTGTCACAAAATAGCCGGAAATCACCCTCCTAGAGCAGTAATCCATAACAATTTGGGTTACCACTGGAAAGAGGACCCTTCAGAACCTAAGATGGGAAACCCTCGAAAAGAACAAGGCAGCGGTTCAAGTAATAAACCGTCAAGGACATCACAATACACAAGGATTGACCCAGAAGTGCAGGCCGCGTCTCACCCAGCTTCAGAGGAAACCATATCTTCTACTGGCATTAGGCTTCAAAGGCTGACATTTTCGGTCTCAGACTTTTGGTACCAGGGTATCAGTGGTGGAAAAAACAATGGAAGGCATGCAAACGGACGTGGGAAATGTAAAGCGGCAGGTGGAATCTTCATCGGCGGCAACCTTGCTTTTGGTAAAAGAAAACACTTACCTTCAAGCCCATTTAGAGACACTGGAGAACCAGGCCCGAGAATCCCACATTTGAATTCTTGGACTTCCCAAGGGGATTGAAGGGGATCATCCCCTTATGTTCCTTCAAGACTGGTTAGTGGATAAATTAGTGCCGGAGGGACAGAACACTCTTTTTGGGCTACAAAAAGCATATCGGATCACCCTAGAGACTACCAGGAGGATTCCGAGATACCAAGAAACTTGCTGCTGGTCATAGATGCTGTGGACACAGGAGACAAAATTCTACATCTAGCAAGACAAGTGGGATCCATTAACCAGGATAAGCGTTCTTCCCACTTGTTCCTGGATCTCAGTTATGCGACACAGATGTGTCGGAAAAAGTTTGACGGAGTAAGGAAGCAGCTGAAGGAGGCATCTATAATGCATGCAGTGGTGTTCCCGGCCAGATTGAGGATCGTCCATAATGGGAAGGTCTGGGTCTTCTCTGACCCCACCGAGGCGGGCAAATGGGCCTCCTGCTTTATTACTGACCACCAGAGCTGACGCCGGGTCCCTGATGAGGAAGAAAACGACTCAGAGGCACATGAGGAGGAGGGCTGAACTCAAAGTACTGTGACTTGATCTAGCCTTTGCTACTACCTAGTTACATAGTTGAGCCTTCTGATCCCCTCTTTTGGCCAGTATTTGTTCTACATCAAGGAACATTTACTTGTTAAAATACATGTTAAATGGGGAGGCACGGTTTAGTCAACATTTTACTGTCTGGGGTTTTGCAAGAATCTAATGTTACATTACTTTATTATGTGGGTCTGCTCTACTGCTCATTTTGTAATCTTGGAGAGTAAGATTTGGGGCTTGTTTATAATTTAGCCCTTTAGTTACATTCCTTAAATACGTACTCCTAATGGAGGCATTTTGATACATTACTTATAGAGGGTCTTTGCTGCCTTAAATAGTTTTAAAAGGTAACCTATTTGCTTTCAGATAGATAGATAGTATGACACCACTAGCCTCATTAAGGGGGAGTGCTTTGTTGGACTTGGAAAACACAAACTTTAGTACTATGAATGGACTCATACTGCTCATGGGTTCTTTTTCACAGCTATAATAGTTGATATTTTTGATGGTATATATTATGGCTACCCCTCATATGTGGTATCTTAATATCTGGGATGCACCTATCCTAGGATGAATAGGAGGCTTACCCTCCTTATCTTATCTGCAATGCTTAATGTGATTTGTCCTGGACATGGCAATGTTATTGTTATGATAATGTATGAAAACAATAAAAATAAAGTACAAAAAAAACGGTTGGACCCCACTGGAAATTAGATGCGTCACAGCTGGGCTATTCTGAGTAATACACTGTAAAAATGGGTAAAAGATGGGGCCCCACTGAAAATGAGATATTACATCTAAGCTGGGCAATCCTGGGAACACTGTGAAACTGGGTAAAAGCAGGACCTCGTTAAAATAGGATAGCTCAGCTAAGATGCAATATCTCGAGAAAACTCGTTATAAAAATCAAACATGCCAGCACCTGAACCAGATTTTGAGTGACTAGTACTAGCTGTTCCTACAAAGCAATTCTTTTTTTTTTTTTTCCCCTTTATCTCCTGGCTTCCTCCGGCGGCCCCCTTCAGACCGACCCCACCCCCAGTGCCATCACCTGGCACCTCCGGGACTTCAACTTCACCAGTCCTCTGCCACCAGACCCACGGCTGTGCCCAGCCACCGCCTGTGAGGGTTCGGTCTCTCATCCTACCACACAAAGTTTTTTTCCTCCACTTTTCTCCCGGGCCACTGGCGTGCAATGGGCGCACTGACCCAGCTCTGCCTCCTTGGAGATGACTCCACCACCCTGTGTATGTGGATCCCCCTCACTGTGTTTGCGGCATGCTTATGCTACCACCCAGCCACCGCTGGGCAGCAAGCAAGCAGCACCCTGCAGCATCCCTCCCCCGAAGGAAGGAGACCTGTCCTGGGACGCTCCATCCTTCCTCTCCCCGCCGGCCCCCGAGCAACTTGAGTCCGTTCCTGACCCCAGGTCGCCAGTGCAGTGCAAGGTGTGGCATCCAGCGTCTCAACCCTCCGCGCCACCAGACTGGCTACAAAACAATTCTTTGGTACCTCTACTTAATTGGCAGCCAAGCCCATCACACAGATTATGTTGCTGGCACCACATGGCCTAGCTGCAGAAATTCCCATGCAGTCTTTTTTGTGACCCTGCAGGAGTCTGCACACTGCATGAGGGTTTCTGCCCTGTTCATAGGCAGAAATGCCTTCCCTTTACTGTATTCAGCTCTGCTCCTATGAACTACAGCAACAGACAGAGTTCTGTGTAATTTTCTAAGTAATATCAGTGAGTTGAGGAGGGATCCTAATGTGTGCAGTGTACTCCTTACCAATTTCAAGGTATGAACTGTTCCTTTTTATGCTGTCATCCCAGAAGGGAAATACCAGCACACCATTCTTACCCAGATGTGTGCCACTATAGCAAGGCAATTTGTGAACATTCTTGGAGCTCAGGAAGGACAGGGAGAAGAGGAAGGGTGGAAGGATTGTGATGTATGACAGGAAGAGTAACAGAGCAATGGAAATTAATAGAACCTAGGAGTAAAGGATGGGTTGGAGGTGCTGTGGGTCATCCTAAAGACACTATTTGCACTGGGGTGACATACGGACCTTCAATATGGGAAGAACTGGACTAGGCAATGGGGGAAGCCCTCAACAGGACGGTAAAAAAAGAAGGAGGTGCTACTATTGGGGGACTTCAATCTGCCAGATGTGGATTGGAATTTCCCAGCCATGGCCTTGGCAAGAAGCAGGGCCATCCTAGTCTCCCCACAGGGGGCATTTCTCAGGCAACTAGTCAGACAGCCCACTTGAGATGGGACAATACTGCATAGGGTGCACACAAACAGGGTCAGTATTGCATACATCAAGGTGGGATGCCACCTGGGGACCAACGATCACCATACAAGTGTGGTTTAACACAAGGACAGCAGTAAAGAAAAAACACACAAGGACAAGCATCCTAGACTTCAGGAGGGAGATTTAAAAAAAAAATAAATAAAAAAAAAATGGGTGAATGCCTTAGAGACAACTGCCTTGGTGGGGTGGAGGAACAGTGGGTTAAATTAAGAGATGGCACAGTGAAGACAACAAACCTCTGCGTGAAAGAAGTGGGCAAAAACAGAAGGAAAAAAGAGATCACTATGGTTCTCATGGGAAGAGGATGTGAAGGTAAAAACTAGGTTGATGGCTTTCTGAAGGTACGCGGAGCCGGCCCCTGTGGCACTGAGTGTTGAGGCGTTGGATGCCACGCCAGCGACCTGGGTTCAGGAACAGACTCGGGCCGTCGGGGGGGTTGGCGGGGGAGAGGGAGGATAGAGCATCCTGCAACAGCTCTCCTCCCTCTGGGGTGGAGTAAGGGGTCTACATCGCTCTGCATCAGCAACTGGCGGAGATCAGGGACACTGCATGTAGCAGTGTACAGTAAAGGGTTGGAGCGCGGCAGGAGTCAGCACAGCAGTGCGTCGACGCCAGTGCACGTCCGGCTCCAAGGGAGAAAATTCAGTTGGAAAATTGTGGGGCGGTCGTGGTGGCTGATGGCCATGTGCCACGCCCCTGGACATGAGAGGTGTGCCCCCCCAGGCATCAGGATCCAGGTCCCCAAGGGGGGTGGGGATACTGCGTACTAGCCTGTGTGGTGGAGAGCATGTCGCTGACCAGACAGGGTCCAGGGGAGTGAGTGACAGTGGCCGGACGACTGTCAGCCCGCTCCACAGGTAGGAGAGAAAAGAAAGTAGTGATAAAAAAAAAAAGGTATGAGGAGACGCAGAGGGGTGACTACAGAGAAGTGTACCAGGAAAAGCAGGGAAGGCAGTGAGGGGCACAAAGGTGCAAACAGAGGAAAGAATAGCCAAAGGGGTAGGTAAAGGGAGAAGACCTTTTTCAGACACATAAGCGAAAAGACGAAGACAAGGAGGGGATTGTTTCTTTTTTATTTGTTTGTTCTAGGATTACAAATACCTTTGAGCCAAGGCTCTTTTACAAAGGTGCCATGTAACTGGTATAATTGAGACAGACATAGGCAAAGATAACAGTTACTAAAATTTAAAAAAAGAGGAAGAAAAGAAACACATGTTCATTTAGATGAAAAATAGATCAGAACAGTGAAACTTAAGGGAGGGGAAAGGGAAGGAGGAGGGTGAAACTAGAAGGGTGGGAGGAAAGGGGTAGTAGGTTTGGGGAGGGACAGTGAGAGGAGAGGTGGAAGGGGTAAAAACAGAGTTGGTGCAGCCGGGTAGCGTTTGTCATGGGCCAGCATGGGAGGTGAAGAGATGGGGGGGTGGGTGCTGGCAAAGTGCAGGTGTAGATGAGAGTCCCAACGGGCATCTTCAGCTAAAGAACTAAAAGACATGTTTAGCCACAATAGTCACATAGGTTAGAGGCAGCGAGCATTAGGTGGAGCAGAGTCTTAAAAGTGTTGAGCAATAGTGAAGACGAGATGTCGTTGGGAAAACCGTTGTACCAACTAGCGTCCCGGAAGGCAAAGTATCTTTGACCTCGAGTTGTGCAGCAATGCGGAATCTGCAGAAACTGAGGTTTTGATCCCCTGGTCTGGCGGGTCCTGAAGGGACTGACAAATCTTAAAGTGAAAAAAGCTATGGGGCTGGATGGGGTACACCCAAGGATGCTAAGGGAGCTCAGGGAGGTGCTGGTTACACCAAACACAAGAAGCTGCAGCACTCAGTGACATAATGATTTCAAGATTAATGACTGTAAGATTAAGAAGGGCAGGCAGAGGCTGTGCAGAGAAGGATCAGGAAAAAGATATTCTGAACTGATATTTCTGCTCAGTCTTCACAGTCGGGGGAGGGGGATGGATCACATGGAAGCAGCAGGAATACTGGGGGAGGGAAAACATTGAAACATAGACTTTGACGGCAGATAAGGACCGCTTGACCCACCCAGTCTGCCCATTTCCCTACCTACTGGATAAGCTGCAGATCCTAGTTAACAGCCTACTTCTTCCTAACAATTCCCCCACTGTTTTTGACCCCACGACTGCCTCAGAAAGGCTGTTCCATGCATCCACCACCCTCTCCATGAAAAAATACTTCCTCACGTTGCCCCTGAGCCGTGTCCCCTCATCTTCAAATTGTGCCCCCTTGTTCTTGCACATCTCTTTTTTTGAAAGATGCTACCCTCTTGGACTTTGTTGATTCCCTTGAGGTATCTGAAAGTTTCTATCCTCCCCCCAAAGGGTATACGTGGTAAGCTCCTTTAGTCTCTCTCTTCATATGGCTTCTGGTGCAGACCAGATAAACACAAGTCCATTCACAGAAGCGAATCCTGAAGGGACTCACAAATCTTAAAGTGGAAAAAGTTATGGGTCCAGATGGGCTACACCCAAGGATGCTAAGGGGGCTTAGGGAGGTGCTGGTTACACCAAACACAAGAAGCTGCAGCACTCTGAGACATAAAATTTCATTCACAAAACTTAGATTCAGACTTTTATTAGCCACATTAGACAATATGAAGAAACGTGGTGCACTAGACGGCAATTTTTTTTCTCAATAAACTTTTACTGAAGCATTTCACACATAAATACAAAGCAGTTCATTTCAAAGTTCAGTTAAGTACAAACCCTAGTATCTACAGCTATTAAGAATCATCATACAATTTCATTATGATTAAAGACCAGAAAATTACACACACGTGAAAATGGTATTAACAGTAGTCTTCAAGGTAGTAATAATATCAATTTCCCACTTTTCATTCCAGATCCGTGTTTATGAAAACAATGAAAGAGTGAAAAAAAGATACAGGAAGAAAAGATAGATAAGTGGAAGAAATGTGCCCCGATTATAAATATTATATCCTGACCAGACATTCTGCTTCATAATCATAGGAAGATAACTTGAAAAGACAATTAGTGTGATTATAGGCAAGTCTTGATGTTATTAAAACCAAACCATAAGTTACCTTATTATGTTTTAACGGTGTCCTGTCAACAATCTGTAGACAGTACCCCAGCTGGTATACCAGGTGTCCCTGGTGCACCAACCATATGCTCCTCACTGCACCACGTTTCTTCAAATTGACTAATGGGGCTACTAAGTCAGAATTGACTACACAGTGGGAGGCCAGATGCTTCTCCCCTCAATACAAGTGCATGAGGGAAAGGCAGGATCAAACTCGAAGAAGGGAAAGGGGTTAGGGAGGATGGACAGGGAGAGGGGGACAGGTTGGAAGGTGGTCTTGATGAACACAAGAAGTCTGGGGAATAAGATGCCTGAGCTGCAGGCCCTGGTGGCGGAGGGGGAGGTGGACGTAGCAGCTGTAACAGAAACCTGGGCCACTCAGCACCATGATTGAGACTTGAAGATCCTGGAGTACACAATCTACAGAAAAGATAGGATAGTTGGCAAAGGTGGGGGGGGGGCCTTGTTCATTAGAGAGGGGACTGAGTGTAGCATGGATGAGGTAACGGAGAGGAATGTGGAAGCATTATGGGCCACCCTACAAGATAGTAAGGGAAGAAGGGTCAACCTGGGTGTTGCATACAGGCCGCCAACACAATCTGAGGAAATGGATAAAGAACTGGTAGACAGTATTAGCATATACTGTAGCAGAGGCAGGGGAGGACCGTGGTACTGGGGGTCTTTAACATGCCAGGGGCAGATTGGAGTACCATGGCGTTGGCGACTGCAAAACAGCAAAAGTTAATAGACACCTTTCAGGATGCATTTCTAACTCAAATGGTGAAGGAGTCAATCAGGGAAGGGAACATCCTGACTTGGTACTGACAGATGGGGACCAGGTAAGGAATTTGGAAGTGGGGGACCCACTGGAAGGAAGTGATCACTCAGTTATTCGGTTTACCTTAGACCTTGGGAAGGAGTGGAACCAGGCAAAAACGACTGTGGTGGACTTTAGAGGAGCTGACTTCGGGGAGATGGCTGATATACTCAGGAAGCATTTAAAGAAACATCAGGCCAGGGATAAGCACAGAGGATCAGTGGGGGATACTGAAGCTGGGACTGCTGGAGGCTACAAAAGCCTGCACAAAATCCCATCATAAGAAGGCTAGGGCTAGGAAACCTTGTTGGTGGTCCAGAGAAGTGCAGCAGAGGGTGAGGGAGAAGAGGATGGCCTTTAGAAGTATAAGAGATCTCGTAAGGAGTCAGATAACGGAGGAGTACAACAGGATTTCAAACAAGGTCAGTAGAAGGGTAAGAGCAGCCAAGGCAGCAAAGGAGCTTAGGCTGGCGCAAGGGATCAGGGAGGGGACTAAGGAATGTTATAGCTATATCAGTAAGAGAAGGAGGGGTAGATAAGCAGGTCAAAGAAGGAAGGGGGTTGGGATGAAGGGATGGTAAAGCAGGCTGAAGTACTTAATGAGTACTTCTGCTCTGTCTTTACTAGGGAAAGGGAAGATCCAGTACCACAGGGGGGAGGCAGGAATGGGATGGTGGAGGGGGGGGCACTTACAGATGGTGAGATCCAAGAGGGGAGTGTGAGGGAGGCTGTCAAGTCTTTGAAGATAGATAAGGCCCCAGGACCAGACAGAATCCACTCCAGAGTTCTTAAGAAACTGATAGATGTTCTGGCTGCTCCAATGACCGAATTATTCAATTCCTACCTCCAGTCGGGATGGGCACCCCAGGACTGGAGGACAGCATATGTTGTGCCGCTCCACAAGGGTGGACTAAGGGATGAACCGGGTAACTACAGACCGGTCAGTCTGATATCCATAGTGGGGAAGCTGATGGAGAACATCTTCAAGGAAAGGATGGTGGAGTGCCTGGAGGGTCTACAGCTTTCAAGATGAAAGCCAGCATGGGTTTGTCCAGGGGAGATCGTGTCGGACAAACCTGGTCGAATTCTTTGACTGGGTGACAAGATCCCTGGACAGTGGAAGGCTGGCTGATGTCCTGTATTTGGACTTCAGCAAAGCTTTCGATTCGGTCCCGCATGAGAGGCTGATATGGAAACTATGGAACCAAGGGGTGAGGGAAAAAATGGTGGAGATAGACAGCAAACTGGCTCAGCAACTGGCAGTACAGGGTGGGGGGGGGGCTTCAGCTCCCAGAAGGGTCATCAGCGGGGTTCCTCAGTGATTGGTGTTGGGCCCCGTCCTGTTCAATGCTTTCATTGCGGACATTGCCCCATGAATCACCCCACCCCTCCTCTAAAGACTCGAAAACAGAGATAATCTCTGGCACATCGCTGTAGAATATGGAAAGAACGTCTGATAAGACAGGTCTACAATGCAGAACACAATAAGTGCACGTGGTCCATTAGGCGGGCCAAGGCAGAGCACTACCAGACCACCCTCGCTTCCACTTGGGGTTCAGCCCAGACCTTCTAGGATAATATGAAAGAGTTAAATGGGAAGTCCCACTCCCCCCACCATCTCAGCTCTCCATCAATGGCACCCCACCACAGATCCACTCCTTATAGCCGATTGCCTTAACACTGTCTTCTCTGACCTAAGCTCTGTCCTCCCAAGCAGCTTCTTTGACCCAATCCCCACCTCTCTCCCTCCGGTCCTGCATCGCCCACCATTCTACCTGCACACCCTATCCCCCTAAGAAGCCAGGTCGCGCCTGCTAAAAGCCTTAGGCAGCAATAACCCAGCAGTGACCCCCCTCGACTCCAGGATCCTCCGTATGGTCTTGGACAAAGTCCTAGTCCCCAAGACTGACCTTCTAAACCAGTCTCTATGCCTGGGTCAGTTCCCAAGTGCTTGGAAAACTACTGAAATCACACCCATATATGAATGGGGACCAGTCCCCCCTCAACAATTAACGGCCAATCTCCATCCTCCCCCCACTCTCTAAAGCCCTTGAAAAAGTGGTGTTGATCCAGCTCTCTGAATACCTAACCAAGTACGACATTATGTGCCCAGAGCAGCACGGTTTCCGACCAGGACACAGTACAACTATGGCTCCCCTGGAATTCTCCCAACACCTGCATGCTGCTCTCAACTCTGGCAGTCTTGCAGGAGCAGTGTTCATTGACCTCCCCAAGGCCTTTAACACTGTCTGTCATCCCCTTCTACTCGACTCTCTCCACCAACTTGGCTTCTCTGGTGGTCCCATTTCCTGGTTCTCTAGCTACCTCTCTGCTAGATCCCAGCGTGTCAAGATCAGCGGCTCCCTCTCCAGCACTCTTCCCATTTGCTCCGGGGTCCCCCAGGGCTCCATCCTGAGTCCAATACTTTTTAATCCCTACCTCAACACCCTCCCCAGCTCATGTACCGGTAAAATGCTCCTCTACACGGATGATGCAGTCCTCGTTGCCTCACATCCCAATCCCACCTCCCTTCAATTATCCCTCCAGCAAGCTTACAACCAAGCCGAAAGGTGGTTCGGTGACTGCAGACTGGTCATTAACCTGAAGAAAACCAAATCAATGCTCTTCTCCCACTACCAAAATAAAGCTAAAAATACCCCCCTCTTGATTATCCCCAGCACTCTGCACCCACTAGAACAAGTGACCACATACAAGTACCTAGGCATCATGTTCGATACCGCCCTCTCCTTCCACACCCACATTAATGCCCCGTCAGCCGTCATTAACTCTCGGATTGGCCTGCTATACCGGCACAAGGACTGCCTGCCTCAGGCTGCCCTCAGGCTGGCCATCACCTCCTCCATCTTGTCCCTCGTGGACTATGGCTAGCCCATCTACACCGCAGCTGACAACAATGCCCTCTCCAAAATCCAACTCTCCATCAATAAGGCCTACAGGCTCCTGACCGGTGCCCCCAGTCGAACTCACACCTACCTTCTCTATACTACCACCAAACTGCTCAACTTTGAGGAGCGGCTGCTCTACCAGACCTGCCTTCTCGCTAAGAAATCACTGCTAGGACCCCCCCCCCCCGGGGGTCTCCACCTCCCTACAGCAGTCATCATCGACCGTCACCACCCATAGCTCTGTTAAGGCCACTTTCAAGGTGCCCAGAACCAAGACCTCTCTTGCCCAGAGATGCTTCCTCTACAGAGCCCCCACCTGGTTCAACTCCCTCCCTAGCTGCATCTCCAACTTGCCAAAAATTGGCTCCTTCAAAACAGTCCTACGGAACCATATCTTTAATACCCGCTGTTGTAGGTGCAACTAACCCCCTGTTGTAACCTGTGGTATCCGTCCGCCTTGCCCCCTGGCTCGACAACGTCCACTGGGCAGCCTCTCCCTCCCACAGACCCACTCCTTTCCTACTAGCTCCAAACAGGGATGTAACCCACTGTCTTCTCTGAGGACCTACTATATCCAAGAGTGTAACTCACAATTTTGTAACATTATGTAACCTAAGTAACATACAAACTACTACATTATGTAACCTAAGTGTATCTATGTTAAATGTTCCTTTTACTGCACCTGTAATGTTATCCTCTGTTTTAATCTGCACTGTAATAACTGTCTTGATATCTGCCCCCCCCCCCCGGCGACGAGATGCCTTTGTAAATGAGTCTCTGACTCAAAGGTTGTAAACCCGATCTGTAATGAATAAATAAAAACATTGGGGAGGGAGTTAGGTGCCAAATGAGCCTGTCTGCAGATGATTCCAAGCTGGGGGCGGTGGTAGACAGTTAAGAGGGAAGAATACACTACAGGATGATTTGGCAAAGTTGCAAAGGTGGACACATACTAGGCAGCTGGGGTTTAATGCTAGAAGTGCAGCATCCTACATCTGGGATTCAGGTACCCTAGATACAGTTATCATTGGTGGGGGGGGGCAGCTGTTGGTATCTAAGGAAGAAAAAGACCTTGGGGGTGGTCACAGAAGCCAGAATGAACCATTTGGAACAGTTCCAGAGAGAGAGGCTGCTAAGGCAAATAAAATGCTTGTGTGTATCTCTAGGGGGATAACTTAGAGGAGAAGGGAGGTCATTCTACCCCTGTACCACTCCCTAGTGAGGTCTCACTTACAGTACTGTGTACAGTGTTGGCGCCCTTACCTACAGAGGGATGTTGCCCTTTTTGGAGAGGGTTCAGAGACAAGCCATGTGGATGATCCACGGCCTCTGTGGAATGCCCCAACCAAGAGCTGAAGCATGTATCTCCTCGATGTCAGAAGGGACGGGAACATGACAGAGGTCTTCAAATATATGAGGGGATCAATAAGGTGAACACGGAGGGTCTCTACATCAAAAAGGAGGAAATACAAGGGGACATAACCTTAAACTAGCAGGGGGGTACAAGGGGCGGTGAGGAGACACTACTTCACAGAGAGAGTAGTGGCACTTTAGAAAGCATTACCAGAGGAGATGCTGGCAAAGGAAACAGTTGAGAAATTCAAGGTGGGGTGGGACAGGTACATGGGCAAGGTACAGGTTGGGGGGGGGGGAGGTAATCAGGGGGCTGGGGTGTGTGCCAGGGGGTAGGAAGCACAAAAGGAGAGGGGGGAGCAGCAGCTGAAACCTAATTTGGAGCTGCATCTCCGGAAGACGAGATAGACCATTGGGCCTAATCTGCCGGCAACTTTGTATGTATGTAATCGAAGTTTTGTGAAAGACAATGTTACTTCAGGAAGCACTACAGTTTCTTGTGTTGGATTTGTACTATAGGACTGACCAGCCTGCAGTAGCACCCTAATCCCTACACTGCCAGTGTGTGAGTACATCCTGCTTGTTGTGGTGAGGTACTGGCTGCACCTCTAGCAGACCTACTGAACAACTCACTGGAAACAGGAGTGGTTCCAGAGGACTAGAGCAGGAGCGAAGTACTCACACTTCAAAAAAGTGGCAGCAGGGAGGAGGGAAGAGATGGGAAGAGGAAGGGGAAATTGTTTAACCAGGAAAGGCACACTAAGCCGGAGCTTGTTTCCAGGTGCAAACTGGGTGCATAAGGAGGTTAAGTGGCTTGCTCAGGGTCATACGGGCTGGCAACTACAGGCCAGTAAGTCTAACGTCAGTGGTTGGGAAGTTAATGGAGACACTACTACAAAAAAAAAAAAAAAAGGCTAGTACAGTATCACTTAGAAGACCCAAGGCAGCACGTATTCATAGGAGGAGGCCATGTCAGACAAACATGATTGATTTCTTCAACTGGGTGACCTGGGAAATAGATCAGGGTAGGGCAGTGGACAAGGACTACTTAAGAGTTCAGCAAGGCCTTCAACCCCATGCCATACAGGAGGCTTATGAGGAAACTGGGCAGTTTGGGGGTGGGACCCAAGGTGGTAAACGGGTTACGTAACTGGTTAATGTGTGGGCAATAGAGGGTGATGTTAAATGGCACTCACTCTATAAAGGGGACAGTGACCAGAAGGTTACCTCAGGGTTCAGTACTGGGACCAGTCTTCTTCAACATCTTCATAAGACACACTGTATAAGAGCTGGACGGAAAGGCATGCCTCTACAGATGACACCAAAATCTGAAATAGGATAGATACTCCAGTGGGAGTGGAGAGTATGAACAGAGAAGTGAGAAAAATCGAGAAGGGGCTGAGGGTATGGCAGCTGGGTTTCACTGCAAAGAAGTGCAAAATCGTGCACCTAGGAGACAGAAACACAGGGGCATTATATAAAATGGGAAAGAAGTATTGAGAGTCACTAAATAGAAAAGGGACCTTGGGGTTATCATACCTGATTACCTAAAGGTGGCGGAGCAGTGCAACAAGGCAGCAGACAGGGCCAGCAGGATGCTGTTGTGCACAGAAAAGGAAAATCACCAGCAAATGGAGAACGGTGGTGTTATCATTTCATCAGTTGTTGATGAGACCCCAGCTGGAGTACTGTGTCCAGTTCTGGAGATCACATCTCAAGAAGGACATAGGCAGGGTAGAGGCTGTCCACAGGAGGGCAACTAAAATGGTGCAGGGTCTGCATCAGAAGCCCTATGAGAAGAGACTAAGGGATCTCAATAGGTATAGCCTGGAGGATAGGAGGGAGAGGAGGACATGATAACAGACCTATAAGTACCTCACATGGGTGAATGAGGTAAAGGAGGCGAGTATTTTTCAGAAGAGAAAGTACACGAGAACAAGAGGGCATGCAACGAAGCTAGGGGGATTTAGGAGGGATGTGAGGAAGTACTTCTTCACTGAAAGAGTGGTAGACACCACAGTCTTTCACGGCAACAGTCTTCCAGTGGAGGTGGTGAAGTGAAAACAGTGATGGGCTTCAACCATGCATGGGACAGGCACAAAGGAATCTTGATAGGAAAGTGGGGGGAAGGGGTAGCTGGAGATCAGGTTGGGTCTGCAGTGATAGTAATAGACAAAATGGCCAAACTGGATGGGTCAAGCGTTCCTTAACTGCAGACAAGTTCTATGTTCCTATGTGCTGAGGTTAGACCAAATGGCATTTCAGAGAACTGGTATTGAGCTGTGCCTAACACAAACCTCAGATGTATTCTGTGGCTGGGTATTACTGGATTATGAAAGCAGGCATCTTTCAGACCCATGGACCCCAACCATTCTCCCTTTTGTACAGATGGGATCACTATTTCCAGTGTCACCGTCCTGAATTTTTCCTTTTCAAGGTGTCTGTTCAGGATCCTTAGGTCCAGGGTGAGCTGTAATCCTTCAGTTTTTACGGGGGGGAGGGGGGAATATCTGGAAAATAGACCTTTTCCCCAGCTGCAAGATAGGGGCTTTTTCTACTGTTCTGCGCTGCATTAATTTTCCCACTTCTCGATCCAGAACTTTTTGTTTGTAATTGAGTGCTAGAAAGACTTGGCTTGTTTAACATGAAAAATACCACAAACCGAAGAGTTAAACCCCGGCCCACTACTGGGGGTGTCAGCGTGGCTCAGTTGGTAGCACATCCTCCTCTGGACCAGAAAGTCGTGGGTTCTCGTCCCACACCGGGATTGGACTTGCACCTAAAAATCGCTGGCATCCGAGTGCAGTATTGGGGGGTGCTGTACTGCTGGGGTGTGCCGTCCTTCGGATAAGACGTTAAACCGAGGTCCCTTCTGCCCATCCTGGTGTTGTCCTAGTGGGTGTCCAGGTGGAAGTAAAAGAACACAGGGCACTCTTCGCAAAGAGCAGAGAGCATTCCCAGTGTCCTGGCCAACATTCCCCTTTCCATAAACCAGTTCATGCAATTATCCAGGTTGTGTGTGGGTGATGTGCGATATGGCCGCCACCACACATTCAGTCACTTCACTACCAGTCTAGCAATGCTTGTAAAGTGCTTTAGGATACTGTGTATGAAAAGCACTATATAAATTCTTCTTCTTCTTCGAACCACCTATCTGGTAATTTCTTATCACGCCCTGAAATATGGAGCCAAGCACCCACCAACTGGCAGTGAGTCTAAGGCAACCTGAACAAAACTGTCAGGGGTTTCTGCTCTGTTCCTCTCCTGCCTCTCCCAGCACCTGCCTGGATTGGGTATTCACAGTGGACATACAGCATGCTGTACTAGGCCCTTCCCCTACCCCGGCCCCTCTTCCATAAGACTGTAAGAGGTGGAGGTATTTTCCTTTTCTGCCAAAATGGATTTTTACTCATCCATTTTTCTTCATGTATGCTTCCATTTTGTCACCAAATACAGATGAACCCTCAAAGAGGAACTCCACTGCTTTACCTTGGGTATCCCAGGCCATGGTAATTAATCTGAACCACGTACACCTTCTCAAGGCCACCCAATGTGCCAGTGTCCTAGATGCTGTGTCATTAGCATCTATGGTCACCTGAAACCAGTATCTAGTTGCCTCGATTCAGATTCTAACTGTATTGGCCAGATGGGCATGCTCTTCAAAGGAGAGATTTTCATACAGTACCTGGACTGTGCTCCACGGGGTTTGCAGGTATTGGGCTGTGTATGCCATGGAAGTTGCCTGCCTATGTTGCAAGGTGGCTGTTGTGTAAGCCTTCACTGCCATATTGTCTAGTCTCCTGGAGTCCTTTTCTAAGGGAAGGGATGCCAAAGGAACCTTTGCCTTTTCACACGCAGCAGCCTCCACTATACCTTCATGATCAGAATGAACGTACAGGTGTTCTAACCCCAGCCTGTACACCTGGTGCCTTTTCTCCACCTTTTTATCTATGGCAGGGTCAGAGTGAGGTGTTGCCACACTGTAGTCACAGCGTTTTCAGTGATTTGTGTATGGGGACTGATAATCCTTTTCAAAAATGTCAATCTCAGCATACTCGTGAACTCTGCCTATTGTATGTCCAACTTCTGTTTCAGTGGATTGGAGGTTTAAAGTGTCCGCCATCTGGTATTCAAAGGCAGAGCAGGAGGAAAAATCTTAAGTAAACCTTGGAGGTGGACCAAAGTCCTGTCCAGGGGATACCTCAGACTAGTTCCCCCTCTTCCTCCACCTCCTACACAGGACCCTGTTAGGAATCAGAACCTGGGAAGGGAGGCAGTGGCCCCTGACAAAGATCTAGTGAGCGAAGCGCTTGGGCACTTTTGGACCAGTGGTGCTTGTGTTGCCTGCACTCAAGTCTATACTTACTTAATGTGGCACTTGTACTGAAATTTCAATTTGTGGATTCTCTCTGTTACTTGAATGACTGTCTGGAGTGCAGTGGCTTCCTCGGTCTCTTTGTATTCGCTGCCATACCCAGACCCTGCACTGGAAAGCGCGTGTGCTCAGCTGCCACCAGATTCCCATAGCCTACATGGCTTGGAAAAAAACTGTCGCATCACAATATCTTCCGGGAACAGCACAATCTTTTATTCTACTAGTTGCTCTGGCTCTTTCTCTGGCAAAAGAACCATGGTGTGGTTCTCCTTATACTTTCTGTTTTCTTCTTTTTTTTTTTTGTTTTGTTTTTCTTTTGCTCCCCTTCTACAGCTTAGCCCCCCCTTAATGCTTGCTTCCCCAGCCCCATCACCCAGCTTCTCATGGTCTTACCTACCAACATCGTCCTCAACTTGTTACTTCCTTTCGGCAGGGGGCGGCAGGCTAGGCTTCTCACTGCTCAAACCAGATCCTAGACCAGAGGAGAGCCACATCACTGGTGAGGGGCATGTGGGAAGCCAGCATTCACTCTGCTTTGAAGGGTGTCTTCCCACTTTATAGTCCCATCTCTCGGGACACAGGTGGCATGGGTGTGCGCGCATGCGACCACGCTTGCACGGCACCAGCCTGCATCCTCCCCCCATGACACTCCAACTGCAGTACCACCTGTGGTCACCCAGGTGACAGTAGAGCAGCGGAGCAGGCAGCCCTCTCTCCGCAGAGGACAAAAGCGTCCTCTTGGACACTATCACCTCTCCCATCCCCCGGCCGGCCTCCAATGACCCATACTCACTCCCAAACATGGGTCGTCAGCAGCGCAATCAGTAGTGGTACCACTGCGCTGACAGGCTGTCCTGTTTCTCCCTATACTTCTTTTTCCCCAAATGTTGAGGGTTATGGTTAGTTATAAGTTCTTTTAAGTTTTTTGCTATTAATTATTAGCAGCAGGGTTCCTCCCATCAGGCAACATGTGCTCTTCTCCCCGACTCTGAGGGTAGCTTCACAGCCTTGTCTGTCTCCATTGGCAGAAACATCTGTTTTGTAGCATTTTTCAGTAACTTTTGAAGTCAGTGACTGTTGCAAGGGTGTGAGACCTGCTGATGTGTTTTCAACATCAGGAGTAACTCCCTACATGATTTGATTTTATCTGGAAGACTCTAAAGTGACACAGAAGCAGCCTGGGGAGCTGCCAATTACTCCCTTAAGGCACCCTTCTTTTTCTTGTTTCAGGGCAAAACACTTTAGAAAGATTTCAATTTTCAAAATCGTGGTCTGGACATCAACATTTAAAGCAAAGCTTGTGGCAATCTGCCTTTGCCAAGAGGTTGGCATAGGATTTACAATTTTTTAATTCTGTAGGCCCAGATTCCTCCTTGGGTTTATCAGACATGCAAATTTGACTGCTCCACCCCCAACCCCAACTGGCAATGTGTGGTTTATATAATGTAAAATGTGGTAAACCGCTAAGAAAATATTACTCAAATAAGTAAATTATGTTGCTGAAGTGGGTCTCGAGGGTAATCGCTCCTTTAAATGTTATTGATGGTGGAGCATACCAATATCCGGATAGTCAAAACCATGAAAGGAAGAGTTCTGGTCGCTCAGAATTCAAATGATTCTTGGTACACCAAATAATTCTTTTAGAAATCTTTTAATTTTTGTATTTTTCATCATGTGCCTCAATGTTTCACCTACTGGCTTCTTCAGGGGGCTATAAATAAAATGTAAAATATTTTTAGACATCAATTCATTTTTTAACTTCACATTGTTAGTTCAACAATTTTTTTTATACATTTATGCGGTTTTAATTTTAATCATCAGCGTCATCACGCCTTATCCTATACATTAGTTCATGCAATCTTGTTATACATTTTTATCTTGGTACTGAACATTCTTTTCTGATTACTATCAAATAATTATACTTGGATGAAATAAAGAAAACGCATATGAGGTTTTTAATGTTATTAAAGGTCAACATAATTTTAATACAGCTTCCTTTTCTTAGTTTCATATGTTCATACTGCCCGCCACCTTAACTGGCTGACAGGTTCTCCCAAAATGCTGGACTCGCTTTATTTTCGTTCATGTGTAGCCTTTTAAGAAAATACGGTTTATGTTTTAAGTGCTCTCCTCTGCTGAGCATGTTGATGTACCTTCAAAAGTGTTTATTTACTTACATAGTTTAAAGTTAATTCATCGGTGTCTGGGGCGATCCCTGCTGTATACTGCTGGCTAAGAAGTTTTCCGGATGGTCTTAGTGCCTGCTGCATAGTCCTGAAGGTTACAGCCTGCTGCAAGAGCTCACACTCGAAGTAAGATCAACTCATATCCTCATGTCTTGAAGTCTATAATATTTTCTGTTTTCTAATATTTAGAACCCTGAAAATGATCGCAAAAACATTTTTCATATATACACACATTTTTTCTTAAGTAACTTTCTATTTTTTAGTTAATTATCACTTACATACCTGCTTTTAAGCTGTAAAAGATAGTACAGTGATATTTAGAGCTTCAGTATCCCTACGTTTTTAATTGAACCATTCAACTGTCCTGTTATTTTGTGCACTTTTTTTACCTCTTTGTTTCTCATTTTTTTACAATTCTGCATAACCCTGCCGGTTAATATTGTCCCTTAGTGAGTATGCTTGTCTTCGTAACCCATATGTTTCTAATGCGTTTGCTAGTGCATGCAACGTTGTAAAAACTTTTCATGTAAACAAGTTATTTTCTTAACTGTCACAGTATACACAATGTTGCAAAACTTTTCATGTAGTCAAGTCACTTCCTCAACTGCATCACAGTGTACCAGGCTCACATTCTGTTCTCATCTTTGTTTTTCAATTCACTTTATTTATATTACTTATTTTAATATTTTAAACTATTGCTGTGCAAACGAGTTAAATAAGTAAATTAAACAATTTAAATCCATACTTTGGTTCAATGATTACTCGGCGGGAACCACTTTGAACTGCGATTTCTCAGGCTTCTGGAACCAACAGAGAACCGGAGAAAACCAAAATTCAGTTAAATATTTTTAAATAAGCCCTATATTAACAGAGAACAACGTAAAACTAACTCGGTTAAACTTTAAATGCTTTTGTTTTTTAATAAAATAAATGCAGACATTCAGGACTGAACACAACTCCATGGCGCCTGAACTCTTCAGTGAAGAAAATAAATCTGCCGCCGGAACACTACAGGAAGCATGACTACAGCGCAGAGTTTGAATTTTCATAGTATTCTAAATCTGTCTCCAGGGCAACCACTAAAACATGAGAGGACTGCAGACTTGAATAACAACACTGGTAAACTCCTGTTAGAATGCCTCTTATGTACCCAGCCACTCACATTTACTGGCACCTAACCCCATTGTGTCCTCCCGAGTCCTCCATGACTTACTCCTCAGTGACTGACCCATGTGCTCATGGTCACTGGGGAGCAGCCTTAGTAAAAGGAGTACAAATGAGCAAGGATGGTGGTGTGTTCTGTGGCAATAAGGTGCGGTGGCGAGGCACTGTCATGAACAAGGAACAGATGAATCCTCCCCCACGTCTCTCCATCCTACCCTGGTAAAAGTCAGTGGGGCATCTGCAAAGCACTCTGGTAAGCAGAGGTACAGCTGACACTGATTGGTCACCCACATCAATGTCGTTCCCAAACCATGCCACAAGAGGCGCTCACACAGCAGGAAGACGGTCTCCCTCACCCCTCCAAGGTCAACCTTGGGTGAGGGAGTTGGGACCAAGGCTAGATTCCAGGTCTCACGTGTGGCCATGCAGTTCACCACTAGCTGACAGCACCAGGCGAGGCTTAGAAAACTCAGTTTAAAGCAGCAATGCAAGACAGCAGTGAAAATTTTGACCTATACTTTTTTTTTTTTACTTTTTATTTATACTTTTATACATTACAGCACAGTATATGTTCAAGATAGCAACATAACAATGCATATTCGAATACTTATATCAGTAGAAGAGATTGTTCCCTTTTTGTTATAACCCTGGAGGGAAATCAGAGGCTGTAGTTACAAAGCACCACAGACTACAGTTTAACATTAATATTCAATCAGTAAATGAGCTTTAATGAAGGCAATGGGCTGGGTTCCATCTTAAAAATAAAATTACAACACTTTAACATATTGCAGCTAACAAAGAGCTGTGCAGAAACCCCCCATTATACCTGTTACCAGGCAGCAATTCAAGGACTATAAACATATCAGCTCCCACCCATAAACCTCAAACATGATGTGGGAAACTACCACCCAGCACATGGTTACACCCAGTCCTTACAGACCTCAGATGCCGGATGGCTAGGACTGTCACTAGAGGGGAGTCCTTCAAAATCCTCTCTAAGGCCGTGGATACGAACGTTGGTCTCTCAGAGTAAATTTTCGGCATGTTCCAGTCAGCTCCGTATGAGCTGATGCTCCCTAGTAAGTCCTGCATTTCACATCACCTCCACAACCTCCAAGACCTGAGAATCCACCTTCTGTTTAACAGCCTGGAGACGGTTACTAAAAGAATCAAACTTAGTGTTCAGCAGTTCCAAAGATTTATGCATTTGTTGCATTCTCCAATTCATAGCCTGGAGAGTTACTGTCTGTTCAGTGTTGTCGGGACCCTCAGCTGTTGATTTCGCTGTCTCCTTCTCCTTGTTGGGTTGTTTCGGCTTGAAAAAGTCCTGGGAACTGGCAACAGCAGGTTTAGGCTTTCCCATGGCTGGATTTAAAAAACTTGGTGATGCTGTCAATTATGTCCCCCTCAGGCACTATGGAAAAGTACAGCACAAACTGAGCTTAAGAACTGGAATTTTTAAAAGTAATATTAAAATTGTAAATGGGAGCTGATCTAACACACATCTGGATGCCCGGACTGCAAGCTCCGTAACCCCCCATACTTTTTTATTCCATTTCAGACTGCACCTTATCTCCTGACTTGTATGATATCCATCTTTCCACAATTTAAGTCTGCTTTAGTACTTTTTTCACATCTGAAATAATAAAAAGAATTCTTTTTAATATGCCTCGGACCAGGTTTTCATCAGTATTCTCATCTGTTTTTGTACATCAGTCATTTAAAATCACTTCTGTTGTGACTAAAATGAACTATTATGTAGCAGGTGGTGCTCCCTGACCTTATGGGACAATAGGTGTTCAAAAACAGCTGGGAATAGTGATGAAAATCTGGTCCGAGCCATATTAAAAGAAGCACTCCTTTTTATTATTTCAAATGTGGAAAAAAGTACTAAAGCAGACTCAAAATGGAGAAAGAAGGGTACCATACAAGTCAAGAGATACGAGGCAATCTAAAATAGAATAAAAAAGTATAGGTCAAAATTTTCACCGCCATAATAAACTGCTGCTTTAAATATGCTTGCCCTTAAGCTTTTCAATACTCTTCTTGTGAATAAGATGAGCTGGCATGCACTAGGTACTGCTCTCTGACATTATGGGATACAGAGGGATATCACGGCTTACTCCAGGCCACAGAATCAAAGCTCTAAAACAGTCAACATAAAATGAAATCAGGTCCTGCCTTGGTGGTCCAGTCATCCTCCCCTCTCCCGCTCCGCAGCATGGTAAATCTCGGGGCATCTAGAGGAACCCCACTCTCTGTGTCCCTGTTACTCCACGCCACCACCTTCTATGTGTGATTCCCCGAAGACCTCTATACACATTGCTTCCTCACAGAGCTGTGATGCCCTCTCTGCCTGCCCTTAACAGTTATATGGGGGCGCGGCTTGCAGCAGCCCCTGTGAGGGTGGGTCACCAGGTATCTTGTTTTATCCTGGAGACATCTGATTAGCAAAGCTACTCCTGCCCCTACTGGTAGCATAGGAAGGGGCATCACAAGTAGAAAAAGGGAAGTGGTTATCCCTCTGTACAGACAGTTGGTGAGACCACATCTGGAGTACTGTGTGCAGTTTTGGAGACCTCATCTACGCAAGGACATAGACAGGATGGAAGCAGTCCAGAGGAGGGCAACTAAAATGGTGCAGGGTCTGCAGCAGAAGCCATATGAAGAGAGACTGAAAGAGCTTAATATGTATACTCTTGATGAAAGGAGGGACAGGGGGGACATGACAGAAACGTTCAAGTACCTCAAGGGAATCAACAAAGTCCAGGAGGCTAGCATCTTTCAGAAAAAGAGATGTGTAAGAACAAGGGGGCACGGCTCAGGGGTAATGTGAGGAAATTTTTTTTCACAGGGAGAGTGGTGGATACATGGAACAGCCTTCCTGAGGAGGTCGTTGGGTCTAAAACAGTGGGGGAATTCAAACATGCATGGGACAGACACAAGGCAATTATAGTAGGGGGTTGCAGGAAGTAGGCTGTTGGTTAACTAGAATCTGCAGCTTACCCAGTAGGTAGGGAAATGGGCAGACTGGGTGGGCCAAGTGGTCCTTATCTGCCGTCAAAGTCTATGTTTCTATGTAACTGTGTTAGTGACTGCACGGGGAAGGCTAGCACACCCCTAGTGTGCATGATACAATGGGTTGGCTCAACTATCACCAAGTGGTCTCACAGCTACTTGGCATCAGCACAGAAGCAAACCCCTATTGTGCAAGGTACTATGGGTTGGCTCCACTATCACTGTGTGGTCTCACAACCATGTTAGTGACTGCATGGGGAGGGCTAGCATCCTCCATTATGCAAGGTATAATGGGTTAGCTGGACTATTGCTATGTGATCTCAGAATCATGTTAGTGACTGAATGGAGAAGGCTAGTGACCCTCCTTATAGCTTGGCTCAATTATAGCCATGTGTTCTCGTAACTGTGTTGGTGACTGCATGGGTATGGGTAGTAACCACCACTGTGTACTGTACAGTGGCTTGGCTAGACTATCACTAACTGGTCTCACAACTATGTCAGCAACTGCATGGGAAAGGCTGGCTGCCCCTGTTGTGCATGATGCAATGGCTCGACTCGACTACGGTGAAATGGTATCATGACTGTCTAGGCAATCACATGGGGAAAACTGGAGATGCCCCTACGCCCCAGACTGTACCTGGTACAATGGGTTGGGTTAACTACTCTCACAACTACTTAGCAACCACACAGGGAAAGCTGGAAACCCCCCACTGTGCATGGTACAAGGGGTTAGCTCAACTATCACTGCATGGTCTCGTAACTATGAATGAGGTATTTTATTTTGGAAGATGCAAACCAGCTTGTTTTCTGAAAAGTAGAGATCCTGAATGCGCCCAAGATGGCTGTGCCACAAGCGCGTGCTGATGTCATCAAAGCGACAGCACTCCAGCTGTATTACTATACTACATCTGGTACAGAGAAGCTATGAGTTTGTTGCCCTTTGCCATCAAACTGATCATAACAATGCCCAGTAGGGAAGCAGCAGCACTAATGTTTGCAATATCAATGACCTGAGTCACTCAGGAGATGGCCATGGGAGGAATGACTGAACTTCCCTCGGGTGGCTCTCCTCCTTTGGAGAGGGGGACACTGCATACCACTGCTTCTCTGCCACTTAGCAGAAGGCCAGTGGTAGTACAGTGGAAACTCACATACTTTGGGTAGGGCGACACACTCACAGGAGGCCCTAAGACGCTGACAGTAAAAGTGTGCACCTCCACATTCATACATGTGTGTCCCTGCACACTGGCATACCACAAGGTGAAAACATGATGGAATCCCCTCCCAGTTGGCAGGATGAGAACAGCATCCTTGCATGCCCCATGCCACTGACTGTGGCATTCCCCCACCAGAAGCTGGTCCTGTGCAAGTGGTGAAGGTAAATTCCGGAGATGGTGGATAAGAAAGCAGAAGGCTGTTGGCATATAATGGGCACTGGTACTGGAGTTTGAGAGGCTCCAACAAACAGCACAGAATACAAACAAATTTGCTTATGCTCCTTTTATTGACGTCACAATTGCATTCCTAGTTCAAATGGCTCCATTGTGCTGTATATACAATTCTCTGGAAATACAACAAGCCTCTCAACCACTACTTCCTGCCCCAGCGCTTCGACCATTAGGTCTTCTCCTCAGGACAGCATACTACAGTTAACTGCACTTGGAATGCAACAGTGACTGCAATAAAAGAACCACAAGCAAATCCGTTGGTATTATGTGCTGTTTGTTGCAGTCTCTCAAACTCAGGTATGAGTGGGGTCTATACTGTTCTTTCTAAGTAGCTGGCTGGCTACCCAGAGCTCGATGTGGTCTCTGCACCACAAGCGCGAGCCATTCTGGGCGATCTGCCAGCATCTGATGGCCTGCTGGCTGCTCAGGAGATAAGCACAGAATGGGCAAAAAAAAAAAACATCATAAAAAACTATACTTGGCTTGCGTAGTACCGTCTAATACACAAGCCAACTATAGTTTTTTATGATCAATTTGATGGTAATGGGCAATAAAATATTATTGCTTTCACTGTACCATATGCAGTACAGTAATAGAGCCGGAGCGCTCCCGCTCACTGACGTTTGGGTGCATTAATGTTGCTGTCATCTTAAGGCCACGTAGGAGCTCTACTGTTCAAAACCCAAGCCAGTGTGTTTGCATCCTTCTAAACTGACGAAATGTAAATGAATGGGGGAAGTGAATGTAAGCAGCGGCTCCATTCATTTTGTGATGGTCCCAGTTTTGTGATCTAGGTGTCTTTTACCTGATGTAAAACACAATGTTTACAGTTCGACTGATAGAAAGTTTTGTTTACATTCAATTTGGCAGATATAAAACATTTGTTTGCCGAGGCCTGCCCCATTTTTTTCACCAGTTTTACAGCTGGAAGGAGTGAGCCACAAGAAGGGAGTCTCCAGTGTTGTAGTCCTTTGCTCTGCTCACCGGATCCCAAACACCATAGTTAACACAATACCAGTATTATGGGGCGGAATGGACTTAGACCTCATTAGACCATACGCTCGAAATTTGCCAGGGCACAGCAGATGGCATCCTCAACCTCTAGCTTTGCGCTCCATCTGTGTGGCACAGAGTGATGACTTAGGGGGCAGTGGGGTGGGGGGAGCACGGTGGAAGCACTGATATCCAACTGGATTCCCATGCTGGTCCACAAGTGAAACTAACCAAACAAAAAAAAAAAAAAGCTGAGCAGGGTTTGTTTTTTTTTCCTCTCCTTGTTGATTTTACTACAGAAGGGATTACTACAAAGGGGTTCAGCAGGGTTTGCTTTACTACGGAAGGGCTGAATTGATACAAACACAGAAAAGACAAGCAACTAAAACCATTTTTAGTCCCAAACCACATAAGTTCAAACATTCTAAAATTGGGATCTCATTCAAAGTAATAACACCAGGCTGAATGGAGGGCTGAAGGAGCAGTAAACTAACCCAAGTCGCTGGTTCTAGGCCAGTAAACGAACCTGTAATTAGGGCTTTTTCGTGTTTGCAGCCAGAAAACTCTGTTGGGCTCCAGGTCTCTAAGAGGGGTAATGTAACAGGCACAGAGCAATCAGTAGGGGGGTCCAAAGATGGTAAACTGGGAAAGGAACTGACTGAGAGATGGGTGATGGTAAACCGTTCATGCCATGGAAGATGGCCAGTGGGGTGCCTCAGGGATCAGTGCTGGGATCAGTCTTCTTTGATGTCTTTATAAGTGACATTGCAGGGAGCTGGAAGAGAAGGTCTGCCTCTTTGAGGAGGACACCAAAGCTGCAACAGGGTGGAAACTCCGAGGGTGTGGGGTGGGATAGATGAGCAGAGACTTCAGAAAACTCGAGGAGTGGTCAAGGGTATGAGCAGCTGGGTTTCAATGTGAAAAAGTGCATAATAATGCAATGTGCTTACAGCACAGAAACACGGACATGGAGTACAAAATGTGTGGAGTGGTATTGACAACCACTATCCAGGAAAGAGATCAGGAAGTAATCATACTGTATGATCTGAAGGTGACCAGGCAGTGCAAGTAGAGAGTTGGGAAGGTTAGTGGGATGGTGGGGTGCATAGGGAGGGGTATCACCAGCAGAAAGACAGAGGTGGTGTTGCCCCCGTGTAGATCACTGGTAAAACCCCACCTTGAGTACTGTGTCCAGTTCTGGAGTCCATATCTCCAGAAGAATACAGAGTGGAGGCTTTCCAGAGGATGGCAACTAAAACGGTGTAGGGTCTGCACCAAAAGTCCTATGACGAGAGTCTAAAGGACCTCAATATGCACACCCTGGAAGAGAGGAGGGAGGGGGGGGATAGGATAGAAACCTTTAAATACCTCACGGGGGTAAATAAGGTACATAAAGGAAGTATTTTTCAGAAACAAAGGAGCTCAAGTATAAGGGGACATGGTATGAATATGGAGGGCAGTAGATTCAGGAGAGATGTGAGGAAGTACTTGTTCACAGAAAGAATGGTGGATTCCGGAACAGACTTCCAGTGGATGTGGTGGGGTTCAGGAATGCACAAGATAGGCATAAGGAATCTTAGTGGAAAGGAAGGGGAGGAGGGAGAAAGAGCCAGAGGTTTATCAGGGTCTGTGGTGATACTGTAGGTAAGGAAAAACAAGCAAACTGGGTGGGCCAAGCAGTCATTATCTGTAGTCAAATTCTATGTGTCTCTTTACAGTGAGTGGATCCCTGCCTATGCAAAGAGCATGACATGCAAGAATATGGCAGTCCTCTAGGACTGCCGGCCGTATCCCCAGTGGAAAATATAACTTTCTATAAAAAGAACACCAGTCAATGCCAGGGATGTTCCCAGCTCGCTGTGAAGGCTCCTAGGGCTGGAGAAGGGTGAGCTAATCATGTCTGGAGACTGCATGTGTCCTCTGGAGGAGCAGATCACATAGTTGCTAATGTAGTCCCTAGGACTGCACAGCTTCTTCCCCCTCCACCAGCTCTCTGCATAGTGGAGTATGTTTTGTGCATCTGGCGCATGCCTATCCAAACCCCCTGTCCTGCCCCATTCCCCCTAACTGTACAGCCACATGCATGGGGGCAGAGATGGAGTGTGGAGGGGGCAAGGGCTCTTACTGTGGAAGTTGTGGGGTACCCCAATGATGCACATCCTGGGTGATGGGCACTCCACGGCTTTTCTTGGCCCCTCAAACTTGTGGAGGGACTGGGAACCTTTTCAGGATTGGCCCTTAGGGTCCACCTTGTCAGCCCCTCTTGCTGCTAGGTAATTACTATCACCCAGTCCAACCTGAATATTGACACTCATACATGCTGTGTAACACCCAAATACTGTTTCCCGTGGGGATCTGTCTAGTCCTGCTATGAAAGCCTGAACTACACTAGCTTCAACTAGCTCACCTGGCAGGCTTTTCCACATGCTGATAACCCTCAGTATAAAGTAAAGCTTTTCTGTTAACCACAACCATTACTGCTTGCCGTAAAAGATAAATCGCACTGTCACTGAACAAAAAGGGACTGAGGGCCATCAGTGCATTTCGCAGACACTGTTTTGTTCTGCTGTCATTCCTCCCCAGGTTTATGCCTAGGTTGACCCCCGAGTTTGCCTTTTCTCTCCAACAACAGCAGGTTAGAAAGTTTGGTTTAGTGACAGTACAGAAGCAAGTGAAGGCATGAACGTTTTGCAAACCAAACCCCACCTGAGCAAGTTTTAAAAGTCAAAGGCTTCAATCTTGCATCAGATATCAAACACATACACGCCCTGAAGGAAGTGGTAAGCTGAGCGCTTCACATTTGAGAAATGGTATTGAAAGAAAAAGAAAAAAGGAAAAGACAATGTACAAATCTTGACTGTGTTCACAGCTCAAGACGATGCAAGGAGACAGACTGAGATTCAAGAAAAACATTCTCTGAACCTAATTAAAACAAAATAGTTATGACAGTAAACTGCCACAAAACTGAACGATTCACAGAGAATGACAGCAAACAAAAGCCAAGCGGCCCATGCAGTCTGCTCAAGCCAGTCTAATTTTGAGACTGTACCCTGGTCAGTACTCCCTATCCCTCTAAACGTCTGACCCACTTATGCACTATTCTCATGTGGTTGTTCCATCCCTTTTTGGACTCTTCCAGTTTCAACCCCAATTGCCTCCAGAAGCTTGTTCCAGTCCATCACCGTTCCTTCTGTAAAAAAGTACACCTTGACAGCTTTCTTGAACCTCCTCTCCCCCACTAGTTTCAGGAAGTTCCCTCTGGTTACCACTTATTATAAATCGCTCACTGCTGTCCACCTTGTTTATTCCGAAGAGATACCAGATTGTCTCAGTCGTGTTGCCCCTATTTTCTCCTGTCCTCCAATGTGGACATATTCAGATCCTCCAAGTGGTTCTCCTTTGGACCTACCATTGCCCCATATCATTCTGGTGGCTTGTCTCTGCCAAAACCTCTAGCCTGCCCCATGTTAAAGTTATTAAAGTCTTCAGTGAGTGGCACAGTTGTGCTGCCACCTGACAGACTGAGGTTTGAGTGTGAGCCCCATAATCCTCTGCATGGGGGGGTGTACTGTGGAACTGAGGAGCTTGGCTCCCAGGGATGGACGAGACAGACAGCATGGCATCTTCGCACACTCACCCCCCCCCCCCAAATCAGCAGACAGAAGAGCAGCATGGGCATCTACTGTAAAGACTGCTGTGCCTGCACTTCCTTGTAGAGAAAAGAAGCAGCCATGGCAACATTTCGTCAGGATGGGGGTGAGCAATGGGAGGAATCCATGGGGAAATTGGGAGGGGGAGGGGGGAGTCAATATGAAAAACCCAGCCAGGTGGAAATCCCATCATTAGAAAATATCACTTCAAGTGTGATAGCCTGCTTTCTGTGCTTAACTTTGCTAATGAGCACAGTCGACTACAGCAGATGTTGGCAGTTCGCAATAGCATAAGTTTGCCACAGGAAACAGGCTGGCACATGCAATATGGCTGCGGATGTTCCCACGGACCAAGGTTACAAAGCATATGAATATGCATTAAAAACTATATTCCAGGTAACTAAAATATGTAATTACTCGCTAAAAACCCTGACTAGGTTGGGGGAAGGGGAGTTAATGGTTGGGGGAGTGAACTTTACTAGTGTGCCATTTTCTTTTAAAGCAACAGCTCATAGTAGACTTTGGTTTGTACAGATGGCTGGTTAAAAGATGGACCCTCTTCCCTTTTGGAAGGGTCTGTGCTTTGCTAGGTAGAGTTGTATGGTAATTATCTGATTTTAAATTACAGGGAGGAAGTGCCTTGGAACATCAGGAGTGGAGGTAGGGGGAAGGATTAAGAACCCTGTGGTCGAGTGGTGTGTGGGGAAAGGAGACATACACGGTATCATACAGCACACCAAAGGCAGGTTTTTCCCCCCATGTTCTCCTATCCCTCCAGCCACCTCCCTCATCATGATGGCTGGGGGGCAGGGGGCTTGACAGCGTGTGGTCACCCATGCCGTCAAGCGTGCCTCCACTACTCACCACCTGGAGCTGCTCGAGGGGCACTGCATGTCATTCCCTTGCTTCTGGGGCAGAGTGCATCCTCTCCTCATCCTCCCCATTGGTTCCGCTCCAGTCGCCCCCACTTGCAGGGACGCAAACCCGGTCAAGCCGGCGCCACTGTCACAGTAACATTAATCCATGCAATTCTGATGAACAAAGAACACGCCATTTAAAGGGGACAAGGCCACCTTTCAAGCAGATATTTCGAGTCTGACAAGAACCGCAGATTCAAGCAAATATTTAGGAAAAGAAAAGTACAGTTACGTAAGAACTTACCGTAACAGCAGATCTTCGAGAACAGCTCTTGCAGCAGGTTACACCATTAGGACTGAAGCTGGCAGATGCCAGGATCCCACGGAAATTTTCTAGCTAGCAGTATTCAGCGAGGACCACCACCGACATCAGTCCCGCCCCTGATGTCAGGCATAGTACATAAGGAGGTGGTCCCCCAGAATCCCCAGTTCTCCGGCTGGAGACTCCTGACCGCTGGATGACATCAGAAGAGGAGACTGAGGATCCGCCATCAAATGGCAATCAGAGAGAGGCTGTAAATGCCTTATCCTAGGAGAAGGATGTTGGAACTAGAATCTACCTCCAGCAGAGATGGTGGGAGGGAAAGTACCTGCTGCAAGAGTTGATCTCAAAGATCTACTATTACGGTAAGTTCTTACGTAACTGTACTATCTTACTTCGAGAAACAGCTTCTTGCAGCAGGTTACACCATTAGGACTGATTCCCAAGCAATCCTGGAAATCGCACACCATCGGGAAGAGGGAAGGTAGAAATCCTCGAATGACATTGAGCCTAGGACAGAAGTCCCTGAAGGACTGCTAGACCAAAACCTGCTCTTCGCCTCAATGCGATATTCAGGCTGTAATGCCTGATGAAAGTGCGTACGGAACTCCAAGTAGCTGTAGCACAAACAGCTGAGGTGGATATATTCTTTAAAGCTGCAAAAGAGGTGGCCACCCCTCTGGTGGAATGACCCTTAACCGTGCCCGGTAGGGGGTTGCTACACTTCTGGTAACAGAACATAATACACTGGATGAGCCACCTGGACAGCGACTGTTTTGAAACAGGAGCTCCCATCGTCCTGTGGGCAAAGGAGACAAAAAGTTGGTCCTACTTTCGGTGGTGTTTGGTTCTGGTCAGGTAGTATCTGAGACACCTATGCACATCTAAAGTGTGCAGAAGTGCTTCTCCTCGATTACAGTATTTCGGGAAATACACTGGTAAATCGATATCCTGATTAAGGGTGAGTGCTGAGACCACCTTAGGCAGAAATTTAAGATTAGTCCTTAGGGATACCCTGTCTTAGTGGAAAACCAAATAAAGTTCTTTGCACATAAGTGCATGTAGTTCAAAGATTCTTCTAGCTGAGGTAACAGCAACTAAAAACAACGTCTTCCAAGAGAGAAGACATAGCTCGCAGTCCGCGGCTGGTTCAAAGGGTGGCAGCGTAAGCTGTTCCAGGACAAAGGGTAGATCCCATGGTGGAATCGGATCCTTAATTGGTGGCCTAAGGTGGAGGACACCCCTCAGGAAGGCACATGTCGTGTCCAACTGAGCTATAGTGCATTGGCCTATAGGGACGTGATAGGCTGAAATGGCACAGAGATGTACCTTGAACGAGGAGTAAGCCAAGCCTGACTGGAAAAGGGACAGCAGGTACATAGATACATAGACAGTGTCGGCAGATAAGGGCCTATGGCCCACCCAGTCTGCCCATCTGAGCTTGTAAGTTCAGTTTGTTTTCCTAGAAGTCTGCTGCCCCTTACCCCTGACCTCCAGAATTCTTTTATGTCTATCTCATGCATAGATACATAGGTAGTCCAATACCAACTTCTCTGGACAGTCCAAAGGCGATAAGCCGTGCACCTGAACCCATAAACAAAACCTGCGCCACTTCATGGCATAGGTCGCATGGGTAGCTGGCTTCCTGGCAGCAGCGAGAATGTCTGCCTCCTCTTGCGAGACCCCGTGTCGCATCATGGATATGTCCCTAGGAGCCAAGCATGTAGGTTCAGGGAACGTAGGTCCAGATGGACCAAAGGACCCGCCTCCTGGGACAGCAAATGGGAGCTGATTGGCAATGGCACTGGAGGTTCCCAGGATAGCTGATGCAAGAGAGGGGACCAGATCTGTCTGGGCCAAAAGGGTGCAATCAGTATCAGTGTCGCTTGCTCGCTACGAAGTTTGAGAAGAACCCTCTGGATCAACGGGAAAGGGGGAAAGGCATAGAGGAATCTGCCCTCCCAGGACAGGGACAATGTGTCTCACCAGAAAACACCAGGCCCTGGATCTAGCGAGCAAAAATTGGGCAGTTCTGCGTTGGACGGGGACGCGAAAAGGTCTAATTCTGGAGTACCCCTTCTGCGAAACAGATCCTCTGCTACCTCCTGAAGTAGTTCCCATTCGTGGACTCTGGCCTGAGAGCAGTTCAAGCCATCTGTGATGAAACTGTCCACTCCCGGAACATGAACGGCAATGAGGTTTGCGCCGTGTTGCAAGACCCAATCCCACACTCTCATGGCCTCCCTGCAAAGCAGGTAGGAATGGGTGCCTCCTTGTTTGTTGAGGTAATACATGACTATGGAATTGTCTGTTTGTAACAGAAGTGTACCTGGTGGAATCTCTGACTGGAAGGCCTGCAGGGCATAAAGGACTGCCCTCATTTCCAGGATATTTATGTGGAGATGAGACTCTTGGTCTGTCCACAGGCCCGGAGACCGGACACCGTTGAGGTGTGCTCCCCAACCGAGCCCTGAGGCATCTGTGGAGAGTGTCACAGCCGGAGACTGCACAATGAAGGGGACTCCCGACGAGAGATTCCTCGAAGCTAGCCACCATTGCCAATCTCGGATTACGGCCTTCGTGATCCAGATTGGATGCTGCAGATGGTCTTGCTTTTGATCCCATTGGATCCTTAACATCCAGTGGGTTACCCACACGTGGAGATGGGCTAGCGGGACTGTTGCAATGGCCGCAGCCATGTGTCCGAGCAGGCAAAGGACCAGTCTGGCAGGAACGGTCTTCTTCGCCGAAACGTTCCTGATGAGGGATCTGACGTGCTCTGCTCTGCCCGGGGGAAGAAAGCTTTCCTTTGGACGGTGTCCAGAATTGCACCTATGAATTGCAGAGTCTGAGACGGAACCAGGTGTGACTTCTCGTGATTGATGATAATGCTCAACGTCTCGAACAGAGACTGAGTGCAGTGAATGGCAGACATCAAGGCCTCCTGGGAGGGCGCCATGAGAAGCCAATCGTCCAGGTTGGGGAACACGTAGTGGCCTTGTCTCCTCAGAGATGCGGCTACAACCGCCATGCACTTCGTGAACACCCAAGGTGCAGATGACAGCCCAAAGGGGAGAGCTTGGAACTGATAGTGGTGATCCTGAAACTCGAAGCGCAGAAACTTCCTGTGTGCCTGAGCAATGGGAGTATGCAGGTAGGCATCCTGCATGTCTAGGGATGCTAGAAAAGCATCCTGCTTCAGCATGGGAATCAGACCTGGGAGGGTCACCATGCGGAAGCATTTGTACAGGTCCGAGTAGTTGAGGTCGCTAAGGTCCAGTATCGGACGGAGGTCCCCTGTCTTCTTTGGAACCAGAAAGAAGTGAGAATAATATCCCAGTCCCCTCTGGTTCCTTGGTATGTGCTCTATGGCTTCTTTTCCCAGAAGCGCGCGAACCTCCTGCTGTATGAGCAGAGCATGCTGACCCGAGTAACAGGAGAGCAGGGGAGGTCTTGCTGGTGGGTGGTCTAGAAATTCTATGAAATGGCCTTTCTTGACCAACTGAAGAACCCACCTGTCGGTGGTGATCGACTGCCACCCTAAAAAGTGGTGAACGATGCGACCCCCGACCATTCTTACCCATTGATCCAAAGGAGGGGCCGGGGCCAGGAAGGAGTCATGCTGTGGCGACACTGGTCCCTGCGGGCTGGGCCGGTTTTGTGTAACGTTGGCCTCTGCCTGGGGATGACTTGGTCTGGGCTTTACGCTGAAAAGTGCCCCTTTGCTGCTGACCAGAACGTGGCTCCTGCCTTTGCTGTCAGCTGCGAAAGCGGCTCTGGTTCCTACGAAAGGAACTAGGTCTGGATCTGTACATGGCCTGTTCAGATCGGACTGTCTTCCTTGCGTCCTGGAATTTGGTGATGATCTTCTCTGAGGATTTACCAAACAGTACCTCGCTGTTGTATGGGACGTCTAGAATATTCTTCTATACATCCGGTGTAAAGCCGGAGACACAGAGCCAAGAGTGTCACCAGAGACAAATGCCTGAAGCTGCAGCATTGGCCGAAGAGTCCGCAGAATCGTATGCAGCTCTAAGCACTTGGGTCCTCACATCTGACCCTGTGCAGAGCAGGTTAAGGAGCTCCGCTTTCTGGTCGCAATCGGGAAGCTTGTCGACCAGGTCTTGGCCCTGTTCCCACAGGGTGTTCTGAAACTGTACCATGTGGGTAAGGTAGTTCAGAGACCTGATGGCGCATGTAACAGCCGCATACGTGTGCCTCCCCAGGGCATCCAATTGCTTGGATTCGTGGTCCGGTGGCTGAGTGCTCATATGTTGGGGTCTTTGAGACCGGTCACATGAGGCTGTGATGACCAGGGAGTCTGCCAGAGGTTGCTTCACCAAGTACTGGTCCTCTCTCGGAGCCTTGTACAGGCGGTCGGCCTTCTTTGGCACTGCGGGAGTGTAGTGCGGACGCTTCCACGCAGCCTTGGTGACGTCCGCAAAGATGTCCACCAAGGGTGGGACTACCACAGGCTTTGGGTCTTTTTGCCAAAGATAGCAGGCAAGGCGTTGTCATTCGGGATCAAGGTCTTCAGCATCCCACCCCATGCTGTCCTGGATGTGCCTCATGATCTCAGCGAAAGAGGGATCATCCAGTGGAGACCTGTGGAGGTCATGTGGTCAGGAGAGGAGATGCTGAGCGGAGAAGAAGATTTGGAGTAGTCCGAGGTGTCCGATCTGGAATCCTCCCTTGATGGACTATATCGACGCCGTCTGGGTCGCTTAGGGCTGGGAGATCCTGATGGAGATCTGGAGGGAGGCCTTCTCCTGTCTTTAGATCTGCTCCTGGGAGGTGACGTCTGTTCCTTGGGGGTTGGTGGTCATCCTGCTGTCCCCTTAGGTGGAGGAAGGGGCATAGGAGGTGAAGGAGTAGGAGGAGGAGGAGAAGGAGTAGAAGGAGGAGGTTTAACAGGGACCACATCCTTGCAGATGGTGTCCCACCAAAAAGTAAAGAGTTCCTTTACTTCTTCGATATTCATACCCGACAACGGGCCTGGCACTGGTGGTCTGTCGCCGGGGTCAGGCGTCAGGTCCCCGGGCGTCTCCTGGTTCGGGGAAGGTTCCCGTGGGAGCCTGGCATCTTCGGTGTTGCCCGCTTGGGCAGTGGAGTGTCCTCCTCAGTCGATTCCGTGTGGCCAGCGTCCACCAGTGACAGGGGGCCGGTCTTCCGCTCCGGAGATGCTGACGTCAGTCTCCTGGCCAATGCCTTCAGATCCGGCGAACGCCCAGCCGACAAATGGTGTCTGGCTGGTGTCGTTGGTTCCTGTGAGCGCCTGGCTGATTTAGAATGTTTAGCCGACATTGAGTGTTTAGCCGACATCGGGTCCGACGCCTTTTTCAGGGACATCAGGTCCTTGGTCTTTCTGGGTGCTGGATCAGGACCTCTGGGCAGTTGGGAGACCAACCTGGAGACGGTTTCCCGACATCAGGTAAAAGAAGAAGACTTATGGCGCTCAGAAGACTTCAAAGAGGCCTTGGATGGGGTGGAGGAAGCCGAGGGCCTCGAGGTCTTGATCGGCTAGAGCGAAGAAGAGCCGCCTGAAGTCCGGACCCTTAACCGGGGGCTACGACCGAGCCCTGGAGGGAGAGAGGTCCAATCTGGAGCCTGAGCTGCAGGAGTCCAAGAACCAAGTCAGGGATCTGGACCTCACCTTCTCCCGGTGCTTGTCCCGGTGTTTATGGGCCTTAGTAGAAGATTCTCCCCTGGAGAAAGGTTCTTGGTTCATCCTTTTTAATTTCTCTTAAAGCAGATATGCCTGTAGTGCCTTCTGACGGTGGATCCTGATGTGGCTATTGAACCCTTGGCAAAAGGTGCAGGCCTTGGTATCATGGTCCAGGCCTAGGCAACGCATGCAGGAAGAGTGAGGATTCTTGAAAGGGATCTGTTTTCCACAGGCACACTTAGAAAGGTGACCCTCAAGCGATGGAGTTGGAAAGGACATCAGTTGTGCAAAAATACACAGAAAGTTCTGTAGTCGTCATACGCTAGGTAGAGACAGAGTGGCCAATGCTGGCGAGTTGACAGCGGGAAAAGAACTGGGAATTCTGGGGGACCACCTACTTATGTACTACGCCTGACATAGGGGGGCGGGACCAACGTCGGAGGCGGTCCCTGCTGAATACTGCTAGCTAGAAAATTTCTGTGGGGTCCTGGCGCCTGCCAGCTTCAGTCCTAATGGTGTAACCTGCTGCAAGAGTGGTTTCTCGAAGTAAGATCCATATTTTAGCCACTTCTATTTTTGATTGGTGGTCAAACTGTATACTTGATTAAAAAATCTTAACACAGAGCATTGCTGTAAATAGCTGCTTAATAACTGTTTTGGAGGGGTGTGGGTCAGGGACCCTATGGCTTCGTTTTCTGTGAGAACCAATTACCCCCTGTCCCCCACTGATCACTTCTGTTGAGATTATAAATTGTTAACCTGAGAACCAATTCAATAAGATCAATTATTTACCTAACAGGCTAATAAACTTTGATAATGCCTGAACCAACAGAAGTCAAGGTTTCATTATAAATATAAAATGCAATTTAAATAAGGAGTCTCCCCACTGTAAAGGATTTCTTTATTGGAAAATTGCATCCAACAGATGGCAGGACTGTCCCATCAGATACCATCTCTCATTTTCATGGAGATACCTTGGTACAGCAGGGCAACTAAGTGTTTAATACTGTAGTTCAATCAGACACACCAGTACTACTTCCAAAGGATATACAGAAATGTAAGTTACCTATACGATACAAGACAGTTCTTCACAACAGCCGAGAAGTACTTGTACAGCAAGGTAAATAAGTGTTTACAGTGCAGTAACATCGGATACGTCAGTACTAGTTCCAAACGATGAACAGAAATACAAGCGACTTACACAGTACGAGACAGTTCATGACAACAGTTGAGGACAATTACTTCTACAGCAGATGACAGTCATAAGCGTTGAGGTTGCCATTTTGTACATAAAGCAAGTTAGTATTCCACACAGCGCAAAAACTATTGGGAGGTGGCTAAGAAGACCCCTTCTTGGGGACCTTCTACATGACTGTTGATGTTGAGTAGTAGTTCAAGCAACAGCCTTGGGAAAGCAGAAAGATTAGGGTTTCTAGTCAGGCACAGGTAGGCAAGTGTATGTGTATATGGTTACACAAATGTGTAGCCATCTGCTTTTTAAAGCTAAAAACAGAACTCTCCAAATGCTGAACTGATGTCATAGGGGATTTGCTGTACAGTTTGGGATTTTTGAATATACTGCTTGGGGTAAATATCACAAGTGCCCGTCTCCTCACGTGACTCCTTTCAGCCAATGAAGATGCAGGAAAAATCCATGTGTAGAATGGAACTCGCTCCCTATCTTTTTTCTTCATGTCACATTGCCTTCTGTGTCCTGCTGGTGCCCTATTGCTGTATTGAATGTATCATGGGAGCAGGTGTGGGCTGCAGAATTCTACTCGTCTACCATCCACCTGGTGACAAGAATGTTTTTCTGCAGGAAGTAGCAGACTTCAATGTCAACCTGGTGTTGGCACCCTCCAGGTGGCTGGTCCTGGGGGACTTCAATGCCTGGATCAACGATGAACTCTCGCAGTTTGGTCAAAACTTCCTCCAACAAATGAATTTGTTGGGCTCCACACAGGTTGTTACCGCTGCTACCCATATTCAGGGTCATTCACTAGATCTGGTGTTCACCCTGGGGAAGATCATCACCGGATTGATGGTGGAACCAGTTGGGTGGTCCGACCATCACTCCATAAGGTTCAATTTTATGGGCCCCCCCCCCCCATGAGACCAGCCCTTTGGAGCGGTCCAGTACCGCCTTTAAGAGGTGTTGCCCTGAAGGTCTGATGGCGGTGCTGGACCTATCGAGTTGGCCTATGGAGTGCTTGGATCCAAATGCCTTAGTAATTTAGTAATTCACTATAATAGTGCGGTACCGAGGGCTTTGGCTTCCATAGCTCCTACCCGCGTTAGCCCCCTCTCCCTTCGCCCTCGGTTCCCTTGGTTTGATGGAACTTTGAGGGAGCTGAAGTCAGCAGGGCGAAGATTGGAACGCTGCTGGCGGAAGTCCAGCCTTGAGAGTGACAGGCTTAGATTGAGCGCCCATTAATTGGGCTATCAATCAGAAATCTCCCATAAGAAGGCAGAGTTCCTGTCCAGGGAGATTGCTGCATCAAGGAATCGACCAGCTCTGCTCTTCCGGACTGTCGATAGGCTGTGCAATCCAGCCTGTCTGCAGGGCCAGAGAGTTCTGTCACAATTAAAGTGTGAGGAGTTTTCTCGGTTCTTTGATGATAAGGTGTCATCGATCGATTGCAAGATCTCCTGTGGCCTTACTGCCCTCTTCGCCCAATCCGTTCCTCCGATGAGAGATTGCTAGAGATTCCCAGGGTTCATCTTCAATCTTCTGGGGCCAGAACCTTTTCTTCTGTGGCTCGAATTCTGTACCTCATCGGATTAGTGAGTGCCCATCCACAGAATCCTTCAAGGCTTCTTTGAAGAGCTTTTTGTTGACTTCAACCTTTGATTAGCCCCCTTTTCTGCTGCCTTTTAATTGTGTTAATATTTTAATTTTACTTATTGTTGATGCATGTTTTTATGTGCTGCGCTTTGGAATTTGAAAAGTGCAATAGAAATAAATTGTGATTGATTGATTGCTACACCAGGGCTCTATGTACCACAGCTACCATTCTGTTGATGAAAGCTGAGAAAAAGTCACTTTGCCAATGCAACTATGCATTTAAGGCAACACAGGCCTGGAAGATGTTTTTTGTTACAAAGTACGGTACTGCTATACTGATCTAGCACCTAGAAAATAGAGAACAACTTGTTTAAGTAGGAAGCCTGTAGATAACTACTGGAAAATTAAATCTTGTACATGCCTGCACACCGAAAGCCTTTACAAGACATTCTGTTTGCCTTTATAAGAGTCTAATAAAAGAATATCTCCCCTTCCCCACCTTGCCTATTTGTCTCTCTCACTGTTTGAGCACACCTTGCACAAACAGGATGTAAAGAACTCTGTATCGGACTAAAGAAACACCCCTGCTGGAAGAAAATAAGTACTAACACTACAGAGAGAGAGGCAGGCAGCATTGATTGACAGGTGGGGCACACTAACCTGCAAGACCGGAAGACCCACTTTCAAATCTCCCCAGTTACAAACTCGCACTGAGACCCTGAGCAAATCTTGTGACCTTCACCATGATCCACTCCCTCTCAGCTATACCGCTAGACAGGTGCAGAATGCCACAAAATACAGGATGTTGCATTCCAGTTGGGACACACCACAAAAATCCCTGGAAAAAGGCACCACAATGGCCCGCTGGCAGCCTGGGACTAGACTCTGAATGCTGGCAATCAGACCGACGACTGGAAGGAGCACTGCTCACAGCAGCAGCAGCACACCTACAGTCTGGTGGGGGGGGGGGTAGCACTGGTATGTTCTGTCTCCGCAGCGACCCCAGATGGTGAGCCAGGCAGAGAGCTTACTCCACCATTACATGGCTTGCTGCATGGCGAAAGTCCAGAGAGAGTATTGCTAAGATCAAAGGAGATAAGGGGGCATGTGAGGAGGAGGACCTTGTAAAAGCATCTATCCTAAATAGATACTTCTGCTCAGTATTTACTGAAGAGAAGGCAGAGCAAGGCCCACAGCTCAGCACCATAGACACTGGGAGGAGGGAGGTGAGCACTAGTCCCTTCACAAAAGAAAGGGTCCTACAAGAGCTCGATAAGCTCAGGGTGGACAAGGCAATGGGACCCTAATGGCATACATCCCAGGGTACTAAAGGAGCTAAGGGTGGAACTAGCAGAGCCATTATCAGAACTGTTTAGTAAGTCTCTGAGCACAGGAGAGGTCCCAGAAGACTGGAGAAGGGCTCACGTGATCCCGCTCCACACGAGTGGTAGCAGGGAGGAGGAAGGGAACTACAGAACAGTCAGTCTTACCTCAGTAGTGGGCAAGATTATGGAGGCACTCCTTAAGGAAAGGATAGTGCAACACTTGGAATCCATAGAAGCACAGGATCCAAGACAACAAGGGTTTACAAAACGAAGGTCCTGTCAAATTAATCTCATAGATTTCTTTGACTGGGTAACCAGAGTGGTGGACCAAGGGGGAGCAGTTGATGTCGCCTACCTTGACTTCAGCAAAGCTTTCGATACTGTTCCACATAGAATATTGATTAATTAGCCCAGTGTAGGTTCAGGGAGGGCCAGAAGTTGGTCAACTGGTTGACAAACTGGTTGACGGGCAGAAAACAGAGTGGTGGTAAACGGTATACAGTCAGAAGAGATGCAACTCACAAGTGGGGTACCTCAGGGATCAGCCCTGGGGCCAGTCCTCTTCAATATCTTCAACAGTGACATTGCAGATGGACTGGAGGGTAAGGTTTCTCTGTTTGCAGATGACACCAAGATCTGCAACAGAGTAGATGATCCAGATGGGGTGGGCAAAATGAGAAGAGATCTGGATAAACTAGCAAAATGGTCGGAAGAGTGGCAACTGGGGGTTAATGCAAAGAAGTGCAAGATCATGCACATATGGAAGAGAAACGCTGAAGCCACCTATAGGCTGGGAGGGGAGCTGCTGGCAGTCACAAGGGAAGCAAGAGACTTGGGCATCATCATCACTGATGACCTGAAATCATCCAAGCAGACCACTAAAGCAGTAGGTAAGGCTAGGGGGATGTTAGGGTGTATTAGTAGGGGTATCACAAGTCAGAAGAGGGAGGTATGTATCCCCCTTTACAAGACACTGGTTAGGCCCCATCTGGAGTACTGTGTGCAGTACTGGAGGCCACACCTTCACAAGGACATTAACCAAACTGAGGCAGTCTAGAGAAGGGCAACCAAAATGGTGCAGGGACTGCATCAGAAAACATATGAGGAAAGATTAACCGAGCTCAATATGTATACCCTACAGCAAAGGAGGGAGAGAGTTGATATGATCGAAACATTCAAACACCTTAAGGGCATTAACAACGTAAAAAGAGCCTTACATGTTTCAATATAAGAAAAATAGCACTACAAGAGGACACAGCATGAGATTAGAGGGAGGCAGATTAAGGGGGTAATGTGAGGAAGTTCTTTTTCACAGAAAGGGTGGTAGCTGCATGGAACGGCCTACCTCAGGAAGTGGTGGATATGAATACAGTGCAGAGCTTCAAACAGGCATGGGATAGGCATAAGGGAGCAATACAGATGAGTATGAATAAATAGGCCACTGACAGAGCAAAAGCTGATGGCACATTTATACGGTAGAAAAGAAATGGACAGACTGGATGGTACTTGCAGTCCTTATCTGCCGTCAACTTCTATGTTTCTATGTGCAAGCTATCATCGGTCTGTATCTATGTATGCTGCCCGAGAAGTGGAGGGTCAAGGGTCAATGAGGGAGAATAAGCAGGAGAAAAAACACCGTGTTGTTGGAGGGATACAGTGTGTATGAAAGGCACTATATAAACCCACATTCCCTACCTTCCCTTTGTAAACCACTTTGGGATTCAATGTGTGTATGAAAGGTGCTATATAAACCCAAATTCCTTTCCTTCCCTTTGTAAATCACTCTGGGATACAGTGAATAAGAAAGACACTATATAAACCCAAATTCCTTTCTGTCCCTTCACAAAGCACTTAAGGATACAGTGTGTTTGAAAAGCACTACATAAACCCAAATTCCTTTTTGGCCCACTGTAAAGCACTTTGGAACAAGAGCCTTTCAGGCTCTATATAAATCCAAATTCCCTCCCTTTTTATAGCACTTTGGGATACACTGTGTATGAAAGGCTCTATATAAACCATAGAAATAAAGAATTTGCCAGCAAATAAGGCCCGCTTGGCCCACTTAGTCTGCCCATTTTTTCCTGCCTATAGTATCACAGTAGATCCCACTTGATCATTGGCCCATTCATCCCCCCTTCCCTTTCCTAAGATTCTCTTATGCCTATCCCATGCATCCTTGAAACCACCACTGTTTTTGTCCCTACCACCTCCACTGAAGACTGTTCCAGGAATCCACCACTCTTTCTGTGAAGAAGTACTTCCTCGCTTCTCTCCTGATTGTACCCTCCTCCAGCTTCTCAGTCCACCGCAACCATGGATGCATCTTGCCGACAGCCTGCCGCGAACTCATACAGAAAATGATCCTCCCTATATTCAACTATGGCATTCAACTATGGCTGCTCCCAAGTCCACCCTAGGAAGACTGGACCCTCTTTTCCACTCTTTCTGTAGATTCACCCTTCACTGCCTGCCCGCCACCCACCACTGCATGCTTTACAGGTCACTATTTTCCCTTGCTCCACGACCACCGCCAGTCCCACTGTGCCAAGTTCATGCCCAAATACTGGTCCCAGACCATACCCCTGTATCTCGCCTCTGCTCTAGCTACTCCTATCCTCCCCCCCCCCCGACTTACTCCCTCAGAAATTCAGACACTCTCCTTCTGGCTGTCCCACACATGTCCTCCTTGGTTGGCCAAGCAGCATTCCGACATTGCATGCCTAAAGTATGGAACTCCCTTCCCGCTGGCATCCGACAAATGCTCTACTCCCAACTCCTCAGTTCCCTCATCAATGCCCACTTCTCCTCAACATGTGACTGCGGCTAGGATGCAATCTCCTTTCTCCCAATTGGCCTGTTCCCAGACCTTGATGGGGTATGCCTGACCTAGTGTTTTTTTTTTTTCCTTTGATTGCTACTTATCTCACAATTGCTGCTGTACCTCATGAAATGTTTTACTGTATGTTTTACGTAATCCCACCAATTGTATATTATCTGGCCTCTGTTTTTGTTCGTATTGCACTTCTGAACTATATAAATATAAATATATATATATATATATATATATATATATATATATATATATATATTTATTATATGCTAATTTTCTGTAAGCTGTTAATTGTATTGTGACTATTGCTCCCCCATGTCCCCCTCCCCAGGACGCATGTGGAATCGAGCAGTACTCTGCTCAGCGTGCCCTCCTGGTAAAACTTTTAAATAAATAAAATAAATAAATTCCAAACTCCTTCCCTCAGTAAGGCAGTTTGATATACATTCAGTTTGTATTAAGTAAAAAGAGATTTTAGCTGTATTGGTCCTTGGAAAACAGAGCTGGCTGTATGTCGTATGAAAGGCATCATATAAACCCAAGTTTCTTTCATTTCCTTTTTCAGAATTGACCGTACAGACCCACAATGTATGCCCCAACCCCAACTGCTTCCCCACCCAGTACAGATCCTGCAACTTCTTTTAGTGTAGGATCAGAGGACTGTTTAAATCCCTGGACACAGACCCTTTTTGCCTGCTCCTGTTCAGCCGATGCTGTTGTCCATTCCTGGCCTTGCTCTCAAAGTACAAAAAGGCTTGCAAAGGAGAGGCAGGTCGAAATGTTTCCCTACATGGACCCCATCTGCTGTCTTTCCAGCACAGTTCCTCTGGGACACCATGCACTGCACAGTCAAAAGAAATTACACAATCTTTTTTTTTCTGTTCAGGACTAGATACTGTAGAAACTTCCTCTTTTCCCCTCGAGTTGTCTAAGTAACGGCATTGGCCAATAATGCTTCCCTCAAAGCCAGAACCTTATTTCATAAAGCTTTTGTTTATCACATGGGGCCGCGCTGAGACTTTACTTAACCGCACGCATGTCATTCAGCCATTCAAAAATCTTCAGCAACAGCATCCAACAGCTGTGCATGCTATACTCGGAGAAATGAAGAATACCAGATTTGTAATGGATAATTAGGAAATTGTGTTTCGTGGAAGCAGGAGCTCAGTACTTCAATATATTTTCTATGTATTCATAAACAATAAAAGTCGAGAAGTGATTCTCCCATGGTACAGGTCACAGGTACGGCCACACCTGGATTATCGCACAAGGTACTGGAGTTCATGTCACTGTGAGGAAAGACTGTGACAAGGTGGAAGCAGTACAGCACAGGGCAACCAATGGTCCATTGGATCAGGGGACAAGACATACAGGGAAAGGAGGCAGGACTTGAACATGTACACCCTTGAGAAAAGGAGGGGAAGAGGCAACATGACCAAGACATACAAGTACCTGTATGGGATAAATAGAGTGGACGCCAATTAACTTTTTTCCATGAGCTCAAATACAGGGCAAGATAGCACTCTGGATCTCTGTAAGCACTTTTTCACAGAAGGAGTGGAGGACAAGTGGAAAAAGCTGCCAGAGAAGGTGGTACAGGCCAAATCAATGACCAACTTCATGCAAGGAAAGGACAGGCATATGGGGTTAATTAGGAAGGAGGCAGACACAAAGAGGAAAGATGGCCACTAGGTCCAGTGCAGTGTAGTTAGGCTGAGTGGGCCGACTGGATGAGTTGATGTGCCCGTTTAATGCCGTCACTGTCCATGTGTTTGAAAATTAGCTTCCGCACAATGATTCTTCCTTGTGAACACTGAGTGAATAAAACAAACTGTCTGAGGGCCAACCTGCTGGCACAGTGACGCTGCAGACTAGAGTTCTGGAATCGGCACAGGATGTTAGGGACCGGCCAGGAGGAGACTGGAGTGTCTCAGAGAATGCTCTCCTCCAGGGAAGGAAGGGTCCATCCTCCGCCACAATACTGCCACCTTGGTGAGCACACACGGTAGTGCAGCTGGAGGACTGACGATGGGTGGACATGCGTAAGGTGTGTTTGGGCATGCCTTGACATCCTTGCATGCAACATCCCCAGGGGTTGGGAAGAAGAAAAAAAATACAAAAACAGAAAAAGCACAGCTCCAGCACCTCCCCAATGAAGGCCCCCATATTCCCAGTGCATTGGCATCACCGGACAAACACTGCAGCAGCCCGGCACTACGTCCTCCACCCCGACCCTACACTGGAAATACAACCAAGGCTTAATGGAGGTAGGTGGCCATGGCTGGGTGAGGCTGGGGGATCAGGAGGTGCCTGGAGCTCCTGAGATAAGGAGGGTCTAGAGTGCAGGAAACATAAACAGAGAAAAAAAAAGTACTGATTGATTGGTCCTCACACAACGTGTCCTAAGTAAGTAATAATACACATCAGAGTGGGCACTCTAGGGTATTGATACATGCTCAAAGTGTCACAAGGCACCTGGCAGTGCAAGATTTCCCACAATGCTCACCCTGAAGGGACTTACTGCACTTATAAAACATTTTTTTCTCAAAATTCAAGAAAAAGGCAGAAAACTTGTAAAACTTAGAGTCAAATGAATACACCCTCCCTCACTCACTTCCTTGCTTAGTGACTGCGCCCATTGGGGATGGCCATGACCCAGAGTACTCTTGTGTTTAGGGGTCTTTAGATGGAAAGCAGCACTCGCTTGGAGACACTTGTTAACGATCATCAACTTGGTTCCCCCTTCTTCTGAAGAAGCGCTGAGACCACAGCGTCACATATGCGTTCAAACAGCAGTATTTGTTAGCAACCCAAACAGATCCCCCCCCCCCGGTAATAATGTTCATCTGGCAAAAATATCAAGCTACACCTTTTTCTTTTTGTTTTCTTTCATTTCTGAAGCAAGATGCAGGATACTGAAGTTCCACTCTTGTGCCATGCCTGCTGATAAAACATTAAATATCTTGGTACAGTGTGTGACGCTTGGCCAGCTAGTTATGATTGTTCTAGGAAATTTGCTATTTAGAATGTGGTATGTGATGGTCTCCATCAGGCAGCTGTGCCATGCCTCCCCCCCGAAGGTTTTAGTGAGAATAACAGGATATATGTAACTAACCAGGAGATTTCTGTAAGGAAATTAGCTTCCTTGAGAAGTTGCATTTTATGGCCTTGTTTATGACCTCCTGCCTCTGAAGCTGTGAAAGTAAAATATACATTTTATGACTTCAGCTAAGCTGATTCCTGTTGGCTATATTTGCATCTAGGTGAGAAACTGCAGAATTATAAAAATATTTGATGTGCCCTGGGAACAGGAACTGCTCAAAGATCAAAGAGAAGGAACTGGGACATCACAAACTTATAATTTGGGAAATTAGTTTTTGCTGAAGTCACAGTATTTAAAATACCTCCTGACAGGAAGATCATTGTTTGTGTAATTTTTTATATTCAACAGGAGAAGCTAGATGACATCATAGAAGGGGTGGAAACGCAGAGTTTAAACTGTATTCTGTGTTTCAACTACATGACATTTTTTTGTGGGCTCTTAAGAAACAAGGACTAACTTAAGCACCATAAAGAAGGTAATACATTAGATAGAAAAATTCTAATTGTATTGTGGTAGGAGTTCATGTTTTGTAGTTTTCCTTGTTTTTCTTTATGTGATTGTATGCTTTGTGATACACTGTTCTGTGTTTACATTTTACATATTTTTATCCATTTTTAAGTAAACCTTTAATTCGAAAAGACTGCCTGGGTGTGTATTCGAAGTTCTTCCTTTTTGCATGTGATGAACAGATGGTTAAGACTGATTAATAACTGTTCATAAGCTTGATGGCGTTACCAAACTGGGAAAAGGTAAGAATATACCTAAGGTCTTTTACAGAGTTTTAAGGGTTCATTTTAGGTACCTGGTTAGGTGCCCTTAGGCGAAAGATATCTGGCATCCCCCCAAAGAGCAGATTATCTGAGCCTGTACATTTGGGTACGCTAGCATAAGGTTCACAGTCTGAATCCTCCCAGAACTTGAGACTAAAGGTGATTCGGACCCACAAGCAGACAGGAGGGTTACCCTGCTCTGTTACCTGTTCACAATACTGCACTCAGAGGTTGGCACTGTGGGAGCAGAGGGCCTGACCTGCTGAGTGGTTTTGTGACACAGTGTTGTGCTGTTTACCATCAGAAATAAGTGGCAGCACCATCCTAATACACTTTACAGTATGAGCCTAGTATGTACATTCAACTGGTAACCACAATTGAAGAGATTTTTAAAGATGGCGAGTTACGGCAATCTTCAATGATGCGAGCCATTAATTACAAACTTAGCTGTAAAAGCTGTTTTAACAATATCTGAGAAAACTAAAACTATACTGAGCATGATTCTTAAAGGATGTCAGAAATACCTGTGCTGAAAAACAATACAATGAAATTGTTTGCCAGCTAACAAATACTGCCACTTTAAGTAACCACTCTGACAAGTAGTTGTTCTTATCTCACCCTTTACTAGGCGCCAGTGGCATGGGGTACCTCGCTTAATTCATTTCTGATTCAAGGGCCCAAATCAGAATTCATTACTCCAATGAACATTCAAAGCACAGAATTACCACAGCAGCAGTTTAGCCTCTCAGTTCCTGTGATCTATTTCAGATGTCCTCCCTAATGAATGTTGGTGTTTGACCCAGGCCTCACCTCACCTGTAGTAGTGACTTACGAATCCTCAGCTGATTCACTAAATAACAGGTGATCATTAATAATATGCTCATGCATCATTACAGTGAATCATGGTGCCCACCGCAGACCAGCTAAACTTAACCAAGTGCCAGCTTCTAGTAACCATTGTATTAAGCACTTGCAGCAACTTCCGATGTCCATTCCCACAAGGCATCCACGACCATGCAGGTATGACCTGACAGGGGTTCCCACTCTGGCTGCCTCAACTGCCTAGCCTCTAGATCTTTAGGCACCATCCCCAATACAAGACAGGAAAACTCTGCTACCCGAACCCTGGCATGTTTGGCTACACCTAACCTCCTCAAACATGCTGATACCTGGGTCCACTGGGCTTCCTTACACCAGCTTGCTTGATTCTCACCAGGCACTAATATTTTTTAAAACACTTCTCTTCATGGGGGGTGGACACAAGTCCATTCTCAGAAGAAAGAGTCCAGAAAGAACTTGCAGCTTTGAAGGTGGACAAAGCTATGGGACTGAACAGTCAACAGGATATATTCAAGGGTTCTAAAGAAACACAAGGAAGTGCTAGCTGCCCCACTGACAGTGTTGTTCAACAGCTCACCAGAAACAGACATGGTTCCGGAGGACTGGAAAAGAGCTGACGAGGTCCCTCTACATAACAGAAGCAGCAGGGAGGACATTAGAAATTACAGACTGGTCAGTCTTACATCAGTGGTTTGGAAATTAATGGAAACCCTGATAAAGAAAAGATTGGCTGAGTATATTGAATCCAGTGGGCTGGAAGCCTTCAGGCAGCATGGATTCACAGGACGGAGGTCTTGGCAAACTAATCTGATAGATTTCTTTGACTAAGTGACCAGGGAAATAGATTAGAGGAAGGCAGTGGACATGGCCTATCTGGATTTCAGCAAGACCTCTGACACGGCACCGCACAGGAGGCTGATAAAGAAACTGAGCAGCCTGGGGTGAAATTCAAAGTGATGAATTAAGTCAGAAACTGATAGACAGTAGACAGAGAATGGTGGTAAATGGCACTCACTCAAATGATGGTGGCATGACTAGCGGAGTGGCACAGGGCTCGGTACTAGGGACAGGCCTCTTCAATGTTTTAATAAGTGACATTGCTGAGAAACTCAAAGGGAAGGTATGCCTTTCTGCAATTGATACCGACATCTGCAATAGTGTGGATACTCAGGAGGGGGTAGAGAGAGTGAGTAGTGATCTGGGGAAAATGGAGGAGTGGTCAAATGCATGGCAGTTGGAGTTCAATGCCAGAAAGTGCAAGATCATGCACAAAGGGCACAGGAACTCAGACACTGAGTACAGGATTTTTGGGGGGGGGGGGTACTGACAGTCACTAAACAGGAAATGGGAACCTGGGGTTATCATATCTGATGGCCTCAAAGTGGCAGGGCAGTATGACGAGCAGTGGGCAGTACCAGTGGGATGCTGAGGTACATATGGAGGAATATCTCCAGCAGAAGAGAGAAGGAGGTGTCACTGGTGAGACTCCACCTGTAGTACTGTGTCCAGTTTTGGAGGCCACACCTCAGAAAAGACAAAGACAGACTGGAAGCAGTCCAGAGGAAAGCAACTAAAATGGTGCTGGGGTTGCACGAGAAGCCCTACAAGGAGCGATGGATCTCAACATGTATATCCCAGAGGAGAGGCAGGTGAGAGGTTACATGATAAGAGTCCTACAAGTACCTCAGAGGTTGAACAGGGTGCAGGAGAGAAGTCTGTTTCAAATAAGAAGGAGCACCAGGACCAGGGACCATGTGAAAAAGCTGGGGGTGTTAAGAGGAATGTGAAGAAATAGTTCTTCACTAAAAGGATGGTAGATGCCAGGAGCAGACTGCCAGCACACATGGTGGAGGCAAAAACAGTGGAGGAGCTTGAAGCATGTGTGTGATATACATTAGTGGTGTATTAGAAAACAGGTAGGGAGGAGGGAGGGAGGGTTGTTGGAAACCAGTTAGGGTCTGTAGAGACAAATTAGTGAGGGAATATCTGGGCAGAGTGGGTGGGTCAAATGATCCTTTTCTGTCAACAAATTCTAGGTTTGTATGTTTCTCAAGTATTATTAGGTCTTTCTTTCACACAGTTCTACAACGTCACGCCCCTCTTATCAGGCATCCCACTCAGGTCCCATGAAATACTGGGTTACACATCCTGAGGGTGTGCAACCAGAGATCCCTGCCCTCCCTCAGGAAGACTTCAACTGCTTTCCCCTCCTAACTTTTACAACAGCATCTGAGGGTCATGTGCTGTTGCTAGACATGCCAGGCTCTGGATATACCATACTAACATATGAAATGCCAGCAGATACAGACCTCACAGTCCATCACGTCTGCTCAATTGTGCAGCTAGCCACTTAACTTGCAGCTGCCCCCCTCCTCCCCATAACACCCCCGTCACTCTGTCCTACCCTGCCACTGTTGCAGTGACCCTGCATTGCGGACCAACTGCTACTTCTGGTAAGTGTGGCAGACCTTGCCGTCCAAGGTTGGAGCATATATGGGAACCACCATGCCTGTACTCAGTGTTCAGGATCCAGCCAGTCAAACAGGCTGCCTCCTTGCCGCACTCCCAGGAACACAGACAGAACCCCGTGTATCTAGCCAATGGGTGGATACCAGTGACAACTAACTCAAGCCCATACCCCTTTAGAGAGATGCCAGGGTGGCTCCTCACCATCAGGCGAGGCTCGTAGGGTATGATGCATGTCCCTTGACCAGGGGCTGGCAAGCCCCAGGACACATGTCCCACTTCCTTGCCAGGATCTATGCTGGCTCTTAATCCCAACTCCACTACCAATCCATGATTTCCAGCCTTTACACTTCCTTTTATAGCCATCCAACTCCTACAGTTCCCACTGCTGAATGCAGGAAATGATACCAAAGTACCAATCCCCACTGCAGTTACTAGTAACAAAATCTCAGTGGAGAATAAGATCCACTCACCCATAAAGCTTTTAAGATCTATATTCCATTAATCCATCCACTAAAACGACATATTACAAACAGTGCGATGTTTCATGGTCATTAAGCACTGACCACTTCACCAGGCACAAAATATGCCTAAAATTTCAATTACAGGAATACACATCGTCATCACTAATCATTCCCTTAAATTTAATTGTAAAAATTATTTTGTGTCTAATCTTATGTTGATTGCAGAATTCTATATGAGGTTTTCTAAATATTTATTTTTATAACTTCAACTGTAAATCCCATAGTCATTAACCTTTACTGCCATCTGTGCACTAACTCCAGTCCCCATACCTCCTGCTATTTATTTCACCCTTCTGGCTACTTTACAGTTTTTTATGGCTGCTCGCATTATCTGCTTACTGACTCTTTAGTGTTTTGCATCTGTCAAGCCTTCACCTTGTTAGGTGATTTTTAACTCTATCCGCTCTACAAGCAAACAAAAATTTGTCATGTAAGCCAGTTCGGTGGCGCAGAGGGCTGAGGCGATGGAAACGTTACCTCTCGTCACACCGGCAACCCAGTTTCGGGAACAGACTCAGGTCATCGGGGAGCCGGCACAGGGAGGGTGAGAGCAGGACTGAGCAGCCACAGGGCAGCTCTCCTCTTCGGGCTTGTCTCACCCCCGATACTTCCGCTGCCACGGGTGGAGGTCTGGTGGCTAGCGTGGCGGATAGGGGCACCAGCCACGGGATGGTGCCTTGAGCAGCAGCGCGACATGTCTCCATACGCTGCAGCGCCCGCCGAGAACGGAGACAGGCGAAAACGGGGAGAAAAATACCTAAAAATGTATATAGAAAAAAACATTTGTCATACAAATGCTCAAACTGCTTTTTATTTCATATCCACTTTTTCTAAACATAAATTGTTCTATCACCAATTTCTGCAGTTTGCCAACTCCTTTTTTTTTTTTTTTATTTTCCTCTTTTTCCTGGCCGGGCCACCGATCTTTATCTGCCCTGGTCACGGCCCCCGGAGACCTCCACCGCCGCCTATTGCTGCCAGGGACCCACGGTCACTCCCGGCTTGCCCCCCAGAGGGCGAGGCCTTGGTCACCTTCGTGGCCACGGAACTATGACTAGTTGGGGTCCCGCAGTGACGGCGGTGAATCGAGGACCTCCGGGAGGGCTTCATTCTCGTTGGCCCAGCCGCCATTCTTTTCCTGGTTTTCCCCAGAGGAGGCAGGGGCGTGCAATGGCGCCAGCGTCTGCCCTCCTCCCCCACCCTTGTTGAGCGTCGGCAGCGCGGTCTCCGGCCTCCCCAGGGGTCATCCGTGCTCCAGTGTTGTCCCACCCTCCCCTCCAGAGGAGAGCTGCCCATCGAATGTCCTTCTCCCCGGCCAACCCTCCGACAACCCGGGTCCGTTCGAACCGAGTTCGCCGGCGCTCGCAAGCGAATCCCACCGCTGCGCCCGCGACGGGCCAGCTTGCCAACTCCTTTTACTCTTAGACTGATATCAATAATACATTAACTTAAAGCAAGCAACACACAGTTCAATGCTTCTGCACTTTCTGAGAGTAGGAGTCAGTCCATTTCATGCTGCCTGAAAAAAAAAAAAAAAACAGTGAGAGTCACCTACTATGTGAAATCTTATACTCTCACTTAACGGGGACACGAAATTTGTGCAAACTGGCAGCAGTCAGTAATATTCCTAATAAGACAAATGAAAGACTTGCTTCTATATGAGCCATATTTAAGTGTACCTAAATAGACACTGGTGTGAAAACCCTGTTTTCTTTTTATGGATAACATTCTGCACAGTTCTCTTTATGGAACCAGTAATTTAGAACTTTTACTAAGTCAAGATTTGTGTACAGAATACTAAATATGAGCTATTGTCCTATCAGAATGATGCTTAGAGTTCTGTGCACAAATTGTGACATAGTTAAAACTCAAGATCACTGGTTCCGTGAAAAGAACTGTTACAAAATGCTGCCCATAAAAACGAAACAATGCAAAATACAGTTTCTCACATCACTTTTCATTCAGGTACAGTTAAATATGCATCATTTAGGCTTATGTATATCATTTCTGTAAACGGGAACATTATAAACAGCTACCAATTAGAAATCATTCCCTATCCTCTTTAATTATTTTTACTTTTTTCCTGTGTGAATTCACTGGTCGAGAAAGGTACAGGCAATCACTGTGCAAGTGTCCCTACACTGACCAGCCAATGTGCCTCAAAAACTCTGCCATGGAGGGACCATCATGAATGTGAGAGGGCAGTTCAAATTCCATGCCCATTCAGTCCTTGGCCTCTAATGTGAGACTGCCATAAACAGTGCCACCTGTATTGGTGGGTTTGTGATGTGGTCACCTGCCCACTGGGTACTGGACTGAGACCACAACAACTCATTTCACGTAAGCCACTGAACAGCCCCCAGGTGATTATGACATTTGGCAACTACTGACTCGTGCTGGATTTGAACCAGTGATCTAGAGGTGAAAGGCTCCTTAACCCACAACCAATCCACTGAACCATCCAGTGCACTGAAATCTACTATTGTCTTTCTCTGGCCTGCACCACTCTAAAATAATGACAAAGATAAGCCTATTTTTAGGTTTTTGCTTTTCCTTCTTCCTGGAAAGTTCCCGGCCTATATGTCCCACTCCCTTGCTAGGACCTAGATCAGAACTTAATCCCCAACTATATGAAGACTTGCCAGTGGCACAGTCACTATGACCGCAGCTATAAGAACCCAGGAGACGTAACCTTTTTCTCAGAGACACAGTGGCTCCTGTATACCAAGTGTGCCTGTGCAACTAAGTAGCTGACCTCTACTGGGGCAGGAGAGCACATCCCTTCTCTGTGTACAAGACCACCCCTATGTACTGCAGTCTTTGGCACACAATCAAGACAGACTTTGGCACATTCACTGTAACCCCAACAAGTCAAACAACTGACGTGTTCAAGACAGGGTATGTAGCAGAGCTTCCCTGGAGCTTGCCTTCAGGAGTCAAATGTCCAGCTAGAGAAAAACAGACAAGCCTTCCCTGCAAAGGGCTGCTGCAACTGCTGTCAAGCATTTGGCGAAGATGCGTGGTGCAGAAGACAAGCCAAAAAGCAAGACTTTGAACTAATCGTGTTCTCCCTCCAGCATAAAGTAGAGGTACGGCCGGTGTGATTTCCTGATCTTTACATGAAGGTATACATCCTTCATGTCCAGAGAACAGAGCCATTCCCCCGTTTCCAAATGGGAAATCAGAGCCTGCAGCAATACCCTTCAAAATGAAGGAGGCACAGGATGATCTGAAGAAATCTGTAATAGCCTCAGAGCATGCCACCTTGCAATTATCTCCAGAACACACCCATCCGTAGTAATCGCCTGCCACTATTGCAGATGCAGACACTCACCCCTGGAAGTAACAGCTGAGGTGGAGGGACAGACAGAAAAGAGTCAGGCGGAACCAGGGGTGGCAGGGCCACTGGAGCCAATTCCTTTGGATGCTTTTTTGTGGGCACCAGTGGGGAGGGAGCTGGATGGAGCCACCTCCTCTGCCATGGCCTTGCTTACAGTAGGCAATACTACCTCAGGCAGCAGGCTGACAAAGGGAGCCCCCACCACGACCTCTAGCAGGAGTAGGATAAAGGGACTTTATAGACCTTAGAGACATTTTTCAAAGTTTGAAGGCAACATAGGGTGCCAAACTAGTAACAAATGGCTTAGTTGACAGCGTTTCCTTCAGGAGGTCCAACAAGGATGACTGACGGCAAAAGAAAGAACTGTGGAGTGATGGGGCCACCCATGTTTATGTATATGCATAGACGCTGCATGTCATTGTAGTCCTAATGCTGATGGCTTATCGTTCCAAAGGTGTGACCAAACGGAGAAGATATCCTCAAATAAGATCAGAAAAGACCACAGCAGGATGAAGTGCATCGACACTCTTGGGCCCCAACATGATGACTGCCCCCCGGCAGCATCCTGGTCAACTAACTCCCCCACCCCACCTTTAGGGCAAGTCTGATCTGACACGGCGACTACCAGCCCACCTCCAGTAACATGGCAAACTCTCCCCTCCCCACCTAAGAGGGGCAAGTTTGACCCAATATAGTGACTGCCAACCCACCTCCAGCAACCTGGCCAGCTCCTCCCAAACCATCTTGGAAGGGCAAGTGACAGGGATGGCGTGGGTGGGGCTGGGAGGTTGCTGGATAGTAATGATGGGAGCAGCTGTGGGAGGGAGAGAATAATGAATATTAAAAAAAGGAAAAAAAAAAACTAACAAGGTAACATTTTAGTTTAGTTTTATTTCTTTATCCAACTTGTAATTTTTGACCAGGAAAGGCACACTAAACTATTATAGCTTGTTTCTAGGTGCAGCCTGGGGGTGGGTTGCTAGACCTGTTTTACTGATGGGCAAAATGTTGGCCATGACACTGGAGAAACTCCCCTGCTCTTCTGCGATAAGTGCCATAGGATCTTTTACTTTCACCTCGACAGTGACTAGAGATGGGCACAAGGTACCTCAATTTAACATCTCATCCAAAGGACGACACCTCACCAGTGCAGCACCCCCCTTGTACTGCACTACATTACAATGTCAGTCATCGGTATTATCCCAAGTGCGGATGTGGGGGCTAGAACCCATAATATCTTCAGGTTATCTACAAATATATCACTCATCCTGCCATTATTATCCCTACTGGTGTGATGTAAATATATAATAATATACAAGTAAAAATTCTCACAGCAGGTTCTTTCAAATCTGAATAGAAGTTTGAGATCATAACATAATGGGTTTGATTTGACATATGAGGTTCTTTTTATAGAACCATAACTTGAGATACCAACACAGCCAGCTGTTTTACCACACAAATGAATGCTGCTGCACAAATCAAATATGCCATGGGCTAATAAAAATGTCCCTGATATTTTATGAGTGGTCCGTGACTCCATAACATCACTTGTTATGAAATATATAGAAATCCACAGTTAAATGCAGACCATTTTACCACTGTCATGCACTTCTGCTTTTATTTAAACCAAATACATATACTATAACTGTGAACGCACATATATATGGCACAAAAAAACCAGAAGTCCATCCAGTCTGCCCATACTCCCTATAATCCCTGGAATCTTCCCTGGAACCTACTGTTCCTCCAGGCTACTAACCCTCCCCATCCTATTCACCTTCCCGGTCTTGTCACCCCAGGCAACCACTACTCCCTTCATTCCATTCCATGACTTCTTGAATTCCCTGACTGTGTTTGCACACACTACCTCGCCGACAGACTGTTCCAAGGCTCCAACATCTTTTCCGTAAAGAAGTACTTCCTACGCCCCTTCTGAATCTCCCTCCTGTTATTTCCACTCGTGTCCACGTGACCTCAAATTGGTATTCAGGGTAAATAATTCCACACAGTTTACCTTTTTAATTCCTTTAAGGAACTTGAATGTCTAAATCAGATCGCCCCTCTCCCTTCGGGTTTCCAGTGAGTACATATATAGTGCCTTTTTTGTTACTCTGAGCTGCACTGTTTCCAGCCTACCCCTGTCCTTTCTGAGGTGAGGGCTCCAGAACTGGACACAGCACCTTATAGCTGCACTAACTCACAAGCTGAGGTTATGACTGTGTTTCCTCTTGCATCTTTAGTTTTCCCGAAACACTCCCCTTGAGTTTGGAGTTCTCTCACCCCAAGAATGCATGTGCAGACATTCTTTTAATCTTAACAGTGCTCCTCAGCGGCTGGCCCACCAGCGCAGGGGTAGCACTACCACTCGTGATGCCAACAACCCAAGATTGGGAGCAAACTTAGGAGTCAGAGGGCCGGCCAGGGTGAGGTCAGGTGGGGTGGGGGGAAAATGAGCATCTGATGGGACTGCTCTCCTCCAGGGAGGGGTGAAACCAGCATCCAGCGTTAGCCTGGCCCCCCCAAGCGGCAGCAGCTGGAGGTCAGAATGCTGGGACCACAAGTAGGGGGTGGGGAGGTGCAGTAGACATTCGCTGTGCTGTGTGCAGAAGCATGCACAGCTTAACCACTGGCGTCATTGCCCGCCACATCCTCCACAGCACAGGGAGAGAAGAATGAAAAAAAAAAAATCACCCTCGCTGGCAGAGATGAACCTCTAACCCTTCGTAGGCCCTGCATCAGTGATCTGGCATGGCTCCCACCATATCCTGTCTGGTCACTCGAGCGATGGCTCTCCGCCACCCCACCGGGGAGAGGGGGTCAGGGTGTGGGAGGAAGGTAAGTTCAGGGGATGAGACCGGGGTGGGGGGGCTCAGAGAGGAGAGAGCATGCGAGGGAGGCAGAAAAAGGTTAACAAACAAAACAAAGTGCTCCTCAGGGTTGCCATCCGATGGCCAGTGGGTAGTATGCTGTGATCCTTCTGATGGGGACCCATGTTCAGGGACGAAGACAGAAGCTAGGTTTGGAGCCAAAGGGAAGGTGAACACCAACAGACTCCCACTCTTACTGGAAATAAAATAAGTGGCCAATTTAGGCAGAAGGAATACATTTGTAAGATTTGAGGGAAAAAAAAAAGGGGGGGGGTGCACAGAAATCTCTGTTTTTACTGATGTATGCTATAAACCAGTAATGAAAAGGCAATTTAAAGTTTGTGAATGAGCAAGGGTTGAGCTGCTAATTTTGTGTTTGTTGCTTGGAAGATGTATGACTTTCTAATTAGCTAGCTTCTCACCAGTTACCTACACACTGGTTGGGGATTGCACCTTAATTAAGGGAAGCCGACTTGGGCAATGCATCTTATATAAAAAGAAGCCAATTCGGGCAGTTACATTTTAGAATGGGGACCCAGCTGATGGGTGGTTTAATTTGACGTTTGGTAGCTGGACAACTTCACAGCAGGACCCTGATGTGAACACACACATTCCAAGACTCCTACTGGAGATAAAATAAGTAAGTGACCAACTCAGGCAGAAAGAATATTATATCTGTAAGATTGGTTATGGGGGAGGTATACTAAATTCTCTGTTTTAGGTGAGAGGGCTTAAATGGTAATGGGGAGAAAACCAGAAACCCCATGTCTCCCAGGTCACTTGGCATGATGGCCTCTGGTACTCTCAGGCCTTACACTGTACGGATCCCCATTGGTTCTGACAGCGGGGTGGGTCAGACGGGGCAAAGTCACTGGTGCTCTCATGCCACACACCATGTGGATCCCCACTGGTTCTGACAACGGTGGGGGAGAGACAGCTAGGGCTGAGAGTTCGCTGGTACTCGGGCCTCACACTGTGTGGATCCCCACTGGTTCTGACAGTGGGGGAAGGGATAGATGAGGCAAAGAGTTCGCTGGTAGTCGGGCCTCACACTGTGTGGATCCCACTGGTTCTGACAGTGGGAGGAAGGACAGATGGGGAGAAGAGGACGCTGGCACTCTCAGGCCCCACCAGTGTGGATCCCAATGGTTATAGATGGTTGTGGCAAGGTCACTGGTACTTTCAGACCTCACACCATGTGGATACCCACTGGCTCTGAGTGGGGGAAGGGTAGGCAGGGCTGTGAGTTTGCTGGTACTCCTGGGACTTACACCGTGTGGATCCCCATTAACTCCAACAGTGGCGGGGGGGGGGGGCAGCAGACAGGGTTGGGAGGTTGCTGGTACTCAAGCCCCACACCATGTAGATCCTCACTGGCTCAGACCGTTTGGTGGGGTAGATGGGGCTGGGAGGTTGCTGGTACTCTGTGGCCACACACTGTGTAGATCCCTACTGGCTCCGACAGTGGTGGTGGTGGGGGGGGGGCAGCAGATGGGTCGGGAGGCTACTGGTACTCTCAGGCCCCAGACAGTGCACATCCTCACTGGACAGAAGACACGGGTGGCAGTTTCAGGAGAGAAAGAAAGAAAGAAAGAGAAACAGCGAGCTCCATAGCGTTCATATAAAAACACTGTATAAGGTTTATATGTAAAATGTTTGTTTAAAAAAAATTGTGGTAGATGTATGCAAAATGTTTAATCACTGGACTTGTTCAAGACTCTCTTACATTTTATTGTATGTCCAGGTCTTGATCCTTTTCTGTATGTGGTTTTTCCATCTGGTGTTTTTTCTCAATAAAGTTTATTCAATTAAAAAAAAAAAAACACTGTATAAGGTAGAAATCAGGAATTTGGTGGCAGATAAGGAATGCTTGGCCCACCTAGTCTGACCATATTTTCCCCCTGCCAACAGTGTCACCACACCCCTGCTTGATCTTCAGCTCCATCCCTCCCATTGCTTTACACTTAGATTACCATATGCCTATCCCATGCATTCTTCAATCCTACCAGTGTTTTCACCACCACCACCTCTACTGGAAGGCTGCTCCAGGCATCCACCACTGTTTCTGTGAAGAAGTCCTTCCTCACATCTCTCCTGAATTTAGCCCTCTTCAGCTTCAGTGCATGTCCCCTTGTTCTTATGCATCTTTTTTTTTCTGAAAAACAGGGCTGAAGAACCCCCCTTTTTTTAGCTGAGACAGGACAGCAGTCTTACCAATCGTTTGCCGGAGATCCTCGCAGACACTAATGTGTGGAAACTGCAACATCTGACGCCATTTCTTGCTCTTTCCTTTTCTGTTCCCTCCGCCACCTGCACAGAAACAAATTGTCAGAAAGAATGGAAGTCAGCCTTGTACTTTATTCTTACAATATATTCACTGACAGCAGGCACAGCAGAGATTCAATGGCTCACTATATGCGTGCTCCTGCCTCTATTCAATCCTACAACTGAAGAGCAGAATCACAGGCAATCAGATGTCCATGGAGATTCCCAAACACCTAAATTCCCTTCATACTCAGCCCACCCCTTACAAGATTTACTATAAGTTAATGGAAATTACAAAGATTACTGCTGTTTGCACTGTTTTCATTGTTTACCACAAATTTCATTACCTGGCCCGTGAACTTGTGTGTGTACTTTTTAGACTTTATACTAACGTCCAAGTCGGGAAGGGCAGGATTGTAAATTTGGCTGAAGAGATAGCCATCTAATCCTTTCCACTTCCCAGTGTGCCCCAACCCCATGCTAAGCAATTTTGTGACACCTAAGAAGGGAAAGCACAGAGGCACGTTCATTACAAAACTCATAAAACTGAGTATGACACTGCCTGTAATTTGTTTTGCCTGCACTTAACACTGTACAACTGTTCTTGCTTTTTAGCACCTGTCTAAACTATACATTGCAACGTTGTGTCACTCTGCTTTGTATAGTATCTCTTCTACCCCTCCCCGCCCCGGTAACACCTGGAAACAAGCCTCAGCTCAGTCTGCCTTTGCCAGTCACCAATCTTCAAACAAACAAGTAAATAAATGTCTATGGGGCTATATTGGCATGCTAGTTTATTAAATGTTACAGTAGCTTTTAATAGTTCTTAAGCCACTGCTGGACTAACAAGAGCCTCTCCTCAGATTCTGCTTTCCGTACCTGTGATTATCTGGGGACCCTGTGTTGCACCCACTTGAAGACCAAATGCACATGTTTATGCTACGGGGTCAGAATATGAAAGCAGCCATGAAAGCATTATTTTTCTTTATAAAATGGTGTCCTCTTTAGTCAAGACCCTGTCACGTGGTACTGCATTAATCTATACTCCTGCTCAGAAAACATGATAGAGGTGCATTAACCAACAGCACAAGCAGTTGGGGCCAAAAGGTCAATATGTTAATTACATATCCTCACGGTCAAAAAAAAAGTGACAATGCAAATCAAACACAGCAACATGAAAAAGAAATTATGCAAAGAAAAAAAGACCCCCGCCCCATGTAGGAGTTACCACATTTTTGGAGTTTTGGGAGCCTAGAGGCCTGTAAGAGCGCTAGCTTTAAATTGAGCCCCTCTTCCCATTTTAAGTAAAAGGCAGTGGTGTATGACCTACCAGAGCTCACTTCAGAGCTAGGGAAAGTCATCCCTGGCTAGCCTCCCTGTAATTCCTCTTCAACACTGCCCCCTATCCCCCCACCACAGCAACATTGCTCAAGAATCACAAACTGTAAAGGAAATCCATCCAACAACCTTGAGAAACCACACAGTTCCTCCTACTCATGAATCCAACCCCCACAAGTCTCAGTGTTGTTCACACAAGAACAACATTTTAAACACATAACCTTACACAATATATTTCAAAATGGTGATTCTGCACATCAGAAACATGCATACATCACTAAACCAGCAGAACTTATGCAAGCATTGTTCTAAAAGATAAAATATCTATACACCTACAAACAAAGGGTAGCTCAAACTTTCTGCCTGAGTCTCAACTACCCAGCAGTGCACCTGAATGCCACATGACATAATCAATAGCCTAAGCTACCAAGTCTCACTCAGATCACACAGAAAGAACAGGAAGCACAGCCCAAGCTTCCAACTTAGCCTCACCAATCACATGGTAAGTACAGGAAGGTTCAAGTCAGGAATACTCATTTAAAGCAACAAAATAACCCACTCCTTTGTAATGCAAAAACACCCTACTAATGCAGCTTACCAGATGCAACCCAACCCCTGCCGTATATCTAATTAGGCTAATACCCTAAAGGGAGCCATTTAAATATACAGCACCAAACTACAACCCTACTACACTGCTGAAACAAACAAACAAAAAAAACTAACATTCCTAAACATTTATAAGTAGAATAAGGCAATTACATCACGGGGTTAGTCTATGTAAATGTACCTCGTGGTGGTTGAAGACTTTCGCCCTTTGAACTTGGGACTCCAACAAACCACTTGATACATCGAAGTGATTTCCTGATTTGAAGGTATGACTTACCTTCAGCTGTAACTGATGCTGGCAACAATCCATCTGCAATTTTTGAATTTTTATTTTAAGCCTGCATTGTGCTGAAAGGGCTTGTAGTTTGGCTCCGAAAAGGTGGCCGGACAATCCCTTCCAATTCTCTACTGATGTACCCTTGGAGGGGCCCTTGTTAATCAAGCAGTGGCCTTAATTAATTAATCTCCAATCAGATGTCATAATGTACAAAATAGTAATCCAAATACACTCCCATTCACTTCAATGGGGCATACCCACGTGCTCTCCCTTGCTGCACGTCACAACGTGCCAGAGCACAGGGGCATGTACATCAATAGGGAAGTGGAAAGTATTGGCTGGCCACCTTGTCAGGGCCAAACTACGATCACTTCCAATACAATAAAGGCTTAAAATGAAATTTTAAAAATTGAAGCAACAGCTTTTCACTAACCTTAGCTACCAAATGCAGTAAGCAACAAATTATGTTAAGAAAGATCAGGAAAACTGACTTCCGGTTCCACCACGGACCAAGTAGAAGCCTAAACAGAGAGCTTCTCACCAGAAAGGTAATAAAAAGTATCCTTGGGCTATACAATCACATCATCCAACCCTTAAAATGCCACCAAAAGGAAGAGAGAGAGAGCAACAAATCTGCAAAACAACAATCAGATTGGACACAGATGACATTGGATGGCTCCCGATATTGAATACTGTCTTAGGATAGAAGCTGTAGTCCCTCCCCACCATGAGCTCAGCAACAGGCCTCGGACCTGGGGACTGCTACTACTCACCAAGGAACCACAGATTTAGATACGATACTGGCAATAATACAAGCACTGCGCAAAGAAAATAAAACAGAATTCCAAAAATGACATGTTAAACTAACAGATTTGGATTCATCGCTGAAGGAAGTAGATAACAGAGTCTCGGTGTTGGAAACGGACTCAGCTAAACATGGAGATTCTCTGGCCTCTCTAATTGACCATTCTGACCTACTACAAGCCAAATGTATAGATTTAGAAGCAAGATCACAGAGGGATAACTTATAGCTGTCGGGGCTACCAGAGGGGGCAGAGACTGACAATATGGCCCTATTTCTACAGGATTTGCTCCGTAAAGTCCTCACTTTACCATTTACACTGGGGGTTCGAATAGAGCGGGCACATTGTACTTTAGGGCTGCAGCCTGTCGATTCTACATCTAGGCCACGCCAAATATTGATGAAGTTCTCGAGCTACTGCACTAAAGCAATGGAAGGGTAAGAGACTTATTAGAAGTTGGACTACATCTTGAATATTGGGACTTGGTGACACTCAAATGAAAAATGATGGGGAAACAGACACAAGTGGTAGGGGGACGCATTGTTAATTTTTTTTTTTTGGGGATGCCATAGTGAGTAAATGAAGGCACTTTGATTTGTTGAAGTAGCAGAGCTTAACAGAAAGCTACCCATCGGGGGGGGGGGGTAATGGAGAACGACATGGTTGCAATACAACAGGGATTGTGGTGGATTCTACTAGTTCTATGTGGGCAATGTTGTCAGATAATTTTTCATCGAAAGAATTGCCCCTGTAGCAAACCTCATCAGGGAGGATACTTTACAGGCTACAGCTCTGCAGGTATCTTTAACCTTAGCACAGAGAGGGTGCCGAGCTCTCAGTGCCCCTACCTTGGAAGCGAAAAAATTAAAATACATGTTATAGTTAGATTCTATTTCAATAATAAGTCTTATACTAAGTTTCAGATACTTCTTTATGTTATAACTGTTGTCTTAATTACTGGATATAATCTGCTTTCCCGACTTCAGAGGTGTGCTAGGAATAGATGTAGAGGGAAGGGGCTCTGCCTTTGGCCAAGGTGAAAACAGATAAAATATCTTAGATATGGGTATCAAAGTACTGACATATAATATCAATGGCCTGACAAGCCCTATTAAGCGTAAAAAATCTCTACAATATATAAAACAAATGAAACCAGATATTATTCTCTACAAGACACACATTTGTTTGTAAAAGAACATGAGAAACTGCTGAATTTTGGTTATTCTGAGATCTGCTTTTCGTCTTATAAACAGGGTAGACACCAAGGGGTTGCCATACTAGTTTCAAGGAATACCCCTCTGGAGGTTACAGAGAAGGTGCAGGATGGGGAAGGGAGATATGTCCTATTAAAGGGCTCCTTAAATGGACATAAAGTCACTTTGGCCTCAGTATATGTGCCCCCTAACTCCTCCTTTGAGATTTCTAGAAAGATATTATTACTTTTAGCTGAAAAGACTGAAGGAACAACCATATTGGGAGGGGACTGGAATATGACCCTAAACCCTGTTAGTGATACCACTTCTAGAATTCCCCGGAAATCTTATAAGATCAAACAGGTCAAATCTCTGCTGACAAGGTTAGGATTACAGGATGTCTGGACTTTCTTAGAAGGTCAGAGAAAGGGCTTCACTCATTATTCGGCTACATATCAGTTGTATTCCAGACTACATTATTTTTTTTTTTTTTTTACCTAGAGATTCTCTCAGTCGAGCACAGAGATGTGAGATAGGCAATTTAGGGTTATCAGATCACACACCCTTAATGTTGACGATTGATCCTGCTCTACCACAAAGGTCTACCTTTTGGAGACTGAATTTATCACTTCTCAGTGATCCTGAGGTATTAGATCAGATTCCATAGGTAATGCCCCAGACTATGCAGGAGAAGGAGACTAGTGGGGTAAGTAAGGGAATTATCTGGGATACTATTAAAGCAGTGGTCCGAGGTAAGCCAATTGCAATAGCTACGGCTCAAAAGAGACAAAGGGCTGAGAACCAGAAACAATGGGAAACGCAAATAAAAACTTTAGTGGAACAGCAGCAAATTAAACTCGATAGGGAAAGGGGAAAGGAACTTAAGAAACTGAAAGCTCAATTAAATAAGAGTACCAGACCTTAGGGTGGAGAGAAACTTACACTTTTTAAAGCAGAAGTATTATGGGGGCGGTCCTTGGTCCCTACGGCTGTTAGCCATAAGGCTTAGGGCCAGACAAGCTAGGGCCCAGATCACACACATCATACATCCATATACTCAGAGAAGGGCCACAACCCTATCTCACATATCAGAAACATTTATGGAGTACTATCAGTAGGGATGTAAGTTTGTCATGGATGAGGTTTTAATGACTCATTGTTCATGAAATCATTAGTAAACAGTAGTAAAAGTTGTGGCACTGTCATCATTGTCGCATTCTGATGACACTGGTGAAAGTCATGGAAGTCATGAATAAAGATCAAACGTCATGGAATCAATGACGTATATGATTGCCATGACAAACTTGCATCCCTAACTATCAGGAGCTCTACTCCTCACAAGCAGACCCGGATCCAGGGAAAATACACACCCTTTTTAAAGACCTGGGACTTCCACAGATGTCTCAGACTTGGAACTCTCAGCTTATGGCTCCTATTACTAATGAGGAGATTAATAAGGTGATAACTGAGGGGAAGACATGTAAATCCCCCGGTAACGATGGACTCCCTGTAGAGTTCTATAAGAGATTTCGCCAGACAATTATCCCATTAATAAAACCGGCCTATCAGGAAATGTTTAAGGAAGGTGCTATACTACCCCCATGCTGGAGACAGGCAGTGATCTCCGTGGTGCCCAAGCCCGGCAGGGATTTAACAGCCTGCTCGTCATATAGACCAGTCTCTGTTCTAAATGTCGATTATAAATTTTTTACATCCATCTTAACCAAACAACTTCAATTAATAATACCAAATTTGATACAAAGAGATCAGATGGGATTTATCCCCAATAGACAAGCTGCAGATAATACCCGCAGAACAATACATATTATAGACCACCTCAAAAGAAGTAAACAAGAGGCTTTAATACTCAGCCTAGATACAGAAATAGCATTTGACCATGTGAATTGGAAATTCTTATACGGAGTACTTGCCGGGTTTGGGTTCACGGATGCTTTCATAGCCACGATCCCTAGGTTGTACACAGACCCTCAAGCACACATCCGTACTAATGGAATGATCTCTAAAAGGATTAATTTGGGAGGGGTACTCAACAGGGATGCCCCCTCTCACCTCTGTTTTCTTTATATATTGAGCCTTTAACCCAATGGATAAGGAGGGATCAGAATGTTAGGAGTATACAATTGGCAGGAATAAATCATAAGATCGCACTCTATGCAGATGATGTCCTTCTATATCAGACATCTCCAGACCTCTCCTTACCTAGAGTGATGGACATTATAGACGAATACTCTTTGTTATCTGGATATACACTCAATAACACAAAGACAGAGATTTTAAAGATACATTATATACCCCTCTGGCCCTACAAACAAAATATAAAATGAGATGGGACTTGCACACCCTTAAATATTTAGGAGTCATCCTAAGGGCTGACTCTAATCATTTATATTTAGATAATTACAAACCGATTGTAACACAAATAGAAGCAGATATAAAAAGGTGGCTAATACTCCCTTTCCCTATGTACTCCAGAATTCAAATAGTAAAAATGAATATATTACCTAGAATTCTGTATTGTTTCCAATGCGTTCCAGTTGCATTGTCCTAAAAATGGTTCAGGGACTTCCAGGGGAAGATATTCAGGTTTATCTGGGCCAACCGGAAACCCAGAATATGTAGAACTCTCCTAATGGTAGGGAAGAAAACAGGAGGCCTGGCTGCACCACATTTTTTTGAATATCGGCTTGTCGCTCAAGTGAAGTGTGCCCTCCTATGGACTCATACCCCTACCTGGACACACCAGTAGGATATAGAAACTACTCTGTTACAGGGAAATACCCCATCATCAAGCCTCTTTCAGCCTTCTACACAGAGACCTCTTATAATAAAAGACTACAAAGCTATACAAACAATGTTAATAGCCTGGGACATGTTTTGCAAATATCCTAATTTTAAGATGGATGCCTGGAAGTTTTGCTGGTTGATACATGCCCCAGATTTTTTACCTGGAGGATTAGATCCATGGTATAGGCGTCAGGTGGTGAGAGGGTTTAGATATCCTAAACAGATAAAGATGGGAACAATTATATTTTCCTTTGAGGAATGTATCCAAAAGTTTGGATGGTCTGAAAAAGATAAATGGCATTACCTGCAGATATCAACATACATCCAAAGGAAATTAAGAGGTATTGCACAGAACCCCACAGACCTCACAGGCCACATACCCCTTGAGGATATCTTCTCTCTCACCATTTCTAGACCAACAATCACCAAGATATATCAGTTTTTAAATGCTCATAAAGCACAGACCAGTCAATATATTATTACAAAATGGGAGGGAGAGGAGGGGACTCATATCTCTCTCCACTGGATTGGAAGAAAATCTGGGAGAACTTGGCAAAAGTGACTTCCTCACCCCATGACAGGAATTCTCTTGGAGGGTAAAAGTTAGATTTGTCTGACACCTGACAGAGTGGCAAAATGGGACGCAGACATATTCCCTGCCTGTTGGAGATTATGTGGGGAGCAGAGGGCAACTCCTGTTCACATATTTTATTCATGTCCCTCCCTAGAAATCTTTAAAGCACAGATACAAGATCAACTGAAGAAATTATTTCAGATAGAAGAACCATTTTCCTTCTCCCATTTAATATCTGCCCTGCCTATGGGAGGCATTAGGGTACCACTTCACTGTATCTATGGTACATTTGTACCGTGGCCTACAATAAAGCCATTACTCGTAAGTGGCTAAAACCAAACCCACCTAACTTAGGTGACTGGAGGGAATTGATCCTGAATGTCCAGAAAATGGAAGATTTAACATTTCAAATCCAGAATAGAAAGGAAGCTTATATTACAAGATATCCCGATGGGATTTACAAGAAGATTAGTTTCAGCTAACAGAGACATTAGATATAACATATCATGTGGGCTTGTTTGACCAGAATAAATACAAAAACCTATGTAGTCATTTTCTTAGGCTAGAGACCCTATCCCTTAGATAACAGATATGAAGTTGAAGTCGGGAAACAACAATAAAAATAATGACAGCGATACTGGTATAAATTTGTGCTAAAAATTACCCAGTCTTGTTATGTCTTATTGTTTTTTATAGTTGTAAAGATAAAAAACAGGCCCAAATGGAGGCCCACTATAAATACTGTAACTATTACTGATGTGATACTAACTGATATACTTAACTATTATCTGACTACCAGATTAAGTTGGAAAATAAGTGGTGTCATACGGCTTTCACTCTCAATAAAGTAAGTATGAAAAAAGAAAGATCAGAAAATCAGTAACATAGCATAACCCCCCCCCCCAAAAAAAAATGCCTTATTCCTTATGTAAGACACTCCTTGAGTGAAAATAAAAATTAATTTGCACTCCAGGAACGTCATCAGCATTTATTTCCACTACAGTAGCTTCTTCAGGAACTCAAGTAATCTCCAGGTTCCATTGTTCCAGCCCTTAAAATGCTGGGACTACATTAGAATGCACAGCTGACCACAAGGACCGCGCAGTGCTTTCAAACGTCAACAGATCTCTAAATAAGTCATACAGCAAGAGAGCAGTTGTTTACAAACACCATGCGTAAAAAGTGAACCATGGATCAGCTAGAGTCTAAAAATAGCAGGCTGTTTAAACTGCGGTAATAAGTCCCAACCCCTTTTTTTTTTCAGCAGTAAAGCCAGGTCTCCCAAAGCATCACGTATGGTGTGAGAGAGTGTTTTCAGGAGTGGGAAACTGCAGAGTCTGAGTGGTGAGGTGACTGCTGTACATGTCAGTGCATTAACATACATCCACCAATGATGGCCCATTCCTGCAACTGTTGTCATGGCGTCATACGAACAGCAGAGTGATGACAGCCATACAAGATATAATCGCGATCCATGCCATTTTCAATAAGTTCATTAGTATTTTTTCCTGTGATTGTCATCAACACATCAGCGAAATGCAGCTATGGGGACCATGGCATGAGTGCATAATGCCATGGGCTACCTGAAAATAAACTTTTTTTTGTCCCAGGGTTTGACCTTTATAGACCTCACTCACAACTCCGCTGCTCATGAGGTCAACAGAGGTCAAAACCTGAGGCAAAAAATAAATTGTTTATTTTCAGTCAGCCCATGGCATATCCCCTATTTATCACACCGCAGCATGAAGCTACACATCTTTTGCGTTTTCTTAGCTCTGTATATGGTATCAGCTTTTTCATGAATAAACGCTGTGCAAACTCATTTTTTCTGCAGTTAGAAAATTCTACATAGTACTAAGTGGTGGCCAGACCAATCAAAGCTTCAATTTTATTTTTTAATTTTTAACAGATCTGTCTATCCCTGGGTGAGGACTGCTGTACCTCTGCAACACTTTGTGTCCCTTGTGGCCCAAATGACTCTGGGAAAGAAAATCTACGCAGGAGGAGCCCATTTATATATCTTCTCCATAGAGTATAACTCTTTGGTCTCAGAACCGCAGGCAAGTGGAACCCGTGAAAAACCGGAATGTTTGGAGGCTGGGGGAGTCGGTGCCTAGCACCAACAGATGGATTCATCCATGTGTCTACAGGCTACATAGCCATGCCATCGCCAACTGACTCAGTACCACTTTTTTTTTGTTTTTGTTGTTTACTGTGGAGGAAGAGCTAATCTATCTAAAAAATTAGTAATGAAAATGCACCAAGAGTAGAGGATAGCCCACTGATCTCTATAAGAAGGGTCAACAACAGCAAGTGTCTTTAAAGCCCCTACCCATTCGGAGGGGACATAATACAAGACTGAAGTTAATCCGGGGGATGAAGGGTAGGTGAGTGGTACTCTAGGAAGAGTCTATACTTGAAGATCTGGAGTTGCATTAAGTAACTTCACTATCTTTCAGTTAATCTTGTCCACAGTCCCACCTTTTTCTCAACTAGCAAGCCATGAGTAAAGTATCCCAGACTAGGGAGGCTGGAAACCTGGGGTTCACGAGGAGACAGCAGGCACTGCAATACAGCCAAATTGAAATCTGCATATCTCCTGGAACAGCTAAAGGCTCATGAATTTGTGAAAACTACTCCAGGTAGTGGACCTATATATGTCTGAAAATAGGGAATGAACGGAGCAAAGCCACTGAGGCAACCACTGCTCAGGTGGAATGAGCACTGACGGAGCCCTCCAACTGCTCCCCTGCTAATGTATAGTAATGGTGAATGCAGGGCTCCAGATAAGGGAAGTACTGACCTGTTTTACTCACCTCATTTTAGGAAATACTCTTCAGAAAATGGATAACTATTGGTATTCATTCAAACAACATTTGCAGATACTCCACACCAAAGAATAGTGCTTTGTAACGTAACTGGTGATTCAAAAGGAGCATTTTTTGTTTGTTTGTTTGTTTTGTTTTTTTTTTTTTTAACAGATTTATTTTTATTTATTTACTTACTTACTGAGAAAATCAGAATTACAATCCTTTGAGTCACAGACTCCTTTGCAAAGGCTCCATGCCAGGACGAGAAGGCACAAACATTACATTTAATATTATACATAGGTTACACAGCACAGTGTATTTACATTGGAGGGTTACCACATCTAGGAGCTTAAGACCACCCTAGGTCATAGTTGTGAGACATGTCAGGTTACAGATTTGGAGGGTCAGTAACAGAGCCCTAAGTCAGAGTTTATATACAGCAAGGTTGTTGGACTTGAGGATGTAGTCATGGGAAAAATCTAGACAGATTTATAGCACTCATATGCATCCCAATTTTGTTTTACTCACTATATTTTAAAACTAGCAAGTAAATTACTCCAACTTGCCAGCATTATCTGGAGCATTGGGTGAATGCAGTCGTCACTCTAATGTGACAAGTGCTGCTTGGAAACAGGAAATATCTTTTCTATTGAGGCTGAATGAAAAATACTTTAAAGAATCAACTGCTGTCCTGGATTCTCCCGAGGGAAAGAAACTTGCGAGTCTTCTAACACAGAGAGTGCAGCACCACTTCCCCAGGGTTCACCAGCTTGGGAAAGAAGGCTGGAAACTTCAAAGACTGATTAAGGTGGAACTCCAATACTATATTTGGGAGAAATTTAGGATTTGTGCGAAATACCTCCCTATCCATGCAGAAAACTGTATTGAGGATCCATCCATAGGACCTATAGTTTCAAAACCCTACGTGCAGATGTAATGGCCACTAGAAAAACTACTGTACAGGTCAAATATGTCATGTCACAGGTAACAGCATATTTAAAGGGCTTACAGTGAGCATGTCCAGCACTAGACTGAGCAGAATGAGATCCCAGCTGGTGACAGGTTTCTTTATAGGTGCTCTCGTGTGCATGATGCCTTTCAGAAATCTTCTCAAGAACGGGAGTTGAGCTAAGGCAAGAGGTCCCACTTGCTCGTCATGGGCAGAGATGGCTGCCAAGTAGGCTTTTACTGAGGAGTACTGTAAGTCAGACTGTGAAAAGGCAAATAACAGTCAAGAAGTCCCTCTAATGGATAGTAAAAAGGATGTACAGTCCCTAGAACACCAAATGAAAAAAATACTTCTACTTAGCATCATAAGCATTCCTGACGGAAGGCTTTCAGGCTGCCAAAATGACTTAAGTAACCCACTGGGGCACCGGAAACCAGTCCACTTCTATCTCCTCAGGAACCATGCTTGGAGACACAGGGATCAGAGGTACTGATGTACTAGGTGGCCCTGGAACTGGGTAATGAGATTCTGCCTCATGGGTAATGTCCCTGTCTCTTGAATTGCCATTTGTTATAGTAACGGATACCATATCTGGTATCAGTATCATTCTGTCCCCTTGGGTGTCCAGCTTGAGGAGTACTCTTTGGATGAGGGGGAGCAGCAGGCAGGTATAAGGAAAATGACCTGTTCACCGCAGTCTGAAGGAATCCTAACAAAAACCACCATACTCCAGATTCCTGGAGCAACAGCAAGGCAGTTTTGCATTTTGATGGGATGCAAAAAGGTTCAATTCCAGCATTCCCCAATCTCAAAACAGGGATGGAACTATGTCCTCCACGAGGGACCATTCATGAGGGCTGGTGACTGATAAGGATTTTCTGAAAGGACATTCAATACCTTGACTAGATGGGTTTCAAAAGAGAAGGATCCTGCATGCTTAGCACCACTTCCTAACTTCCGTTGCATCTCTGCACAGTTTAGTTTAGTTTATTGGTCTAGGAATTAATACCTTTGAGCCAGGGCTCTTTTACAAAGGTTCCACGTCACAGAGAACATCAAACAATAACAATAGACATTACAGGTAATACAAAATGGAAAAGTTACATACTAAGTTTGCTATTTACAGTTTGAGGCAGAAAGTTATAGAGTTACATAATAAACATGCTTTTAACAGTTTCATGGGAGTAGACAATTTGGAAAATAAAGAAACTTCCAGGGAGAGGGAGATCATTAGGATCCAAAGGTAGGCAAGACAGGAGGGAAAAGCGGTGGGCAGTAGAGTGAATGAGAGAGGACAGAAGGGGGGGGGGAGAGTTGAGTTGGGTGGCAGACAGAGATAGTAGTGGTACGTGAGGGATCATTAGACAAAGAAGAGTAGGCCTTGGATGTGAGGATGGTCAACGAGGAGGAGAAGTAGTCTTTATCGAATGCAATCACAGTTGCTAGTGGTGGTGAGGTGGGCATAGAGCATGGTTTTGAAGGCTCCAAGCGAGGTTGAGGATAGAGTAGGTGGACTTAGAGCATTGAACCATGTTGGGGCCCTGAATGCGAACGTTCTTTGTCCCTGTGTGGTCCGACATCTGGGAACCAGGAAAGGTTGGTCTTCAGATCTGGTGGAGGGTTGTAAGCCAGGATTCAGACAGAGTAGGTTTTGGATACAGAATGGGGTCAGTCCCAAGACAGATTTTTTTGCCATTATGCAGGTGAGATATACAAGGCGATTTGATAGTTGCAACCAGCCTGTTTCTTGGTAGAGCTCGCACGTGTGAGTCAGTCTTTGAGCCCCCGTGAGGAGCCGGCAAGCCTTATTTACAGTGATTGAGACACGCCTTAGTGCTGTGGTGGTAGCTGAGCCATATATAATAAGGCCATAGTCAATGATCGAGATTATGGAAGTCTGTATAGCAATCCTCAATGCCGCTTGGTTTAGAAATTGACGGTTTCGAAATAGTATTCCAAGACGTTGGTTCACTGTTTTTGCCGTTTTGTCAATGTGGGTTGCAAAGGTGAGCCCTTGGTCAAAAGTGATGCCAAGGTATTTGAAAGTATTTACTTGGTCCAGTGTATTTCCAGCAGAGGTTTGTATGGCGAGTGGAGTATTTCTATTTTTGTTTTGGTGATTGGTAAAAGCATGGCTTTTGTTTTTTTGTGGTTAAGCACAAGTTTACTATCCAGGAACCACTTTTCAGCGTATAAGATTATTTTTTCCGGGCAGAAATCTGGGAGGGAGTTAAGGAAGGATATGATATGACAGAGGATATGAGTGAGTCTGTCATTGTTGGTTAAGTTAAAACATGGCAAACTTGTCTGTCTGGAGATGAAATACCTTGTGGCAAACTAGGTCTGACAGGGCTTGTAGCCCATACAGAACTGCTCTCACCTCTGGCACATTTATATGGAGAGGACGTTCTGAGTTCAAACAAGTCCCTTGGGTCTGAAGACCCTGGGAACGTGCACTCCACTAAGTAGGCGTTCATGGGTATTTTCACCTGTGGCTCCATTGAGGAAAAGCCTTAAAGAGGGTTAGATAGACACACAGACTGTTGCTAATTAAAATTCGTTTTATTATTACCACCAGAATGTCCATCTTCAGTATTGGTTCCTCAGGCCTTGCTATAGATAAGTAAAAAGGATTTGACACATATAGCAATTGTATGACTCATGACATGACTTTGTGAGATGTTAGGGTGCATAGGAAGAGGCATCACTAGCAGAAAGAGGAAGGTGGTGATACCGCTGTACAAATCAGTGGTGAGACCTCACCTAGAGTACTGTGTCCAGTCAGGAGACATCTCCAGAAGGTCCAGAGGAGGGTAACTAAAATGGTGCAGGGACTGCATCAAAAGCCTTATGAGGAGAGACTGAAGGACCTCAATATGTACACCCTGGAGGAAGAGGGGGATAAGACAGAGAGTTTCAAATACCTTATGAGTGTAAATAAGGTTCAAGAGGGAAGCCTTTTTCAGAGAAAAAGATGCTCAAGAACAAGGGGTCATGCTATGTTGTAGCTGGGGGGGGGTAGGCTCAGGGGAGATGCAAGAAAGTACTTCTTCACAGAAAGAGTGGAGGATGCATGCAGCAGCCAACCCAATGGAGATGTGGGGGCCAAAACTGTAGTGGGATTCAAGAAGACATGGGATAAGCATAAGGAATCCTTAGTGGTAAGAATGGGGGGGGGGCTGGAGATCAAGTAGGGTCTGTGGTGTTACAGTAGGTAGGGAAAATGGGCCAACTAGGTGGGGCAAGCGGTCCCTATCTGCCATCAAATTCTATGTTTCTATGTTTGTTGCTCTCCTGCACTCCAAAGCCTCGACTTATAAACCAGATGGTTTAATCAACTCTAGCACCTATATGTTCACAGGAGCACTGTTTTGCTCCTTTTTTTCCTTTTTCTTTTATCTTTTTGAAGATTGTTTCACAATAGTGCATCTATTAATACAATTGTGTACTGTGTAAATATTCTTTTTTTACTGTTTGAATAAAGCTGAATTAAAAAAAAAGACTTTCCTTACAGGACCACCATAAGAGGGAGAGAGCCAGAGGTTTCATCACCCCTACTGGGTGATCTACGGCTGCAATCACTGTACACTAAGCATTCACTGAAATGTTCTGATATGCTGCCTTGCAAAGGGTTCCAGAAAGACTGTGGCTTCCATGAGCCCCAACATCCTCTACATGGCGTGCACTGTCACCCAAGTGCATTCTCTGACACAGGACACCATGCACTTCATCGATTCCAGCTGTTCCTCCAAAGGAAGAGCCTTGCTTGAGTGGAAACCAGGATGGCATCGATGAACTGCAGTCTTTGTGCATGAATCAATTGTGACTTCTAGAGAGTAAGTACAGGACGACTCCCATGGACATCAGAAATCGATGAGCTGAGGTCACTGCCATCTCTGTTCAATGAATGGACGAGCGTCTTATGATCCGGTCATCCAGGCAAAAGAGAATACCTGCATTCCCTTCTTTCTGAGGTGTGTCGCAATCATTACAAAAAAAAGTGGTGAAGACACCACTGCAAATTAGAGAGCAAGACTCTGAATTGATTATGTTTGAGACTCACACAAAAACACAGGCACTTACAGTTACCATCCCAGACAGCGATATGCTGGTATTCATCCTGCATAGCTAGGGACATCAACCAATCCTCGGGTTTCAGGTATGTTAGAAAAGATCCTAGTGTTATTATCCTGAATTTCTTGTGCCTCGTGTACCGGTTCAGTAGCTTAAGGTAAAAGGTGAGGTGCATGCCCCTCCAGTCATTTTGGTGTCCCTGCACTCAACCTCTCAATCTCTTCAATGTCTTTTCTATACTGTACGTTTATACCATCACTGAGACCACTCTTACGGTTGGAAGAGTGATCTCACATGCATTCCAAGGGTAGGAGAACCATGAACCAGAAAGTAAGTGGGTCTGATACAACTAAGAGTGGTAACACATTCTTAGGGTAACAGTGGTCTCAGTGATGTTATTTTAATATATAATTGATAGACACTGATCAGTGATATATTGAATGTTTTAAAAAAACATTGCCAAACTGTGCCACTTTCTTGGGCAGCTGTGTGCGGGATACTCTTTACAGAATAAGTGTGTCTCACGCAGAGGAATGAAATGCTCCGACTGGTTGGGGGCCCTCCCTTGTTCGTACAATGCACTAACCAGTACTGGATACAGCATACCAGATGCTGATGTTCTAACTAATGCCCTTTATGATGGTGGATCACTTCCCTTGACCTGCTCCTGACCCCCAACCTTATGCATCCCAGTACCGTGGTTTCCCTATTAGTGACAGAACTGCACCCATTACAGAACATGCAGGATGTTTAGCCGGTACTTTTTTCTTTTTACGTCTCTGACCTGCAGCAGTTGTTTATCATCTACAACTACTACCACTTCATAAATAACTTTGGAGTGGCCAGAAGGTATTTTGCTTTAAACATCAGTTTTCAGGCAGTAAATACACCAGCATTTATCAGCTTTGAGTGGGGTGGGGGCGGGATTTGGGATACAGTCTGTAATGGGCACACCCAAAATACAGCACCAGACAAGCACCGGGACTCTGCCGCATTTCACTGCTTTCTACCACAATGTTTGAGTCCGTCACCCCCCCTACCAAATTTTTTTAGGGAAATTACCTTCTATTTCAAAACATAAGCTGCATCCATGTGTTCACCCATCCATTATATAATTATGTGGGATTTCTGGGAGCCCCTTTGTTACGGGTCACTACTCAACAGTACTGTGCAGCTTCATTTTTATATTTAGTAGGGCCATTTTTTTCTGCAAAAACAGAAAACCTGGAATTGAAAACAAAATGTCATTTTTAAACACCACTTAGCGTCAATTTTTATATAAAAAGACCCCTTCGCAAAACAAAACCACACTTGTGCCAAATTCGTGTAAAACACAAAATGTATGCAAAACATCCAATCTGGGACACATTTTTAGTGCAAGTACTCGGCTGGGGGTGGTTTAAGATTTTGTACAATTTATTTTTGAAAACAGAGAATCAGTGGCCCTAATATGACTGGGGAAGGGGAGAGTGAGGTCTAATGGTTTAAACACAGAAACTGTGAAATAGGAGACTACGAGCCTGCCACTTACTGACTTATCCTTTGTTTCAGCTGTAAAGTTTTGTAGACACAGAACCTCACTGAAAATGAGATGTTGCATCTCATAAGGGAAATCCTGGATAATTTACAAAAAAGCAATGTAAAAAAAAACACACAAGGCAGTGGGATGTAGCAAACTCCGAAAAAGGTGCTGGAATACAGAAAGAAAAACTTCTAGTAAAATAAGTTTTTTTCTTTCTGTGGATTAAAACAAAAACGGGCCTCCAGAGAAGCTGGCCTCTGTGACCCAGAGAGGAGACTACAGTGCTTCAGAATTTTCTCACCGTTTTCTGGCAGGCAAATGCACTGCAGACAAAACTAGTGACTGAAAAGAAAAATACAATTGCTTAATTGCATTTCTGAGCCATTGGCTGCAGCACTCAACGGGTGCAAAGCAATCACAGAACAAGAGGGGCTTCAGATCTATCTAGCTGATTTGATAGTGATACATGCCGGGACGGCTTGTGAGCAAAATCAGGGACATGAAAGAAAAAAAATGCCCTCACTTCTGCAACACTTCACTGCTGTTTCAGGCACTTGCAAAGTCTAGTCACGGCAGCACAGAATAGCACATGCTAAGCCTACTCTTGAAAAACAAAGATTAAGCCCGGAGATACATGGAGTGGCCAAGCTACTATATTTGTGACACTTTTTTCCACTGCTCTAATCATGCTTCTCTAACTGCCCAACTTGCAGGGATGTCCCTGATTTCTGCCACATTCTTCTCTGTCCTGCCTAAAATCTGTGTTTCTATGACTGAACAGTGGGGATTTTAAGCACAAAATAATGTCAAAAATTTGAGTTATGGGTTTGTTCTTCTACAGAAAATGTATTTTACACCAATCCCCTTATTCTACCACCTGTCTGGGTTGATCACCAACATTTAAGATGTGTCCCCAATGTTGGTCCTTTGTCCCTGACTTTAAGCATTGTCCCAGATTTATGAGGCAAGGGTTCAGAGATATGGCTCTAAGCACAATATGCAACAGGTTATAACAGCTTTCATGTCAAGCGAAATTAATCCTATTTGTAAAGGCATCTACAGCCCCCAAACATTCCTAATCCTACTACCAAATACCATTACTGAGTCCTCTGGCTTCCTTTTTTTTTCTTAACTAGGTAGCCACTGGTTCCAAAAAAATGGTGGCCATTCTATTTTTTAGATGCCAAATCAATATGACAGCACTTAAAAGAAATTTCAGGAGCCTTTGGCAACTTAAGATAAACTTTTTAGTTGACAGACCAAATTTTCAGTCGTATTTGCCTCCAAAAATTGTAGCCATGTTGAACTTTACAATAAACGGATCACACAGACAGCTCCTCTTCTATCTTCGACTATGTTACCAGCTTTTAAGACATCAGCTCAGCTTTGTTACTGGCTACATTTGGTCTGGAAAAATAAATGCACTGATACTCAGATTTTTCTGGGAATTTTGAGCCTTGTTACCATAGTTGAATGGTAGCTTTAAATTAAGCCAAAAGATGACCAACTCTTAAAAAAAGTAAAGGGAAACAGCCAATAGACTTCTATAGCATGTGCCCTCTACGTTGTCCCTGGTCAAACGCCACAAAACACATGAGCGTGGGGCTGGCACAACAGGAAGTGGAAGGGATCTGCTGGCCACCTCCCTAGGGGCCAAATTACTATCTATTGCCTCCCAGATATGATCATATTCAAATTATGGCAATATTCCTAATTAGTTCCCAGAGAGATAAGGGAACTAGAAGAGAAAAAAAAAAAAAAAAAACTAGGTGGGGTGGAAGAACAATGGGGAAAAAAAAAATCAAAGCTGCCATCACAGAGGCAACAAGCCTTTGTGTGAGGCAAATAAAACAAAAGGAAGGAAAAACACACTTTGGTTCTCAAAAGAGGTGGAGGGGAAGGTTTGGGAGAAAAATATAGCATTCAGGAAGTATAAGGAAACACAAAAGGAGCAGGACAGAGAACTGTACCAGTTAAAGCAGAAGGAAGCGGGAAAGGCAGTCAGAATAGCAAAGGCCCAAACCAAGGAAAAGATAGCCAACTCTGTTAAGAAGGGGGATAAAACCTTTTATAGGTACATTAGGGAGCAAAGAAAGAAGAAGCCAGGGATACTGAAGCTGAATAAAGAGGAAGGTGGTTGGGCAGAGAGAGACAGTGAAAAAGCAGGGATACTAAACGAATATTTCTGCTCAGTATTCACAATGGAAAAGCAGAGGGAGATACCTAATCCAGTCAATAGAAGCACTCTGGATAGGGGGTTGATATTAGTCCTTTCACAGAAGAAAGGGTGCTGAAAGAACTCTTAAAACTGAAGGTGGATAAAGCAATGGGGCCTGATGGAATTTACCCCAGAATTCTAAAAGAACTAAGGGAAGAACTAGTAACACCACCGACTACCCTTTTTAATAAATCATAGGAGGATGGTGTGGTATCTGAGGACTGGAGAAGGGCAGATGTGATTCCCTTTCAAGAAAGTGGAAGCAAAACAGAGGCAGGAAATCACAGACCTGTCAGTTTGACCTCAGTGGTAGGTAAAATGATGGAATCACTTCTGAAGGAAAGAACTGTTGAGTACCTAGAGGCCAGTGGGGCACACAGGACCCAACAAGGCAGCATGGATTCACAGCAGGAAGGTCATGTCAAACAAATCTAACTGATTTTTTTGACTGGGTGACCAAAGTAGTAGACCAGGGAAGGGCTATGGACATGGCCTATCTAGACTTTAGCAAGGCATTTGACACAGTCCCGCACAAAAGATTAATAAACAAATTAGCCAGCCTGGGAGTGGGTCCCAGGGTGGTAGCCTGGGTAAAACACTGGCTGGACAACAGGACACAGCGGGCAGTAGTAAATGGAGTCCACACTGAAGAAAGGAGGGTTACTAGTGGGGTACCACAGGGTTCAGTACTGGGGCCGGTCCTTTTTAATGTCTTTATAAGTGACATTGCAGTTGCAGATGACACAAATATCTGCAACAGAGTTGATACGCACGGTAGGGTGGAAAGGATGAAAAGGGACTTGGCAAGGTTGGAGGAATGGTCAAATGTATGGCAGCTTAGATTCAACACAAAGGAGTGCAAAGTAATGCACCTGGGAAACAAAAACCCAGGGCAAGCGTACACAATGTGGGGTGAGATATTGACAACAAAAATGGAAAGGGACCTGGGGGTAGTCATATCATATGACCTAAACGTGGGCCAGCAATGTGAGAAGGCAGTAAGGAGGACTGGGGGGATACTGGGATGCAGACGGAGAGGCATCACCAGTAAAAAACAGGACGTTGTTGGCCCTCTGTACAGACAGTTGGTAAGACCACATCTGGAGTACTGTGTACAGTTCTGGAGACCCCATCTCCACAAAGACATAGACAGGGTGGAGGCTGTCCAGAGGAGGGCAACCAAAATGGTGCAGGGTCTGCACCAGAAGACATATGAAGAAAGACTAAAGGAGCTTAAGATGTATAGCCTCGAGGAAAGGAGGGAGAGGGGGGACATGATAGAAACTTTCAAATACCTCAAGGGAATCAACAAAGTCCAAGAGGGTAGCATCTTTCAGAAAAAGAGATGTGCAAGAACAAGGGGGCACAATTTGAAGATAGAGGGGGGACGGCTCAGAGGTAATGTGAGGAAGTATTTCTTCACAGAGAGGGTTGTAGATGCATGGAACCGCCTTCCTGAGGAGGTCATAGAGTCAAAAACAGTGGGGGAATTCAAGAATGCATGGGACAGGCATATGGCAATTCTAGTGGGGGGCAGCAGGAAGTAGACTGTTGGTTAACTAGGATCTGCAGCTTATCCGTTAGGTAGGAAAATGGGCAGACTAGATGGGCCAAGCAGTCCTTATCTGCCGCCAAATTCTATGTTTCAATGTTTCTAACACTGACTACCTATTTTAACAAATCATGGGAGGATGGTGTGGTACCTCACAAAAGTGAGAGCAAGGCAGAGGCAGGAAACTACAAACCTGTTAGTTTGACCTCAGTGGTAGGGAAAATGATGGAATCACTTCTGAAAGAAAGAACTGTTGAGTACCCAGAGGTCAGCGACACACAGGACCCAAGGCGGCATGGATTCACAGTGGGAAGGTCATGTCAGACAAATTAATAGATTTCTTTGAATGGGTGATTAAAATAGTAGACCAGGGAGGAACTGTGGATGTGGCCTACCTAGACTTTAGCAAGGCATCTGACACAGTCCCACACAAAAGACTACTAAACAACGACCGGCCCGGTAGTGCAGAGGGTTGAGGCGCTGGATGCAACACCTCACACTAGCAGGTGACCCAAGTTCCAGAGCGAGCTTGGGCGCCGGGGGTTGAGTGATCGAGGATTGAGCACTTGCAAGCTGCTCTCCTCCCTGGGGGAGCTGGGGCTTCTCAGCATGCCAGCGGCTCGGTGGAGATCGGGTGGGGCACTGCAGCATGTAGGCACAGACTCAGCGTCGCTGATGCAAGAACAGGGTTATAGTGAGTCATTTGTGTCAGGGCATGCGCCACGCATGGGGGGTGGGGCGGCAAGCACCAGAACCAAGGGAAAAGCCCGGTCTGTGGGGTAGGCAACGGCACCTGCCCCCATTCCCTCAGTCGGGTCCATCCTGCCTGGCCTTCCAGGCTCCTTCATCTGGAGGCCTCACCCACAGTGTGCAAGAGCACCCAGACAGGAGGGACAGCCCCCACCCCAGAGGGGTTAAACTGGGGGTGCCGACTGTGGGCTGAGGGGAGGAGAGAGGAGGCTCAGGTCGGAGGACTTCAGGCAGGGCAGGAGCAGGCAGGGTGCCTGAGAGAGGCCCCGTAGATCACGACCAGAGGGAAAAATAGTCAAAAAAAAAAAAAAGATTAATAAACAAGTTAGTCAGCCTGGGAGTGGGTTCCCGCATGGTAACCAGAGTAAAAATACTGGCTGGACAACAGGACACAGAGGGTAGCAGTAAATGGAGTCCACTCTGAAGAAAGGGGGTTTACTAGCGGGGTACCGCAGGGTTCAGTACTGGGACCAGTCTTTTTTGATGTCTTTATAGGTGACATGGCAAAGGGACTGGAAGGAAAAGTATGCCTCTTTGCAGACTACACAAAGCTCTGCAACAGGGTTAATACACAAGAAGGGGTAGAAAGGATGAGAAGGGACTTGGCAAGGTTGCAGGAATGGTCAAAAGTATGGCAGCTTAGATTCAATGCAAAGAAGTGCAAAGTAATGCACCTGGAAACAAAAGCCCAAGAGAAGAGTACACAATTGGGGGAGGGGTGTTATTAACGACAACAAAAATGGAAAGGGACCTGGGGATAGTCATATCAGATGACCTAAAAGTAGTCAAGCAATGTGAGAAGGCAGTAAAGAGGGCTGGGGGATGCTGGGATCACAGGGCAAGGCATCACCAGTAGAAAACTGGAAGCGGTTAACCCTCTGTACAGACAGTTGGTGAGACCCCATCTGGAGTACTGCGTGCAGTTCTGGAGACCCCATCTCTGCAAGGACACAGACTGGATGGAGGCAGTCCAGAGGAGGGCAACCAAAATGGTGCAGGGTCTGCACACAGAAGCCATATGAAGAGAGACTAAAACAGCTTAATATGTATACACTCGAGTAAAGGAGGGTGAGGGGGGACATGATAGAAACTTTCAAGCACCTCAAGGGAATCAACAAAGTCCAAGAGGGAAGCATCTTTGAGAAAAAGAGATGTGCAAGAACAAGGGGGCACAATTTAAAGATAGAAGGGGGATGACTCAGGGGCAACGTGAGGAAGTATTTTTTTCACAGAGAGGGTGGCAGACGCATGGAACGGTCTTCCTGAGAAGGCTGTGGGTTCAAAAACAGTGGGGGAATTTAAGAATGCATGGGACAGACATAAGGCAATTCTAGTGGGAGGTAGGAGGAAGTAGGCTGTTGTTAAGACTAGGATCTGCAACTTATTCAAAAGGTAGGGAAATGGGCAGACTGGGTGGGCCACGCAGTCCTTATCTGCCATCAAATTCTATGTTTCTATGATTTCCCTCCCACCTTATACTTACAATTTATTGTTAATATAATAAGACGCACCGCAGTTGGGTGATGAGACCCCAACGGCTGGCACCACATGATGCTATAACCCAGAAAATGATAATGCACAAAGTGTTCCAAATAAAAATAATAAATACAATTATTTTTATATGTCGTGAATCCTGAGGATTGGCAGTTTTTTCTTAAGGCCCAATTTTCTGACTAAATAATCAGACGTTTTCCACCACCTCTCCGCCCAAATTTATCTAGACGTGCTATGCTAGTTGCCATCTGGCTCAGCCAGTTTTTCAAGTAAGTTGCTCAGCAGAAGATTGCCAGCAGCCATATATAGTTCTTAAAAAAAATATAAACTAAAGAAGCCCCCAGTGCACAAGTTGGCATTAAAACGATGTTACTGGGGAGGATGCCCCCGATCATCACGCACAGAAAGAATGGACTAGCACCGCTTACACAATTTCTTGGGTACTAAATAGATAAATATGAAGTGATCTTCTGCACCCTAATATAGCAGGGTAACCTTACAATGCACCGCTTAATTGCAGTCCTTGTCAATTAAATTCAGGTCATGCCCCAGGACATACCGTAAAAAAGCTGCTCACACACCTCAGCATGTTTTTTTCCTCAAAAAAATTCAAATAGATAAACACTTAGAAATGGGAACAGAAGGATCAGACGGTTACAAAGACATTCTGGAAGTAAGAACTTTTCTGAATATTACCCACAATAGTCAGTATTGTGTGTGGTCCATCCATGACACAGCCATGTTGGTTTTTCCTTACTTTCATATTTCTAGTAGGGTTACCACCTACTGTATACAACACACAAAACACACAAACACACACTTGAAATCTTATTCCACTCTTTGTATTTGTAAGAGATAACTCACAGTGATTTGGCTGTTTCCCCAGATTTTCCGGACAGTACAGTAATAAATTATGGGCCAAACATTCCTGCCTGTTTTGCTAAAGGATTATTAGGGAAAGAAACGGGCTCACAAAGAGTTGTGTAACACAATCCTGTGTACACAGGACACAGACACACCTTCACGCTGCCATACACGCATAGAGTCAGATACTCCGAACATACATGCAGTAGATGCAACCCCTTGGGGGCGGCTGCGAATTCTAAAATGTGTGCATCTCTGATCTTCAAGGACACAAGAATGTATCACTATATTATACATAGCGATTATATTATACATCATGAACAATTAACTGTATAAAGTACAGTGCTTTGTAACCTTACTATCATTCCGCACTCGCATGAGCACTGAACGATAAGGTACGATGTAGGGAGTGAATGTAGGATCTGTAAACATGGAGTTCCTACATCATGCACTGAATATTGCCATCTTTTTCGTAACCGAAACCATTTTCTGTGCATTAACCTGAAATATGTATTATAATACATAAACTACACCCAACTATTCATAAATAAGGGTGCAATGCTATCTCGGAGTTCTGGGGGCAAATATTACCTCTTTATTTATTTATTGAAATGTTTCACCAGGAAGGCACATTGAACAACAAGTTGTTCATCTCCCGGTGTCCTGGGGGAGAGGGGACAAGAAGGACATATAGACATACTGTAAACATAGTACACATACAATAAGAGTAAGAACACTGCAAACGCTTGGGTAACAGAGGTTTTATTTTTTTATTTTATTTTAGTCTTTGGTAACCAGGTAAAGCCCACTAGGCACAAGTGCCTGTTTTCAGGGGCGACCTGGGAGCACTGGGTGGTTAAGTGACTTGCTTGTTGAGGCTGAGTACAGCATAAGTGCATCAAAAAACTCCAAATACAAGACAAAGCTAAAAGGGATATTATAATAATAAGGTAGATAAATAATAAAAAGAATAAGAAATGCTACTCTCTTAGGGCACTGGGCGGTTAAGTGACTTGCTTGTTGAGGCTGAGTACAGCATAAGTGCATCAAAAAACTCCAAATACAAGACAAAGCTAAAAGGGATATTATAATAATAAGGTAGATAAATAATAAAAAGAATAAGAAATGCTACTCTCTTAGGGCACTGGGCGGTTAAGTGACTTGCTTGTTGAGGCTGAGTACAGCATAAGTGCATCAAAAAACTCCAAATACAAGACAAAGCTAAAAGGGATATTATAATAATAAGGTAGATAAATAATAAAAAGAATAAGAAATGCTACTCTCTTAGGGCTTACCAAGGAGATAAGTCTCGTGCCTACAAGCAGGTACGAGTACAGGGAAAGAGAAGGAAGTAGGTAGAGCAACAGAGGAGGAGAAGGAGGGAGTAGGAGAGGGTGGGGGAAGGGGTAGGACAGGATTAGGGACTGAGGGGAAAAAACAAATTGGATGAGGAGAAGAGAAGGAGAAGGGGACAGGAGGACAAGGTGGGGGTAGGGGAATAGGCAGCAGTTTGGAGTACTGTGTCTAGAGAAGGGGGACTCAAGGGAATCAACCACAGGTACAGTTTACAGAAAGGAAGTTATGTAGGGCAGAAGAGATGAGTTAGGCGAGGATGAATGGCAAATCTGGGGAGATGAGTCCTCATTTATGGAAGTGGATACGAAGCGATAACCTCGTAGTGGTAGTCCCATTTAGGACTGCCAACAACCGCAAGTAATATGATATTAGCGAATGGGCAGGAGGGTAGACAGTGAGGAGGTAAAGTGGGAGGGGAAAGCGTTTCAAACCAAAATTTGGAAGAAATTTAGCACAGTGGAGGAGACCGTTGCTTTCTAGCAAAGAAATAGCCAGGGAGTGGTAGAGGTGAGAGATGGGGCATTCAGTGTGAAGCGGCAGAAGAAGGAATTAAAAAGGGTGTACAACCTGTTTAAGGAGGACTTGGGAGCAGCACTGTAGACTACATCACAGTAGTCAAAAATAAGTACAATTAATTTATAAAAATCACACCAGAACCACTTGATGACTTTACACCCTTAAACGGGCACGGTCAACCCTTCTTAGGGCTCAAAATGCCCTTATTTAAAAAAAAAAACACATTTTATGATTGCTCACATTCAGTAGAATTTGCTGATGTAGCTGGTAGTTTCACACTGTTTCCTTTTTTTCTTTTAAAAGTGAAAAATAGACTGCTCACCACACTGGTGTTGCCACACAAAAAAGAACAGTTACGCAAGAACTTACCGTAATGGTAGATCTTCGAGAGGAGCTTTTGCAGCAGGTAAGACCGTTAGGACTCAAGCCGGCAGCCACCGGACCCCACAGAATTTTTAGCTAGCAGTATACAGCAGAGGACAGACCCCTGATATCAGCCGCCCCCGACATCTGCCTATAGTATAAAAGGAGGTCCCACAGCCCAATCTCAGATCCCCCAGCCCAATCTCAGTTCTCCTGCCGGAGACCCCAGCGTATACATAAACTGGAGAACCGAAGAGAGGAAAGTGAGGTAACAGACAGGAGAAGCAGTCACCACGGGATGGAGGGAGGGAAAACATCACCTCTTGCAAGAGCTCCTCTCGAAGATCTACTTATGGTGAATTCTTACGTACCTGTACAATCTCACTTCGAGGGGCTCTTGCAGCAGGTAACACTGTTAGGACCAAGTCCCAAGCAGTAAAAAGACTGCCCCCCCCGGTCAGCTGGGTGGAGGCAGAAGTCAGCGTAAAGCTCTCAAGAGAGCAGGCCCTAAAGAACTGCAAGTCCAAAACCTGCCCTGCGCCTAGATGCAATGTCCAGACTATAATTCCAGATGAAAGTGTGGACAGAACTCCCAAGTGGCCACTGCATAAATGTTAACAATGGACACATTTCTGAAGGAAGCAAACGAAGCGGCTATGCCCCTGGTAGAATGGCCTTTAACCAGACTGGGTAAAGGCTTGTCGTATTTGCAGTAACAGTAAACAATGCAATTAACTAATCATTTGGACAAACATTGTTTTGAAACAGGAGCCCCTTCTTTCCTAGGGGCGAATAAAACAAATAGCTGATCAGATTTTCTAATGGCTCAGGTGTGGTCTAAGTAATAGCGAAGCACCCGGTGGACATCCAGAGTATGTAGTAAAGCCTCCCCCTAATTCGAATACTCTGGATAAATACACAGGTAGATGGATGTCTTGATTCAGAGTAAACTCAGACACCACCTTAGGAAGAAACTTAGGACTGATCCTCAAGGACACCCTGTCCTTGTGGAAATCTAAATAAGGCTCTGTACACATCAGAGCCTGAAGCTTGGAAATCCTTCGAGCAGAAGCAATAGCAACTAAAAATAATGCTTTCCACGACAGAAAGCGTCGTTTCCGGCAGGCTCAAAGGGAGGCAAAGTAAGCTTCTCTAGAAAGAACAAAAAATCCCAGGAGGGAACAGGGTCTCTGATGGGAGGTTTCAGATGCAGTATGCCCCGCAGAAAAGTGAGGGAGAGGTCAAGCTGGGCAAGAGTCTTGCCTGCTATAGGAGCACGGTACACAGAGATGGCGGATAAGTGCACCTTAATCAACAAGTAACTCAAGCCTGAGTCCGACAGGGAAAGGAGGTACTCCAGAATGAGATTCTCCGGACAGGTAACGGGTTCTAGCTGACAAGTGGTGGCCCAAATGCAGAACCACTTCCACTTCCGAGCACAAATAGCCCCAGTGGAAGGTTTTCTGGCTGCCACTGGAACTTCTGCCACCGAGGGAGATACCCCAAATCAGGCAACTGCTAAATCTGCAGGAGCCATGCATGAAGGTGCAGTGACTTGAGGTCTGGGTGGATCAGAGTGCCCTGCTCCTGTGAGAGTAGATCGGAGCACAGACGCAGGGAGATCAGAGGCTCCACCACTAACTGCTGAAGGAGTGGAAAGCACATCTGTCGTGGCCAGTAAAGGGCTATAAGGATCATCTCTGCCCCTTCTGACTGCAACTTGAGAAGTACCTTCTGTAGCAATGAGAAGGTTGGAAAGGTGTACAGAAACCTCCCTGTCCAAGAGATGGGACAACGGGTCTTGCCACAAAACACCAGGCTGTGGATCTAGCAACCAGAAACTGGGTAGTTTTATGTAGTTTGGGGAAGTGAAGTGGTCCAGTTCAGGGCAGCCCCACCTGTTGAAGAGATCTTTGACCACCGAGGCAAGAAGTTCCCATTCGGGTGCCTTGAACCAGGAACGGCTTAGGCTGTCAGCTAAGGTGTTCTGAATGCCTGGAACATGCACATCAGTCATTTCCAGATGATGCTCTATGCCCCAAAACCAAACTCTCATTGCCTCTCTCTGAAGCAGGGGTAAGAATGAGTGTTCCCCTGCTTGTTTATGTAAAAGACAGACTTTTTTTTTTTTTAAACTTTGTTTCTTCACCTACACCCCCAGGCATCCTTCAGGAGTACCCACTCGGAGTCCGCTCTACTCCCAGCCTGAACCTTCGCATCTCCCTTGATCCCCTTCCCCGAATGACCCCAGGCAGGCTTGACCCCCGGTACCATCTCCGGGGCCGATTCCACCCTCCGTGGCGGCTACCACCTAAGTGTGAAGCGTCTACCTACTGTCGCAGGGTCATGAATGGAGGAGGATCTTGGGTGCGCTGGGCCAGCACTTGAGATGTGAGCGGAATCCCCTGGGGCCACCGTCATCTCACTGACGGTGTAGGAGGCTTTTTTTTTTTACCTTTCGCCCTTGACACGACGTGCAATGGATGCAGCGCTGGTCCCTCCCACAAGCATCCTGCCGACATCAAGCCCTCTACAGACCTCGATACTGAGTCATGTGCCCCTGCTTCCAGTGGGTGCCGCTACTGAGCTCAGTAACCCCTGGATCCCACCCCAAGAGAAGAAAGCAGTCCTCCAGATGCTCTATCTTCTCCTTCCCCGCCGACCCCCGGCGGCCCTGGCTCGTTCCCAAACCCGGGTCGCCGGCGTGGCGTGAGGTGTGGCGTCCAGCGCCTCAACCCTCAGCGTCACTGGGCTGGCTAACCACAGACATATTATCCATCTGGATCGAAAAAGGGCCAGGGAGCAGGTTAGTCTGAAAGGCCTGCAGAGCATACAGGATAGCCCGCATCTCCAAAGCATTGATGTGGAGGTGCTGCCCCAGTGGTGACCAAGGCCCCTGAGTCCGATGGTCTGCCAGATGGGTGCCCCAGCCCTGGTCTGAAACGTTTGTTCGGGATCTGTCGAGGTGACTCCAACCAGAAGTGGACCCCCTTAGGGAGATTGATAGGGTTCATCTACCATGTCAATGTCTGTCGCACCAAGTTGCATACAGACACTGGCTGTTCAAAATCATCTGTGCACTGACCCCATTGGACCCGAAGGTTCCACTGGGTACCCTCATGTGCAGGCGAGCCAGGGGGACCATTGCAATGGCCACCGCCATATGTCCCAGTAACCTTAGAAATGCTCTGGCTGGAACTTGGTGAGACGATGAGACCAGCTGAGCCTGTGCCTGAAGGCACCCTGTCTGGAGGAAGAAAAGCTTTGTGTTGGGCGGTGTCCAAGATTACGCCAATGTACTGAAGTCCCTGACTTGGTGGCCAAGGAGAGGATTTGGGGGAGGCTGAGAGTTATCCCCAGATCTCATAGCAGAGTGAAAGTGGCTTCCATGGTTCTAAGCAACCGCTCCTTGGTGGGAGCTGTCAGAAGCCAGTCATCTAGGTAAGGGAAGACATAATGGCCTTCCCTCCTTAAGGCCGCTGCCACTACTGCAAGGCACTTTGTGAAGACCTGTGGGGCTGAGGACAGGTCGAACGGCAGAGCTGAAAACTGGCAGTGGTTTCCATGGAAGCAGAAGAACCTTCTGTGGGGTAGGAACACAAAGATGTGAAGATAAGCATATTGCTCGTCAAAAGCTAGCCAATCCCCCTGAAGAAGCAAGGGAAGAAGGCCAAGAAGTGTGACCATTCTGAACCATTTGTATTCTATGAACTGAGGTCCAGGATGGCACACAGACCTCCAGTTCTTTTTGTAGCCAGAAGAAATGTGAGTAGAATCCCTTCCCTTGTTGTGCAGGTGGGACGGGTTCTATGGCCCGTTTTTGCCAGAGCGCTTGGATCTCTTCTTGGATAAGAGCAACATGAGTGTGAGGGGAAAGGAACTGGAAGACTGTCTGGAGGAATCTCCAAAAACTCTAGGGTGTGCCCCGTTCCTCTAACTGCAGAACCCACTGATCCAAGGGTATTCTGCACCAACCCTTTCCGCAGAGAGAGAAACTCGACTCAGATCAACGCACAGTTTATATCTAAAAAGCACAAATCATATCACTATCTAAGCACTTGTACAAAACACTGAAAAAAAAAATTCAGCAGTTAAAACAAATCGACCCCCAACCACCTCCCCCAGGGATTCAGCTGGGGGGGGAGGTTGAGTAATGAATCAAGCAGAGGAGCTGGGACAGGCAACGCAGCCTGGGAAGTTTTGGGAGCTCTGGGGGCAGGCAGACCCTCCTGTGGCTTGGGAAGTAGCCTTTCTCTTAAAGGACTCATAAATAGGGACTGTTCAATTCCCACCCCAAAAGCACAGCATTATATGTCAGGGGCTTACTTACCTAATGATGTCATCCATTTTCAAGTAAAAGCGTGAAAATCCAGAGTCGCTAATAAAGAAAATTTCCTCCAAAATGTAAACAAATCTACAGTTCCAGTTTAAGCTCCCCGCCACAGCAGCTCCATAAGATGGCGGGTATGTCACTACATGATGACATCATCATAGCGACACAGCCCTGAAGCGATAATGCAAGCTGAATGGCGGCTTAAGAATGATATATGAAATAACCTTACCAAAGCGCTTCCCCTACAAATCCTTTACCTGTGCAGGTGTGACCATCGATTCTTGTAGGTTAGTGATTATATTTGTGAATCTTCGCCAAACAAAACAGGGCCTCTGAAAGAGGCATCTAAAATCATAAGACTGCACATCCTGAGCAAAACTGGAGACTCTAAGCCAGGAGTAGCAATGAGGACAAACCCCTGAAACCACGGCTCTGCCTGTGGAGTCTGCTGAGTCATAAAAGGCTCGGAGAACGCGAGTCCCAACATCTGAGCCTGATTTGAGAAGATGTAACAGGTCAGCCCTTCCAGAAAGATCAGGCTGAGCTTGAGCCACTTTCAAAGCTTTCTCACACAGGGCATTCTGATATTGGACCATGTGGACTAGAAAGTTTAGGGAACGGATAGTGCAGGTGGCAGAGGAATAGACCTTCTTACCAAAATGGTCTATCTGCCTGGAGTCCTTGTCGGGAGGCTGAGTGCTCAGGTGCCGGGGCCATTTAGAGCGGTCATGGGCAGCATTAATTACTACCAAATCAGCCTCTGGATGCTCCCTGTAAAAGGATTCGTTCCTTGGGGAACTGTACAGGCAATCTGCAATCTTGAACGTCGCTGGTGTAGTAGATGGATGTTTCCAAGCAGCCTTGAAGGAGTCAATAAGGGGAGGAACAACCAAGGGCAGTGATTCCTTTTTACAGAGAAAAGCGGCTAGCCGACGTCGCTCGGGATTCACTTCCTCCATGTCCCAACCTATAAGGGACTGGATGTGCCTCATCACATCCATAAAAGTAGGGTCATCTGGAGGAGACCGCAGGGTGTCCTTGGGCTCCTCTGGTTCTGACAGCAGGTCAGAGTCCCCAGAATCATCATAAGAAGATGAGGAGGAATATCCCCCCTGACTCGTATTAGTCTGGAGAGGGTAAGCGATGATGCCTTCGTCAATAGGTCCTCAGATGACTGGCACCAGCTCCATTTGGTTGTAGAGTAGCCTCCTTAGAAGGTGGCGTTCGGGCCTTCCAAGGGGGAACTGTTCCTTTGTTGGACTGGGAGGAGGGTCCCAAAGAGTCGGGGTTGGGAGCTTCTTTGGGGCCTCTTTATCTTTGAAGTATGCCCACCAGGCAGCTAAAAGGGTGTTAAGGTCCATGGGTGGGTTCTGAGGTAGAACCGGGTGAGCCGGCATCTGCGGGGCAAGATGAGAGGGCCCCAGCATTTGTTCCTTAAGTTGCGGTAACCCTGGTGTTGAATTCACTGGCGTCGGTCCACAGAGCAAGGTAACATCTGACGTCAGTCTGATCGGAATAGAGAGACTGTCAGACCCTCAGACGTCGGCTGTGTGGCAACAGGGCCAGCCGGCAACTTTGGAGGGATAGGAGACGATGGCTGAGGTGTCACCAGGGTTGACGTCAGAGTAGCTGGCTTTGACCAGACAGGCATGAGCTAACACTGGTCTGGCGAGGCAGTCAGCACTAGTCTAGAAGGGGAAGCCAGTCCCATGGAGCTAGCTCCTGAGTGAGGCAGAGGTGTCATTCTCGTGGGGGAGGTGAGAGCATGCCCCTGACTTGGAGGCGTCAGTCCCTGTCGTCAGAACCAACTCAGCAGACACCTTGACTGGGAGGGTGACTGGCAAAGACCTACTGCCCCAGGAATGGGCCTGAGCTTCAGGGGCTGAGAGGCTGGGGACAAGGTTCTGAGCCCCAAAGAACCACCGCCTAAGAGAGTACAGAGAGCAGATGGTTTGACCTCTGGGAGCCGGGAGGCAGAGAGGGCTGCTGGAGTGGAAGGGGCCAACCTCCCGCGGAAGGAAGACCCATGTCCGGTACCTGACTTGCACTGGGACCTGGAGCGGGAAGCTGATCAGGGTTTGACCCTGTGCTTCTCCTGGTGTTTGTGCTTTCCCGAAGACAACTTCTCTTTGGATGATGAAGAAGAAATGGAAGCCCCGGAGGCCGGGGAAAAGGAGGTACTTTTGTGGTGCTCCTTCTCCATCGCTGTAAGTTTTTTCTGCAGCAGGAAGGCATCCAGGGTTTTCTGGTGGTGGAGCCGGGTGCGCTAAAATCATGGCAGTGCTGGCAGGCCTCAGTGTCGTGGTCCGAGCCTAGGCAAAGCAGACACGATGAACGGCCGTCCCTGTGGGGAAGCTGCCTTCCATAAGCACACTTCGTTCGCCGCCACTCCAAAGGATGGAAAAGAAGACATGCACAAAATGCTGTAATTTTGTAAGAAAAAAGGAAAATAATAAAGCATGGGTAAAATGAAGAATATGGCGGTCGACTACTGGGAGAGAGCAACCTTCTGCAGAAAAGAAACGGCACTAGGACAAGAAGACATGAGTTGAGACTTGAAGAGGGGAGGCTCAGAGGTAACGTGAAGAAGTATTTTTTCACAGAAAGGGTGACTGAACCATGGAACAGGCTACCGGAGGACGTCGCAAGTGCCGATACTATAGAGGTATTCAAACATGCATTGGATAGACACAAAGGTCTAGCAGGGGTAAGTCAAAAGGGAAATGCAAGCGCAGTCTAGGAAGAGCTAGACAAAGAAGTAAGAAAAATCAGCAACAGGGCAGACTTGATGGACAGAGAGGTCCTTTCCTGCCATCAGCTACTATGTTACTGTGACTAAAGCAGAAGGCATCTGTGAAGGTCTGACTTGTGTGGGTCGACAGTGGGAAAAAAACTGAGGCTGGGCTGGGGGACCATCCCTTTTATACCATAAGCAGACATCAGGGTCAGGCCGACGTCAGGGGGTGGTCCCCCGTTGTATACTGCTAGCTAGAAGTTTTCCGTGGGGTCCTGGCAACTGTCAGCTTAAGTCGTGGCGTTACCTGCTGCAAGAGCCCACCTGATGTGAGATCATGTCTGCTTCCATTCCTGCATCAACCCCCACTGCATCTTTTCTGGACCTGGGATCACCCCCAGCACTGTCTAGCCACTCATGATGCAGTGGGAAGTGAGGAGACTATTGCATCGTAAGTCGCTGCACTGTTTGGTGGTGTTCCTAATGTTCAGGAAGTATGCAACAATATTAGATCAAGAATTTCAAACAAAACAATGCTGGGTATATTACACTATTAGCATGCATTTCAGTTCTAAGAATTTAAGCAGATAGAACAACCAGCAACATCAATGAATTTTAGAGAAGGTAGGCAATCATAAAATGTGGGTTTTCAACTAAAACAATACGATGCAGAAAAATGGCCAGTGTCCCATTAATACATAGTTTGACGTAGTTTAACCCTTCTGCTCTACAGTCCCAAGGAATTACACAGAGCCACGTTTGTTTGCCAAACAGGTGTTTGTGTCTGCATAAACAGCACATGCAAATGTACTGAATTATCTGGTGCATAGATATGTCAAAGCAGAGAAGAGAAGTGAGACTAAAGTCAGGGCTTCAGCTAGCAATGCTGACTCATTCTCAGTAAGGATTAAGCCACGAGAAAGGATGGGTCTACTGTGGAATTGATCCATGGTTGGTGGGGCTGGACCACGAGGCCGAAGGCCGGGTGGGTCCAACCAACCAACCATGGATTAGTCACTGTGAACCATCCTTCGTCATGTCCGGCTTAATCCGCTTATAACATGGCTAACGCTGTAGTAGGTAACTGTTTCTGATTACTATGAGACAACAATATTATGAGTAAGACACTGGTCAAAATATCACTTGTCTATGTCTCACTACTCTGTCTCTAATGTTGTATGCAGTTCAATGCGTGCGTGTGCATGTTGCAGACCTGTGATCTATTACTATGCTGATGTGCTTTTCAGTATCTATAGATCGAGTGGCTATCATCTGCGGCACGCACAAACACACTGCTCCTTGTACGCAATTTCCTTTCTCTCTCTCTATTTTCCTCCGTTTCGGCTCCATTGTCTAGTACTTGTGCAGTTCTGTCCAGGTGCACTGTGGGTATGTCAGCCCAATTTGCATAGTGCCATGGACACCGAGCTACTGCTACGACTACAGCCACTTCTGTTAAGCGTGATAGCATTTCTACGCTTGGAGCCCCCTCACACTACGGGACTGTACATTGCTGCACTGACTCCCTGCTAGTGCTACCAGTCTTCTACTAACTGAGAATCCTGTCACTGGTTACACTGCTGTCTTGCAGCCACGGTCATCTCTTACTCTGAAGATTTCTGCTCCTCTTCCCCTTTCCTAGACTACCTCTGCCAGTCCCTGAGCTGTCTCACCTTGCTTGCTGTGTTCCGACGAGGACGCGGGGCGCGTAGCCGCTTCTGATGGTCTGCTCTGTAGACAGTGCTCCCTGCTCGGCGACGCTGTGTAGAAACCGTTGTCTAATACTTTTCACATGCGCCCACTGCCTACCGTGATCTACCATGGTATTAGACCATGGTTTGTACTGTACCACATGGTGTGTTTGGACCTATGTAAGTGCTTGCTTTGCTTGGCTTGTTCTTGTTTATGCCATGTTACAACCGTCATGAAAACATTTTAGCCAAAAAGACGGGATCTTTGACCCAACAGTGTAAAATACACTCTCTCTCTTCCCCACCGGTTGCAGCTGGAAGCAAAACTTGGCTTATCTCAGATTGCTACCCCTGGTGTAAACAATTTTAACAAGTAAAGCATAACTGCCTTAAAATTGCACTAGCTATATGGTGATTTGCACTGAGACTTGTCATTTTAGCAAAAATTGATTGGACACATTGCAGCTTAAAGACTATAAGTAACTCAAAGGGACCTGTCTACCTGTGCATTAGGTACAGAATAAATCTGCCCATATAAAAAAATAATGCTCACCTGTTATTACATGTAGAATACAACACAAGGGGTAGTGTGCATTTTTTTATTACGTAGTTAATTATTTATTCATTTTTACACACCTAAGGTATGTAATGCCACTTAAACCACAGGAGCGAAGCGTGAGCTTTAAAGTAAATTACAAAGATTTTTATTTAAGCATTTGGGCTTAATAGTCCATTACCTGAGGACAGTGGTAGTTCATTTCTGTATGTTTCTATGTTTCTATGTTAAAAAGTTTAATTTTTAACTAAGTCATTTTCAGGAAGGAAGGCACCGTAAATAGAATCAAAGCAATGGTGAGCTGATCCCTTCCACATCCCGGTCCGCCAGCTCTGCCCCCGTGCCCAGACGTTTTGTGATGTCTAACCAAGGAAAGCGTGGGGGTGTACTCCACTCAAGTCTATATGGCTCGTTTTCAAAACGTTTTTACGGAAGTTTAAGCAATCTTCGATAAAAATGAAATCCACTGCTCAACTAACAGGGTCCATATCAGTTGAGTGGTGGATTTCATTTTTATCAAAGGTCGCTTAAAGGGACACTGTCAACCCATTTTTCTTCATATTATTTCTAGCTGAAAACCCACATTTTATTACTGCTTACCTTCTCTAAAATTAATTGATGGTGGTGGTGGTTTTATCTGCCTCCTTGCTTAGAACTGAAATGCATGGTAATACAGTGCAAGCCGCTTATAACGAGGCAGATCTGTGCAAGCAGATTTTGCCCGTTATAGGGAGTGGGCGCTGTAACCAAAAATTGTATTTTTTCTTTTTTTTTAAATTAGTATTTTTAAAATAAAGGCACTAGTGCTGTACTGGTTACTTTTGCAGCCTCCGTTAAGCACAAAACCTCCCTTGATTCATTCCTTCATTACGCAGGCAGATCCCATTGCGTACTGAAGCTGCATGTTGTCAGGGCAGAACGAATTCAACAGTAGCACTGACTTTACTGCACTCCCCGCAAGCTTCGATTCACTCAGCGTTTGAAATTTGTCACTGAGAGTCAGGGAAATCGGCGCTGTGAGACTCCAGACTCGATGAGTTTGAAATTTGTCACTGCGAGTGGGGAGTTCAGAAGATAGAGAGTTCGGCACTGCGAGACTCCACACCCGATGGGTAGCCCCGAGAACTCGGAGGGAAATCAGAGGGAGCTGTTCTGTCATGATGTAGCCAGGGACAGCAAAAACAGTCCAGTGAAGGAGTCGGGATACACTTGAGTGGTACAGTACTGAATGAGACTACTGCACGCATTCAAGCATAAGGTTCAAATTTCACAAAGCAGAATGTGCAGCGAAGGGAAAAAAACTGTAGACTGTAGACCGTGGTAATAACATTCTGTGCCCTTTCTATTTGGGCCGATTATCTGCTAATTAGCCACTAAGTTGTGTCTGTTCACACTTTGGCAAGGTTGGCAAACTGCATGCCGACGTGAGAACTGACAATAATTAGCAGATAATTTGCCCGATATAGAAGGCAGGCAAGGAACGCTATAAACATAATTTTTAACATTAGATCCTATGGCAATTGCAAATGGTAAATGAGATTTGCCTGGTTAAACCAATTGCCCATCTAAAACGAGGACGGTATAAGTGGCGTGGACTGTAGTGTATTTATACCTAACCTTGTAGTGTTTCAAATCCTTCATCTACTCTTATTACATACTTACTTAACATTATGAACACCCCCAAACAGAGTAGCCACCCATGACGCAACAGTCTCCGCTCATCCCACTCCATGTTAAGAGTCTAGACTGTGTAAGGTTCTTTATCTTTTCTCTGGAGAACAAAAGCCCCAAACCTAGAATCCCTGTGTGTCTGAACATCAATGTAGCAGTAGGCTGTGAAGGTGTGAGTAATCACATCTCAGTCTTACAAACCTCTAATAGAGGAACATCTCTGGCAGCTGGTACAGAGGCTGCTGGCTCTCTTACTGAATGAGCTCATATCCCCAAAGGTGTCTATAATAAATGGACATAGGCAGGGTGGAGCCAGTCCACATGACAGCAACTAAAATGGTGCAGGGGTTGCACCAAAAGCCCTACAAGGAGAGACTGAGGGATCTCAACATGTACACCTGGAAGAGAGGAGAATGACAGGGCTCAAGATAGAGACCTAGAAGTACCTCACAAGGGTGAACAGGGTGCAGATGGGGGAGTCTCTTTCAAATGAGAAAGAGCACAAGGACCAGAAGGCATACGATGAAGCGGGTGGAGGGGGGGAGTTTAAGAGGGATGTGAGGAAGTACTACTTTACTGAAAGAGTGGTGGACGCTTGGAACAGACTGCCAGGGGAAGTGGTGGAAGCAGAAACAGTGGGGGGGGGGGCTTCAAGCATGCATGGAATAGACATGGGGGATATTAGCAAATAGGCAGGAAGGAGGGAGGTTCTTGAGAGGCCAGTTAGGGTCTGCAGAGACATCCTAGGCAGGGATTATCTGGGCAGACTGAGTGGGCCAAGCAGTCCTTTTCTGCTGTCAAATTCTATGGTTCTATAAGTTAATGCAAGAGGCTACCTGCCACGATATCAATCTCTTGGGCTGCCAGATGGCTCAGTGGAAGCGTACTGCACTTCCGTGCTGGCAACCCAGGTTCGGTAGCAAGCCTGGGGTTACAGGGATCGCACAAGCTAGCCTGGGGGGGGGTCTGGTTTCCAGCACAGCAGCGGTCCCCCGTGGTGAGCTGGGGAGCTAGCTCTCTCCAGAAGGCCGGGTGGCGTCAACCCAGTGCACACTGCCGTCATCGAGAGATTACACTCGCCATCATGGGGTAGTGGGAGAAACTAGGGGAAAAGGGAGAAAACCACAATAATAGTGCCTCAACCACCATAATGACGGTCTCCTCGGTCCTCAGACCTTGCTCCGTGTAGATCCCTGCCAGACATGATGGCAGGGGCGAGTGGCAGTCAGGGCTGGGGGTCATGGGAGACCCAAAGTAAGGAGCAGGCAATGACTGAATGGCCAAATGGAAAAGAAGCAGATCTCTCTGCAGCAAGGTGACCTTGATTCACCTCCCCATACAGCGGCTCAGGAACAGCTGAGTAAAATTACCCATCTCTTTTCTCTCTTCATAGTAACTCTAGCTTTTTTTTTGTTTATTTGTTTACATCTGATGTATGAAGTTTCCCTCGCCATCATTTGCACATGGCCCAAGAAAAAACACAGGCAAGGTGAAAATTAAGAGGGGGAGGCTGTGTTAACTTTCATTTATTATACTCTGTAGGCCACTGTACTTGTTTTGAGGTAACAGACAGGAAATACAGCAGACTTGGGAATGATCAAGGACAGTGTACCAAGAAATATTCTGTGGAACCAAAGTTATAGAAAGAGAGCTCTTGCCAGATACAAAGATATTATTCTCAACTCATAAATCTGCTGCTCTTTTGACATGGTATGATGTCCTCATACAAGCTCTGAAACACAAGAGGTTTCTGAAAACTTGCTATCAACTTGCAAATGTGTATTTAAAGATGTGCTACATATCTTCGAGTGTTTTAAGTTTTAATTACTGTGCGTACAATATTTATTAATTAAGATCTCGGATTAACATTTGAGTACAGGCTCATTACATAGGTTCCACGTCAGGGTCATGACAGTAACAAAACTACAGCTTACGGGAGGCCGTAAGAGGACAACAATTAAGGCAAATTAGGCAAGAGGTTACATGTGTGACTGAAATAAGCAAAGACTATATACAACAGCACTTGCCAACACAAAAGGAAAAAAAAGGGAGGGAGACAGAGTGAACATGGGGAAGGGTTGGCTCAGGAAGAGAGCGGTAATAGTGAGAAGACAAACTGGAGAGAGAGAATATATACTGAAAATCAGCCCAGAAGGTGGGCCTCGTCACTGGTGAGGGAGGCTTATATGAAGCATACTGGCAGCGCCAGTATCGGGAAGTGTTAGAGGGTGTCGGGTGAAGGGGAGGTACAGGATCAGAGGCCCACCTGGAAGTCGGCACATACCTTTTTTACCCACTACCACATCGACCTTGGGTCACGCCAGGATGCTGGTTTGGGGCCTCGGTTCTCCAGTCTTTATTCCCTAAGTAGGGGGTGTGCACCTTGCCTCCCTCCTCCCGGAGAACTGCTAGGAGTCTGCCAATAAGTGTGGATGAACAACATATCCATGTCCCTAGAAATACAGGTTACTCACCTGTAACAGGAGTTCTAGGAATGGTATATGTTGTTCATCCACACGACCCATCCGACCTCCCCGGCTTTGACGCACAACCTGGCTTCCAGCGGGCTAGATCTGACGTCACAGGGCAGATCCGAGAGTTTTACCACCCGGGTGGGTGGGAGGAGCCAGCTTGAAGACCTTCCGGCAAGATTTAAAGCGGCAAGGAACCTGCCAATAAGCGTGGATGAACAACATATACCATTCCTAGAACTCCTGCTACAAGTGAGTAACCTGTATGTCTTGCTTGTACTACAAAAGCTCAGCAATTCTGACCCGATGCATTTTATATTGCCAGTACTCGGTGTCAGTACATACTAACCAGGATTTTTATTGCGACATGGCTATCTGAATTTTTCCCACATTAGTTTCTAGGGGAATCATTTCTTTTGGGAACTGATTTACTTCTCTGGGTATTAGATCTGTAAATGGGCTAGTGTGAGTTCTTTCTCAGCTACAGAACAATGTCTCGGACTCTCCATATTCCGTGTGACGACTGAGACCGTACGGTTTACTCAGGCTCTAATCCTGTCAATCGTCTTGTAATAAACTCGCCTAAGGTAGCAATATGTAACTGTATCGACACCTTATGTTAAAAAAATAAAAATATGTTTTTTAACATAAAGGTGTTAATACAGTTACACATTGCTACCTTTAACTGTGTAATGCATAGCTGCCAGAAAAGTTCTCATTGTGATACAGAGAGAAAGATCAATTAAGACTAACAGTTAAAAAAAAAAAAAAAAAGAGAGCGACAGGTCACAATGTCAAACACACATACAGGACGAGTTTATTAGAAGGGGAGGAGGAGTAGCAATGATAGTCAAAAACTGCATTGGCATAGGGGGAGTAGAGGAGGCGGAGGGAACCGTGGAAGCAATTTGGGTCACCTTGATAACAAGGGGGGGGCAAGAGAGTAAAAATAGGAGTGGTATATAGACCCCCTGCCCTGGCGGAGGAGCTGGAGGAGAGTCTGGTGGCAGATGCTGGGAGACACTGCAGACTGGGCAGAGGAACGGTGGTGGTGTTGGGGGACTTAAACATGCCAGGAACAGACTGGGAGACTATGACATCTTCTGTGACCAGGGAACAGAGGTTGTTGGATGTCTTTCAAGACGCGTTCCTAACTCAGCAGGTGGGGGAACCGACCAGGGAGGCGCGGGTACTGGATGTGGTCCTGGCAGACAGTGACCAGATTAGGGGCCTTGAGGTAAGGGACCCGTTGGCGGGGAGTGACCATGCCACGGTCTGGTTCTGCCTGGACCTAGGAGGGCTAGAAAGCTACACAAAGACAGAGGTAACTGACTTCAGGGGAATGGATTTTAAGGAAATGGGAAGGATCCTTAAGGAGCATTTGGATGGGATTGGGTCAGACATGGACGCTGATAGTAGGTGGGAAATCATCAAGAAAGGGTGCAAGATGCTACCAGCACCTGTGCAAGAGTAAGACAAAAATGCGGTAGGGCCCGAAAAACCTGCTGGTGGACCAGGGAGGTCCAGGAGGTGGTGCAGGTAAAGAAGGCAGCCTATAGGCAATTCAAGTGCTCAAGGAGTGAAAGGGATCAAGGGGAGTATGAACTGATGGCTAGAAGGGCTACTAGGGTGGTGAGGGCAGCGAAGGCAAGGAAGGAGCAGAACCTGGCCAGGGAAATCAGGAGAGGGAACAAGGGGTTCTTTAGATACATTCGGGAAAAACGAAGGGTGAAGGGGCAGATTAGCAGGATTAAATCAGGGGAGAGATGGGCACAAGACCCAGGGGAGCAGGCTGAGGTACTAAATGAGTACTTCACCTCAGTTTTCACCAAGGAAAATGGAGGTGCTGCATCATACATGGGAGGAGACAGAGATACTGAGGAGGGGGACCCTTACCGTCAGGCGGGTCTGGGGAGAGGGGAGGCATTACTGGCAGGAGGGGAGGCTAAGCAGGAGAGAGGTACTGGAAGTGGAAATCACAGCAGAGAGAGTGAGGAAGCCCTCAGCTCCCTTAAGACGGAGAAAACACCGGGCGGATAAATTACATCCCAGAGTGCTGAAAGAACTGCGGATGTCCTTGCGAAAACCCTGGCAGAGCTTTTCACCATCTCTGAGGACAGGGTGGGTGCCCCAGGACTGGAAGGTGGCACATAAGTGCCTATCCACAAGGGGGATCAAGGGAGGTGGCAGAGAACTACAGGCCTGTCAGCCTGACATCAGTGGTGGGCAAGGTGATGGAGGCATTGTCAAGAGAGGCTAGGGGGACCTGGAAAAGTCAGGGTGCCTGGATGATAGACAGCATGGATCGTCTCGGGAAATCGTGTCAGACAAACCTTGTAGTTCATGACTAGGTGGCGAGTGCCTTGGACCTTGGTAGACCAGTGGACGTCCTCTTTCTAGACTTCAGCAAGGCATTTGACTCTGTTCCTCACATGGGCCTGTTGGATAAGCTGGGAGAAATGGGGGTGGGGAACCAGATGATCAGATGGATAGGCAATTGGCTCCAGGACCGGACCCAGAGGGCGTAGTTGGCGGGATAGTCTCATCCCCAAAGAGGGTCATTAGTGGGGTCCCACAGGGATCAGTCCTTGGGCCCCTCCTGTTCAACGCCTACATCTCTGACATAAGGACAGGAATCAGGAGTGAGATGAATCTCTTTGCAGATGACTCAAAACTGGGGGCGGTGGTGGATGGGGAGGAGGGGAAGGTGGCCCTACAGGGGGACCTGGAGGCTCTGGAAAGATGGTCTATAAAGTGGAAGCTGAGGTTCAATGCAGGGAAATGCAAGGTACTCCACCTGGGGGCCAGAAACCCTGGCCAAGTGTACACCCTGGGGGGGGAAATGCTACAAGTCTCGATGGCTGAGAGGGACCTGGGGGTGGTGGTGGATGTCAAAATGAACAACTCGGAGACTTGTGGGAGGGCAGCAGCCAAGGCCAACAGGATGCTGGGATGCATCGCTAGGGGATCACCCAGAAGGAGGGAAGTGATGCTCCTCTGTATAACTGCTTGGTGAGGCCACACCTTGAGTACTGCGTGCAGTTTGGAGGCCACACTTAAAGAGGGACATTAAACTCCTGGAGAGGGTCCAGAGGAGGGCAACCAAAATGATTTGGGGCTTGGGGACAGGACCTATGAGGAGAGCTCGAAGAGCTAAATATGTACACATTGGAAGAGAGAAGGGACCGGGGGACATGATAGAGGTCTTCAAGTACATGAAGAGGGTAAATAGGGAGGGAACAGTCAGGGTGCTTGAAGGAAGGAGGGGGGCCACTAGAGGTATGGGTGGAAGCTGGAGGGGAAGATTCAGGGGAGAAAGGAGGAGGTGCTACTTCACTGAGAGGGTGGCGAGCCATGGAGCCTACTGCCTAGGGGGCTGGTGGAGGCAGTGACAGTGGAGGGGTTCAAGAGGGGCTGGGACAGGTACAGGGAGGGTTCTGGAAGCAAAATCCAATGCAGCAAGAATATCTGGAACTGGGAAGGGCGAAGCCAGAGAAGGCGAGGGGGGCAGCCAGGTCAGCACCCAGGGTGGGGGCTGACCAATCGAGCAGACTCGAAAGACCGTTAGGCCTATTCTGCTGGCATTTTAGTATGTTAGTAAGACGATTGACAAGGTTAGAACCCGAATAGATGTAGACAAAAAAGTACTGTATTGCTGGCCAGACTTTAAATACAGAGACACACTGCAAGTATGATACAGTCAATGTGACAGTAGCTCCTGCACGGTGAGACCCATTCCTTACATGACGTCAAGATGTCACGGGTGCAGGAGTGCCTCTGAGAGTGGCCGTGGGAACATGCTGCATGGAAACAATATCCGAAAGAAGAAATAACATTTGTTTCAATAAAAAAAAAAAAAAACCAGAACCTGAATGAACACATTCGTTTCAACTTGCAGAAACCGAGCAGGATCACCACGGTACCACACTGTCAGCTGCTCTTTAAAAACTTATTTTATGACTGGTTATATTCTCCAGTATTTGCTAATGCAGTTGGTCACTTTGAATCTGATTCCTTTTTAAAGTGAAAATTACACTGCTTATCACACTGGTGTTTACACAGAAAAAATGTGTTCTTTCACAGCTCTTGGTCAACTGCAACTGCATCTTTCCTAGACTTGGAAACACCCCCAACAGAGTCTAACCACTTACGATACAGTGGGAAGACAGGGGACTATTGCATCATGGTGACTGCACTGTTTAGGGCGTTCTTAACGTTCATGAAGTATGCAATGAGAGTGGATCAAGGATTTGAAACAAAACAAGGTTGGGTATAATCATATCAATAACATGCACTTCAGTTCTACCAAGAAAGGAAGCACATAAAACAACCAGCAACGTCAAGGATGTTTAGAGAAGGTAAGCAACCATAACGTAGATTTTCAACTGGAGAGAATATGATACTAAAAGAGTTGAAAGTGTCTCTTTAAGAACACTGACTGCAGCCCTGTTTCCCAATTAACTTCATGAAAACACTGTTTTTGGGATGTGGCTATGGAGGTCAGGTCTGGATTGGCATGGTGTAGGAAGTATGTATGCAGTACATAGTAAGGTATACTGCTTATGAAATGCAGAGAGAAAAACTGTTCAAATCAGTTTACTTGGTCCCTGAGGCTGGCAGCTCCTTGGTGCGAGTTACCAGCCCTGAGGAAAAACAGTCATCAGCTGCTCTTCAATAAAGCCACATACTTTATGAAGATAAACACCCTAATCTTCTGATTCAATAATGTTATATATAGAACACCTCTCCCTCACGGTCACGTGCCCTCCAGCACTTCCAACGCAATTAATAGCAGGACTTTTGCTCAGCACCTTTTTTGTGCTACTTCTGACTGCTTAATCTACACCACTCACCCTGATATCCTCAAGTGCAGAATAACTCTGGTTTGGACTGAATGATGGGGAAAAAAACTCACACTTTAAAAAAAAATGAACTACAAAGCAACATGAGGGAGCGACTGCCAACTAGTTTGCACAGGCATGTGCAGTTTCTGAGGAAAGCTGGTCTCAAAACGGTAGTTTTCAGTTTTTTTCCTTCTCTGTGGCACATTCTTCCCATGAGCTGACCCTGATCCACCACCCCTGTGTCTTCTCAAGCTTCTCCTTGTTTGGTAGTGTTGTGGTGTGTTCTACAAGGCTGATGTTCGAATCCATGGAAAAACAAACCCTTAACATTAAATCATGCTATTGCTACCACACAATACAACACAAGTGCACACATTATTACAAGATAAAATAAGTTAAAAAATAAGTTAAAAAATAAGTAAATGAAAGGTGGGGGGTCCAGCTACCAGCAAAAAATATAAAATGAGAAAATCAGTTGGCAGGGTTCCCCATAGCCTGGAAATATAGGGTGGTGGTTGTGGTAATGGAATTTGAAGGTGCATTATTGCTTGGGTCTCCTATATACACTGTTTAGTTGTTTAAATTAAGGTTAAGAGCACTGGTATCAAAACAAAGGTAGCAGTGCAATAAAGGATGGCGGAAGAAGACAATTTTGGATGATTTACAGAAACAAAATTTAGGTTGATGACCAAAAATATAGGGTGGTGGACCGGTGAAAAATATAGGCTGAGAGCAAAAAAGATATAGAGTGGTGGTACAAAAACATGGGGGGGGAAGGGGTCCACTGCACTAGAATTCTGAATGGGGAACACCGAGTTGGCAATTAGTGGCATCACACCACCAAATTTTTAGTATTATAATATTTGTGTATGATATATTGATTATCCGGATAATCTGCAAGATTCCTGATTTTGAAATAAATAGTAAAAATCTTACTGGAGGAAGGTGAGGGAATGGGGAATCATGGTCACACCTGGAGAGGGATACACTGTTGTAGCAACACATTCAGACAGTTCATCACGGTGCATCATGCTGCAGAATAATTGCGATATTGAGGTTTTGTTGCAATGGCAAATTGTCGACAGTGTGAGCTTTCGTGATACACTGTCATATCTTATTATCATGACATCCCTAGCTGGAACACAGAAAACCCACTTGCACTATATTCCAAAAAAACTTGAATTTCAGAAAAAGTCGAACAGTGGCATGCCTTTAGAAAACTGGATCTCCCAGGCCACTGGATGACCAGTATAAATAAAATGCAGGCAACTCTGGAAACCAGCAGTGGCAGAAAGGGCTACGGCAGCGTTCACACTGGCAGAGATTCCCAGCCCAGGAAAGGATGACATCTGGTTTCGGCAACACAGAGATCCTTTCAGTGGGAAGGCGGGGTTTAGCTTATTCCTCCACATGGGATATGTGTGTGCATGTGCGCGGCCACTAGAGGCATGGCCCACATCACACAGGAGGGTCAGAGGGCAGACCAAGATGGTTACCGCTGCCTATTCTCAAATCAGGACTACCAAGATGGCTCTGCCATGACTGTACGATCGCTAGGTGTGGGAACCCACAGGATCACTTATTCTCCAGATGTGGCAACCAAAGCCTCCAAGGACACTCCCTCACCCTAAAAACCCCAGTTCCTACTGTAACAGCAGTCTTCTGTGAGGCTTAGGGGAAAAATGGCCAAACCAGGACAGAAGGGAGTGTGGACTATAGCAGCCCTGCCAAGCACTGTAACCCTGGGTTCCACTTGCAACAAAACACAACCTGCTGCAGCTGTGTTCCTTTTTGATCCTATTCCTGAGCTGCAGCAGCCTACAACAGATCCACTCCAAAGTTGAAAAGAAATATCCACATGATATCCCCTGAAGAAGGGTTAGTTTACCCGAAGCACTGAGATAAGTAGTGGTCTTCACGTTTGGCCACACTCAGCTTGTAAAGTTGGAATAAACCTGCACAGCTTAATTTTCTGAGTGTTGGTTTTCCTTCAGCCAGAGTGCACTCTTTTTTGGAAGTAGTGTCTTTGATTTTGGGCTTGCCAGTCCCTGAGTTGCACAGCACCACGCCTCGTTAGTTTGCAGGTACTTGGGATTGTGTCACACTGACTGTGGCAATCCTGAGAAGAGGACCCTTAAAACCCAGCCATATCCACCTAACTCCCACTCACAGGACAACTGCAGCCCAAGCCCTCAGAAGTGCTGTCCTGGTCACTAATCCTGGTGTTTCCACAAGCCAGCACTCAGTATTTCACAGCAAGAAAGCAGCCATTACATTGTTAAGTTGCTTGCACGCATGTGCAAGAAACATAGTGCCATCATCCAAGTTTTCGGAGGTGTGGCAACCCTCTTCCAATTCAGTCAGTGTGTTTGCAGGCGTGGCCGCAGTTTTCCAATCAATGCTGCAGCTGACTATGACAGCAGTTGAAAATGCAGTGGCCATACAGTTGAAAGGGACAGCTATGCTTCACTGAGCAGCAATAAGATTGTGTGCTCATGCATGCTCCACACACACACACACACACACACACACACACACACACACACACACCTGCATGCTGGTGCTTCTCCCCACGCACACACTGTATAGCTGATGGGGGTGCCCAATCCCCCCTCGGCTGTGCTGCGCTCCCCTCCCCCCAACAGAGTTCCAGGTGCCACACTGGGCGCCCACCCCAGCGTGGCAGCAGTCTGTATGGCCGATGGGGTGCCCAATCCCGTGGGCTCTGCCCCGGAGACTGATCGGGTGCCACACTGGAAGCCCACCCCAGCATGGCAACAGTTTCTAAGGCCGATGGGGGGTGCCCAATCCCCATCTGCTCCACGGCCCCCAAACAGTCTTCCAGGCTGCCACGCTGGGAGCCCACCCAGTGGGCAAACATACCGCTGTAGTCCAAGTAATAAAAAAAGGAAAGAAAAACCTCCTCGCCTGCCGCCTTAACCCCCCTCTCCCACCCACACCCACCCACTCGCACCCTGCCCCCCCACCCTCACATCATCCCAGATGTACCTCCAGAGCTCAGCGCGACGATCTTTTGTGGACCGGGAACATGTCTGCACTCTTCAAAGCCGACCGCGAACTGAGGAAATGCCGGTAAGCTGTATAATGGAATAAATAAGTTTTTTTCAACTTTACTGCATATCTCGGGCATTTTGGGGAATTTGTTTCACCAAATTTTCAACATGGGGTTTGGGACCCCACCGCATAAGGTCTGTCACTGTCATGGCGTTAATCAGCCCGAAGGTGATTTCGCGGTCACTGCCGGAACCATGGTAGACCCCAAAACCCCATGTTGAGAAATTTGGTTACAAATTCCTAAAATAATCTGTTTTATTTAGCATGCGCCTGCGCTTGTTGCTACATATGCTCGTAAGTTCGCGAATTTTCAATATGTTCACTCAAGATTTTCAACACTGTCATTTTTCCACACCTTACAGCTGTCATTCCTCACATCTCGCCCAAAATGTGTTTCCGCGCATGTAGCAGACAATGACGCAGTCGATGTGTGAAATCAATGTTCGGGACAGATTAAGAAAATCACAGTGACACTGTTCATGAGCAGAGGTCTTAAAATGGGTATGTTAAAAATATGGTGAAAAAATTCCCCTTCAGTCGTTCTGCAATGTTACTAATGAAGACACTGAACAGTACTGGCCCCTGGACCGATCCCTGCAGCACCCCACTGGTCACCCCCTCTCAAGACTGCACCCCATTTACCACTACTCTCTGCCTCCTGTCTGTTAGCCAGTTTCTAACCCAGTTTACCACCCTCTCCCCCATGCCCAACCTACCCAGCTAGTTTATCAGCCTCCTATGTGGGATGGTGTCAAAGGCTTTGCTGAAATCAAGGTAAGCGTTGTCCACTGCCCCACCCTGATTTACTTCCTTTGTCACCCAGTCAAAGAAATCAACCAGATTTGTCTGACATAATGTTCCCACTGTGAATCCATGTTGTCTATGGTCATGGGCTCCGACGGCTTCTTGATGCCCCACTATCCTTCTTTAAGCAATGTCTCCATGATCTTCCCCACTACTCAGGTGAGGCAGAATGGCCTATTGTTCCCCGCCTCCTCCCTGCTGCCGGACTTGTGTAGAGGGACCACATGTGCCTTCCTTCAATTCACTCGTGTTGAATGACTCAATGCACATGGCTGCCAGTGGTGCTGCTATCTCCCTTCGCAGTTCTCTTAATATCCTTTGGGAGTATGCCATCTGGTTCCATCGCTTTGTCCACCTTCAATTTACTGAGCTCCTGCAGGACTCTTTTGCCTTTGAATGGACTATTGTCCACCTCTTCACCCCCTTGGCAACTGCTGTACTGCTATGGTCCTTGCCCCTCCCACTCTTCTGTGAATACTGAATGGAAAGACACAGTGCATGTCTTGGGAGGAAGGCATGGAACTATCACTTCCAAATATCTAAACAGCACATACAACCAAGCAACATTCGGCACTAACAAATACTTGTTTTAAGACTATTCTACACATAAACGTAGGATAAGAAGTCTGTTACATTTTTTTTTCAGTGGGGAAGTCTTCCATGTTTCAACACAGTGAACCCCCATTCCCATATGACTTTACAAGGGCTAAAAATCAGTATATGGATGGGTGGAAGGGTGGGGGTGGGCGCAACAGTGTGCAAATGAAGATTATAAATAAATTTTTGTGTTACCCAAATCTAGGCTGAGGAACTACTAAATCATAACAGAGCAACAGTAGTGCTTTACATTGATACTAGCCAAGCCATTAAACATTTCAGAATAACCTGTACTCTTGGTGGGGGTTGCTTTACAAGCATGAAGCTAGCCAGTAAACATGGTGCAGTATTACCACTTTAAAAAGGCCTTTCAAAGTGCTGAAAAGCATTCTTCATTAACTCTAACAAGGCAAATAAAGGCCCAATTCACAATAGCTGCACACTGCCAATATAAGATGCATAGGCAAAATTAAGTTAATTTGCTAGGGAAGCTGCCACCCCCACCCTCCAGCTTTCACTAACTCACCCCAGGAGACCTGTGTGCACATGTCCCCCACCACACCCACCTCCAGTACCAATCCTGCCTGTTGTAATAAGCACATGGTCGACCAGGATGGGTGGGCTCCATGGCATCATAGCGTGGAGCTCCGCGAGCTAGCACATGTACCAGTCCCCTTTGTGAAATAAGCCCTTAAAGCAAGCACAAATGCACAGCAAACTGAATTTTGGAGGCCTGTTTCAGGAATCTTCTAGTCCTGTCAAACCTCTGTCTGCCTGTCCCCTCCCCGAAGGTGATTTGCATTTTCCTACCCACACTGTGTTTCCTTCTTTAGCATCAAATATGAAAATAATATCTGAAACTACAAACAAAACACTTTGTTGTATAGCTGAACAGGATCAGGGCTAGGCTACAGAACTAAAGCAAAAGACCACTCCAGAGTTTCTGGCACTTCAGTTTTTTGATGCAAGGTCTGGCATCTGGCCCCAGACCCGTGAAGATTTTCATGGCACCCACATAAACATAAATAAGTAAACTAAACAGCTTTAACAGTGCTTATACCATTAACATCCACATTTACCTGGTAGAACTTTTATTTTAAAAACTGACAAACAATCTCTGGCAACCCTTAATAAGTCACGAATAAGTAGGGTTTATGTCCAGATGCCTTGCTTCAGACCACATGCATAAAATTCTGCATTTGATCTTGCCATCCAGGGAATCAAACACTCCTGCAGCTTTGATTTCCCTGGACGCCAAGAAAGCATATAATCGGGTTTCCTGGCCTTTCCTTTTTCTTACTCTTTAGGCTTTTGGGTTCCAGAACAAATTTATTGAATGGATCTGATTATACGCTAATCTGTCTGCACATATCGTCTGCAAGAGTGTCTTACCTGAATCCTTCCCCTTACGAAAATGTACATGCCAAGGATGCCCACTCTCCCCATACCTTTTTCATTTATGCCTTGAACCTCTCAATAAACACATATTACACCCACAAATTACCGGAATTCCCGTGGGACCTCTTTCTTTTAAAATGTCCACATATGCAGATGATATTTTACTTCATCTGACCCATCCTGTCTAGTCACTAACGTTCGCTTTTCAAGGTAGGAGCGGGAGCAGAGCACGATGGCTGATGGCTGCAGGCTGCTCTGCCCTGCTCCTGGATGCTCTCCCTTTTGCAGAGTTTTAATTTTCTAAACCACACTTTTGAACGTTTTTTTGGTTTTATGAATGAAACTTTGTCTGTTTTTGCCTTATTGACTTTTGTCAGGCAGTTTCAAGCCACTTAGGAGGCTTTGAGCACTCTTTTCGGTCTCCGTGTGACCGTTAAACTCAGGCATTCTGTTTTGGTCACCGAATAAAAGGCCTCTTCATGGATAAACTCCTAAGGTCTCATTAAATTATATCTTGAAACTTGCAAATCTTATAGCTTGAAGCCTTACAATTCGTAACATATAAATTGCAATCGAATGCATCTGTGCTCAGTAATCGGTTGATTGGATGTTAATTTAGTTTTTGGTGTCCTTTCGGGCACTGCTGGAATGCTGAGAAGAAAAAGATTTGCCTACTATAATAGTGAAGCTTCCTTCAGTCTGTCTGAAAGCATGGAGAGCTCGGGCAGTCAAGAATAAAGGAGATTTGGAAAACATGGAGAACTGTGCAGAAGTCAGGATCAAGAGAAGGAAATTGCTGACCCGGTGGCGCTGAGGGTTGAGGTGCTGGACGCCACACCTCGTGCTATGCCGGCGACCCAGGTTCCGTAACGAGCTCGGGCCATCAGGGTTCGGCAGGGGAGGGGAGAGTTTGGGCGTCCAGAGAACTGCTCTCTCTTCCCGGGGAGGGCTCTAGGGGATGCGTCGCACAGGGGCGACCTCTGGTGGAGACCAGGAGCTAACCGAGTTTGCGTTGTTACACATTGCGCGACGCGGTGCTGCAGCAGGCACTGGCACTTGTGCCACTGACACCATTGCATGACCAAGCATCAGGGGAAATGGAAAAACAGAACCCCCCCTCCAGAGGATAGGCAAAGGCATTGCCACCAGCTCCACACTCTCCCAATGCTGGGCTCCTCACTCTCCCTTGTCCTCCACTCCGACAGGGCTCACTACACTATAGATAGTGTGTCCTGGGAGGATAGGGCAGCCCTTCCCCGTGGGGGCTTAGATCCGGGGGTGTAGCCTGGTCGGAGTGAGGGGGTAGATGTGGTCACCACAGCAGGAGGTAGAGAGTGGGTTAGGCAGATGCTGGAGAGAGTTCCTTGGGTAAGGGAGCGAAGAGTGTTAAAAAAGTGCTAAAAAACAAAAAAAAGAGAAGGAAATTGTTGGACTTCCCTGCTGTAATTTGTGTGTTCAAAGCACTAAAAGTGTTGAAAGACTGTTTAAGAATCTAAAACAGGTATGACACCTTTGCCTAGGGGGAGGATATCGAGAATTTGTCTGCCTATTTTGTGCCAAAGATATTACGCTCAGAGGAGTGTTTTTTTTCTCCTCTCTCTTTTACCCAGGTAACGCTGTCCAGATGAAGAGGGGACTTTCGTTGAGTTATTTAATTTAGCAGAGATGAAAAGAGGAATGCGATGATCCTATACCTAATTAAAAGGTTTTGCCAGTAATGAATTCTAACAAACTGCTGATGTTTTTGTTCTACAGCTGGTAAATCATGGAATTTGCAGCATACTCTTATGAGTAGGTACTGACTTGATGTTGCTTGACGTTATTTGATATATGTAAACCTCTGGTGAATTTCTCAATATGAAGGCTTCTTCATAGGGAGAGACAAAGCTGAAAATTAATATAAAAACGAATCCAGTGTGCTCGGTGCTATGGTGCTGCTTAAACTCTATAAAAACAGTGTGGCTTTTAGAATGTTCTGCTCCTTTTTCCAAAGATGCTATTTTAGTGATTTGAGAAGATGAACTGGGGGATGTTTTTAATCGTTCTTCAGAAAGAGTGGAGTTATGTACTGAATAGAAATTCTTGACTATTCTGGAGATCTATAATTTATTTAAAGGAACTAGGAACTTTTACAATGGAGTTTAAGTTCTTTGAGATATGTTTTTTCACTGCAAAAAGTTCTGAAGATGCTTTTTTCATCCAGAAGTCTTTAAAATAAAAGTTGCCGTGTTCGTGAACGACTGAAAATGGTGCAGGAAAGAATTACACTGCTGAGGTTTATGGGGTATTTGGGCAGAGTATGTGGTTTCTCGTTCCCATAGATTATTAGGACTCCTGAGTTATATGAAGTCTTATAATTTCTGCCTAAAAAGTTGGGACTCTTAGTTGTAGCAAGCTTTTTTTTACCCCTGCCAAGTTGTGATTTATGTATAAGTAGTAACCTTCCTGTCGCATATTTTATAGGATATTATTTTATAAAACTGGGTATCTGTTTTCATCTATAATGGTTATCCATGGAATTGGGTTTCCAGGCTTGGAGCTGTATTGTTATGATAACATGTGGAATGTGCATTTCTAATTTAGCTGGCAGTATTTGCTATTGAGGCTCTGGGGTTCTCCATGGCCATTAAGTGGGACAGGATTACCCACTATGAGTGGCTGCACCAGTGACATGGAGTCCCATCATATGCCACAGGAGTGGTTATGGGTGTAACTGGAATTGGAGCGGCATGAGTCGCATGATGTCTCGGTAGATGTGCTTCAAAGCCAACGTGTCCAAGGGCTACTAGGAAGGTGAAGATATGATAATGTGTGGACAGATGGGACGGACAGTGTCACGGAGTCCTGCTGTATGCTCGATAGTGGTCGACGGGTGTAGCTGGATGTAGGGCATGCCATGGGTACTGAGCAGTATGCACTGCATGGCCCCTAAAAGGATACACCCTCAATGCCAGCAGGCCCAACTGGCTTCTAGGCAGGATCGGTGTGGACTGGAAGTGACCAGTTGGGACCCTCTTGAAACACGGTTTTCGTTACGTACCTCAACTATGGCCAATAGGAGTGGTCGGATAGAAAGTGGTTTGTAGGGTATGGTGCAGCTGTGCTGTATGATACCTTTAATGGTTGCCCTGTTGTTGCAGTGTATCTATTTGGACACCGGGTTGGCCTTGATGGGACAGGATGTGTGTGGAGGGGATAAACTCTCTTGGGATACTTCAGGCAGCTATGATGCCGCTTGGCATAAAGGTTATCCTTTGACTTATAAAAATGCTGGTCTGGCTATATCATGAGTCCGATTATAGATTGGATTTATTTATTTGTGATACTATCTTGGTATATAACTTATAAGATTTCATATGTACTACAATGTATTTTATATTGACATTGAATTTATTTATTTAATTTATTTAGCTTTTGTTGACCGGGTAAGTACACTAGACAAATCCTGCCTATTTTCAGGCACGACCCGGGGAAGGGGATACAGATGAATGCCAACTGACCTTAAACCAGATTAAGCTGTTGGTGGTATTTTTAGTGAGTGAGGGAAATTTGGCCAGGACACTGGGGAAATTCCCCTACTCTTTTCGATAAGTGCCATGGGATCTTTAACATCCATCTGAACTACCACCAATCCAGGCAGATGGGACCTCGGTTTAATGTCTCATCCGAAAGGCGGCACCTCAGAAGTGCAGCACCCCTCTCATGCTGCACTGCAGTGTCAGTACTGGGATATTAACCCAAGTGCCAGATGTGGGAACTGAACCCACAGCCCTCTGATCTCCCGGCCTCAGAGGCGAGTGTGCTACCTACTGAGCCACTGACACTGACAATTTATATGCTGTGTTTTGTACGAACTGTTGCATTTGTTAGGATATTGTAATGGCTTTTTAGCCGAACAATACATTTTTTTACTTGCTTACTTACACAAGTTTGGCTCTCTGTCAGGCTACAAATTAAATGCAACTAAAACAGTAATTATGCCCTCAACCCCAAAACATTTAAACAAGACCTCCTTCCTACAGTAGAGGGACACTGGTCTCCCTCTTGCCTCACATATTTGGGCAATAAACTCACCACTAGCGTCCCCTCTTTAATATCTAAGAATTTTGCTCCGTTAATCGAAACATTACGAGCAGACTTAAGACGAGGGCAGATGCTACAGATTTGCTTAGGGGGTATGCTTTCAGTCATCAGGATGAATGACCTACCTAGGGTGTTATACACACTCAGTAGGATCGTAGTCCCTCTCCTGCAATCCTGGTTTATTAAATTCCAAAAGTTCCCACATGCCACGCCTGCCAGCTACATGCCTCCAGACCTGTATCGCCCTCCAGCCCCAACCAGAGGGCAATCGGCAGGCAAGATGACAATCCCTCCCTCCCAGAGAGAGGAGAGGAGAGCATTCCTCTGGACAATCGATCCTCTCATCACTGCCAACCTCTGGCTGCCCAGGCTCATTCCCAAACATGAATCTCCAGCGTGGCACGAGGTGTGGCGTCCAGTGCTTCAAACCCCAGCGCCACCAGGCTGGCCACAAAAAAACAACTGTTAAAAAGAAGGTAAAGAATTCATATGAGGCAAAAAAACAATTGCTGGATGCACCCCACAGTGATCAGAACAAACTTTATTTTAAGTAATGCAATATTTCAAAGACACTGTTTTAAGCCAGGCAAGTACTGACGTTGTAGCAGAGCAAGCGACAAACTGAATGCCAAAGCAACTAACAGAGCTGTTTATTGTGAGAAAGAACAGTGAAAGGGGATGATGCTGGAGAGTGACTGACATTTAGTTGTAGTGACAATCAGCTGATCACTGTAATTGACAAGTGAGCTTGCGCCAGTTCAAACTGGCGTGAAAATGTCTGATCAGCTAAAACCACGTAAATTAGTGGACATGAATTCAGTGTCCTATACAGTATTTAACCCCTGCTCAGCTGAATCTGCTCTTTCTAATTTTGGCATCTTCAGTAAATTAGGCAGCCTAGCTACCTGTGCCCACCTTCAGTTCATTTAGAAATATACTGTAACTTGCACAGTACAGAATCTTACAGGAATCCACTGGACTCCTCTTTCTATGACATAGCAAGTATAAACTGCCCTATTATATTTTATTAGGAAAGACTGTGAGCAACAACTGCTCATTTTCAGAATTGACTTAAAGCACCAGTATGTGTTAGTAACCACATCGTTTTTTAGAGGGGTTTCGGCAATATAGTTCATCTGACAAAAAAAAAAAAAAAATCAAGATACACATTTTTCCTTTTGTTTTCTTTCACTCTTGAATCAAGATACAGGATACTGACGTTTTTTAAAAATGCCCACTCTCATTTCATGCCCGCCATTAAAAAATACAATATCCTGATGTACTGCTATACTGTTTATCATCAGAAACATGTGGTAGCACCATCCTAATACATCCGCAGTATGAATTTAGCAAGTACATTCAACAGGTAACCTCAGCATAAGAAATGTTTAAAAATTGGAAGTCATGACCATCTTCAATAATATGAGTCATTAATTACAAAATTAGCTGTAAAGGCTGTTTAATAATATCTGAGAAAACTAAAAATATACTGCCCATAAATCTTAGTATGTCAGAAATACATTTTTGCTAAAACTCAATATAATGAACATTTTCTGCCGACTATACTGCTACTTTAGTCAGAGGAAAATCAGTACATACAGTCACACAAAAGTACATTGTCATCTCAAACTTTTTTTTTTTTCAATTTACACTTTACCCCCTGCATCCCTAGCAGTACTATCAGCCCTGTCATAGACTCTGGCTGTGGCTGCTCACATTGTAGCCGTCCTCCCTGAACCCCCCAGATTCCCCCCCAGGGTGGGGTCATGGCGCCTTGACCAAGGGCGCCATGAACTTGGGAAAGTCGGGAGTCTGCCTAAGTGCCTAATGCAGCCAGAGTGGGCTTCATTGTGGCAGCGGGACCAGGAGTGTTTTTTCCCCTTGTTGTTGTGCGGGAGATGGGGACATGCAATGACGTACTGCGTCCGCCCGGCCTCCTGAGTTCTGTCGAGCGCCAGTAGCCGCGGTACCCCCTGCCTCAACCAGGGGTCCGTCGAGCAGAGGGCAGTTTCCCCCCCCCCGGAGAAGGACAGCAGTCCATAGGATGCTCCATCCTTCTTCCCCGGCCGGCCCTCCAGCGACCAGAGTCTGTTCCCGAACCCGGGTCGCGGGCGCCGCAAGCAGAAATCTAACCACTGCGCTGGCAGACCGGACACTGTCATCTCAAACTTAAAGAACAAGTTAAAAATATAACATTCACAACTTAAACACAAAAAAATTACTACATCTATGCTGCTAAATCATATATACATAAGGTGAGAATAGCATAAAATAAGGATGCTGCCGGAACAGGATCTCAGGTGCCTGAAAAGTACACTGTGTCTACATGTTCAGGTCTTGCTTCAACTGTTGTCTATACAACGAAAAGCAGGGCTTCCACTAAAGTGGAAGTCAGTCAGTTGGTCGGACCATTACACCATAAGGTTCAGTTTCAGGGCCCCCTCTAATAGGTCTGCCCCTACGGAGATGGTCCAGTACCGCCCTTTGAGGGGTGTGGCCCAGTGAGCCTTATGGCGGTACTGGACCTACTCAGTTTGTCGGAGTGAATGCATGAGTCCAGATGATCTTGTACTCACCTATAATAAGGCTGTGGGAGATGCACTGGACAAAATTGCTCCTGTTAGTGTTGGTCTCTCACTATCCGTCCAAGGAGTCCATGGTTCGAGTGGCTCCTTGAAGGAATCAAAATGAAGTAGGCCGAGATTGGAAGAGCCTGGCGGAAATCGGGCCTTGATGTCGACAGGCTTAGATTGTTAGCCCATTATGATGGCTACCAATCAGAAATCACTCGTGAAGAAGGCAGAATTCCTGTCCAGAGATTTCTGCTGCAAAGAATCGACCGGCTCAGCTTTTCCGGACTGTGGACAGGCTGTGCAATCCAGTCTGTCTTCAGCCTAGAAGCTTTTCTCAACTTAGATGTGAGAGTTTGCTCGCTTCTTTGCAGATAAGGTTGCCGACATCAGGTCGGCATCGGTCCGACCTCTCCTTTGGGGAATTACGGTGGGCAACGGTTGTGACTTAATCCTCGGCCTATCTGGTTGGAGTTTCACCACGAATTGCAGACATTGTGAAGATCATCCAATCAATGCGTCCAACTAGTTGTAGTTTGGATCCGGTCCTACACCTCTATTAGTAGGTTGTGTAGAAGTCATCTACCCAATCCTTGCTGACATTGTCTGGAAATCCTTGGAGGGGTTTTCCTAATCCCTCAAGGAGGCAGTTGTTCATCCACTCTTAAAAATCCTCCTTGGACCCAGACTGTCTAGCTAACTACCGCCTATCTCTAACCTGCCATTTGTTGGTAAGGTTATTGAAAAGCAGTTGCACTGCAATTGGATGAATATCTCACCTCTCATAATGTCTATGATACTCTCAATCTGGCTTCAGGAAAAGGCATAGTACTGAGACTGCCCTTGTTCGGGTATTGAGTGACCTCCTAATGGCCAGAGATCGAAAGGCTTATACCATTCTGGTCCTTCTTGATCGTTCTGCTGCATTCAACACTGTAGACCATGAGGTGCTATTGGAGCGGCTGCGGGTTTTGTGGACTGTCTGGTACAGTCCACGAATAGTTCGTTCTTACCTCACTGGTAGGTCTCAGAGAGTTGTCACGGAATTTATTCCTCTGACACCTTCTCCCACCATGTGGGGTACCGAGGGTTCCATTTTAGCTCCCATGTTGTTTGCAGTGTATATGCTGCCATTAGGAGAAATCATCAGGAGATACAGCTTGAGTTTTCACTGCTATGCAGATGATTTATTCTTTCTCCCGATCAGAGTGATGCACTCTCTGTACTTAACAACTGTCTGGATGAAATCAGAATTTGGATGAGTTCGAGTTGGTTGAAGCTTAATCCGATAAGACCGAGGTATTGGTGTGGGCCCAGGTCATCCTGAGGGGTTTGAAATGCACATCCATCAGGCTTATCACTTGGTGGGTGCCGCTTCTAGCTCTCGACAGGTGCGAAATCTGAGCGTTATTTTGGATTACGGTTTGACCCTGAAATCCCAGGTGTCAGCTGTTGTCAAAACCTCTTTTATCATCTGAGGAATATCGCCTGGTGAAACATCTGATTCCCCAGGAGGACCTTCCGACCTTGGTTCACGCCTTTGTTACAACCTGTTTGGACTACTGTAATTCCCTATACCTAGGGCTCCAGGGATTGATATCAACGCCTGTGTAGCTAGTGCAGAGAGCGGCTGCAGCCAGGCTTTTGACTGGGACTTCAAGAACCAGTCATATTACGCCTGAAAGCCATAACTGCATTGGCTGCCTGTGTGGTGGCGTATCACCTTAAGGTTGGTTTACTAACTTTTAAAGCCCTACACGATCAGGGACCCGTTACCTGAAAGATCTTCTGATTCCCTATCGCCTCCGTCTGCCTAATGAGGGATTGCTAAGATTCCAGGGTCGCTTGAAGTTATCTAGATCTCGTGCTTTTGCCTATTCAGCTCCTACCCTGTGGAATTCTCTACCTCATTGGTTGAGAGAATGCCCGACCGTCGATAGTTTAAAACTGCTTTAAAAACTTATCTTTTTAACTTGGCTTTTTCTTTATAGTTTGATTGCTTAATGTCGATTTCTGTTTTATTATTATGTACAGCGCCTTGATTTTGAAAGGCGCTTTATAAATAAATATGAATTGAATTGAATTGAAAGTGTCTATGCATGGGAATGCCCTGACCTTCTGTTTTAGCCCTCATCCTTTTATAACACCCCCACCCTTTCCATATCTTTAAAGCAGGGCTCTGGTCCCCAATACTGTTATAATTACAGCAGTTGAGGGACTTCAGAGAGCAAACAGCAAAAGAAAGGTGACCTAGAGCTACAAAAAGATGAACAAAGTGAGTGGTTTGTTTTTTATTGGACCAACAAGAGAGTTACCAAATTTAAAACATTCAGGCTACACAGAGCTCTTCACCATGATAAAGGACTCTGTGTAGCCTAAAAGCTTACATTTTGTAAGCTCCAATAAAAGGTATCAAATCCCTCACTTTGTTTTTTTGTACAAGGACCGATACAGCAACAAACAATTCTTAAGCGCTACAAAGAAACATACAGAAAGAAAAAGACAAGTATAGAGAGAAAGATGGGGGAGGGATTAAGGAACAAGGAAGGCGATAGTACATATTCTGTTACTATGTTTCGTGACAAATGCCCCCATCCTTTCCATCTTTTCTGGGAGAAACACCCAAAAGGATTTACACTTAAAGTTTGAGGCAGACAACTCCACAGTATTGATGCTCTGTATGAAAATGACCTTTTGGTCCAGTAAGGAACTTCTTTTGGGAAGCATCACCTTTCCGTCCTCTACTGCCCTGGTTTTATAAATATTATAAAAGGTTTCATTTCAGATATGTGCCTATGTGGGCACTGACCCACTAGGCATAAATAGCAAGGGTTAAATGGAAACAAAAAATGGGTCAGAATGTTCAACTAAGCCCATATTCCTAAAGTAGCAGCGAGAAACCATAAAACAGTGAGCCAGACTGTCCTCGAGAGACAGAAAGAAAGGTGGGTGAAAACTGGAAAGTGTGTCTCCCCCCCGCCCCACCACCACCACCAACTCTGAAATCAACATTGCATGCACAGAACTGGCGACACTGCAGCTCCCAAGAACAGAATGGGAGTAACAGGGATGTGGACAGAAATGTGCAGACTGGATGGGCCAGTGTGCGATGACTTCAGCTGTCACATTCTATGTTTCTGTGTACATCACTAACAACTGAGCAGGAGACAAGAGCCAGGAGTTGTCTGCCTGCTAGCCACAAGGGCTCTACCTGGCAAAATGTTTCACAGATATGCAATAGGTCACAGCACTACTTAGCAGCTGGAAAGTACCAGACTCTTCACGGCAGCATCAGGGAGACAGACAGTGGCTGCACTTGCACGAGGGGCTCAAGACTTGGTTTAGAAACTGGGGAGGGGTCGTCTAAAACAGGTATGCAAATGGGATTATCATTTCGATGAAAAATCAAGTGTCTAAGAAGTTAGAAGTATATATTTCCCAGTCTTAAAATTATATGGACCCCTGATTTCAGTGTCTGACCTTTATTAACATACTAACATACTAAAAGCCAGCAGAATAGGCCAAATGGTCTGTCTTGTCTGCTCAAAAGCCAGCAACCTAATGGCTGCTCGCCTTACCATCCCCCCAACCCCCAAGAGGGTCTTCATTTGTTTCAATTTCCCCTTGTACCTATCCCACCCTTTCTTGAAGCCCTCCACTGTACCCTCTTCCACCAGTCTCCCAGGCAGTGCATTCCACGGCTCCTACACCCTCTCAGTGAATAAATGCCGCCTACGCTCCCCCTATAAATTTCCCCCCTCCAGCTTCCACTCATGGCCCCTGGTTGTCCCCCCCCCCCACCTTCTTTAACCTAAACAGCTCCCTCGTTTCACTCATCATTCCCTTTACATACCTGAAAACCTATATCATGTCTCCCCTATCCCTCCTCTCCTCCAGTGAGTAAAGCCCAAACTCTTCCAATCTCTCCTCATAAGGCCTCCCCTTCTGCCCTGAATCATCCTGGTTGCTCTCCTCTGAACCCTCTCCAGCAGTACTATATCCTTCTTCAGATGAGGTCTCCAGAACTGTGCACAGTACTCAAGCTGCAGCCTGACCAAGGCATTATACAGAGGGAGGATCACCTCTCTTCTTCTGGACGTAATACCCCTGGCTAGGCAGTCCAGTATCCTGTTTGTTTTGGCTGCTGTTCTTCTACAATTTTCAGAGTTATTCATTTTGACGTCTAGCATCACCCCTAAATCCCTTTCTCTCAACGTAGTCTGCAGTGTGACCCCCTTCCCCAGGATGTATATATGACCCGGGTTTTTAACCCCCAAATGAAGTACCTTACATTTGCTGGCATTAAATTTCAGTCCCCATCTCCTTGACCACCCCTCCAGGGTATCCAGATCCCCCTGGACTGACTTCCTCGCTCTACACATCAACTGACTGTACATTAAATCTCTTTATACGCACAGTCATCCTGGTCCTAAACCACATCACACAATGAACAAATCAGTCCTCCTACAGCCAGAACTATCTTTCGGACCCCCTGCAACCAGAACTGGTCTTCCATCACAAACATGGCTGCTACCTTTACACTGTAAAAACCTTCAGCTGGGCCCTAAAAATAAAACTACCTTAAATGAAAAATAAAACAAATTAATTAAATGTTGTTTCCCTGATCATCACACTCTCCTTACACACAAACAAATTAGAAATGTTAAGTACTGTTTATAGCTTTCGATACAACTGTTTCTTTACTAACAGTGAAAAATCTCCCTTCTGTCTGTACCTGTTCATCAAGTAAATCTCTTCTGCTTACCCTGACAGTGAGATAATTGAGTCTGTGGCTCTAAAACAGGCCTTTGTTGTCTGTGTACACAGAGTGTCAGGAGAGTGACATTCTACAAGTGGAAGAGAGCAGAATTTTAAAACCCTGTATTCCACAGTAAACATTCCATGATAAACATTCTATGTCTTGAATGTGGGGAAAAACAGAAAACAAAAGACAGAATGAAGAAAGTAGGCAATACAGTAATACTTTGCAATATATGGATTTTCAAAATAATACCCCTAAAAAGCATACAAAAGACCCCTTGTAATACACCGGTGCAAACTCAATAATAATAATCGATGGAATCCCGTAATGCTGTCGTTGAGATCCTGTAATACTATCGATGGAAGATCTCAACAATAGTATTATTGCAAACTGACTAGAGCGCAAGCGCCACCGGACAGCTACTGCCACATACAGTAAAAGCCGACAAAACATTTGCGTCGCGCCTACAGTCTGATATTTGGATCCCACTGCAACTTCTTTTGGGATTTAGCCATCACTATTCAAAATCCCCCAACCAGCAAAAAAAGACGGTACGCTATGTACTCTAAGTCGGAGTCTGACTAAATCTCCACAGCAACAGTCGCTCGCTCAAGAAAAAAAAAAAAAAAAAAAAAACTGTTGTTACTACCATTTCGTTTTTGCAGTTTCTTTAACACTGCACAGTTTTGCTATTTGAATTTTGGAAACACTTTCAATGATGCCGCAATCACTGGCTCCTACTCACACGAAAATCACCTCAGCACTCCAACCAAAGATTCCTCACTCTATGGCAAAGTTACACGCTTACAATTTCATCGCATCCATATATTACAAAAAATAACAAATACATTCTTGTGTTACAAGGCAGTTCTTCGTCTTGAGGATCTGGGGACACTAGAAACCTCTCGAGCTTCACTTTCGAGGTTTACTGAGCCCCCGATCTTCTCGATGAATTACTACCTTGTAATACACCAGAATGTATCTATTATTCTATTTATAGACAAAAAGAAAAGGTGGGAAAACACAGTTAAATAGGCAGAGGCAGTCCCAAAGTGCACAAACACATTACTAATGTTAATAAAAGCACGTACATTTGAATCTTATATAGGAGTTTTCAGGTGAAATCTACCCTCCTTGCCCACCAAAAAAAAAAAAAAGGCAACCAGGTTTTTAACGGTTTTTTTTCTTACTAACCTTTCACCTCAATCCTATAGCAGTTTTCCTTTTATGTACTAGACCACAGCACATAAGTAAAAAACAAAAATAAGGAGAAGGTTGCCTTCAATGAGACTATATCACTACAGTGTAATGAAAATTAAGTTTTAAACACTGCTTATGTCTTACAAATGTACAAATGTTACAGTGTGTTTATTTGATATAATTTAAATGAGAGAAAGTATTTATTTTCAATCAACTCTACTAATAAATACTTTTACTGCAAAGTACTGTACTAGTTAACCTATTGCTGACATATCCTATTTTATACATTAATAGGGACTACTTTTTTCAGTTTTTAGATGTTTTAGAGGTAATGTACTGTACACTCTTTTGAAAATAGTACATAAGTTTTAATCCCCAGAGTACATCAAACTAATTATTTTATGATGGTGGCCCATTTTATAAGTGTGATAAGCCACTACAGGGTATGCATTAAAGGATTTTAATGCACTTCCCAGGGGCATAAGGGCACTCTGCTTTTAGCCTCGTGCCTTAGCACACCCCTGGGGCTTGCATTAAATATACAATAATGGATGGGGAAGTGTGCTTAATGAGAAATTAATGGTTGCCCGAGGTGTGGGATGCTACAAAAACTCAGAGGGCAAAGCCCAAGGGGTTTATTAAAGCATCCCACACTGAGGGCAACCATTAATTTCGAATTTAAGCACACTTTCCCATCTTTTATTAATTATAATTGCTGGTCAGCAATTTTTTGCCTAAGGGGATTGTGCTGCTGTTACAGACACACACTCTCACACTCTCTCTTAGTGAGAAAAGAGAGTTTCTTCGTGAGGAGTCTTTTTTTTTTTTTTTTTAAATAGCCATTTCTTTTTGCTCTGGGGCTTCAGACTGTTAGGATGGCACTTACCTTTGAGAAGCGATTCAGAGCTTTTCCTGGGTCGTGAAATGCATCCGAGCCATTTCATTTCTGGGGAATTGTTCTGCAGTGAGGGTTGTGGACAGCAGGATCAACCAGATACGTTTAAAAAAAAAAAGGGCAACACGACGACTCCCGGTGTGGCAGCTCCTCAGTAAGCGCGATGAGGAGCCGCCTGTTTTTCACAGTGTTTAGCCCACCCATTAACAGTGGAGAGCCAACCAGGAATGGCTCCTGTGGGACTGACGTGGCGTGTGTTTGCTGTTATAATCCGCAGATTATAACAGCAAATTATAACTGGCTAAGCCTATGGAAAAAAACTGCTGGCCAGTTATTATAATCCTTTAATGCACACCCCGGCGTGGCTTATCACTTACTTAATATGCCTTTAAAACAAGATTTTTGCATGTGTTTGTCCCAGGGGAAGGAGTGGAGGTATGAGGAATGAGCGGAGAGGAGGCGAGAGGCCAGACAGAGCAAGCAGTGAGAGGGAAGGAGGTTGGGGGGGGGGGCCACACCACCATTTATTAACATTGGTCAACAGTAATTATAAAAACAAAGCATGAGTGGGTGTAAGAAACAGGTTACTCACCTGTACAGTAGTTCTAGGAGTGGTATATGCTGTTCATCCACACTATTTGGCATGTCCCTTTCCCTTTAAGATCTTGCCGGAAAGGTCTTCAAGTTGGCTCCTTCCACCCATCCGGGTGGTATAACCCTCGGCTCTGCACCATGATGCCAGATCTTGCCACTGGAAGCTAGGTTATGCATCGAAGCCAGGGAGGTCAGGTGGGTCCGTGTGGATGAACATCATATATCACTCCTAGAACTACTGTTACAGGTGCAAAACCTGTTTTACTAGGATCGTGGATATGTTGTTCATCCATACTATTTGGCAGACTCCTAGCAGTTCTCTGGGAGGAGGGAGGCAAGGTGCACACACCCTACTTCGGGAATAGAGACTGGAGAACTGAGGCTCCAAAACCAGCATCCCGGCGTGACTCAAGTTCGATGTGGTAATGGGTAATGAAAGTGTTTGCTGACTTTCAGGTAGCAGCCCTGCAGATATCCTGGATAGGGACATCCCTAGAAGCAGCCACCGACTCAGCGGTATGGCAGGTGGAATGAGCCCTTAGCCCTACGGGAGGCTCCCTACCCGCCAACCTATAGCAGAGATCAAACGCAGGATGTAATCCATCTGCCAATCGTCCGCTTTGCTGCAGGTCTGCCAGGTGCAACTTCAGCGCAGGTGACAGACAACTGGCAAATCTCTCCCCGAACTTCATCGTCCACTCCTTACAATAAGAGCACTCGACTCAAGTCCAGAGCATGGAGCCTGTACTCAGCCTCAGAGGTGTAGTTCAGATAGAACACAGGCAGAGTTAACACCTGGTTAAGGTGCAGCTCCAACGTCACCTTCGGAAGGAACTTCGGGTTGGGGCGCAGGACAGCCTTGTCCCTGTGGAAGACCAGGTAAGGAGACTACACCGAGAGTGCCTGGAGCTCCCCAGTCCTTCTGTCCAATGTGATAGCCACCAGGAATGCGGTCTTCCACAACAGATGCGATATCTCACACCTGTGCATCGGTTTAAATGGCTTGCCCATGAGTTTAGCCGAAACCAGCAGTAGATCCCACTAAGGTGGAGATTCACGCATCAGAGGGGCTATGTGATCGAGGGCCTTGAAAAAGTGCCACACCGCGGTCTCCTGTACCACCATCCGCTGACTAGCCCACACCCGGTAAGCGGAGATGGCTGCCAGGTGCACCTCAAGGGTAGTCGTCCGGAAACCTCCTTTGGAGAGGGATCAAAGATAGTCAAGAATACTGACCAGAGGACAGGAACTAGGGTCTAGGCCCTTGCCCTTACACCAAATGGAAAACCTTTTCCATTTGAAGGCAGAGAACCTCCTGGTCGACTCCTTCCTAGATGCCGCAACAATGCTGAGAAGATTGTTGGAAAGACCCAAAGCCCAGAACTCTAGCTGCTCAGGTACCAGGCTGTCAGGTGCAGGGACTTAAGGTCCGGATGGAATACCTTCCCCTGGTTGACTGATATCAGGTCCGGCATGCCGGAAGACACTTGAGGAGCCTGTTGCTGAGGCTGAGGAGATCTGGATACCAGAACTGGTATGGCCAATCTGGGGCTACCAGGATCACCTTCGCCTAGTCCCTCCTTGCCTTGAGAAGCACCTTGTGGATCAAGGGAAATGGAGGGAAGGCGCAGAAAAGACCTGGGGTCCACGGCCTTGAGAAGGCATCCCCCTGCAGCGAGCTCTGTCGAGGGGGGTGGGCATGAAACTGCCTCAGCTTTGTGTTCTCCCTGGAGGTGAACAGATCCACCTGTGGGATGCTCCACAAGGAGAACAGGTTGCAGACTACCTCTGGGTGAAGACACCACTCGTGGGATGCCTTGCCTACACAGCTGAGGGCATCCACCAGTTGGTTCGAGGCTCCTGTCACATGGATGGCTAGGAGATCACTTCCAGTCAGCTCAAGAGGATCCAGATGCAGAGCGTTTCCCTGCACAAAGGTTGGTAGTGCATGCCACCCTGCTTGTTGAGATAGACAACACCACAACCAGGCACTATCTGGACCTGGACCACCTGACCCTGGAGAAACGGAGCTAATGCAGTCAGCGCCAGCTGTACTGCTCGGAGCTCCAGCAGGTTGATGTGGCATCGGGACTCCTCGGGGTTTCAGAGCCCATGGACCCTGTGTGGCCGATGACAGGCCAAACGGCATGCCTTGGAACTCGTAGAAGGTTCCCTCTGCTCGGAAGCGAAGAAAACTTCGGTGTGACAGAAGGATCGGGACATGGAACAATGCATCCTGAAGATCCAGAGAGCAGAACCAAACGTTTTGCTCGAGAGATGGTATGATCTGGGACAGAGTTACCATCCGAAAGGTGCGCGACCTGAGATACTGGTTCACATCTTGCAGATCTAGAATGGGGCACCAGTCCCCCGTCCGTTTTGGGACCAGGAAGTACCTGGAAACGATCCCTGGGTCGACTTGGGGAATCTGTCACTCGGGCTATGTCATATCTCAGAGCTGACAGAGTGTGGACCGATACCCTTTCTTCTCGTAGGGTGCAGGCTCGGTTTGGCAGGTACTGCTCAAACTGTAGAGGCAGTCCCTGACCAACGACTTCCAACACCCTCCTGTCCGTGGTAACAGCGGACCAGGCGGAAAGGAAGTGGTGGAGCTGGCCCCCCACGGGAGGACCCAGAGCAGTCGTGACGGATATGGGGCTGGTCAAACCCATCCCGTCACTGAGCAGGCCTGTAAGAGGAGAAACCAGAAGCAGGACCACCGGGACCCTTCCCTCATGGTTTGTGTGCAGACTGCATGCCTGACTTGGGCCGGGGCGCCAAGACTGGGCTTGCTGATGATGCCCAGACTGAAACTGGGGCTGTTTGGCCACGGGGCAGAAGAGCGAATGGGCTTCTTCTTCTGTTTTTTGGAACCCTGGGATTCCTTCTGGGCAGATGTAGCAGAGTCCAGCGTGGTACTGTACTTTTCAATACATTCTAGGTGACCGTCCACTCCTGGACGGAACAAGTCTGTACCCAGGAACGGGACATCTGCCAACTTGTGCTGGGTGTCAGCCGTCAATGTCAATACCTGCAACCAAGCCCTTTGGCGCATGGCAATTGCAGCTGCAAATGAATAGGCACAGGAATCCCCGATGTCCAAGGCTATTTGAAGTTGCTGCCTGGAGACAGCCCAACCCTGGTCCCGGACCTGCTTGACCGTGGTCTGAAAGTCAGCGGGAAGGTGAGGGAGTACCTCATCTAAGTAGCCCAACAGGGCGTGGGAGAAGTGTGCCATGATTACAGCTGTGCTCACCTGAAAGAGGCCCAGCGATGAGGCAGCATAAACCTTTTGGACAGAGTGATCCAGCTTCTTGGATTCTTTGTCTGGTGGTCTATTGGAGTCTCCAGAGTTCCCAACCCGCCTGAACACAGACTCTGTCACCACTCCCTCAGCCAAGGGATGCTGTGAAAATCCCAAAAGAGAGCCAGTAGGTACCGCGTGCTTGCAGACCATCCTGGCGGACGGTGCGGGGCAGGAGGCTGAATGCTGCCAGAGCTCCAGGGCTGGGCCAACAATGGCTTCAGCTACTGGAAAGGCCTCGGTCGTGGAATCCCCTTCTGAGGATGACCATTAGGGGAGATTCTACCCATTTTTCCACAGGCTCTAGCTTCATCTCCGTAGACTCTGAGACGAGACAGAGGATGTCCATAAAGGAGGTGGGCCCCTACTCAGCAGAAAGACACAAGGCATCATCATCCTGAGAACATCCTGAGACTCTGAGGAGTCCAGATATAGCAGTCTGCTACCAGAGTCACTGAGAACCCACCATGGGTGGTTGCAAATCAGAGTGATGGACAGCCTGTGCGGGAGGCCTGAACCAGGCCAAGACTCCTTGTGGGGAGCCCCCGAGGAAGGCTGTTTCAGCAGTAGCTCCACCGGAATGGGTGGAGAGACCAGCTTTGACCAAGTTGGGAGTGGCGTCACCCGGCTCCGTGGGGGGACCGACTCAAGTAGTTGAAGTTGGCCTGGAGGGCAACAGCTAGGTAATGGCTGGGGTGGAAGGGACTGCCTTCGGCCAGGCCAAAACAAGCTGCTGTCACAGCATGTCCTTGTAGCACTGACGCAACTTGTATCGGAGCCTCCCCTCATCCGAGGAGGATGAGGACAAATGACGGTGTCGCAGTTTCTTAAGTGTGCCGCTTATGAGACTTCACTCGGTCTTTCAGTCGAGGATGTCCCAGACCTGGATGTCGACCATCAGGGGGACCGACAGGGACACTTGGGAGAAGGTGGGGAGAACCCCGGTTCCTCCGGGTCAGGGACTACCACCACCCCAGGATTCCAACTGGCTTGGTCACCTCATCAGCGAGGTCAGAAAGGACCAAAGTCCTAAATAAGGAGTTGTCAGCCACCTTGGTCAATGATGATCTCGACTGGATCGTCGTCCTGCGTTTGGGCTGGCTGACCTGATGGGGGCACCATGAGGTCATCGGCCGAGGCCATAACTTCGACCGAAGTCGAAAGAGAAGACTCCTGGGACAGAGATCGTTCTCTGTTCCAAGAGCGACGTCGATGAGACATAAGTTTCTCTTAGTTCCTTAGATTCCTTCTTACAGGCTCTAGAGATGTGCGAGCCAGGGCCTTCCCCACGAGTGGGAAGGGACTGGACCAGCTCCTTAAAGGAAACTCAGAAAGAGGAGCCCAGTTTTAGTGGAACAAAAACCAAGGGCGAAGATGAGAGACCAGTGGCATAAGCCGCCTCTTTGAAGGCCTTCATCTGTTCCAGTTGTTCCGCGGATCCCGCAGCCGTGGAGATCGCATGACAGGCCTCCTTCGATTTGACCGGTGGGTGCCATTTTTCTGGACGTCCGAGCTGGAGATGCGCTAGGCAAGCATCCAAAACGTTTGGATGAAAGGAATGACAAAAGTCGCAGGCCTGAGTATCATGACTGAGACCCAGGCAGGTCATACACGTGGCATGCAGGTCAGTTCAAGACATTTTCTGTCCGCAGGGATACCGGTGGAATCCGGGCAAGGACTTGTCCTCCATCATGGTCGCAACAACAAAATTGTTTGGGGAGATTCGGAGAATCTTGATCAATAAAATAGAGTTTTGGAGCTCCAGGGCCTACTACACGTGGGAGCGAGAAGGAGGGAACCTGCATCTTCCAGCGGAAAGGAAGATCTGGCATCATAGGACAAAGCCGAGGGTTATACCATCGGGTGGGTGGGAGGAGCCAGCTTGAAGACGTTCCAGCAAGATCTTAAAGGGAAAGGGACATGCCAAATACTGTGGATGAACAGCACATCCACGATGCTAGAAATTCTGGATACATCAGCCCATCCATTTCTTATTCTCTATGTAATAACTGGTTTACGATTTTTCTATGGGAAGGAGCAGGTTATAATTTGCTGTTATAACCCGTGAGTTATAACGGCAGGCATGCACCACTGGCTTCTTCCCTTGGCTTGCGTTGCACCTCAGTGTTTCAGTAACACACTCACTGCAAAAGTTTCTCCACAGACACCTTTGCGGGTACCCGAAGTAGCAGCTCGCCCCACTAAAAAATATGTAAATAAATAATAAGGAAACCGGCATTTGTAAAATAAAACCAGTACAACTCCTCTCACATCATCAACCTCATTTGAATACTCTGAGGCAACGGAACATTCATTTCCATATCACCGTGGCAACACTACTTCAGAGACTCCAGACAGCTACACATCTGTGTCTCCCCTCAGCAGGTCACGAGAGTGCTTCATCAGAGCTATTGGGGACAGTTTTCATGCAGCTTTTGTGTAGCTTCCGGATAACGCAAGACACAGAATCAGTCAGCCAGCTCAGCATGGCAAGTAACATGGTACATACAGCTGCCAGCTGCTGCACCACTGAGGTACGCACTGCATCCTTGCAAGTACTCAGTACACGCTGCAACAAAAAAAGGGCCAGGTCATGACATGAAGGCTCAAAACTCTGTTCCGCTTTTAAACAGCAGCTGTTATGGTGCAGTCCCCAACCCCCAAACTACATAAGCAGTCCTTGTTTGAGAATTTTTACTTTCATGGTTTTTAAAAGGGGAAGGCCACCAGATCCCGTCCCCTTCCTGCTACTGTTCACAACACACAGCGCTACCTCAGTGCTGCCCCAGCACTCATATATTTTGTGACGTATCAGTTACGCAAAGCACGGAGGCACGCTCTTTTGATTTAAATGGGGCAGACTTTGAATTAAATTTTTATGTATTTTAGAGGCTCTCCCGATTTAAATCAATGCCGCTGCTCAACTAACAAGATCCTTGTTAGAGAGGAGGCATTGATTTATAGTGGGGGAGCTTCTAAATACATAAAAATGCAATCCAAAATCCACCACCACTGAAATCAATAAAGCATGACCCCATGCTCTACAAACTCAAATGTCATAAAATACATTAGTGCGGGGGCAGCACTGGGGTGGAGTCATGTGTGAACAGTGTCAGGAGGGGAAGGGATCTGGTGGTCAGCGCCTCAATATGAGGATTTCTGATCCGTTCCCCTACAAAAAACACAAATTAAACATTATCAAACATTATCAAACACGGCAAGCCTGGTGGCACTGAAGGTTGAGGCACTGGACACCACACCTTGTGCCACGCCAGAAACCTGAGTTCGAGAATGAGCTTGAGTACCGGGGTCGGCAGGGAAGGGAGAAGGTTGAGCATCCAATGGACTGCTCTCCTCTCCCCTCCCTGGGGGTGGGTTCCAGGGTATCTCCAGTGCAGTAGTGATCCCCAGTGGAGACAGGAGGCACAGCTAGCACACGGAACAGCTGGGGGGAGTGTGGTGGATGCCTAAGGCAATACCCATGCTGGCATCATTGCATGCCCACACTCCTAGAGTGACATCTCACACAGCCTGAAATACCCCTGATCCCGGATAGGTGACGGCTCTCCTCCAATCCATGTTGCCACATGCCTAACACAGGGCCCTGTCTCTGCCCCCCCCACCACCACCACATCTGCCAGAACACTCGATTACAGACAAAGCGCCAGAGTGGAGGCGGCCCTACCCCAGGGGTCTTAAAGCTGAGAAGTCCACCAGCAGGAGGATGGTGGAGGAGGCCAGCTATCTCTGAGGAGCCGGGGGACCAGGTGGGCGGTAGAACAGCGGTAGGCATGTAGTAGTAGTAGTAGCCTGAGAGAGAGTTCTAGGTCGGGTGAATAAACAGAAGATACAAAAAAAAAAAAAAAAAAAAGTCAAACAAGGACTGTAAGTCCGTGGTAAGTTAACTAACAGTGTGTGTGTGTGTACCGATTAGTAAACTGAACCACTTGCTGCTCTTCAAAATAGGAGACAAAAGAAAGAGGGAGGTTAAAACTGTTATAATAAATTCAAACATCAGGGAATATCACAATCTCGGGGCTGCACAGCTTAAAAAGAGTGAGAGACAGAGAGAAGGAGACAGGAGTGAGCAAACGTATGAACAAATTCCAAACCCATGTTAAGTGGGTCTTCCAGGTCACATATTTAGGGGTTTATTTCCAAGGGTTCCTTCTGTATGCAATAATGCACAAGTGTGTGATCATGGGTCCATAATCATACAGGGTACCGTCAGGCATGAGGCACTTGTGCCGAGTGCCTTTACACACCTGAGAAGGAAGTGTGTTACTGACCATAATCACACATCCCTGAAGTGCCTTACTGCACTTATAACATGTGTAAGAAAATTTGACTCAAATGTAAAAAAAAAAAAAAAATGTTTATTTCCATTTAGTTTTTGAATTTTTTTTTAACCTTGTTAAAAAGTAGTCCACCTTTGTCTGACCTTGGTCCACCAAGTCTGCCCTCGCTCCCTGGGTGTAACTCAATGGTTTTGGCCATTTCAGGGTGTTGCTGACAGCTGCCCCAAGACCCCACCCTCCTCGTTCACCAAGCATTTAGTGTCTGCGGTTTCCATGCCTGTATGCCCCCTGAGTCCCTACCCCTTCCCTCTCCAAGCGTTTATTTTCAGCAATCCAGTGTGTGCCCTGACACCACGCCCTTTCTCCCTTCCCAAATGTTACTCGCTAGTTTCCTTTCAACAATTTTATGGGATGACAGCAGAAGGAACTGAATGGGGAGCTGCAAGATAAAAAAACAAATGTGGGCAAAAAAAAAAAAAAAGGGTTACTGACGGGAGGAACTTTGCAGTCATATGGCAGTTTCAGGGTGCGAGCAGCATTCTGAAGTGTAGGGATATTGTCATCTAAATTGGCTGGCTTTGTGGCTGGGACTACAGGCAGTATAATAATGGGCCAAGAATTACACAGGTTGGAATGGCTCTCATCCAATCAGAGCACTAGAATTTATTTAGTTAGTTATTTTACACTCATTTTACAAAGTCGGTTAGCTACATCTGTGACACAGAGGAAGTGCTCAGTTTGATACAATCTTTTTCATCAGGCAGTTTCCTTGTTTTCTTTATCTTCATTGCAGATTACCCTTGTTCACCGGTGACACTGTAACAGTTATAATACTAGGCACTTGGGTCTGACATAATACTGTAGTGACAGAAGAAATTTAGCATCCCCATCTTGGCCCTTCTACTTCCTGCCACACTGCAGTGACTACAGCCAAATTGATTATGGACAAACCTACAAGCTTATCAGCTGTAACACCATGTCTTCTCACACTGGGGAACCTTACTCTCCCTTAGAAATCTCACCGATCCATTGTGAACGCCTGAACAGTGCTTTCTACCTTAACCTCGCTGGGAAGGCTATTCTACATGTTAACTTCCCCCTGTGTGAAGTAATGCTTCCTAATGTTTCCCCTTACTCTGCCCACGTGAATGCACATTCTCTGGAGTTTTGCTAACAAGCACCAGCTAAAACATCTGTGCATACCCCACAATCTATTCACTTTAGTACTCAAAACAAAGTGATCGCAAATGACCACTCTCAAACTTCTCTTCTTTAGAATAGACTCCTCATATACTGTAAAAGCAAGGTGGGGGGGCAGCAAAAAGGTTCCTCCTCTGGTACCGTAATATACAAATTTTCTTACTAAGCTTGTCCGGTGGCGCAGAAGGCTGGGGCGCTGTGCACCTTACCTCATGCCACGCATGTGACCAGAGTTCAGTAACAAGCTCGGGTTGCCGAGTTCAGCAAGGGAAAGGAATGGGAGAGGACTGAGCGGCTGCCTGGCGGCTTTTTTTTCCAGGATTGTGATCGTGAGCCTTCTCAGCTCTTGGCTGCCACCAGGTGGCGGCCTGGTGGCATCCCATAAGATGCACAAGTGGCAGACATAGGTCAAGAGTGGGTGAGGGGGCCACGGTCCTGGCACGCGTGCGCGCCTCCACATGCATGAGCCAATCCAAGCTACATCATGGCGAAGGGAAGAAAACTGCAGGAAGGAGGTTTGTTAATGCAGGAGTAAATGGCGCCCTGCACACTAGTCCTCCACCTGCCGCATCACCAGGGACCTGTTTTTTTTTGGGTGGGGGGTGGCCCTCCCCTTCTGACCCTACCATGAGGGGGTCAAATCTGTGGAATACTTGAGGACAAGTAAGCCTGGGGAAATGGTAGGACAGTGGGAAGCACTGGGGCAGGGCAGATGGGAGCCAAGCCTGTCTCAGTCAAAAGTGCATAAACAGAATATGGAAAAACAATGCTCCTACTATGAAGAGGCATGCAGGTACTGAAACCTGCAATTCTTTAAAAAAAAAAAAACTAATAAAATATGCAGAGCTTAACTGGTAAGACAACCAAACACATAAGGCTGAGTACCACAGCCAAAGGGTAGGGCAAAGATAGGTAATACCTTCTAACCAGGAGACCTAAGTTTAATGCCAGCACTGCTACTTACTCATTGTATGCACCTCAGCAAGTCTCTTAACGTTCTAATTTCTCTCTTCTTTTCCATCTTGATGCTTTTTGAATCTTCCTATATGCCTCAAATGACAGCAACATTCTCTCCCCACATTTTCGTGGACTGTAAAGCACTTTGGGATTTAGTGCGCAAGAAAGGCACTAAATAAAACAGGATTCCTCTCCTTCCTTTTGTAAAGCACTTTGGGATACATTGTGTATGAAAGGCACTATATAAACCCAGATGTCTTTTGTTCCCTTTGAAAAGCACTTTGGGACACAGGGCGTATGAAAGGCACCGTATGACCCAAATTCCTTTCCACTCCTTTGTAAAGCACTTTGGGACATAGTGTGTATGAAAGGCGCAGATTCCTTTGCTTACCATTCTGCTGGTCCCTTCCCCAATGTCCACAGGGCACTGTAGTAATAGCTATGATCCAGTTTCTGCTGCTCTACCCTGTGCCCCCCCCCCCCCAACGCAAGAATCCTGATCTACCCCAGTAAAGTCAACTGTACTACCTGCTCAACATACTGTAACACACTGCAGCTGTTTAGCAGCCTGCTGCTGCTGCTGTATGTTGCAAAATCCACAAAGTCAGGTATTCAGTGTGGCACTAGACACAACTTGAAACGAACACTGACCTAAGAGTTATTAGCAAGGACATTACCAAGTAACAAGAAAAAAAAGCAAGCTGGCATTTAGGAACCCTAATAAAGTATGCTTTCTTTCTTTCTTTCTTCTCCTTGGCCTTCTCCCTACAATTCGACCTTGGGTCACTCATGAGTCGTTTCAAGTTGTGTCTATTTCTACGCTGCGTGGAAATACATTCCTGCTAATTAGATTGCTTTGCATCCAATGTGGCAGCCTGACCTACTTGCTCTAACACAGCTGCTAGCTCTTTCAACCCCACTGCACATCAACCAGCAGCTCCTGTAGGTGACTGCAACTCCTGCTGCTTTGCTACCAACTCCTCTCTACGTACTCATCACTGCTCACTCTACTCAGTCTTACCCATTCTCCCTCCACCTTCACGTTGCCAGATCCACTGTACTTCCTTCATTTCCAAATACTGGTTTGGGTCTCTTACCTCTCATCCCTCCTCTCCTGCATCCCCTCTGCCTCCTGTTCTCTCCACTCCAGGGATCCTCCCATCTTCAGCATTCCTCATCCTCGCTCTGGGTAGTTAGCCTTTTCCTACTGCCTCCCATCACTTTGGAACCTACTCCCGGCCTCTTCCCTCCACTTCACTATCTCCCCTGGTTCCCTCAAGTGCCAGCCGAAACTCCTTCGCTCCCCCTTTGCTCCTGTTCCCCCCCCCCACCGACTATTCCACTTGCAAGTGCCTCATTCCTAGGTGGGAGTGTTGTTGAAAAGCTCATTTGCTGCTCATGCCTGTTTTGCTTATTTTGCACTTATTTTTGTACTCCTGTACACAGTAACTGCAAAACAGTGTCTGTGCTGTGTATTATATATCACCTATCCCCTTCCCCCCAGGTAGCACCTGGTAATGAGCCTTGGCTCAGTGTGCCTTTCCCAGTCACCAATTTTCAAGTAAATAAATGAATAATAAAGGAGGCAAAAGCAGAGGAGCACTGCTGTGCTTCCCAAACAACTCTTGGAGGAAATCAATGGAGGTGCTCCACAGCTTGGGGCAAAAACAAATGCGGTCAGTCGAACAGAGCACCCCCACCACCACAGACCAAGAGCACTGCAACAGCCTGGAAGAACTAGTGCTGCTCCTACCAGTCCTTGGAAGTATCAGCACAGATTACTAGCCCCAACTACTGTAGGGGCAAGTGGGGGTGGGGGGGTCTTGTCTGTGGGAAGCCAAGGCAAAGATGAGGATGTGGTACTCTGACAGCAGCAAAGAGGACTTTCAGCTACAGCACTGTCAGTCTGGTCAGTTCTTCCTTCTCTTTTGTTTGTTGTGTTACAAGGGAGGGGCAGATTCAGGCTTTATTCAAGGAGGGCAGGTTGCAGGCCATTAATTCCCCAACCTAATATATCCTTGACAGGGAGTAGAAAAAACTGCGTATCTGTCTGTGCCCAAGGAGCCAATCAGCAAAGGCAACTTAAAAAGCTGACTTTAGAACCAAGGGTGCTACCAGTTAAGCACCATATAACCAGACCATGTAGATGCATACAGCATCTAGCAGGGTGTGTTGAACTGGTTCTCCAGCTATCTTTCCTCACACACCCAGTGTGTCAAAAGCGGGTCTACCATCTCCTGCCCCTGACGGGTTCGTTCCAGTGTTCCCCAGGGCTCCATCCTAGGGCCCTTGCTTTTCAGCCTCTATATGAATTCTCTCCCCTCCGCTTGTAATGGAAACCTACTACTTTATGCTGACAGCGCTGTCCTGTTTGACTCACACGCTGACCCTCTCCTCCTTCAAAACTCCCTGCAGGACTCCTTCACCCAGTCTGAATGCTGGTTCTCTGATCACAGGCTGGTTTTGAACTTAAGAAAAACTAAAACCATGCTTTTTTCGCATAACCAGAGTAAACATAAAGATTTATCCACTCCGGGTTTTATCCAGTACCCTCTTCCCCCCTTGAACAAACATCCTCCTTCAAATATCTCAGCATTCTCTTTGAACCCTCCCTATCCTTTCACGACCACATCCGCTCCCTTTGCTCCACCATCAACTCTAGGATAGGCCTACTGTATAGCCATCCCGTCCGTCTCCCCCACTGAAGCGCTAAGGCTGGCCATCTCATCCTCGGTACTGTCCCTCATGGATTATGGTCTGCTTATTTATTGTACCGCTGACAACACTGCTCTGCACAAAATTAAACTATCCCTCAATAAGGCCTGCTGGCTGCTTACAGGTTCCCCACGTCTTACCCATACCTGCACACTGTATTCCCTCTCTAACTTCCTTAATCTGGAGGAAAGACTTATATATCAATCTTGCCTCTTGACGAAAAATCACTGCAGGTCTGACTCCCCCTGGTCTGTCTTCTACTATAAGCCTCTCTACCTGCAGCGCCGTCCGCTCCCCTCTGCAAGTCCCCAGAGTTAGGACCTCCCTTGCACAGAGGTCATTCCATTACCGTGCCCCGTCCTGGTACAATTCCCTGCCTGTAGCTATCACCTCCCTACCAAGATTGGGGCCTTTTAAAACTGCTCTCAAGAACCACCTCCTCTCTTCTCCTCCCGCCACTGCGACTGCCCTGGCTGAGTTTTCCCCTGCCTTTACTCCTCTCGGTCTGCCTATTTTTGACACTGCCCTTCATTTGACTCATTATGGCCCATATTATTGTTTACGACTGTTTATTATTGCTAATTTACCTTGACGTGGGGCCTTTGTAACCAGCCCTTAATTCTGACGGTTTGTTTTTATTTGAGCTCATTTACTTTGTTTTCTGTTGTTTGCTATTAATGCATCTCTCTTCCTGATAAGGAGCCTTTGTAAACGAGTCCCTGACTCAAAGGATTGTAATTCTGATTACTTCTTAAAATAAAAAAAAATGAGGCCTGCATGCCTACAAGGCCTCTTCATGACAAGGTACCAAAAAGATGGACACGTAAAATGCCACAGAAGACCAACATCCCCAAACGTCAGTTGGAAAGGCATTCCAGAACATAAAAAAAGTGTCAGCTTCTGACAACAGGCACAAAACAGGTATATGGGTAGAGTGTGTTGTGTATGGAATTCAGAGCCATCTCAGATGTTGGTATATCATCATTGTGACATCAGGTGGTTGTTGTATCATTGTACAGACATCACAATAATGGCACGCCACCGCTTGGATTCAGTTTAGCAGTCCGTAGGAGGAGAGGGCAAGGTGTGCACCCCAAATTAGGCCAAGAGAGAGAGACTGGAGAACTGAGGACCCAATGGAAGCTTCACGAAGACTGAGCAAGTTGATACTGTAATGGGAAATGAACATGTGCGCAGTCAACCAGGTGGCAGCCTAGCATGTTTCAGAAATGGGAACGTACCTGGCAGCAGCAACAGAAGCAACAGTATCTCTGGTGAAGTGAGCCTCCAACCCCACAGGTGGCTCCTCCCCAGCCAACCTAAAACACTGAGCGATGCAGTCATCTGCTTGGGGGAAGTACCAGTAGACCACCACAGTATGTGTATCATCTCGGATTGGGGATGGGGGGGAGGAGCGTCATTACTTTGACACTTACTGCTGGAGTGCATGGGAGAGGAGCTGCCACACAAAACTAAGCATGTTAAGAGTAGAAGGTTGGAAGCAGTAAATAGTGCTGCCTCCGCTGCCTGCTAGTACTTCCAAAGTCATATATATTTTACACACACACAGATTATATTATATATGTTTGTGTGTGTATATGTAAATATATATATATACGTATATATATATACACACACACACACACACACACACACATACATGCGCGCGCACACACACACACACAACTGCACCCTACATGGGAGAGGTTTCCCTCATTTGCAGGGGTGCAGTGGTCTATTAATTTCTGGGAGGGGTACTGACAGTGGAAGAAAAAAGGTAATACTACTTTACAGATCTCTAGTGAGGCAACACCTGGAGTACTGTGCCCAGTTCTGGAGTCCTCACCTCAGGAAAGATAAGGACAGGCTGGAGACAGTACAGCAAAGGGTGACAAAGATGATTCAGGGCCAACACGGTAGATCTTACAAGGATCACCTCAAGACACTGAACATGTACTCGCTGGAGATCAGACAGGAAAGGGGAGCTATGGAGACCTTCAAGCTCCTAAAAGGGATAAACAAGATGACGTACAGGAAATTATACAGCATGAATAACAGTTTGAGGGCACAAATAAAAACTGACAGAAGAGAAGTTCAAGATGGATATGAGAAAATATTATTTTACAGAAAGAGTGGTGGAACAGTGGAATTGTCTACCAGTCAAGGTGGTGGGCACCAAAACCATTGATGGATTCAAGCACAGTTGGGACAGAGTGAAGGGTATAGTGGTTACCCATGGGGACAGTAACAGGGACGGACATGGGGGGTGGATAGGGAGGGCTAAAATCAAGTATAGACTATAGGTCCCAGGATTAGACGGGGAACTCGGGCAGACTGGATGGACCACTGGTCTTTTTCTGCTGTTACTGCCTATGTTTCTATGTTTCCAACAAGCAGCGTACTACAGGGCCCTCTGAATATGGCCACAGTCTGACTGCACTGTGACAGGTTAGTGCAGCCCTATTCCTGTTAACATTGTGCTAACCACCTTCTGAGTATCAGGGCCAAAATTGCTTATTTTATGAGATGCGAGAGCAAAGTCTCAATTTTCAAAGTGAAAAACATATATGTGCCCCATCCCATGATACTTGTCCCAACTTTTACACTGGCTTGTTACTACAACTTGCACAATTATTAAACAAAAGTATGCTCTTACAAACAAAAAACTGCAGCCCTTTAAAAGTGATTTTACGAGGCTCACGTATGCAACACATTATTTTATAGCTTAGGGCAGTGAAAGTCAGCTGTTCCTTTTTTTTTTCCCTCTTCCAAATAGATGTTTCTCCCTAGGATTTGTGGCTGCTTCTCAGCTCTGTCCCTGCCTCCACATACCAGTGTCCGCCTCCCCCAGAGCTGCCTGCACTCTGTAGAGCCATGGATTTCATGTCCCGTGGTGGGCTCGGGAGAGGGTGGGCCACCCCCCCCAACCCCCAGCATACATTCCAGTATTTGACTGTAGGTCTTCCAGGTGGTAGTGTGGGTCCACGGATGGGAAGGTAGGGCTTCACATAGCCAATGTCCTCCCCTTTTCTGCTTTTCTCCCAGTCCCCCTTCTGCAGCAGTACATGGGCGTGTATGTGGAAGCATGGACTACTCACCAGACCACAGACCTTCCCATTCCTTGTCACTCTAGTCTGCACTACCACTAGGCCTCCACCTGGTGGCAGTAACAGGTTGGGCTAACAGATCCTCCCTCCCCAGAAGAGGACAGCTGTCCCTCAGACTCTCAATCCTCTCCCTCAAGCCATCCTCTGGCAGCCCGAGTATGCCTCCGAACCTTAGTCACCAGCGTGGTGCAAGGTGTGGCATCCAGCACCTCAACCCTTGGTGCAAGTGGGCCAGTTGTTGCTATTTTTGCAGTTTTTATTCTCTGCCTGTATTTAGCTGGGAGGGATTATAGCTCGGCCCTGACAAGGGGGCCAGCCAATCCCCTCACTTTCTGACTATGAATCACTAGGGAGAGCATTGGAGCGAGCCCCACTGACGTAAATGAAGGTCAAATTTGATTTCAATTTAATACATAATGCTGGCCAGCTGGAGATCAATGAAGGCCACCTCTGAACTAACAAGGACTTTGTTAGTCAAGCGGTGGCCTTCATTAATCTCAAAATGACCATAATTTTGTATTAAAATCAAAATTAAAATTTGACCTCCACTGACTTCAGTGTGGCTCGCCTCCACGCTCTCCCTTGCTCCATGTCATTATGTGCCTGAGTGTGGGTTCATGCAGATGAATCAGAAAGTGAAAGGGATCGGCCAGCCACCTTGTCAGGGCTGAACTATGATCCATTTCAGGTAAATACAGCTGGAGAATAAAACTGGAAAAACAGCAACTGACTTTAGCTATCCTAAGCTACATAATACTGTAAGTAACAGATCAGCTGCAGAAAAAAAAAAATACTGTATGCTAACTACTATTACAACATTTACACAACTGTTTCCTTTTACTAGACTCCCCCCCCTTCTTTTCCCTCCCCCACTGGCGAGGAGATTCTGGTCCCCACTCCGCTCACTCCCATCCCCAGGCTTCCCCACCCGGGTGGAGCCCCCTCCAGGAAACATGGCTGTGAAACTGGCAGGGTCACGGGACCAGCGGCAGAGGTGGGGACCGTCATTAGTGGCCGGTGAAAGATTTTTGGGGCATTTTTGTCCTGGTGGGGCATGCAATGACACCAACATCCACCCCGCCTCAGTTATTGCGGTGGTGCTGGTCGTGAGGTACCCCAGCTCGCCAGGCTCACTGCACCGCACACTCTTTTCCCCTCCTTGAAGAGACAAGTCCGAGGGTTGCTCAATCCCTCTCCCCCGGCCAGCCCTCCAACTCCCAAGTCAGTACCCGAACCCAGGATGTCAGCACCACAGACGGACGCCTTGCCGCTGCATCGGTGAGCCGGATTACTAGACTTTTTTTTTTTTTTTAAACACTTTTCTATAACTGTACATACAGTACTACTATATGAAACAAAATACTCAAGCATTTGATAGCAATCTAAACTGGATGTACTATACTTTCCCATCTTGTTTTAAAATATAAAAAAAGAACACAGACAACATACAGTACATGCATATGTTAATTTACCATTTTTATTTATTCATCTCTCTCTATATATATATATATATATATATATATATATATATATATACACATATACATACATATATACATATATATATATACATACATATATATATATATATACACACACACACATATATATATACACACACACACACACACATATATACACACAACACACACACACACATACACATATACACACATACACACAACACACACACACACACACATACACATATATATATATATATATATATATATACACACACACACACACACATATATATCCATATATATATATATATACATATATATATATATACATATATATATATATATATATATATATATATATATATATATATATATATATATATATATATATATATATATATATATATATATATATATATATATATATATATATATATATATATATATATATATATATATATATATATATATATATATATATATATATATATATATATATATATAACACACACACACACACACACACACACACACACACACATACATACACACACACACACACACACACACACACACACACACACACACACAGAGAAAGTACTTTGAGCATAAGTGGTCTTTACAAAGGTTCCACATCTGAGACAAGAAGTGAGGATACACATAACAGTAAACAGTATGAAAAAAATACAAAAAAACACCAGAGGACCATAGTCAGTAGCAAACCATAGGATGCATTCGGTACAGGAACAGACCATTAGCTATTCAAGCAGCAATGAAAGGGTTACAGTGCATGCTAGGCGTACGGATTAACTGAAACAGGAACATTTGGAACACAGAGTGAGCTTTTTTTCGGAGCGTTCTTGAAGTGGACAACTTTAGGGAGACTTAACAGAGTTTCTATTAGTTCAGGCACAATGATGCTCTTACAGCGAAGGAACATTTACCCAAGTTCATTCTCGAATGGTATTTCAAGGGCATTCCTAGTCATACTCCTGGTGCTGTACTGATTGTTAACAGGGTGAATGCAGTTTTGAATAGCTAGTGTGGTAAGGCCCATTAGTGTCTTTTTTTTTTGTAAGCAGACAGGTCTGGCACTTTAATCTGCCCTGGAGGGGAAACCAACTGAGAGGGTATAAAGGGAGCAGCTATGGACAAGAATGTCAGCCCCTAATACAAAGCAACAAGCCTAGTTATACACCATCCTGCCTCTTAGTACAGAGTCACTCACAGCTGCATAAACAGGGAGGCCATGGTCAAGGAGTGGCAGGACCGTGCTGGACACAACAATATGCCTGGCTTCCACGGTAAGTTTAAGGCCATTCCTATACAGTGCACCTAGCTTTCTGTTGGCCATGCTTACAGTATTATCTGCGTGAGGGCAGAAGGACAGCGTATCATCCAGAGTAACTCCTAAGTACTTACAGGACTCTACCTGTTCTAATTTATGCCCCTTGTCCTCAAGGTTGACAAGGGAAGGGACCTTTTATTTTATTTGCGGACCTGAAAATAACAGGGTTTTTTTGTTTGTTTCTTTTTGTAGTTCAAGACTAATTTGTTGTGCAGGAACCGATCCTGTAATGACTCAAAGTTGTTTTACAGGTCAGTACAGATTTTACCCTGATCAGCACTGCTGCTGTAGAGGACGGAATCATCAGCGTAAAGCAGTACCATAGATGACTGGCAGGCCTCCGGAAGGCTGTTAATAAAAGACCAAAAAGGAGGGGGCCAAGTACCGAACTCTCTGGCATGCCTAGAGAAACATCCTTCTCACCTGACAAAGAGCCGTCACTCTTTACATGCTGGGAGCGGTCAGCGAGGTAGCTTCGAAACCAGGCTAACGTGTCCTGAGACAGCCCAAGTGACAGGAACTTGCCAAGCAGCAGCTTGTGACTGACGAAGTCAAAGGCCTTAGGTCAATGTAGATGGCTCCAACCAGGAGACCACTGTCAAGGGCCTCATGCAAGTACAGTAGTTGGTATACTCTATAAGGGCAGTGCTAGTGCTGTGGAGGTTCCTGAATCCATGCGGTTGTGCACACTGGATACTGTATTTTCCCCAGATGAGTGACTAGTTGGTCTGATACAATCCGCTGAAGGGTCCTGGATAGGGGAAGGAGGCCTGAAACTGGTCTGTAATTAGCCAGGATTGGAGCGATCACAGTTTTTGAAAACCGGTGTGACCAGTGTGGTTTACTATACTCCAGGGAACCGGGAATACTGCAGTGAAAAAATAAACAGCTTAGATGAGGGGAGGGCAAATTCCTCATGGCCTGGGCCAGCAGCTTCATAGCCATCGTATCACCCCCACCCTGGTTTTATTTAGGACTCTTTTGACATATTTTAGTGCATCTTTTGTAGAAAGAGGCTTAAAATAGAATTTGGGGTACCCTGGGTCTTGGTGAGTATTACCTGGTGGTCTACTGCTGCCACTGTCACATGACCCCAATGCGGGATTAGGAGGGATGACAGAGCTCAGGTCCGTTGAGGCTGTGTTAAATTTGTTTGCTGTCTCAGATGGGCCAGAATGTCAGCCCCATCAATTCTGAGCATTTTTTGGGGTTGTTTGTCACCCTTACCAAGGCACTCATATGTTATCCCTCAATTTTTCCCCATTACACTAGCTCCTAGGTTGCTGGTCATTGCAATATGCTGATTTTGCCCATTTTATCCTACTGGTGTACCTATTTTGAGCTTCCTTGTACCTTTATAGGTCCCCAGGTGAGCCTGTTTCTCTCACGCGATACCACAGGTTATCCCTTTTATGCATGCGAGCTATGAGCCCTGGGGTGATCCATCCAGCAGAGGTACCTTTCACCATGCGCTTTTTGAGAGGTGGAAATTTACTGCATGCTGCAGGGAACTGGTTTACAAAGTGGTCAAGGACTGAGTCTATATCAGGGGTGTCGTCCAGATAACTCCAATCTATCTGAGCCACATACGTCAAAGTCTACCACCTTATCATTGCGAAGGACATGGCTGGTGGTTAATTGGGGGCTTGGACCGTTTTAGCAGCCAATGCATATTGAACTGGGCGTGGTCACTGATAGAGTCTGGCAGCACACGGACAACTCTTATCCTATCCGAATGGGCAGCCAGGATCCAATCAATTAAGATTTTGGTGCCCGTTTTATAAATTTTCCCTCGTGCATTCAGTAATTAATTCAGAGAGAAACAAGCTGGCCAATAAATCTCTACGGGCAGTACTTGATTTGGCAGACTAATTTTAAAGTCTCAGGTGACTAGTTTCAACTAATTTGTTTAAAGTGTCTAGCGAAAGACTGAGGCCAGACACGTTTACCAGGAGGTATGTAGGTCGTCATGATAGCGAGGGATGTGTGTCCCCTCCCTAAGAGGAATTTAACTACCAGGCATTCACAGTCTTTAGTAAGGCTCATCAATTTCTAGTTTACAGCCCTGCAGGTCTGACCTTTGGTAGATTAGGCAGCCTCCTCACACTTATCCTGCTGGTCCCCCTAAACAGAGTAAAGCCAGGCAGGGTGAGGACAGCATCAGAGATGTGGGGGGGGTGAGCCAGATTTTAGTCAGGGATATTACATCAGGTTGCACAAGTGCAACCCAGGCTTCAAACATTGCAAATTTTGGGATTAGGTTTCCAATGTTAAGGGAGACTATATCAGGGTTTTAAATAATTGATTAGCAGTTTTTTTTTTCTTGGGACTATACTAACTGTACAGAAAGTATTTATATATATTTTCTAGAAGTGCTGTGTTTGTTAAACACAGTGAGGCAAGAGCTATGCATTTTCACAAAGATTTTGCACTTTTATGAGCAAAACACTAATCAATTTTTAGAGTTAAATAAATCCCTGCTATATTTAGTTTCCTTTTACAATTTGTTCCTGAACTAAAGTTGCCTGAAGGGTCAGGGTTTAGGGTGGATAGTTCCAGACAAGAGGAGTAACACTAGTGTAAGTTTTCTAAGACTCCCAGGCCTGGGGTTAGCCTCGGGGAGTTTTTTTTGAGAGAGTTAACTTGTTGCTGACCTTATAGCCAGGGGTGCCACACCTAAATGTATAGCACCGAGGCACTGGCTGCCTCACTATGTGCCACACCAGTGACCAGGATTTGGGAACAGATGCAGGTCACATTGGGAATGGCCGGGGCACGGAGGACTGAGCGTCAAAAGGGAAGCCCTCCTCCGGGGGGGGGGATGCATGTCTCACAAGTCAGCTGCCACCTACAAAAATCTATGGAGCACTGTAGAGAGGGACACCCCACGCCTAGAGGCCAGGGGCATCTCCACGGAGGTGGAATGCACAAATCATTTCATTGAACAAAGGTGGGCCCCAAAGGGTAAAAATGAAGGAAACAACCTTTAACAGCAGCACGGTGACAGACAGCCCAGTTCTTGACAGACCCACACCAATGACTGGGGCCTCCAGAAAGTGCTATGGCAGAGGACATTATGGAGAGAGGTAAGCCCCAGAGAAGCTGGGTGATGATGCCAGGGGGGATCGGTGTAGATGGGGGCCAGTCAGAGAGACCAAGCAGGATAAAATTCAGATTTAAAAAGAGAAAAAACGCACATATGCATAATTAAGCCAATACAGCGCAGCCTCCATCACCACAGCCTGGTGCCAATAAATGCTTACACCAAGCCTGATCATGTTTGAATAAGGGGTTCTCAAGATGTACCAAAAAATACGTGTGACATTATCAGGACAATGAATTAAATCCAACAGAGTCTTGTTCCCTGTTGCTGTTGTAGTAACAGCATGTTTGGAGGAGGCACAGATAGGAAAAAGAACTAAGAAAAGGTGATACAAAAACATTCCAGAGCTCAGAGAAGAACAAGGGAAGAGCACGAGAACAGGAAAGTGGGACAGTGCATATTATGCTTTATCGTGAAAGACCCGCGGACTGCATTATCATTTCACATTATTATGGGAAGAAAACACTGAAACCTATTAACAGCCTGTTTGGAAAATGGTTACATTAGAAGGAGACTTTTCTAGTATGCAACATGTTTTTTAACTCAATAATTTGAAAGGTGTTTCAAAACCACTGTAACCCCACTACAAATGGGGGTTCCTGAAAAGTCTTCCTTGAGCTTGCCTAAATGCTCACTACCAGGCAGGTGTCCTGCATTTTAACAGTTTAAATGTATTGCCAGAGAGTGCCTGTATTGCCTCTGTGTACTGTCTCTTTAAGAGCTGCCTGGACTGTAGTCATAATTAATCTGAGAGGGAGCTCTGATAGAAGATGTACTTGTTTGCTGATCATTTATCAGAATAGTAATAATATTGCATTTTGTCTAACCTGCCTTTTTCTGCAGCACAGACGTTTCTGTTTATCTCCAACATCTTGGTCCTGGACTGCTGAAATGGGCCAATCAGTACCTTTGGGGACTCTAAAATGGAGCCTGCCCCCAGGGGCTTTGTGGGAGCAAAATTCATTGTAGTTTTGGGCTTTTGGAGCCTAAATGAACCAGGAGGGGAGCCCTTCTTGTGACTGACAGAGAAATCAGCCAACCAAACTTTTTGGATCCTGGGGAAAGTCCCAGACTGTTTGCAGTTTCAGTTCAGATCTGAGTTGGGAAATTAAGAAGTAACAGCTCGAGATAGTTGAGCAGTAATCCTGCATAGATTCGCGTGGGAGAACTGTGAAAGGACTGAGTTTTGGCCTGCCTGTCTGCCCGCTGTCCCAAAGAGGGAAACTGAAGTTTATTCGGACTGAATCCGAATTGTGAGGTCAATTTAAGCCACAGAACTGTGACCAGGCTTTAACCTGAAGAAGACCGAAGATTTGTCGAATGCGATCGGCCTGTCAGGATTTCCAGCCACTTTGTACTCCCTGTTTGTGCAGAGACTAATTGCAACCGGATAGCAATCTGCCTGGTACAGTAGAATTTCTTACAAGTAAATGTGCTGTGTGCTGTTAGTGGGTCATGATTTGGTTCCCCACTGTGTTCTGCTTGCTGGAGGCTGCATCCAGCTCCAACAGACTAAATCCGTTTGCATCTCCATTTGGCCTGGGCCTTGCCACACTGGCCCAGCCAGACTACCCGCTACACATACAAAGACATCGACGAGAGACCTGCCTGGGGATCAGCCCCCTGCTCAACACCTTGAACAGGAACAACGCCTCGGTGATTCATGTGGGCCCTGCTTCTCCTGGCACTCCAGCTCAACAACCTGCAGTCTCGATTTCATCCTGCCTGTGTCCTGTATTGGGTATCGTGAGTAAACATCAGGGTAGCTCCCTGCAACAACAGCTAAATCTAAAGTGTTGTCATCTGATTGCTTTGTCTTTTCCTTCACAAACTGAGCCCTCCGGCTCCAGATTACAAATAGTGTATGTCGTGCATGTTACTTTCTTCCATCACAGGGCCCCAACCAACTGGGATGTTGGCCTACCCCGGGCAACGGTCCTGGCTAGCCCACCTTTTTCCCTACCTGGGTACCCAGAGTGTGTGACTGTGTAGGGACTCTGAAGTGCATGCATAATTGTCTGATTAATTTAGCCTTTAAGCCTATCAACCTGATTATGCCCATACCTCGTTCAAGTCCCCTGAATAAATCAGATTTAACTCTTTTTGCATTTAACCTGACTGTGGTTCCAGTTTGTGCCAAGAATACTGTACAGTTGCTATTTGCTGCGCATAACCTTATTTTACAGGGAGTCCCCAGAGTCGAGCTAGAGGAACCAGCTCTGGTGGTAAGTGCAAACAGTGTGGGTAATTGCATGGTTAATAAGGGTCATGGTGAAAGTGATTATTGTGTATTGTTCAGGCCACTAGAAGGGAAAGAAGGGGTTACAGTGTCCCGGAGAGCTGCATCCAAGTTAGCCAGAGAGTGCCTGTATAGCCTCTGTATACTGCCTCTTCAAGAGCTGCCTAGATTAATTATAACTGCAGTCTGTGAGGGGGCTGAGCGTTTCCATGTTCGAGTCCCACCCGGGCTGCCAGATAATTGCTCCGTTTCTGCCATCGCTATTGGCACAGAGGGAGCTCTGTCAGAAGACGGACAGAGAAATCAGCCAACCGAACCTTTTGGATCCTGGGAAAAGTCCCAGACTGCTTACAGTTTCAGTTCAGATCGGAGTTGGGAAGTGAAGGAGTAACAGCTCAAGATAGTCAAGCATTAATCCTGCACAGATTTGCGTGGGAGAACTGTGAAAGGGCTGAGTTTTGGCCTGACTGTCTGCCTGCTATCCCAGAGAGGGAAAAGAGAGTTGAATCAGACTGAATCCAAGTTGTGAGAACGATTTAAGCCACTGGACTGTGACCAGGCTTTAACCTGAAGAAGACTGAAGATTTGCTGAATGCGATCGGCCTGTCAGAATTTCTAGCCACCTCTGAACTCCCGATTTGTGCAGACTCTGTAACTGCGACCGGATAGCAATCTGCCTGGTACAGTAGAATTTCTCACATGTAAATGTGCTGTGTGCTGTTAGTGGGTCGTGATTTGGTTCCCCACTGTGTTCTGCTTGCTGGAGGCTGCATCCAGCTCCAACGGACTAAATCTGTTTGCATCACCATTTGGCCTGGGCCTTACCACACTGGCCAAGCCAGACTACCAGCTACATAGAGAAAGCCACAGATGACAGACCTGCCTGGGGTATCAGCCCCCTGCTCAATACCTTGAACAGGAACGACACCTCGGTGATTCGTTTAGGCCCTTGCTTCTCCTGGCATTCCAGCTCAACAACCTGCAGTCTCGATTTCATCCTGCCTGTGTCCTGTATTGGGTATTGTGAGTAAATATCAGGATAGCTACCTGCAATAACAGCTAAATCTAAAGTGTTGTCATCCGATTGCTTTGTTGTCTTTTCCTTCACGAACTGAGCCCTCCAGCTCTGGATTACAAATAGTGTGTGTTGTGCATGTTGCTTTCTTTCATCACAGGGCCCCAACCAGCTGTGATGCCCGGCAACGGTCCTGGCTAGCCCACAGTCTTCCTACCTGGGTACCCAGAGTGTGTGGCTGTGTAGGGACTCTGAAGTGCATGCATAACTGTCTGATTGATTTAGCCTTTAAGCCTATCAACCTGATTACGCCCCTCCCTTGTTCAAGTCCCCTGAATAAATCAGATCTAACTCTTTTTGCATTTAACCGGACTGTGGTTCCAGTTTGTGTCAAGAGTATTGTACTGTTGCTATTTGCTGTGCATAACCTTGTTTTACAGGGGGTTCCCCCAGGGTCAAGCTAGAGGAACCAGCCCTGGTGGTAAGTGCAAACAGTGTGGGTAACTGCATGGTGAGTAAGGGTCATTGTGAAAGTGATTACTGTATATTGTTCAGGCCACTAGAAGGGAAAGGGGGGTGGGGGTTACAGTGTCCTGGAGGGTTATGCCCAGGTTAGCCTGACCACTAACAACCCTGACCTCCGGGTGGAGGCACCCGTTTCAGTACCCAGGCCCCTTAACCTGCTACTAGCCAAGCAGGCAGGGGTAGTAGCCCTTGGGATAGCGCCACCTAGGGGTTACACCACGATCTGGCAAATGCCAATCGTGTATGATCAAGGACAACACAGCAAGCAGCTATTTTATTTTGCAGTTTGTTTCAAAACACACACACACACACACACACACACACACACACTCTCTCTCTCTCTCTCTACATTAACAGCTGATCTGAGGTTTGTTTCTTCCCTACATTTTAGCATATGTTGGGACTGTCTAAACTATATAAGTTGGTATCCAAAACTGAGACACATTCTTCTTTAGTTATTTTAACTTTTTTTGGTAACTGGGTAAGGACCACTAGGCCCAAGAACAGCTTTCCAGGGCGACCTGGGAGCACTGGGAACATTAAGTGACGTGCACAGGGTCACACAGTATGGACGCAGAGGTTATAGAAATCAAACCCAGGTCTGTGGATGTACCTGCCTCATTCACAGCTCATTACTCTAACCTCTAGGCTATGCTGCAATTTTAGCAGGTGAACACACACACACACACACACACACACACAGCCAGAGACTAGTTTCTAGTTGCCACCAGGGGGTGGGGAGGGGAACATAGGATGGTAGAGGTAATACATACATACATACATACATGATTAAAAAAACATACAGAGGAGACACTGTACATATAAAAAGACACAGCAACTCAAGATAAAAGTCAAATATCCAGGTAGCATGACAACTGTTCAGATCAAGCAACCAAAATATAAGCAACATAAATTTACAGTCTGCTGATGCTACTGTTCTAGCCCCAACCTAGCCGACACAAATCCTGGCCTTCAGCTCAACTTCGTACTCATCCTAAAAGGGTTCCATTTAAATAAACTGGCTATAAACCTAAAGAGGACTGTGCAAATAGTACTGGTACACCAAAATCAAGTGGAGCTAGTCCATGTGCCCCTGCAACATTTGCACTCTTGCTGGGAACATCCTTGAAAATGTATCCCAAGTCTGATATCTGGGCAGGATACAAATGTGGACTTTACAGCCCACGTAGAGTATTTAACATCTATACACAAGATAAAAGCCCGGATATCGAAGCAGGGTCAGAAACCTACACAATGTTGCCTTACAGTAAAAGTGGGTTAGTAATCTAACATCCGATAGTTTTGATCATTTTTATGTCTGTATCGGCATGTTCTATTACATTTGAAATGCAATATGTACGTGACATATAATTGTCTATGTGTTTGAAATGTGTTACGCATTAGCAGAATAATGTAGGTAAGCCATGATTAATGTTCTGTTGTAATATTTTGTACCAAAGACCCCACTGAAAATATGCTTTAATCAATGGGCAATCCGTAATCACACCGTGAATAAAATACATTACTACTACCACTACCCTGTACCATAAACTGTTCTCTACACACAGTCAAGGTCTGCCTCTCCCGAGCAGCGAAGAGACAATTCTTGGAGAAGATGCTACCTTCCCATGACTATGAGGATGTAGTTTACAGGGCAGCTCCCACAGCCCAACTGGGAAGAATGGACATTACGCAACTCCCTCTGTCACTTCATCATTGGCTGTACCCACAGATAAAAAGCCCACCACCGCTCCATGTACAGTTAATTGGAGCAATCCTTCCTAAAACATAGACAGCTGTGCCACTACTACTTCCTAGAGTACCAGCACTGGCTCGCAACTCTCCCCCACACACATTAGTTAACTATTTTCCACTATTTGTTTTGATCCAAAGCTGTACATTAGCTAAATATTTACCTAACAAAAGGCTGACCAAGCGACTTTCCCATAAAACGTGCCCCACATCTGGAGCAACACCTCCCCTCCCAACCCCTGCAGTCTCTTAACAGTCCAATCCAGAATGAGGGCATCCCCCTTTCTGCAGTTATGCCTGAAGTGACACAGGCACACCTTTCTTTTCGGCACATTCCCATGGTTCATACTCACTGGGTTCTCACCTTGTCCATGTGTGGAAAACCTAGAGTTCTATATTTACAGTATGCCCCGATGTTCTCTAAAGTTAGCGTTTGGTAAATCGAGTCTTTCTTAATGTTCACTATAAAATTCTGTTTTGCTCGATTTGGTTATGTGCTGAGTTTGTTCTGTTTGTTTTCTCATTTTCTGCACTTGTTCCTTCTATACTACCTCCACTGCTTTCCCTCCGGTTGCAAGTGGACATGAGCAGCTTGGCTTACCTGTTAGTAAACTTCAACTTCAGTATATCTACTTCGGCAGCAGAGGAGGGTGGCTACTATCTCTGCTCTGTTACATCCCACTTCTGGCACCTGTCTTACCAAATTTCAGGAGATGGCACATGTGTTCCAGTCTTACTACGAAATACTTCACACCCTGGAATCAGAGCCCACCCAGGAGAAAACAGACTCCTTCCTTCACCCACTTACACTTTCAACGCTCCCCCAACAGCAGGGGAACAGCTGATGTCCTCTATTACATCTCAAAAGTTTGATGGAGTAATCCAGCACTCTAAAAACCACGAAGGCCCTGGGTCTGGACGGCTACAGGGCTAAGTTTTATAAACTCTCCTTGCAGCCCTTCTTAGCCTCGTTCAATGAAGTCTTACAGGGTGCCCTCCACCTCCCTTCTTGGCCTCACGTGGCTACCTCCGTAATCCCCAAACTGGATAAAAACTCACTACTTTGCCCTTCATACCACCCAATTTCGGTGCTCAACACTGCTTATTAAATATTTTATGTCAAATCCTAGCCATGTGGCTAAATAGACTTCTCTCTCCTCTCATCAATTGCATTCAAACTGGGTTTGTTTGCTCACATACCACTACTGATAATACCTGCCGCACTCTCCACATTCTCCATTAAATGCAACAGTCAGCATTTCCTCCCTTCTGCTTAGCCTAGATGCTGAAAAAGAGTTTGACCAGGTTTCCTGGCCATTCTTGTAATCAGTGCTTGGGTGACTGTGTTTCCCGGTCCCTTTCATCCAGCTGCTCCAACTGATTTACAAGTCCCTGTGGGCCTGTGCCAAAGAGAATGGGCACCATTCATCAGACTTCCCTCTTCTCTGGGGGACAAGGTAGGTGCCCCTCTGCCCCCCTTGTTATTTGCAGTTTATAGCGACCCTCTGTCCCAGGCCATTAGAGAATCAAATAAATTTTGAGGTGTAACTGTTGAGGGGCAGAACACCTAATTGACATGTATGCAAACTATGTGCTGCTGTATCTTGACAAACCAACAGAGGCCCTTCCTGAGGTGTTTCAACTTGCTGAGGCACTTCAGAAAGGCTTCAGGCTACCACCTAAATACCATCAAAACAGAGACCTCGTGGTTTAATTGTTCTCCTTCCCAAGCCACTAAAGACTGTTTTCCTTTTCATCAGGACCTACAGAAGTTAAAGAATATGAGCATCCATATGGCCCACTTCCCAGACACGTCATATCAAGATAGTGGTCTCTCAGCAGCTGCCTGATGGCCAAGAGGGAGTACCATATGCTCCCGTGTTGACAACCTGGGTTTGGAAGCGAACATGGGAGTCAGGTTGAGCGGCTCGGGACCTGGGGTAGCACTGCCGCATGGCAGTGCTCCCAGCCAGGGGAGGGTGGTGTCCTGGCTCTGCCGCCATAACGACCCTTGTGATGGGCTGAGGAAGCTTGTCTCCACTGCAGGACGTCACTACATGCGTGTGAGGGTCTGTGCATGAGAACACATGGCCTGCGCCAGTACGCCTGGGGGGGTGGCACAAAAAAACCTACGTCTCCCTGCTGCCAATCACGATGGCTCCCAGTGCTCTTGGGTCCCGCACCATGCAGATCCCACCAGCTGGACAGTGGGGAAAACAGCAACTGGGACTGGGAGCGGTTGGTCATGGGCCCAAAATTTGGCAAAGGTGGTGACGGGAGAGCAAAAAGCTTTACAGAAAAAAAAAAAAAAAAATTCTCCCCTTTGTCCAACAGATCATACAAGATTTTGCCGCTGGGGATCACTCCTGCTCAGTCTAACCTGTAAGACAGAGGTTATCCACATGATGACCCTGCCCAGGGCCTTTCATCTCTTTAAAAATGTTCCTTTAGCGCTGCCTGCTCACACCTTTTTCCCCCTCTTGCTTAAACGCCTCCCTTCTCAGACTATGATTCCTTCCTTTTCACATCTACATATTCTTGAACTCTTGTACTTGTCCCAAGTTACCCGATGTCAAGACTTATTGCAATTAATGCAACTACTCGGATTCTGCTCTATGTCACAATGACCCTACCTACTGAATACCCTGTATTTGATTGTACTACCTGTTTTTATGGAATATGGTAAACCGTGATGTTGTGCTCTAGTGCATTTTTTGTTTTGTATGAGTTACCTACTCTTGTTATATCTTATTTGGTTTACCAGTTGTATATTTTACTATTTTGCATGTTCAGGACCTCCTTGTAAATGAGAATGCTCAGTGTAGTTATTTCCTGCCAATAAACTTGGCCTGACTCCTGGAGAAGTTGCAATGGGATATTCCCTGGTTCTTATGGGCTGGGCAGAGGACAGTGCTTTAAATTAAATCAGTTATTTCCCACTAAGCAAACAGCAGCCCTAGACCTACCCCACCTTCAGTTGTATTATTGGGCAGTGCATGTCAAGTTTATCTCGTACCGGGACCTGGGTGGCACATACAGTGCATGGCTTGATGTGGAGCGGAAGTTATTTTCTACAGCCACTTCATTGAGGTCCTGTATCATTCAATGGGCCTCCCCTTCCCTCCCCCAATCCAATAAATAACCTTAATCAGTGGCTCCGGTTCCAGGTGAGAGTTTGGCAAAATATTAGGGGCTCTCTTCATCTTGCACCATTCCTTCCACTCCTGTGCCCTACAGCATGGCTGGAGAAATTCCCACCAACCTACCTAGACCTGGGATTTCAAAATTGGGAAGGATATTCATGTCAGGCTCCTCCATCCAGTCTTTTAGTGAACCCCAAACCCAGTACGGCATGAGAAGGTCAGAGTTCTATCATTATCTACAGTTATAGCATTATATTCTTCCTCTTCCCAGCAAGGCCCATACCCCAGATATGAACCAGCTATCATTACTTACTTCACTAATTTCTTCAACTTGGGGGCCCTACTTGCCTCGATACAAGACAATGCTATGGATGTGTCATTTAAGTGACAGGAAGAGTTGGGGGTCCCACTGGATAAAGAAATATGGAATAGAACATGTGAAGCCTCTTCCAGGGTTACTAGCTCCCACCAATTGCAGGAAGTTACCTGGGAACACCTGATCCAGGTCTTTTGAACCCAGTTTTCATTGCCCATTACCAACCATCTTATTCCCCCTCCTGCTGGAGAAACTGTGGCGAACACTGGGCCACACAGCCATATTATGTGGAGTTCCCCATCCCTGCGCACCTTCTTTCGACAACTTGAAACAAAACTGGAGGAGCTGTTCAGCAGACTGGTTCCGCTCACCCTTGCACTTTACCTGTTCCTACAGTTTGTTTTTGTTTATTTGTTTTACAAGAAAAAAGGTCCATTGAGCAGTGCTGATTTACAAGGAGGTCCTGGATACGACAGGTGACACTACATAAATCAACAATACCCCATAATAGGTAATGTAAAGCAGGACATGGAATTTACAAGCAATAGGTATACTAGACAATGTTCAGGTGATGTACAATAGAGATAAATAATATGGTATGAAACACAATAACTAAAAATGCAGCAACCAAGTTACAAAATGACATGAGAACTTAATGACAAGTGGATTTAACAGTGCAGTGGACTTCTCTTAGCAGTTTGAATGATCACTAGCTGACCAACACATTTAATTTGAATAAGGATTTTAACTTATTCCAACACTCAGGGGCTGTACAGTACTCGAGAGGCTTCCAGGGCCCGAACACTGTTTATATACTAGGGATTTTGCCCATGGTAGCAATGAAATCAATCACAAAACTCTGGCTCGCTCCTCAACTCCTGTTATCTGGTATCATGAAGAAACTCAGTCAATCAAATCTACCGGATGGAAAAAAAATCACCTCCTTAAATGACCGAACGGAGATCTGTTCCTCTCAGTGGAAAGGCTAGCTTTTACAAGCCATGTGTAAAGATCCCTTCTTCGTGCCATAATTCTTGAGGTTAGGTCAGCTCCATCTCCAAGATCTGGTGGTCCCTTTCTCATTCCATTACTCTGTTATAAATCCAACCACTTCAGCTGCGTAGTGTTCTACTGCCCCCCATTTCCTCTGCGCCCCCACCCCCATACCACCACTCAGGGTTACTGAACAGCAAATTTCCATTTAGCAAAGATGGGGTTCGCCTGCTTGCATAGGGAATGTCACAATATGCCCACCCACACTCTGTGTCTAAAGTGCAGGGGTAATCCTTCAGACTGCTTTTATTGTACTGTTATGTATAACAAAAGACCCAACACAGATTATAAAAATCTATTTCAATCAATAAAGTGTGTCAGGTTTTCAATGTTGGTGTGTTATTTGATTTCATTTTCTTAGGGTCTGAATGCCCAGCCTTCTAAAGGCATCATAGGGCCTAAGTATTTAAGCTACATAGAACATTGTCTCCAGAAGCACTGCTCTGGCCTCACGCATAACCAGCATTGTCTTCAGAGACTGCTGTGGCCTCATGCATACACAACGTGTCTCCAGAGGAACTGCTGTGGCCTCACACGTACAGAACGTTGTCTCCAGAAGCACTGCTATGGCCTCACGCATACAGAACATTGTCTCCAGAAGCACTGCTGTGGCCTCACATATACAGAACGCTGTCTCCAGAAGCACTGCTGTGGCCTCACGCATAAAGAACGTTGTCTCCAGAAGCACTGCTATGGCTTCACACATACAGAACACAGTCCCACACAAAAGATTAATAGTCAAATTAACCAGCCTGGGAGTGGGTCCCAGGGTGGTAGCCTGGGTAAAACATTGGCTGCACAACAGGACACAGAAGGTAATTGTAAATGGAGTCCACTCTGAAGAAAGAGGGGTTACTAGTGGGGTACCGCAGTGTTCAGTATTGGGTCCAGTCCTTTCTAATGTCTTCATCAGTGACATTGCAGAGGGACTGGAAGGAAAAGTATGCCTTTTTGCAGATGACACAAAGATCTGCAACAGGGTTGATACACAAGGAGGCGTGGAAAGGATGAAAAGGACTTGGCAAGGTTGGAGGAATGGTCAGAAGTATGGCAGCTAGGATTCAATGCAAAGAAGTGCAAAATAATGCACCTGGGAAACAAGAACCCAGGGGAAGAATACACAATGGGTGGGAGGTAGTAACAACAACAAAAAAGGAAAGAGACTTGGGGGTAATCATATCAGATGACCTTAAGGTTAGCAAGCAATGTGAGAAGGCAGTAGGGAGGGCTGGGGGTATACTGGGATGTATAGGGAGAGGCATCAGCAGCAGAAAACAGGAAGTTGTTATCCCTCTGTACAGACAGTTGGTGAGACCCCATCTGGAGTACTGTGTCCAGTTCTGGAGACCCCATCTCCGCAAGGACATAGACAGGATAGAGGTAGTCCAGAGGAGGGCAACTAAAATGGTGCAGGGTCTGCAAGAGAAGCCGTATGAGGAGAGACTAAAGGAGCTTAATATGTATACCCTTGAGGAAAGAAGGGAGAGGGGGGACATGATAGAAACTTTTAAGTACCTCAGTGGAATCAACAAAGTCCAAGAGGGTAGCATCTTTCAGAAGAAGAGACTTGCAAGAACAAGGGGACACAATTTAAAGATAGAAGGAGGGCGGTTCAGGGGCAATGTGAGGAAGTATTATTTCACAGAGAGGGTAGTGGATGCATGGAACAGCCTTCCTGAGGAGGTTGTGGGGTCTAAAACTGTGGGAGAATTCAAGAATGCATAAGGCAATTCTTGTGGGGGGTAGGAAGAAATAGGCTGTTGGTTAACTAGGATCTGCGGCCTATCCTATAGGTAGGGAAATGGGCAGACTAGATGGGCCAAGCGGTCCTTATCTGCTGTCAAAGTCTATGTTTCTATGTTTCTATGAATGTTGTCTCCAGAAGCACTTCAATGGCCTCATGTACATAGAACATTGTCTCCAGAACCACTGCTATGGCCATACGCATATAGAACATTGTCTGCGCAGCAGCACTGCTATGGCCTCATACATACATAACGCTGTCTCCAGCAGCACTGCTATGGCCTCATGCATACAGAACCTTGTCTGCAGCAGCACTGCTATGGCCTCATGCATACATAACACTGTCTCCAGCAGCACTGCTCTGGTCTCATGCATACAGAACATTGTCTGCAGCAGCACTGCTCTGGTCTCATAAATGCAGAACGCTGTCTCCAGCAGCACTGCTATGGCCTCATGCATACAGAACATTGTCTCCAGAAGCGCTGCTATGGCCTCATGCAGCCTAGCAGCTAGGAAGGTACTGTACAGCAAGGACAGCGAAGCCTTGTCAAACTGCAAGGATGTGACCTTTGTAGCTGGGTGAGTCTATTTACCTTTTTATTTCATGGAGGGTAATAATAACAAAGCAAAGAGGCACTGCAGTGGAGGTGGGCAGGGCTGTGTGTTAGCCATCTGATTATCACACCTCTTCTTACCTGGTAAACTGAAAGGGACTTAGCCAAGGAGATGTCATTACCAAAGGTAACACACGTCACAGCCAAACAAAAGCCCCATTTACACGGCCGCTCCACTCTGTGCTGCAGTCCATTTCAGTGCTCCCCTGGTCTCCTGTGCTGACTGTGCATGACACTGCATGTGCGTTTACACAGCCCCTCTCAACGCCAATACAGATAGCGCTGGAGAAGGGTTGCAAGTTCAGGGGGAGTCGGCTACCTGGCATTGAGAGATGCTGGGAGGGCCCCTTATATGTCAGAGCTAGTGGTGCAGCCTGTTCACATGGCTGCTTACACTGCTCACTCCAGATTGCGTCCCCAGATTTGTGGCAGCTCGAAAGAGATTCTGTAACCAACTTACCAAGATCGGGTAAGTCTCCACACAACCCCAACTGCACCAGAGCAACTCAAGCACTCGGGCTGTTGTGGTGCAAATGCGGCCGTGTAAAAAACTGGTCTAAAGAGTAATAGTGCACTCTGGCTTACTAAATTTCACATATCTTTATTAAAACATGCCACCAACCCCAGTCACCACATCATGATTATTAAACATCAGCGCTTAAATTTCTGGGGGGAAAAGTCAGTCTGCACTATTACTGGAGGCTTCCTACTAGAGGAGGCAGAACAGCACAGTGGTTTAAGGCTCCGAGCTGCAAATCTGGAGACCTGGGTCTGAATCCCACAGACCCCACTTGCATACTGTGTGACCCTGAGCAAGTCACTTAACTTCCTTGTGCTTCCAGACTGCACCTGTAAATAAGCTTTCAGCTTAGTGTCTCTCTCTCCTGGTAACACAAAGGTTAAAAAAAAAAAACATTGCTGTAACCCCCAGGCGGGAAAGTCCCACACAGTACTTAACTGCAACGAGGAGCTATTTCAGTTCGCATGGTCTATTTATTGTACCAGTGCTGGGTCCGGTTTTGCACGCCAGAGAACTCAAGAGAATCCTCAGCAAAAGATCATCTCCACTGGACTGAGAGGAGCCACAGCAGTGTATGCCGTCGCTGACCAAGATCCAAAGGGCAGCGCAGCTCAATATGTACAAGAAATCGCAGTTTGGCAGGTGCAAACAACAAAATGCTAAAAACCTATTTGGTTTTTTTGTGCCCATAAAGCTTTTTACTCCTCAGGGTCAGGTAGTTGGCTGTTCAGCGCTGTCCCCAACTCCCATGATCAGCTACTGCTTCTCACTGCCCCAGAGGCTTAAGTTCCCCATGGATTCCCCCCAGGGTGGGGCCAGAGGAGGGAGGGCCATCCCCTCCTCCAGTGCACAATCTAGAAGTGCCCCAAGAACAGAGTGGAGGTGCGGGTCACAAGAGAGTGGGAGGCCTTCATTAAGTCCACCTGATTCCATTCTTCCATCTTCTTCCCATTCCCCTGGCAGCACCAACACGCAAGTGTATGCACGCGGCAATGTGCACACACCGCGGAACTGCAGCATCCACCCTTCAAAATCTCTTAGAGCCTGCACAACCCCAGGCCTCCATTCAGTTGCAGTCAGTCCTTGGGATGCTCAACCCCACCCCTAGTCAACCCCCAGCAACCTGACATCGTTCCCAAACTGGGGTCACCAGCACAGCAGCAGGCCTCAGCCCTCCATTTCACTGGGCCAAGTCAATCAATCAATCAAACTTTATTTAACCAGGCAAAATCATCCTTGAGCAAGCTCATTTGCAAGATGGACATATACAACTACAGCAAAATGACCAGATAAGCAGTGTACACACAATGAACAAATAAAAGACAGTTACAGAGAAACAAATAAGATCAGGGCTGGGGAGTACATATGGTGAACACTATCCAGGTTGATAGACTGTATATAATAAGGATTCCCTCAAGACGTGGGATTATTCAGACAAAGGTCACAACGTTACAATAAGACGAGGGATACCACATAGGGTAAGTGAGAGAACAACAACTGAAAGTTTAGGAGCGGGGGAAAAGGAAAGGGTCAGTGAGGAGTGGAGACAGATGTAAAACAAAAACAGGTGGGATTTGGCAGAACAATCCCAAGGTGGAAAGAAGAAGAGAAGTGCTAGGGGAATACATGTAAGTGCCAAGAGTTTGGGGAGCCACAGGAGATAGATGAGGTGGTTATTTGCAGCATACACACAGGGCTCTCAGTTTGAGAGCGAGCAGCCTCCTGAAAGAGTGAGGCCCCAGGAGGGAGGGAGGGAGGGAGGACAGCCTGAGAGTTTTTTGCATGACATTCCAAAGGGTGGACAGAGAAAAGATGACAGCCGCTGAGCTATGTCGTGTCCTTATTTTGGGTACTTTAAGAGAGACAAGAGAAACTCCTTAGACCATACGTTCCCTCAGTACGTTGAAACAGAGTAGAAATATGGGTCGGTAGTTTATTGGTTAGGGCCCAGTATGCCCACATGAGGGCATTTTTTTTGCCTCCTCAGAGTGAGGGAGGGCCAGTCTAGCGCCTAATAGAGCAGACAGTGGTGGGTGCATAATGGCATGTTCAGGATAAATCTCAGCGCGCAATGGTAGAGGGTGTAAAGTTTATATAGCACCTGAATAGGACAGTGACTATAGAGAAAGTCAGCATAATCAAGCAGTGGTAGAAAAGTTGTTTGGACAAGTCGTTTCCTTGCTTCAGGAGTAAGGAGGTGTCTTATCCGATAAAATATGCCTAGACGTTGCCTTAGCTTTTTAGATAGTTCATTAAGGTGAGCCAAGAAGTTCAGCCTGTTATCCAGCCAAACACCCAGATACTTGAATTTTTTACTAGTTCCAAGGCTTCGCAAAGCAAGGTATAAATCTGGAAGCTCGGAGATGGTCCTGCGTAGTGGGCAGCACAAGGCCAGACAATCGTAGCTTTGGTCTTTTTGGCATTAAGCAGAAGCTTGAGCCTTATTAAGTTGCACTGAAGGATGTCAAAGTCTAACTGAAGCTCCTTGTGGACTACATCTTGGGAGGTGTTAGCAGTACAGAGCACAGTATCATCAGCGAATAGATGAACGTTACTTGTGCATATACAGGAGTCTATATGGTTTATATAAATAACAAAGAGAATAGGGCCCAAGATGGAGCCTTGTGGCACACCACGCGGCAGGGTCTTTAACTGAGACAGTTCCCCTTGATCTTTGATTTGTTGAATTCGGTTGGTGAGGTAACAATCAAACCACTTTAAGGCAGTGTTGTTTACCCCAATGCTGCTCAAAACGTTAAGCAGAATATGATGATCTACTGTAGCGAAGGCCTTGCTAAGATCTAGAAAGAGGGCATAGATATATTGCTTAGTATCCAGGGCGGTTTGCCATTCGTTGGACACTTTGGCAAAGGATGATACAGTACTGTGCTTGGGCCTAAATCCCGACTGGGTGGGGTTTAGGATGTTTTCGGTGTCAAGGAACTCTCAGAGTTGAGAGTTAACAATTTTTTCCAGGGTCTTTGATAAGATTGGGAGAAGGGAAATCGGGCGGTAGTAGTTCAGGTCAGTTGGGTCACCAGATTTAAAAAGAGGAATAATGTGCGCTATTTTCCCAAGTGGTGGCAACTCACCAGAAGCCAAGAAACTATTAAAAAGGTGAACAATTGGAGCAGTCAG